>JARQOC010000004.1:466706620-467906620 GCA_033576535.1 Allobates femoralis
TCCGTAAAAATGAAAAAAGAAACTTTTTGTGGAAAAAAACGTGCTTTTTCATTTTTATGGATGAATTTGTGAAGCATCTGGGAGTTCAAAGTGATCACTATGCATCTAGATACGTTCCTTTGGGGGTCTAGTTTCCAAAATGGGGTCACTTGTGGGGGAGCTCCAATGTTCAGGCACACAGGGAGGGGCTCTCCATACCCGACATGGTTTCCGCTAACAATTGGAGCTAATTTTCTATTGAAATTGTTAGCGGACACCATGTCGCATATGGAGAACCCGTGTGCCACCAGCACAAGGGCAACTGGTAGAGTTGGGGTACAGCACCAGAAAATGCCGCCTCTAATGAATGCGCTATTTTCTTGGGTGGCTGTGGGTTGAAATTTGCAGCGTGGGGGACCCACAACATTTGAGTCTCTCCACGCTGAGGATTCCAGTCAGCCAGCTACCAAGTTGTACATGGCTGGCTACAAATACAGCGAAGGCTTTATTTCTAGAACTAATTCTGGAAAAAAAAAATGACGTAGGGCTCCGCCATATTTTTGGTCCAGCCAGGTACAACTTGGCAGCTACAGACTGCCAGCAACCCCCAGCTGCCTCGTTGTACCTGGCTGCAACCAAAAATACAGCGAAGCCCATTTTTTTTTATTTCTAGAACTAATTCTAGAAAAAAAAATGACGTAGGGCTCCGCCATATTTTTGGCCCAGCCAGGTACAACTAGGCAGCTGGGGGCTGGAATCCTCAGCATGGAAAGGCCCAAGCGTTCTGGGCCCCCCATGCTGCGAATTGCAGCCCGCAGCCGCTCCAGAAAATGGCGCATTCATTGAAGCACCATTTTCTGGCGCTGTACCCATGCTCTTCCAGTTGCCCTGGTGCCGGTGGCAAACTGGGTAATAAAGGGGTTAATGCCAGCTTTTTATTGGCAGCTGGCACTAAGCCCGAGATTCATAATATAGGGCCAATGTTAGACCCGCCATTAGGAATCTCTGGTAAATAGTCAGAAAATACACACATAGAAAAATCTTTTTATTTGAAAAAAAAACACAAACAAATTCGGACTCCATCTTTATTATAAAGATCCGACGTAGTCCACAACGAAGGTCCCACGACGCTCGATCGCCTCCGACGTAGTCCACAACGAAGGTCCCACGACGCTCGATCGCCTCTGCTCAATCCAGAGACTGCAGCAAGGGATCAAGTGTCCTCTTCCTACAGTCTCAGGGGTCAGAGTTATGGTGCACTGTATGACAATGATCAGTTATACAGTGCACCATGACTATGATCCCAGAGACTATAACAAGAGGACACTTGATCCCTTGTTGCACCCATCCATCCACCTATGCACCCATCATCCACGCACGCACATCCACGTACGCACATCCACGTACGCACATCCACGCATGCACACAACCACAGCACATCCACGCATGCACACATCCACGCACGCATGCTGACATCCACGTACATCCACACACACATCCACGTACATCCACATCACGCACATCCACGTACGCACACATCCAGTAGATCACCACACATCCACACACACCACGCCACATCCACGTACGCACATCCACGTACCACATCCACGTACGCACATCCACGACGCACATCCACGTGACTACCGACATCCTACGCATCGTACGCATCCACGTACGACTCAACGCAATCACGAGCACATCACTCACATCACGACGCACATCATCCATGCACCAGCACACACATCCAATCCAATTCCATCCACCCATCCATCCACCCACCCACACCACCATCCATCCATCCATCCATCCATCCATCCATCCATCCATCCATTCATCCCATCCATCATTCATTCTTTCATTCATTCATCACTTACCCAGCGATGAGAAGGAGGAGCCCCTGAGAAGAGGAGGAGCCACACCGGACTGCAGAGGAGGCCCGACGGTGCGGGCGGGTGCACCGAGCGTGCAGCCCGCCGGGATAGGTGAGCGGGGCTGGGGACCAGGGATCGGGGGCTGGGGACGGAGGACCGGGGGCTGGGGGCCAGCAGGGAGGAGGAAGGGGGCCCTGCAGCTTCGCCGGTGGGCGCATAAGCCCGCCGGCAGACAAACTATGTCGGGTGGAGGGCGGGGATGGACAGGACACAGGGGGGGGCTGCACAGGGGACGGGGACAGGACACAGGGGGCTCAGGACACGGGGGGGGCTAAAGGACACAGGGGGCTCTGGACGCAGGGGGCGGGGACAGGACACAGGAGAGGCTGCACAGGGGACGGGACCGGACACAGGAGGGGCTGCACAGGGGACGGGGACAGGACACAGGAGGGGCTGCACAGGGGACGGGGACAGGACACAGGGGGCTCAGGACACAGGGGGGGGCTACAGGACACAGGGGGAGCTGGACACAGGGGGCGGGGACAGGACACAGGGTGAGCTGGAGCATCAGCTCATGGCCGGCGGCTGCGGTGCAACCCGCCGGCAGATAAGTGTGATTGGGGAGGGGGGGGGTGAAGGGGTTAACAGGGGTGCCCACACCTCTTCCCCTAACCCTTGGCTGTCACTGGCAGCTTTTAGATTTGAGCTGTCACTGTTCGTTTAGAAGCAGTGACAGTTCAAAGCCATGACGAGTATACTCGTCATGATGCGGGAACTGACATCTTTTCATGACGAGTATACTCGTCATTCGTCGTAAAGGGGTTAACCTATGAATAAACAATCTCATACCATCATTCGCCTAGCGGTACATCTGCCTCATTCTCAACCACTATATTTTCATGAGGATGACTCTGCCGCCAACATCCAACAAAAGCTCCATACCAATTCAGCACTTATGGCATACTTTAACTTTAATAAGATCGACCTACATGCACATAACTATTTCTACCGCGAAATTCCTGAATACTATGTTTGGAAAGAAGGCACATGGGAACGTAGAAAACAAGGGGGTCACACAGAATGTATACTGTTAGTGTCCAAGACCAACAACGATTCCATTTATGTTTGTTGCTATTGCATGTAAAAGGTGCAACCTGCTTTGACAGCATTAAAACCGTTAATGGAGCTACACAACAAACATTCAAAGAAGCTGCTATAGCACTAGGATTATTATTCAATGACAGTGTGTGGAGGAATACTTTAATGGATGCTTGCATTCTGAACATGCCTACCCAACTTCGCAACTTGTTTGCTTACACTGGGCAAAACTGTCACTGAAAAAGACCTGGGTGTATGGGTAGATGACAAACTCACATTTAGTGGCCAGTGTCAGGCAGCTGCTGCAAAGGCAAATAAAATAATGGGATGCATTAAAAGAGGCATAGATGCTCATGAGGAGAACTTAATTTTACCTCTATACAAGTCACTAGTGCGACCACACTTAGAATACTGTGTACAATTCTGGTCTCCGGTGTATAAGAAAGGGGTCTGCAATATCAAGACAGTTATTAAACTTGGGGTTATTTAGCTTGGAGAAACGAAGGCTTAGGGGTGATCTTATAATAATGTATAAATATATGAGGGGACAGTACAGAGACCTTTCTAATGATCTCTTTACTCTTAGGCCTGAGACTGGGACAAGGGGGCATCCTCTACGTCTGGAGGAAAGAAGGTTTAATCATAATCACAGACGCGGATTCTTTACTGTAAGAGCAGTGAGACTGTGGAACTCTCTGCCACATGATATTGTAATGAGTGAGTCACTACTAACATTTAAGAAGGGCCTGGATGCCTTTCTTGAAAACTATAATCTACCGGTTATATATACTAGATTCTTTGATAGGGCGTTGATCCAGGGAACTAGTCTGATTGCCATATCTGGAGTCAGGAAGGAATTTTTTTCCCCAATGTGGAGCTTAGTGTTGCCACATGGGTTTTTTTTGCCTTCCTCTGGATCAACATGTTAGGCTATGGGTTGAACTAGATGGACGTAAAGTCTTCCTTCAACCTTAAAAACTATGTTACTATGTTACTATGTATGTTACTATGTTACATCTATATTTTTGGCCCTCCCACAAATCCACTTGAGTTGTGGAATGAATTTAAGGAACACTTTTTTTTTTACAAGACTGCTGTCATGCTTACCACACCAACACTGAGGAGTGTGTAATTGCGAAGGATATGTAATGAAAGATGTCCAAGATGTCCTCATAGTTCATGGAAAAACCTTTGCTGATTTCAATTTACAACGCCCAGCAAAGAAAACACAACAACTCCTACCACAGTATGGTAAGGAATATGAGTTAAGAACAGCTGCGGAGATGAAAGAAACTCTAAATCAGGAGCAACGTTTTGCCTACGATGTCATTACTCAAGCTTTACAAGACAGCAGTTTAACGCCAAAGTGCTTTTTTATTGACGGTCATGGTGGCAGTGGAAAAACCTACCTATACCATCTACTTATACATTATCTAAGGGGACAAGGAGACATTGTGTCACCTGCTGCCACCACAGGAATAGCGGCTAACTTGCTACAAGGAGGCCGAACTATCCACTCTCTGTATGGCCTACCAATACCTATCAATGAAACATCCATTTCCAGGATTAAAAATGATACAGATGCAGGGAACCATTTGCAAAGTACAAAACTTTTTATTATCGATGAGTGCACAATGGTACAAAAACATGCACTGAATGTGATCGATAGACTTCTACGAGATATCATGACAAAAAATGTGGCTCAGAAACATAAAACACCGTTTGGAGCTAAAGTTCTTGTTCTTGTAGGAAACTTTAGACAATGCCTTCCTGTCATCGCTCATGGAACAAGAACAGATATTGTAGATAGCTGCATTAAATATTTGCAACACTGGCAACTTTTTACTAGTGATGAGCGAGTACTAAAATGCTCGGGTGCTCGAAGCTCGGGCCGAGCATCCCGAGATACTCGTGTACTCGGCCCGAGTACCGAGCCCAATGTTATCCTATGGGAGACACGAGTATTTTTATGAAATGACTGCCGGCTGCCTGGAAAAACCCTAAAAATGTCACAAAAGTCTCAGAAGAGTGCTGAAATGACATGGCAACACCATGGGGAAGACCCTGGAAGCATTTCTCACTCAAAAGTCACAGCTCTGAACAATGTTGTCCGAGTTTCACGCCAATTTTACGGAGTCTCCAGAAAACCTTCCAAAATGACACCAAAATGAATATTTAGGTTGGAAATGTTAAGGGCACATACCCAATAGTGAGATACAGCTGGTGTATGTCACTTTTTGTGATTACATAAAAGATTTTACGTGAAAACATTGTGCGACACTCCGATGACCCTGACAAGAGACGTACATGAAGCCCTGTCTAGAAATAAAGTGCCCATTTTGAGGAACTGGGTCTATTGTAGTATCTTCCTTTGCAAGGGCAGTCAAAAATTGGGAGGTTCACCAATGCCCCTGGATAGAGACATGCAGGATGGCCTGTAAACAAGAACTGGGTGTATTTTAGTATAGCCCTTTGGTCAGGGCAGCCAAAAATTGGGAGGCTCCTCTTTGTCCCTGGATAGAAATGTGCAGGAGGGCCTGTAACCCTCAAGTGGGTGTATTTTAGTATAGCCCTTTGGTCAGGGCAGCCAAAAATTGGGAGGTTCAACAATGACCAAAGCTTACAGACATGTAGTAGGGCTTGTAACCCTCAAGTGGGTGTATTTTAGTATAGCCCTTTGGTCAGGGCAGCCAAAAATTGGGAGGCTCCTCTTTGTCCCTGGATAGAAACGTGCAGGAGGGCCTGTAACCCTCAAGTGGGTGTATTTTAGTATAGCCCTTTGGTCAGGGCAGCCAAAAATTGGGAGGCTCCTCTTTGTCCCTGGATAGAGATGTGCAGGAGGGCCTGTAACCCTCAAGTGGGTGTATTTTAGTATAGCCCTTTGGTCAGGGCAGCCAAAAATTGGGAGGTTCAACAATGACCCATGCTTACAGACATGTAGTAGGGCCTGTAACCCTCAAGTGGGTGTATTATAGTATAGCCCTTTGGTCAGGGCAGCCAAAAATTGGGAGGTTCAACAATGACCCATGCTTACAGACATGTAGTAGGGCCTGTAACCCTCAAGTGGGTGTATTTTAGTATAGCCCTTTGGTCAGGGCAGCCAAAAATTGGGAGGTTCAACAATGACCCATGCTTACAGACATGTAGTAGGGCCTGTAACCGTCAAGTGGGTGTATTTTAGTATAGCCCTTTGGTCAGGGCAGCCAAAAATTGGGAGGTTCAACAATGACCCATGCTTACAGACATGTAGTAGGGCCTGTAACCCTCAAGTGGGTGTATTTTAGTATAGCCCTTTGGTCAGGGCAGCCAAAAATTGGGAGGCTCCTCTTTGTCCCTGGATAGAGACGTGCAGGAGGGCCTGTAACCCTCAAGTGGGTGTATTTTAGTATAGCCCTTTGGTCAGGGCAGCCAAAAATTGGGAGGTTCAACAATGACCCATGCTTACAGACATGTAGTAGGGCCTGTAACCCTCAAGTGGGTGTATTTTAGTATAGCCCTTTGGTCAGGGCAGCCAAAAATTGGGAGGTTCAACAATGACCCATGCTTACAGACATGTAGTAGGGCCTGTAACCCTCAAGTGGGTGTATTTTAGTATAGCCCTTTGCCCTTTGTTCAGGCAGCCAAAAATTGGGAGGTTCAACAATGACCCATGCTTACAGACATGTAGTAGGGCCTGTAAACCCTCAAGTGGGTGTATTTTAGTATAGCCCTTTGGTCAGGGCAGCCAAAAATTGGGAGGTTCAACAATGACCCATGCTTACAGACATGTAGTAGGGCCTGTAACCCTCAAGTGAGTGTATTATAGTATAGCCCTTTGGTCAGGGCAGCCAAAAATTGGGAGGTTCAACAATGACCCATGCTTACAGACATGTAGTAGGGCCTGTAAGCCTCAAGTGGGTGTATTTTAGTATAGCCTTTGGTCAGGGCAGCCAAAAATTGGGAGGTTCAACAATGACCCATGCTTACAGACATGTAGTAGGGCCTGTAACCCTCAAGTGGGTGTATTTTAGTATAGCCCTTTGGTCAGGGCAGCCAAAAATTGGGAGGTTCAACAATGACCCATGCTTACAGACATGTAGTAGGGCCTGTAACCCCCAAGTGGGTGTAGTTTAGTATAGCCCTTTGGTCAGGGCAGCCAAAAATTAGGAGGTTCAACAATGACCCATGCTTACAGACATGTAGTAGGGCCTGTAACCCTCAGTGGGTGTATTTAGTATAGCCCTTGGTCAGGCAGCCAAATGGGAGGTTCAACAATGACCCTGCTTACAGAATGTGTAGGGCTGTAACCTCAAGTTTAGTTTAGTAAGCCCTTTGGTCAGGGCAGCCAAAAATTGGGAGGTTCAACAATGACCCATGCTTACAGACATGTAGTAGGGCCTGTAACCCTCAAGTGGGTGTATTTTAGTATAGCCCTTTGTCAGGGCAGCCAAAAATTGGGAGGGTCAACAATGACCATGCTTACAGACATGTAGTAGGGCCTGTAACCCTCAAGTGGGTGTATTTTAGTATAGCCCTTTGGTCAGGGCAGCCAAAAATTGGGAGGCTCAACATTGACCCATGCTTACAGACATGTAGTAGGGCCTGTAACCCTCAAGTGGGTGTATTTTAGTATAGCCCTTTGGTCAGGGCAGCCAAAAATTGGGAGGTTCAACAATGACCCATGCTTACAGACATGTAGTAGGGCCTGTAACCCTCAAGTGGGTGTATTTAGTATAGCCCTTTGGTCAGGGCAGCCAAAAATTGGGAGGTTCAACAATGACCCATGCTTACAGACATGTAGTAGGGCCTGTAACCCTCAAGTGGGTGTATTTTAGTATAGCCCTTTGGTCAGGGCAGCCAAAAATTGGGAGGCTCCTCTTGTCCCTGATAGAGACGTGCAGGAGGGCCTGTAACCCTCAAGTGGGTGTATTTTAGTATAGCCCTTTGGTCAGGGCAGCCAAAAATTGGGAGGCTCCTCTTTGTCCCTGGATAGAGACGTGCAGGAGGGCCTGTAACCCTCAAGTGGGTGTATTTTAGTATAGCCCTTTGGTCAGGGCAGCCAAAAATTGGGAGGCTCCTCTTTGTCCCTGGATAGAGACATGCAGGAGGGCCTGTTAAGAAGAACAGGGTGTATTTGTAGTATAGCCCTTTTGTCAGGGCAGCCAAAAATTGGGAGGCTCCTCTTTGTCCCTGGATTTGAGACGTGCAGGAGGGCCTGTAAATAGAACAGGGTGTATTGTAGTATAGCCCTTTTGTCAGGGCAGCCAAAAATTGGGAGGCTCCTCTTTGTCCCTGGATAGAGACGTGCAGGAGGGCCTGTAAACCTCAAGGGGTGTATTTTAGTATAGCCCTTTTGGTCAGGGCAGCCAAAAATTGGGAGGCTCCTCTTTGTCCCTGGATAGAGACGTGCAGGAGGGCCTGTTAAGAAGAACAGGGTGTATTGTAGTATAGCCCTTTTGTCAGGGCAGCCAAAAATTGGGAGGCTCCTCTTTGTCCCTGGATTGAGACGTGCAGGAGGGCCTGTTAAGAAGAACAGGGTGTATTGTAGTATAGCCCTTTTGTCAGGGCAGCCAAAAATTGGGAGGCTCCTCTTTGTCCCTGGATAGAGACGTGTAGGAGTGCCTAAAAACATTTTTCCCATTGAAAAGGAGCGGGTCTCCTGTCGTTGTAATGCCCATTCTAATAGAATGGGCTAAAAAATTTACCACTGCGGGTATACCTCAAACAAGAGCCTAACTATTCTAACGCTCATCATGGTGTCACAAGAGGAGAAGGAGTAGCAGTCCAGCGATTAGCCAAAGTACGGAAGTGTGTACCCATGGGTGAGTGGAGGTACATGTCAAATTCAAATAACAAAATTAAATTCAGTTGTCATTTGCTGGTGGTGTGGTGAAGTCTGGCCCAATCCAACCCTTGTTCATCTTGATCAGAGTGAGCCTGTCCGCATTTTCAGTTGACAGGCGGGTGCGTTTATCAGTGATTATTCCACCTGCTGCACTGAAAACACGCTTTGATAAAACGCTAGCGGCAGGGCAGGCCAGGACTTCCAAGGCGTAGAGAGCCAATTCATGCCACGTGTCGAGCTTGGAGACCCAATAATTGAAAGGCACCGATGAATCTCCAGTACAGTTGTTCGATCTGCAAGGTATCCTTCAGCATCTGCCCAAACTTAGCATTTCTGGTGGCACTACCCCGCACCTCAGGGGCTGTGGTACGTGAGGGGCTGAGAAAACTGTCCCACATCGTAAAGACAGTTCCCCTGCCTCTGGTGGATTGGACTTGTGCCCCTCTCGGCCGTACGCCTTGGTTGTCCATCGAATCCTGACCTATGCCGCTAGCGTTTTGTGAGGGGAAGGATTTCACAACTTCCGTGACTATGGCCCTCTGGAACTGCAGCATTTTGGCTGACCTCTCCGCCTCAGGAATGAGAGACATAAAGTTCTCCTTGTAGCGTGGGTCTAAGAGTGTTGCCAACCAGTACTGATTGTCGGCCAAGATGTTCTGAACGCGAGGGTCACGAGACAGGCAGCTTACCATAAAGTCAGCCATGTGCGCCAGACTCTTAACAGCCATCACTTCAGTATCCAGACCAACACGATGACTGAACATGCTGTCCTCCTCCTCCTCCTCCTCATCTCCCCTGTCCTCTGGCCAGCCACGCTGAATCGAGGTTATGACTGGTGTGCATGTCATATCCCCAATTTGGCCTGAGAGTTGCTCCATGTCTTCATCCTCCTCCTCCTCCATCATAGTCCTCCACTACACGTTGTGATGACATGAGGCTGGGCTGTGTGTTTTCACCCACACCCACTACAGTTTCTTGCTCTAAGTCATCGCGCTCGGCCTGCAATGCATCCTCTTTTATTTTCAGCAGAGACCGTTTTAGAAGGCAGAGTAGTGGTATGGTGACGCTAATAATGGCGTCATCGCCACTCACCATCTTGGTGGAGTCCTCAAAGTTTTGGAGAACGGTGCATAGGTCTGACATCCATCTCCACTCCTCAGGTGTTATGTGTGGAGTTTGACCCATTTCCCGACGGCTTAGGTGATGCAGGTAGTCCACAACTGCCCTCTTCTGCTCACATATCCTGACCAACATGTGCAGCGTTGAATTCCAACGCGTGGGGACATCACACACCAGTCTGTGGGCCGGAAGACGCAAACGGCGCTGAAAGCTGGCAAGGCCGGCGAAGCAGCAGGTGACTTGCGAAAATGTGCTGACAGACGCCGAACTTTTACCAGCAGGTCAGACACCTCCGGGTATGACTTCACAAACCTCTGAACCACCAGGTTGAGCACATGGGCCATCCATGGAACATGCGTCAGCTGCCCTCGCCTCAAAGCTGCCACCAGGTTCCGGCCATTGTCACACACGACCTTTCCTGGCTTTAGGTTCAGAGGTGTGAGCCAGTGATCTGCCTGCTGTTTCAGAGCTGTCCACACCTCTTCTGCATTGTGGGGTTTGTCACCTATGCAGACTAGCTTCAGCACAGCCTGTTGCCGCTTTGCAGAGGCAGTGCTGCAGTGCTTCCAGCTTGGGACTGGTGTGGAGGGTACAGTGGATGAGGATGCGCAGGTGGAGGAGGAGGAGGCTGAAGAGCATGACATTCCGGAGCTGTAGAGTGTCGGTGAAACCATGACAGAGGTAGGGCCTGCTATCCTTGGTGTGGGAAGGACGTGTTCCGTCCCTCGCTCAGACTGGGTCCCAGCCTCCACAATATTAATCCAGTGTGCCGTGAAGGAGATGTAGCGGCCTTGCCCACAAGCACTTGTCCACGTGTCAGTGGTTAGGTGGACTTTGGCTGAAACAGCATTGTTCATGGCACGTGTGATGCTGTTGGACACGTGGTTATGCAATGCGGGGACGGCACATCTGGAGAAATAGTGTCGGCTGGGGACCGAGTAACGTGGGACAGCAGCCGCATCAGGTCGCGGAATGCGTCCGTCTCCACCAGACGGAAAGGCAACATTTCTAGCGCTATGAGTCGCGAAATGTGAGCATTGAGGACTGTGGCATGTGGGGCATTGGCAGCGTATTTGCGCCTGCGTTCAAATGTTTGCTGAATGGATAATTGAACGCTGCGCTGGGACAAGGACATGCTTGATGGTGGTGTAATTTGTGCTTCAGCAACTTCAGGTGCTGGACCGGAGGCTTGTTCGCGGCCAGCATGGACAGGGGATTGGCTTGCATGCACAACAGCCGAAGACGTAGCAGTGACATCAGCACGCACCGCTCCTCGACTCTGTGGTACTTCCCACAAAGTCGGGTGCTTGGCTGACATGTGCCTGATCATGCTGGTGGTGGTCAGGCTGCTAGTTTTTCGTACCCCTGCTGATAGTGGCATGGCAGGTGTGGCAAATCGCCTTTTTAGAGTCTTCTGGAGCCAACTTAAAAAACTCCCAGACTCGGGAAGACCGAACATTTGCACAGGCACCTTGAGTCGTGTTGTTGTTCCGGGGAACGGTTGCCTGCCTTCTGCCTGCGGACGCAACCCTGCTTCGTACTGGCTGTTGGGATGCTACGCCTCCCTCCCCCTGTGCACTGCTGTCCTCGCTCTGCATATCCTCCTGCCATGTAGGGTCAGCTACTGGATCATCCACCACGTCGTCTTCCTCTTCCGCACCCTGATCCTCCTCCTGACTTCCTGGCAATTGTGTCTCATCATCGTCCACCCCTTGTTGAGACACTTTGACAACGTTCCGTTCGTCATAACGCGGCTGCTCAAATATTTGGGCATCTGTATACCATCTCCTCATGACCCACTTCAAGAGGAGGTGGCGACAGGCCAGATTCTGCGAATGGATACGTGAACAGCTCTTCCGAGTGTCCTAGTGTGGGATCTGAAATGTCCGTGGACGTGTACTCGGCCAGGTGGTAGGAAGGAGGATCAGGTTGGGAAATGTGCGGTGCAGTATCACGGCTACTGACAGTTGACCGTGCGGAAGACAGGGTGTTTGTGGAGGTGCCCACCTGACTTGAAGCATTATCCGCTATCCAAGTAACAACCTGTTGACACTGGTCTTGGTTCAACAGTGGTGTACTGCTGCGGGCCCCAAGAATTTGGGACAGGACGTGCGAGCGAGGAGATGTGGCCCTTTGTTGTTGCGAAATGAGTGCTTGCACACGACCTCGGCCTCTGCCTGCACCACCATCACGTCCACTTCCTTGTTCCTTGCCAACGCCCTTGCCAATGCCTTTGCGCATTTTGCCTGTATAGAGCGACAACTGTCTGGTGACTGTGGAGGTCACAGGAGATTAGGATTTTAGTTCCCTAACCTGTAGAAAGGTATGACGTACAACAGTGTGGTGACTGTTGAGATGACAAGAGTTAGGATTTTAGTTCCCTAACCTGTATAAACATATGACGTACAACAGTGTGGTGACTGTTGAGATGACAAGAGTTAGGATTTTAGTTCCCTAACCTGTATAAACGTATGACGTACAACAGTGTGGTGACTGTTGAGATGACAAGAGTTAGGATTTTAGTTCCCTAACCTGTATAAACGTTTGACGTACAACAGTGTGGTGACTGTTGAGATGACAAGAGTTAGGATTTTAGTTCCCTAACCTGTATAAAGGGTATGACGTTCAACAGTGTGGTGACTGTTGAGATGACAAGAGTTAGGATTTTAGTTCCCTAACCTGTATAAACGTATGACGGACAACAGTGTGGTGACTGTTGAGATGACAAGAGTTAGGATTTTAGTTCCCTAACCTGTATAAACGTATGACGTACAACAGTGTGGTGACTGTTGAGATGACAAGAGTTAGGATTTTAGTTCCCTAACCTGTATAAACGTATGACGTACAACAGTGTGGTGACTGTTGAGATGACAAGAGTTAGGATTTTAGTTCCCTAACCTGTATAAACGTATGACGTACAACAGTGTGGTGACTGTTGAGATGACAAGAGTTAGTATTTTAGTTCCCTAACCTGAATAAACGTATGACGTACAACAGTGTGGTGACTGTTGAGATGACAAGAGTTAGGATTTTAGTTCCCTAACCTGTATAAACGTATGACGTACAACAGTGTGGTGACTGTTGAGATGACAAGAGTTAGGATTTTAGTTCCCTAACCTGTATAAAGGGTATGACGTACAACAGTGTGGTGACTGTTGAGATGACAAGAGTTAGGATTTTAGTTCCCTAACCTGTATAAACGTATGACGTACAACAGTGTGGTGACTGTTGAGATGACAAGAGTTAGGATTTTAGTTCCCTAACCTGTATAAACGTATGACGTACAACAGTGTGGTGACTGTTGAGATGACAAGAGTTAGGATTTTAGTTCCCTAACCTGTATAAACGTATGACGTACAACAGTGTGGTGACTGTTGAGATGACAAGAGTTAGGATTTTAGTTCCCTAACCTGTATAAAGGGTATGACGTACAACAGTGTGGTGACTGTTGAGATGACAAGAGTTAGGATTTTAGTTCCCTAACCTGTATAAACGTATGACGGACAACAGTGTGGTGACTGTTGAGATGACAAGAGTTAGGATTTTAGTTCCCTAACATGTATAAACGTATGACGTACAACAGTGTGGCGACTGTTGAGATGACAAGAGTTAGGATTTTAGTTCCCTAACCTGTATAAACGTATGACGTACAACAGTGTGGTGACTGTTGAGATGACAAGAGTTAGGATTTTAGTTCCCTAACCTGTATAAAGGGTATGACGTACAACAGTGTGGTGACTGTTGAGATGACAAGAGTTAGGATTTTAGTTCCCTAACCTGTATAAACGTATGACGTACAACAGTGTGGTGACTGTTGAGATGACAAGAGTTAGGATTTTAGTTCCCTAACCTGTATAAAGGGTATGAGGTACAACAGTGTGGTGACTGTTGAGATGACAAGAGTTAGGATTTTAGTTCCCTAACCTGTATAAACGTATGACGTACAACAGTGTGGTGACTGTTGAGATGACAAGAGTTAGGATTTTAGTTCCCTAACCTGTATAAACGTATGACGTACAACAGTGTGGTGACTGTTGAGATGACAAGAGTAGGATTTTAGTTCCCTAACCTGTATAAACGTATGACGTACAACAGTGTGGTGACTGTTGAGATGACAAGAGTTAGGATTTTAGTTCCATAACCTGTATAAACGTATGACGTACAACAGTGTGGTGACTGTTGAGATGACAAGAGTTAGGATTTTAGTTCCCTAACCTGTATAAACGTATGACGTACAACAGTGTGGTGACTGTTGAGATGACAAGAGTTAGGATTTTAGTTCCCTAACCTGTATAAACGTATGACGTACAACAGTGTGGTGACTGTTGAGATGACAAGAGTTAGGATTTTAGTTCCCTAACCTGTATGAACGTATGACATACAACAGTGTGGTGACTGTTGAGATGACAAGAGTTAGGATTTTAGTTCCCTAACCTGTATAAACGTATGACGTACAACAGTGTGGTGACTGTTGAGATGACAAGAGTTAGGATTTTAGTTCCCTAACCTGTATAAAGGGTATGACGTACAACAGTGTGGTGTCTGTTGAGATGACAAGAGTTAGGATTTTAGTTCCCTAACCTGTATAAACGTATGACGTACAACAGTGTGGTGACTGTTGAGATGACAAGAGTTAGGATTTTAGTTCCCTAACCTGTATAAACGTATGACGTACAACAGTGTGGTGACTGTTGAGATGACAAGAGTTAGTATTTTAGTTCCCTAACCTGTATAAACCTATGACGTACAACAGTGTGGTGACTGTTGAGATGACAAGAGTTAGGATTTTAGTTCCCTAACCTGTATAAAGGGTATGACGTACAACAGTGTGGTGACTGTTGAGATGACAAGAGTTAGGATTTTAGTTCCCTAACCTGTATAAACGTATGACGTACAACAGTGTGGTGACTGTTGAGATGACAAGAGTTAGGATTTTAGTTCCCTAACCTGTATAAAGGGTATGAGGTACAACAGTGTGGTGACTGTTGAGATGACAAGAGTTAGGATTTTAGTTCCCTAACCTGTATAAACGTATGACGTACAACAGTGTGGTGACTGTTGAGATGACAAGAGTTAGGATTTTAGTTCCCTAACCTGTATAAACGTATGACGTACAACAGTGTGGTGACTGTTGAGATGACAAGAGTTAGGATTTTAGTTCCATAACCTGTATAAACGTATGACGTACAACAGTGTGGTGACTGTTGAGATGACAAGAGTTAGGATTTTAGTTCCCTAACCTGTATAAACGTATGACGTACAACAGTGTGGTGACTGTTGAGATGACAAGAGTTAGGATTTTAGTTCCCTAACCTGTATAAACGTATGACGTACAACAGTGTGGTGACTGTTGAGATGACAAGAGTTAGGATTTTAGTTCCCTAACCTGTATGAACGTATGACATACAACAGTGTGGTGACTGTTGAGATGACAAGAGTTAGGATTTTAGTTCCCTAACCTGTATAAAGGGTATGACGTACAACAGTGTGGTGACTGTTGAGATGACAAGAGTTAGGATTTTAGTTCCCTAACCTGTATAAACGTATGACGTACAACAGTGTGGTGACTGTTGAGATGACAAGAGTTAGGATTTTAGTTCCCTAACCTGTATAAACGTATGACGTACAACAGTGTGGTGACTGTTGAGATGACAAGAGTTAGTATTTTAGTTCCCTAACCTGTATAAACGTATGACGTACAACAGTGTGGTGACTGTTGAGATGACAAGAGTTAAGATTTTAGTTCCCTAACGTGTATAAACGTATGACGTACAACAGTGTGGTGACTGTTGAGATGACAAGAGTTAGGATTTTAGTTCCCTAACCTGTATAAACGTATGACGTACAACAGTGTGGTGACTGTTGAGATGACAAGAGTTAGGATTTTAGTTCTCTAACCTTTATAAAGGGTATGACGTACAACAGTGTGGTGACTGTTGAGATGACAAGAGTTAGGATTTTAGTTCCTAACCTGTATAAACGTATGACGTACAACAGTGTGGTGACTGTTGAGATGACAAGAGTTAGGATTTTACTTCCCTAACCTGTATAAACGTATGACGTACAACAGTGTGGTGACTGTTGAGATGACAAGAGTTAGGATTATAGTTCCCTAACCTGTATAAAGTATGACGTACAACAGTGTGGTGACTGTTGAGATGACAAGAGTTAGGATTTTAGTTCCCTAACCTGTATAAACGTATGACGTACAACAGTGTGGTGACTGTTGAGATGACAAGAGTTAGGATTTTAGTTCCCTAACCTGTATAAAGGGTATGACGTACAACAGTGTGGTGACTGTTGAGATGACAAGAGTTAGGATTTTAGTTCCCTAACCTGTATAAAGGTAGTACGTACACCTGTCTGGTGACTGTAATGGTTTCAAGAGAGGATTTTAGTCCCTAACCTGTATTAAGGTAGTACGTACACCTGTCTGGTGACTGTAATGGTTTCAGGAGACGATTTTAGTCCCTAACCTGTATTAAGGTAGTACGTACACCTGTCTGGTGACTGTTTTGATGACAAGAGTTAGGATTTTAGTTCCCTAACCTGTATTAAGGTAGTACGTACACCTGTCTGGTGACTGTAATGGTTTGAAGAGAGGATTTTAGTCCCTAACCTGTATTAAGGTAGTACGTACACCTGTCTGGTGACTGTTTTGATGACAAGAGTTAGGATTTTAGTTCTCTAACCTGTATTAAGGTAGTACGTACACCTGTCTGGTGACTGTAATGGTTTGAAGAGAGGATTTTAGTCCCTAACCTGTATTAAGGTACTAAGTACAAGAGTGTGGTGACTCTAATGGTCACTGAAAAGCTTGGATTCCAATCTGTATCACCCTGCCTATATCCTCCTAGATTAGTCCTGAGAAGGACTGTTCTGGTCACTGGAAATCTTGGACTCCGATCTGGATCACCCTGCCTATGTCCTCTTAGATTAGTCCTGAGAAGGACTGTTGTGGTCAGCAGCAGTTTGCAGCCCTGATCCGGATCTACCTATGAGGGCCGCAAATCTGTCCCTAATCAGCAGCAGACACTCTCCCTACACTCACTGTCTGGATGGCTGTGTGCCGAGCACAGCGCGACGGGAGTTATAAAGGCGGTGACGCTGTGCAGGGCGGCCAATCACTGCTATGCCACAACTAACAGGGCTGTGGCATTGCAGTGGTCTGTCAGCCAATCCCTGCACGTGGGCTGGCTCTCAAAAGAGCGCCAACATGGAGAGATGACGACCACGAGCACAGCACGAGTATCGCGAGATTACTCGGTGCTCGGCGAGTCGCCCGAGTACAGTGATACTCGTGCGAGTACCAAGTAGTGCCGAGCATGCTCGCTCAACACTACTTTTTACTCAACTGCCGCTGTTCAACAACATGCGCTCTACTGATCTTGAATACAGCAGTTGGTTGCTTAAACTGGGAAATGGTGAGCTGTCTAATGATTACAATCTTGGAGATGATGTCATTGAAATTCCTCAAGACATGCTCTGCACTGGCTCTATAGTAACTGACATCTTTGGAGACAATATTTGCATTGATGTTAATAACAACGAAAGCATAAATACTGCTGCATGACATGCCATACTATGTCCAAAAAATTATGACTTTGATTATTTGAACTCTAAAGTCATGGATCGACTGAGTGGCGAGTATACTGTATATACCAGTGATGATTCTATCGATGCTGATGAAACTGATGAATGTGAAAACTACCCAGTGGAATTTTTAAACTCACTGACACCATCAGGAATGCCATCACATCGGCTACAACTTAAAATTGGCACCATTGTCATGCTATTACGCAACCTAAACACCAAGAAAGGTCTCTGCAATGGTACTCGGCTAATTGTCACTGCCTTACTCGGCAACATCATACAGGCTAAAGCCATTACTGACTCAGCAGAAGAAAATATTGTATTCATTCCACGCATCGATTTGTGTCCATCAGAGACTGGATTACCTTTTAAATTAAGACGGAGACAGTTTCCTGTCAAGGCGGCATTTGCAATGACCATTAACAAATCACAAGGGCAGACCCTCAATCGAGTTGGCATTTTTCTACCTGAACCTGCATTTGCCCATGGTCAATTATATGTTGCATTCTCAAGAGTAAAGCAACGCTGCAATGTTAGGGTCAAAGTGGTGGATACACCAGTTCAAAGAAATTAATACCTAATAGTCCGAAAGTATTTACTCGAAATATTGTTTACAAAAATGTTTTACTTTAAAATAATTTTACTTTTTCGCTAATGGACTTATAGATAGATATATCATATATCAATAATACCTGTATTTAACATTGATATAGGTAATATTATACATAGTGTAATACATTTAAGGGCCACGTCACACACACAAATATCTGTGCAGATATTGTTTGTAGATCTATGGTTGCAGTGAAATCATGGACATATTGATCCATTTTGTGGCAGTATACAAATGGAGCAATGTGTCCATGATTTCACTGCAACCAGAGATCTGCGAACAATATCTGCACAATAATCTGTGTGTGTAACGTGGCCCTAATACATAGAGATTGATAAGCTGATAGATATATTAGACATAAATAGTCTGTTTCATAGACATGTCAGATACACATATACATAAATAGAAACAAACATAGGTATATAGATACAAAAAAAAACATAAAACAAAAATGTTAGAGCCACAGATGCAGTATATAGATTTCAACTACATACATAGCAAAGAGCTATTTAACATAGGTTATAATTATAATATTAATTTAATTCTTTTCTATAGTACTAATAAATCAATAGCACTTTACATACATCAGTAATGCTGTCCCTCTTGAGTGTCACTATCTAAATATCCTATCTACATAAATACATAGGTGTGATACATTTACACATATTTCTAAATCTAAGATAAACACACATTTAGTATAAGAGGGGAGATGTGTATTATCCAAATACTTTTATTTGGTGATATGAACCCGGATGTTAAGGTCCAGCAGCGTAGCTGCTGAGAAATATTATTTTCTTTTACAACAGGGACGGGTTTTTGTGAACAGCTAAAGAGATGGGCAGATTGGCTGTTCACCACATCTCCATCTCAAGGTGTGCTGCTCTTACTGTCACACAAAACATCCTCAACATCACATCACCATCCTCCCGATGATATATCATCGGGCATTAATCTAGTTTAACAATATTTATATGGCTGTCAGGGGACCTTATTGACGGCCTTCTGGAACCACACGAAATCTGTGTTAGGCTGTGGTCACACATAGAAATCCGTTTTTGGAAGTGATTTTCATCACCAATCCGTTTTTTTCTGGGTGCTTTTTGAGCCTCCTGCACTCCTGAACGTTTTTGGAACTTTCATTAAAAAAACGTATGCGCGAACGCATGCGCAAACGCAAGTGCGCGTTTGCATGCGTTCGCGCATGCGTTTCCCATAGGGCCCCATGTTAAAAAAAACGCATGAAAACGCATGCGTTTTTTAACTGATGCCAAAAACGTTGCATGCAACGTTTTTGACTCAAAAACGGACAGGGCAATGTTTGGAGCTCCATAGAAAAACGGACAGGGTGTTTATTACACCCAATCCGTTTTTCTGTCAGTTTTTGGACTTAGAAAAAAAAAAGAGAAAACTGAAGCCAAAAACGGACTGAGGGCTTATGTGGAACCCCAGCCTTACACACGGTTCCACTGAGTTATTTATTTTTATTTTTCCCTTTCCTTCTGTTGACATGGTGGCCCTACCTTTAATATACTTAAGGCGGCCGTCACACGCTTCAATTTAATGCACGATATCGCTTAAGCGATCTGCTTTTTGATCCCTTAAGCGATATCGTTTGTGCATCGCTGCGTGCAATCAAGCGATTTTACAATGTAAAATCGCTTGATCGTTAGATCGCAGATTGGTGAGCCAGAGCTCATATCAAGCGATAAACGCTTGATCAATCTGCCTCATCGTGGTGTGTGACACCACGATGATCCATCTCCCAGCGGCAGAGCCTATGCTGGGAGATGGTATCTATGGTAAACGTCGGGTTACTAAGCGCCGCGCGGCGCCTAGTAACCCAAAGTGTACCATAGTTACCAGCGATCTCGCTGCTCCACATCGCTGGTGAGTCTGTCTGTGTGACAGCTCACCAGCGATGTGAACGATATTGTTAGCGATCGCGCGTGCATATAATCGCTAACAATATCGTTCACTAAATTGAACCGAGTGACGGCCGCCTAAGTTAGATCTACATGCACATGAGCTGTGCATAATAAGTAACAAAAATAAAAAACGTAAGCACTCTCCCCTTTAAATGCCCATTAACATCTTATCATACAATGTGAATGGATTGAATTACCCTCAAAAGCGATACCTGCTGCACCTGTCCTCCTGTCCCCTGCCTCCATCTCAACCCCAGATGCACCTCCTCCTCTCAGCTGCTCTTGCCCACCCTGCTACTACCACTCCCCATCTGCATCTCACCCCCATGCTCGACCTCTCATACCCACTGCATCCTATACCCCTATGCAATGTTTTCCCTTCTCTTCACACTCACTCCTATCCTACTCCACTTCCTGCAATCCTCCTCTATCTCTCCTCCTGACAACACAATAACACTCTCCCCCTCCATCCTACCTAGCCATCTCACCCACTCCTCTGAACTTTTCCTCCACACCCAAGCCTTTATCTCCAAACATGCTCGCCCACCACTCAAGCTCTCATGCCGTCACGTCCTAACCCTCTCCCTCCTCAACCTACTTGCTGGTGCCATCTCCCCTAATCCCAGTTTCCCCCAACACATCCCCACACTCACCTCTAGCTCACGCCCACTGCCAACTATTAATACCCACAACCCCTACAACCTTACACCCATCCCCATGCCTCCCCTCCCCCTATCCCCCTTTCTGGCGCACTCTGGAATGCCGGCTCAGTATGCAATAAACTCACATTCATCCACGACCTCTTCATCACCAAAAAACTCTCTTTCCTTGGCATCACCGAAACATGGCTCACCCCCTTTGACCCAACCTCCCCCGCCATCATCTCCTATGGCGGACTCACCCTCTCCCACACCCTCTGCCCCAGCAACTCCCATGGTGGAGGTGTTGGCCTACTCCTGACCAATAGCTGCTCCTTCACCCCAATTACACTGCTCCCCTCTGTCTCCCTCTTCTACTTCAAGGCACACTCAGTGCGTATCTTCTTCCCCTGCAACCTCCAACTGGCTGTTGTCTACCGCCCTCCAAGATCCTCGTCCACCTTCTTCAACCACTTCACAACCTGGCTTCTCCACCTCCTCTCCTCCGACATCCCCACCATCATCATGGGCAACTTCAACATCCCCATTGATACCCCCCACGCCGCTGCCTCTAGACTCCTCGCTAACCTCCTCCTTCGGCCTCTCCTAATGGTCCCCCTCCACCACACACAATGTCAGCCACACACTAGACCTTGTCTTCACCCGCCTCTGTTCCCTCACCGACCTTGCAAACTCAACCCTCCTCCTATCCGACCATAACCTGCTGACCTTCTCCTCCCTCTGCCCCCAACCATGCTCCCCCCTCTCCAGAAACTCCCTCACCGCCAGAGAAACCTCAAACTCATTGACTTCCACTCACTCTCCGAGTCCCTCCTCTCTCTCTGACTTAGCCTCCACTCAAGACGCTGACTCAGCCGCCACCCTCTACAACACCACTCTCGCCACAGCCCTCGACCAGGCCGCCCCCTCTCATACAACAAAACCCGCGCACACAGACAACCCTGGCTTACCACCCACACTAAAAAACTTTGACGGACGTCTAGGGTAGCTGAACAGAGATGGAAGAAATCCAACACCTCAGCACACTTCGCCTTGTACAAACAGTCCCTGATCGACTTCAGGACTGCACTGACTGCCACAAAACAAGCTTTCTTCTCTTCTCTCATAAGCACCCTCTCCCACAATCCCAAGAAACTTTCCATAACTTTTAACACTCTTCTCCATCCCCCCGCACCCTCTCCCGCTCCCCTCATCTCCGCCGACGACTTTGCCAGCTTTTTCAAACAGAAAATCGACAAAATCAGAGAAAGCTTCGATTCCCAAGCCCCTCAGCCCTCCCTCTCTATCGCCCAACCCCCCTCGATCAAAAGTAACTTCTCCTCCATGACAGAAGGGCGCCTCTCCTCCCTTCTAGCACGATCACACCTCACCACTTGTGCCGTCGACCCTCTCCCCTCCCATCTCATCCCTAACCACAGTCCTCATCCCTGCCCTAACCCATCTCTTCAACATATCACTTAATACCGGCGTCTTGCCCTCCACCTTTAAACATGTCCTCATCACACCCATCCTCAAAAGCCCTCCCTTGACCTCGCAACAGTCTCCAACTATCATTCCATAGCTCTCCTCCCCTTCGCCTCAAAATTGCTTGAGCAACATGTCTACTCCGAACTGTCCTCCCATCTCTCCTCATGCTCCCTCTTTGACCGCCTGCAATCCGGTTTCCGAGTCCACCACTTCACCGAAACAACCCTAACCAAAGTCAGCAACAACCTACTGACCACCAAGAGGAAGTGACACTACTCCATCCTCCTCCTTCTACACCTTTCTGCTGCCATCGACACAGTTGAACACTCCCTCCTGCTTCAAACTCTAGGATCTCTTGGAATCGCTGACCTAGCCTCTCCTGGATCTCCTCTTACCTAACAGACCGGACCTTCAGCGTCACCCACTCCCACACCATCTCGCCCTAACCCCTATCTGTTGGAGTTCCCCAAGGCTCAGTCCTGGGACCACTACTCTTCTCCATCCACACCCTCGGCCTAGGCCAACTCACCGAGTCCCATGGCCTCCAATACCACCTCTACGCCGATGACACCCAGCTCTACCTCTCTGGCCCTGACATCACCTCCTTACTATCCAAAATTCCGCACTGCCTGTCCGCCATCTCATGCTTCTTCTCCACTCGTTTCCTCAAGCTCAACATGGACAAAACCGAGTTCATCGTCTTCCCCCAAGTCGCTCTTCCCCCCCCCAATCCTACCTATCCATCACTGTCAACAACTGCATACTCTCACCCGTCCCCCACACCAAGTGCCTCGGGGTAATCCTCGACTCTTCCCTCTCCTTCAAGCCACACATCCAGGCCCTTACCACCTCCTGCCAACTCCAGCTTAAGATCATCTCATGGATCCGCTCCTTCCTTGACCATGACACTGCCAAAACACTTGTCCACGCCCTCATCATCTCCTGCCTCGGCTACAGCCACCTCCTGCTCACCGGCCTCCCTGCTTCCTGTCTTGCACCCCTCTGAACTATCCTCAATTCCGCTGCCCCTCTCATCCACCTGTTGCCCCATTACTTCCCCGTCTCCCCCCTCTGCCAAGCCTCCACTGGCTCCCTACTTCCCAGAGATCTCAGTTCAAAACCCTAACCCTGTCATACAAGGCCATCCACAACCTGTCCCCTCCATACATCTCCGAATTGGTCTCCCGATACCTCCCCTCACACAATCTGCGCTCCTCTCAAGAGCTCCTCCTCCTCTCTCTCCGCATCTCCACCTCCCACAACCGCATAAAAGACTTCTCTTATGCATCCGCCATACTCTGGAACTTTCTACAACACCACATCAGACACTCCCCGACCCTGGGAACCTTCAAGAAAAACCTGAAGACCCATCTCTTCCTTCAAGCCTACAACCCACACTGAGACTTAATTCAATGAACCATCTCACCTCTCCCCCTCCTACTGTCTCCCACCCATCCCCTATAAATGTGAGCCCTTGTGGACAAGATCTCTGCTCTAGTGTACCTGTATGATTTAATTGCCGTTATTTTATGTTCTCGTCCTTGTTCTGCCCTTACACATGTAAAGCGCCATGGAACCAATAGCGCTATATAAATAAATATTAATAATAATAATAACCTGCTATCACGGGATTTATAGAAATTTAACACAGAAATAGCAGCTATTCAAGAGACTATGTTCGCTCATAATAAGCTCCCTAAATTTAAAAACAAAAAATATGCTAAGATATATCTAGCTTCAAATGTTTCCAAAAAAGCTGGAGTGGCATTCATACTTAAAAATACCTAGCAATTTGAAGAGATAGAGATCGTTTTGGACCCTAAGGGCAGATACATCCTACTAACTTGTAAAATAGAAGGAAGGGTGTATACATTGGTTAACTTATACGCCCCAAATAGTGGACAGATGGGCTTCTTACACAAGGTAATAGACTTGATTCGTACATACCAAAAGGACTTGCTGCTATTGTTCGGATATTTTAATGTTATCCCTAATGCCTCCATGGACACTACTAGTAAATTGAGACGTAAAAGCTTAATGTTAAATCCGTGGCTAGACAGGGATGGTCTATTTGACATCTTTTGCTGTATTAATTCGACATCTAGAGAATACACTTACTATTCTAGCTTGCACAATTCCTTGTCCAGGATAGATTTGATCTCGGCTGATATACGCTCACTACAATGTGTTAAAAATATGGAAATAAGAGAGTGGTCTTGGTCGGATCACTCCCTTATACTTCTTAAAATAAACAATAAATATAATAGCAATGCCATACTCTATGGAGAGGTACCGAAACTCTTTTTTTTCAATCAACACCCTGCTTATAAAGAAATTTCTGACTTAATTGTCAAATATTTTAAAGATAATGATAATGAATAAGTCTCCTCCTTAGAGGCTTTATGGATTGCCCACAAGGCCATTATGAGGGGTAATCTTATAGAAATTAAAACTAGACATACTAGGAAAAGCAATATTAAAATTGAGGACATACAGTCAGAAAATCGATTATTGGAAAATAATATAGCCTCCAAGCCATCCGTAGACGCCCACATAAAAATCTTGAAGCTAAGATCAGAGCTGAAATCCTGGTGTATACAGGATTATGATATACGCATGCACGCTCAACATGCATACACACGCTCCACATTCATATGCACTGCTCCGTCGCGGGTCCCACGGTGCAGGGAGCGGCGGCAGCGGAGTGACTGTGTGCCACACAGCGAGGCTGACACACACCCTACCCCCCGGGGGAGCGTGCCACCCACTGACACAGGGGATCGGGGGCAGACGGGGCCGGGGTTCCCAGGGTGCAGGGAGCAACGGGAGCGCGCATGTGCGGCTCCTCCACACTCTCCTCTTTCCTATGGCTGCACAGTTTGTCACCGCCCCTTGGAGCCTCTGCACACACATTCCGTGCCTGCCAGTGAGAGGTGCAGCAGCACATGCCAGCCGGGGCCCAGCTGCACTGACAAGAGGCGGCTGACACTCAGGATCATCTCCCCTGCACACTCTGCGCCCCGCCTCCTCCTACCTACACTCTGCTGACACTGCAGGACACCACGCTCACCCAGGACATGAGGCCAGCACTGGGACCGCCAGGGGACGGAGAGGTGAGAGCCCGTGTGTGTGTGTGTGTGTGTGGTTGTAAGTGTGAGTCTGTGTGCGTCTGTGTCTGAGTGTGTGTCTGGCTGTGGGTGTGAGTTTGTGTGTGGGTCTGAGTCTGTGTCTAGGTGTGACTCTGTGTGTGGGTCTGAGTCTGTGTGTGGGTGTGAGTCTGCTCCTTCCTCCCCCTGCCTGTGCCACTCCGTCCTCCCCCACCCCACCACTTCCTCCTCCCTCCTTTGTCCTCCTCCCCTCCACCACTTCATCCTCTGTCCTCCCCCTGCCTGTGCCGCTCAATCCTCCCCCACCCCACTGCTTCCCCCTCCTTCCTTTGTCCTCCTCCCCTCCACCACTTCATCCTCCGTACTCCCCCTGCCTGTGCTGCTCCATCCTCCCCCACCCTGCCGCTACCTCCTCCACCCTCCATCCAACACCCCCACCACTCCATCCTCCCCCTACCTGTGCCACTTTTTTCTCCATTCTCCTCCCCCTTGCCACACCGTCCTCCCCCGCCGCTCCGTCCTCAAAGTCCCTAGCTATTCAGCCCTCACCGCCTTCCCCATGCAATCCCTATTTTTATATTCTAGAATACCCGTTGCATTAGAATCGGGCCACCATCTAGGATCCTATAATACATACTAGATCTAATGGTATCTGCATTTAATATCAACACTATTTATCTCCATAGAGACCACCTGGGATGCCAAAGGAGACACCCTATATACAGGCTACACTGCTCAGAACTTGATCCTCTGTACATAGGGGTATGTGCATTTTCTTACATACCATCACATATCACCAACCCCTATTAACATTATCTCACATGTCCCCATAGGATCTTTTTCTGCCACCCAGAAACACATTTGAAGCAGAATATCTCCCAGCTCTACTCAGACTGGTAAATCCTCTATGTATTTTCATATACAGCACAGCTATTCTCTGCATACCACTTTATACCTAGCTTCATACTATCTCTCAACAGGCCTATCCACTATACTGCAACCGTATCAAACACACAACAGGAATTTAACTACCTTCCTAAAGGTGCATTTGACAATAGGTATTGAAATATTGCATGTGTGGATCCCACTGGGACAGGGTACTCGGTACCGGACCGGGCTACTGCTGGGGATATCACAGCGGTCTTGGTCTGGACCGGGTTCCGCAATAAATGGGGGGATATTTACAGGGGAGTTTGTCGTGACGCCGCCCATGGGTTGTGGTCAATGAGGGGACCACCGCTGCTGCAGAACCTCCGGGGATGATGTTTGGCAGCTGGAGATGTAACGGCTCTCTGCAGGTAGAGCTTGAATCCCCGGGACAGTGGTAGTAATAGTCTATAGATAGTGCTATGGATGTTGTAGTAGTAGAGATGATGGTAATTTGTGAGGGTACGCAAGGTTTGAGCACAAGGATCACACACACGGTTTTGAAGTTTTCCAAGGCTTTACTGAAGTTGTTGTTCAGCCAGTACTGTCCACGGAGTCTGTATCGGGGCCGGGTTGCTCCCACCCTGTCTGGGTCCTCAGCTTCGCACTGCTGCGCTGTGTGTGTCCCTGCTGCCGCTACAGCCAAGCTGCTGGCCCTGTTTCTCCTCACAGGAACCCCCTTTGCTAGGCAACTTGAGTCTTTCTGTGTGCTTCTGACCTCGCCGTGTTGCTTTGCTGAGGTACGGTGTAGATATATAACCTCCACTATCCCGGTGGTTTCTGTGCAGCGTGTTTCAGTCACAGATTCGGATCCGGTATCCGGCTGCTGCGCTCCTCTGGGGCGAGTTATGAGGTAACTCAGTCTCCCAGATATGTTCCTCTGTTTCGTGTACTCCTCTCCTCAGTCCCTGGCTTAAGGCCTGAAAGTAGTCAGTGGTCCCTGTCAGAAGCTCAGCACTGCTCCCATTTACAGGTCCTCCTCCTAGTGCTCCCTGCACTAAACTGAACTGTCAACTGTCAACTATCAACTATCAACTAACTACTTCCTCCTCAGACCAGAATATATCATGGAGCTGCTTTAGCTCCCCCTTCTGACCTAGAGGTGCTAGTGCAGTGTCAGGTGTTGTGTGGGGAGTTAACTCATGGTGTTGTTCCTGTGGCACTTAACCCCTGGGGTGCCACACATGTATTTTGACCAACAATCTAATATGCTTTATTTTCTATTCTTATTATCAATATTTTGTTAATATAATCCTAAAAAGATACAGACCATTGAGTAGTGTGATCTCCAACTCTAACACATGACTTTTGACATGGATATGTATATAATGTATATACTGTATACGATGTAAATATGTAACTGATTGTATGTATTTCGATTTTTTTTCCCGGCGACTAAGTGATCAAGGCCATACATTGGCTAAAACATCTTTGCTGTCGCTCCACCCACTACTGCTTGTTTAAATAAACTTTCACTATGAAGCAATACTATCCAGAATACGTGTGCAGTGATTACAGAAACTACTTGATTTTGGGTTCACTGGCACCATAGAAAATCCTCTTTCTGAGTGCTAGCCATTTATCTCTATAATCTGATACGTGTTCGTGAGGGTGATGAGTGGAAGACAGTGTTTTTAAAGTGATCCTGACCCCATAACACCACCCCACATCCCCTTCTTACCTACCCCTGCAGCTTGGTATCCTGATGCCATCCATCCTGGTTCTCCACACACCGTGCTGGCGATCTTTATAAATCACTATTTTATTATATCATTACTGCGGCTTCCTAGTATCGAGGAAGCTGCAACAGGCGGGGCTGTGTGCCGCTCTCCCCCGCCTTGACGGTAATTATGCACGCCACCATGGGTGTGGTAAACATCCGAGAGGCTGCTCACTTCATAGTAGGGGCGGTGAAGCCGGTATGACGTAATACGCGTCATATCCGGTTTCACATACGTCAGTACACTCATTTGGGTGTACTGCTGGCTTCGCGCAGCTATTGCGCATGCGGGGGTTTACAACAGCTTATCTCTAATAATAGGTAAAGTGCAGCCCCCCTCCTCTTACCTCCAACAGATTACTTTCTTGTAGTGCAGTAGAAGCCTCTGGTTTTGGAGCTCAGAAAGTTTCTATTTCCAGACAAAAGAAAGCTGACTTCTTCCTCCAAAGCTCCAGCAATTAGGACAAAAAGACCTGTGATGAGGTCAGAGACACATGACTTTGTGAGGGAGCCTCCCTTCCAAGATCACATGACCATGTTGTCATGCAGAATCCACACTCTTCCCAGAGTCATAAAAGTTCTTCCCAGCAACAATACAGACAAAAAGACTGAATATCACATGTAAACCTAGTACGGGCCTAAAAGGCCCCAAGTGCGTGAATATGGGGTAGTCCCAAAAAAAGGTTGTTATACTGAAATGTCTGTAACATAAAAATATATGAATAACTGGAAATTACTAACAACTATATACCTGAGGATTACCTAGATTTTCAAAATTCAAACTAAAGTACAGTTAGGGCCAGAAATATTTGGACAGTGACACAAGTTTTGTTATTTTAGCTGTTTACAAAAACATGTTCAGAAATACAATTATATATATAATATGGGCTGAAAGTGCACACTCCCAGCTGCAATATGAGAGTTTCCACATCCAAATCGGAGAAAGGGTTTAGGAATTATAGCTCTGTAATGCATAGCCTCCTCTTTTTCAAGGGACCAAAAGTAACTGGACAATGGACTCTAAGGGCTGCAATTAACTCTGAAGGCGTCTCCCTCGTTAACCTGTAATCAATGAAGTAGTTAAAAGGTCAGGGGTGGATTCCAGGTGTGTGGTTTTGCATTTGGAAGCTGTTGCTGTGACCAGACAACATGCGGTCAAAGGAACTCTCAATTGAGGTGAAGCAGAACATCCTGAGGCTGAAAAAAAAGAAAAAATCCATCAGAGAGATAGCAGACATGCTTGGTGTAGCAAAATTAACAGTTGGGTACATTCTGAGAAAAAGGAATTGACTGGTGAGCTTGGGAACTCTAAAAGGCCTGGGGTCCACGGATGACAACAGTGGTGGATGATCGCCGCATACTTTAATTGGTGAAGAAGAACCCGTTCACAACATCAACTGAAGTCCAGAACACTCTCAGTGAAGTAGGTGTATCTGTCTCTAAGTCAACAGTAAAGAGAAGACTCCATGACAGTAAATACAAAGGGTTCACATCTAGATGCAAACCATTCATCAATTCCAAAAATAGACAGACCAGAGTTAAATTTGCTGAAAAACACCTCAAGAAGCCAGTTCAGTTCTGGAAAAGTATTCTATGGACAGATGAGACAAAGATCAACCTGTACCAGAATGATGGGAAGAAAAAAGTTTGGACAAGAAAGGGAACGGCACATGATCCAAGGCACACCACATCCTCTGTAAAACATGGTGGAGGCAACGTGATGGCATGGGCATGCATGGCTTTCAATGGCACTGGGTCACTTGTGTTTATTGATGACATAACAGCAGACAAGAGTAGCCGGATGAATTCTGAAGTGTACCGGGATATGCTTTCAGCCCAGATTCAGCCAAATGCTGCAAAGTTGATTGGACAATGGACAATGACCCCAAGCATACAGCCAAAGCTACCCAGGAGTTCATGAGTGCAAAAAAGTGGAACATTCTGCAATGGCCAAGTCAATCACCAGATCTTAACCCAATTGAGCATGCATTTCACTTGCTCAAATCCAGACTTAAGACGGAAAGACCCACAAACAAGCAAGACCTGAAGGCTGCAGCTGTAAAGGCCTGGCAAAGCATTAAGAAGGAGGAAACCCAGCCTTTGGTGATGTCCATGGGTTCCAGACTTAAGGCAGTGATTGCCTCCAAAGGATTCGCAACAAAATATTGAAAATAAAAATATTTTGTTTGGGTTATGTTTATTTGTCCAATTAGTTTTGACCTCCTAAAATGTGTTGTGTTTGTAAAGAAATGTGTACAATTCCTACATTTTCTATCAGATATTTTTGTTCAACCCTTCAGGATGTTCCCTGAGGAAGGAGCTCGGGAGGAGGCTCCGAAACGCGTCGGAAATAAAGGCTGTAGCTGTACCAGACATTCCTGTGACTGTGTTTCTTTGGTCTCGGAGCAGCAGCGCGGACACTGAAGCACTTTGTCCAAGAATCTACAGGGCTGCTTTTTGGTCCCAGGACGGCCCTGCAGACACTGGAGTAGGCAAGTGCAGGCTAGGATGGCAAGGGAAGACAGAAAAGCAGGAACAGCTGAGTACAAGGCACAGCAGAACACAGGATCAGGCAAAGTACAAGGGGACATGACAACTAGCTAGCAAGAACACAACTAACTAAGGACGTTGATCAGGCACCTCCCCTAGTGGGAGGATGCTTTATACCCCCAGTGCATCTCAGCCATAGGATAAGGAGCACTTCTTAAACATTATGCGCTGGCCTTTTCAATTTAGTGTAGTGCAGCTGCGCATCTTAGGTGCACACCAGGGAGATCTGTGCATGTCCTTGCATAAGACAGATGCTGGGCAAGTGTTATACAGCCAGCACATGCATCCAATTGGCTCCATGCATGGTTCAATTTGGATGTTTATGTCAACCACTGTCAATCAATTGCTGAAATGTACATGTTATGATGCAATTTGTATTATTTGGGCTTTCTATGTTGGTATTGTATTGATAGTATTATATTGACAATGCACATCAATTTATTTGGTTTGCAATGTTTTGGAACTGTACATTGGTAATATTTGGTTAGCATTATGAAAACACTGAATATTGGTATATTTTGGTATTATTTGGCACTGTATCTTGGTACTTGGTTGGTGTTAAGCACAATTTATTACTATATGTATTATATAGACAATATAGGTCAGTTTTTATGTTATTACCGTTATTTTTGCACAATGATCATTATTGCTTTTTTTTAAAGAATCCACTAGTAAGGGCATGGTATTGTAGACACATTTCTGAAAGTTTTTGTTATAAATTTGGCTGGTAATATTTTGTCGTTTGATACCCATATTCCTGGTATTAGTTGGATAGGATGTCTATTCCTTTTTTGTTCATTTGGTTTTATTCATTTATCTTTATTTATTAATTTATTTTATTCTATTTCTTTTTTGCATATGTTTTGAGCACTATATCTTGCTACTGTTTATATTCTGATATTTTATGTTATTTTAGCCTTGTATTTAAAGATATATTTATTAGTCAACAAGGAAACAACAAAAGTAAGTTGAGATGAAAGAATTTCAACATATACATAAATTATAAATATAATGAATGCATAGTATACAAATTCAGAGAAGAAATAAATAATATAAGAGAAAAACAATATAGACAAAAGACATAAGTCGAAGAAATAAAATAACCAAATATTTACAACTGATACGACGATTATGAGTATCTAAAAAAAACAACAACTAAATAGCTCTTAGCAAACTAAGTACAATCAAAATGATAAATGGAGAAATTCAGGCTAAATTAGGGTAGATGAAATGTAAGATCAGTATATACATTCGAACCCAACTCGCCCATTTTGTCATGTACTTCAATCTAGCATGCATACCCTCTCTAAGAGCAAACGTGAATTCAAATGAGTTGTGCAATGCAATGCAATCCATAAAGTCCTCTATGGATGGAACACAATCACTCCTCCACCTAGAGGCGATAAGATTTTTAGCTACTAATAGGATATGTAAGGCCAAGAATCTTTTACATTTTGGGAGATCACATATCCCAATCAACAATACAGCAGAGTCAAAAGTTAAGACTATGTCTAAATCTAAAACTAAATTGATCAGGGACTGGACATCAAACCAAAAGGAAGGTAACTTTGAGCATGACCAAAATATATGACGGACAGATCCCACTAGTCCACATTTTCTCCAACATAAATTAGAAACAGTAGGGTCTATCTTATGCAGTTTTAAAGGTGTAAAATGCCACTTGGTATATACTTTATATTGAGTTTCCAGAAGTGTTGAGCAGGGGACAGAGGAGTAAATATTTTTTAAAATGATGGGCAATTGGTTATGTAAAGCATGATTGGGTCATTCCATGTCAAGTGAACCAATGATTATTACCTCTATATTTTTAATTCTTTTGAGATTTTGTTATTTGATAACAACATGTCAGACAATGCAAAATGTGAAGAGAAAATTTTTTCAAAAATGTATTTTTTTTTAAAATGATTTTCAAAGTTCGGAAAAAGTGTGAATTTCGCTGTTGCCTGCCTTTATGTTTCTCCTCATAACTCAGGCTAGGAATAAGATAGAGATACAAAATAAACACCATTCTACTCAGAACTATACAGGCTTTCACCAGATATGTCACAAGAGGATCTTTGTTAATATTTTACCCATGTGATGCAAGCGCAAAACTTTAAAACGCATTTCCGAAAAATCGGCGCGCTTTAAATATTTAAAAAACTGCCCATGTGTCTGCTTTGCTCTTAGCCACATCTGTACCAAATTTCAAGTTGGGATCGTGATGGGATCATATTTTAAAATATTTAACTATTATAGTGTCAATTCAAAAATCACCAAGAACACAATCAGTCATTTTTTCACAATTGCCCGTCAATAATTTGAATTTGATATAAAGAAACATAGTCTTGTAACATCTCAAATGAAAGCTGTTACCGTTCTGAGTAAAATGATGCCTCTCCCACTTCATTATCTTATTTCTAGCCTGAGAAAAAAAAATGTAAAGACATCAGGTAAAAAAAAAATTCATATTTAGATCACTTGATATGGAATGACTCCATTGACGCTAATAATAGTAAAATATTTTAAAATATGATCCCATCAAGACCCCAACTTGAAATTTGGTACAGATGTGGCTAAGAGCATAGCAGACACATGGGCAGTTTTTGAAATATTTAAAGCGCGCCGATTTTTCGGAAATGCGTTTTAAAATTTTGCGCTTGCGATCACATGGGTAAAATATTAACAAAGATCCTCTTGTGACATATCTGGTAAAAGCCTGTACAGTTCTGAGTAGAATGGTGTTTATTTTGTTTCTCTATCTTATTTCTAGCCCGAGATATGATAGAAAATGTAAAGCCATACCAGGCCAAAATTCGCACTTTTTTAAAACTTTAAAAATCTGTAAAAAATTAACTGATAAAGAAAAAAATTCAAAACTTTTTTTTGTAATTAACTAAAGTTGTTCTTCATATAGAAAAAAAATTAAAAATTCTGAGGACGTCAGGGAAAAAAAATATTCATTTTTGGATCACTTGACATGAATGACCCGATTATCGATGTCAAGTTGGTGATCCCATACTGTATAGAATCTAGAATTATTAAAAGTCACATCCTTATTAAAAGTTTTATAGATATTATTAATTTTCTACACAAGTTGGCTTCCACTGTGATGAAGCAGGAGGTCAATATTGTTAGGTAGTGTAAAATCTAGACATGGGTTGTTTAAAGTCTCATGCAGTAAAGTCCAAGTAGGTCTGTCAGATTCAGGTAGGCTGAAACGAGAAGAGACAACCTCAAAAGAGGCTAACCTCTCACCATCAAACACGTCAGACACATACCAAATATTCCTACTCTTCCAGATAGTCAAATTAAGAGATGGACACAACCAGGAAAAAATATCTATTGGGAGCCAGACAGGAGAAACTGGAGAGAAGATGGTTTTAGAGGTCTGATTAAACGTCCTCCAAGCTTGATAGTGGCCTTAAGTGGGGTTTCTAGGGGAAGTCTCTTTTTTGGACTAAGGAGGTATAAAACAATAAATAATGCAGGATTCTGTTGCTTCATGATGGATCTTTCTATATTTACCCAGGATGGTGAGTATTCAGTACTCCACCATCGTGAACTAATTTGAGTAATGATAGCTAGATAATAGGCCCTAAGATTGGGGATACCTAAACCTCCATGTAATTTATGTTTTTCAAGAGTGGTAGCTGCAATTCTAGGAAACTTCCCTCGTCAAATAAATCGGCTAAGTTGTGTCTGGAGACGTTTAAAATATTTCTGAGGGATGACCACAGGGAGGGAACGGAAGAGGTATAGAATTTTGGGAAGTAGCAACATTTTATAGGCCGCAATACGTCCCGTCCAGGAAACCTCTAAATTAGACAGATAAGACACATGTTTCGAAAGGGATTTAACAATATCTGATACATTTTTATCAATCATGTTAGATATAGGTTTAGTAATGGTGATTCCCAAATAGGGAATTTCTGACAGTGACCAGGAGAAATTAAATTCAGTTTTTAGAATATCTAATAGGTGATGTTCAATATGATAGGGCAAAACCTGTGTCTTATTAGTATTCAATTTATAATGAGAGACTCCAGAGAATCTCTCAACAATGTCCATCAGATTCCTAAGAGACACCAGAGGATCCGATAGAATAATCAGTAAATCGTCTGCAAATAGAGATGCAACGTGTTGACGCCCATGTAATGGACATCCCCGGATCCCCTCATGTGACCGTATTGCATCCACCAATGGTTCTAAAAAGAAATTAAACAAAGTAGGGGACAGAGGGCATCCCTGTCGAGTTCCAGTGGTAATTCTAAAGGAGTCAGACACAACATTATTTGTTAGAATTTTGGCGGATGGATGTGGGAATACAAAGCTCTAATAATATTAAAATTGGACCAGAAAAAACTAATTTTTTAAGGGACTCAAATAAAAACAGCCAATTTACTCGGTCAAAAGCCTTTTCGGCGTCTAGAGAAATCAGCAAAGTGGGAAGATTTGACCTTTCTACATATGATATAATATGGAATAATCTTCTCGTGGCGTCCATAGTACTTCTGCCACTGACAAAACCCGTTTGGTCAGTATGAATTAAGCGAGTTGTATACTTAGATAGTCTGTTAACAACAACTTTGGCTATAATTTTAGCATCAGTGTTCAAGAGCGAAATGGGCCTATAATCTCTGACATTTAGGGCATCCCCTTTATCCTTGGGAATGACTGTAATTAATGCTTCCTGCATTTCTGCAGGAAGAAGGGATGACATGGAGGCCGAATTAAGAAGTCTAGTTAAATAAGGTGTCAGGATGTCAGCAAAATTTTTTAAATATTCATTAGATAATTTATCAGGCCCAGGCGATTTCCCAGTTTTGAGGGATTTCACTGCTTCTGTAATCTCAGAATTCTGAAAGGGACAATTAAGAAGATCCACCTCTTCAGTAGTCAGAGAGGGAATTCTTAAGGAACCCAGAAAAGAGTTAATATCCAACAGAGAGGGTTGTACAGACCCTGGACTTAAATTTAGATTATAGAGGTTTTTATAAAAGTGCAGGAATTCACTTGAAATATCCTCTGGGTGTCTGTAAATCAACCCCTGCTTGTTTTTGATTAGTAGAATCCTCCTCTTTTGTCTCATCAGTTTTATTCGATGGGCGAAAAATTTATTAGGTTTTTTGTGACAAATATAGTAATTTAGTTTAGAAGACTGAATCATTTTGTTATAGTCAGAAATTAAAAGGGACCTTAATTCAATTCTAAGCTTTAAGATTTTAAGCTGGGTAGACGAAGAAGGAGACGCTATTTGTGATTCTTCTAGGGTAAGAATGTCAGCTACCAGAGATGCTAGTTTGGCATTAGATTGTTTTTTAAGACGTGAATTTAGTTCAATCAACTTGCCCCTAACTACTGTTTTATGGGCTAACCACTATGTCTCAATACTAACTGCATCACCATCGTTCTCTTTAAAGTAATAATTTAGAGTGTCTATCAATTCCTTTCTTGAGTTGGGATAAGAATAAAGAAAGGTATTGGCCCTCCAAATCCTAGTGGATGAAGCACCCCCTCTAGGGACCAACTCAAAAACTATCGGGGAATGATCAGACCAAGTCTTTGGCAGGATATTGATCTTTTTAATTTCATATATAGAGACACCATGGGCGTACCCAGCGTGGGGCTGGGGGGGGCAGGTGCCCCCCCCAAGAGGCTGCCCCGGGTGAGCGTGGCACTGCGTACCCCACATGGCACCTACAGTACTGTGACCAGGGCTTTTTTTGCTCCGGAGCGGCCGCCGCCCCCGCCCCCCCTCCTCTTTGGGAGTGAAAGGAGCAGCACTGTCTCCCGGCCGAGTGCTGAGTGAGGGGTCAGACTCCAGAGGAGCGGGCGGGAGCCGGCGGCACAGCACTGTCATGTGAACGGACGGCAGAGGAGATGCAGAGAGGACGGCAGAAGAGAGCAGGTGGTGAGTGGCCCCAAGGAAAGAAGGTGCAGTGTGCTGTGCAGCCAGGTTTTGTGTGCAGAGTGACAGTGTGTGTGTGTGTGTGTGTGTGCAATGTGTGTGCAATGTGTGTGTGCAGTGTGTGGTGTGTGTGTGCAATGTTTGTGTGTGTGTGCAATGTGTGTGTGTGTGCAATGTTTGTGTGTGTGTGCAATGTGTGTGTGTGTGTGCAATGTGTGTGTGTGTGTGCAATGTTTGTGTGTGTGTGCAATGTGTGTGTGTGTGTGTCAATGTGTGTGTGTGTGTGCAATGTTTGTGTGTGTGTGCAATGTGTGTGTGTGTGCAATGTGTGTGTGCAATGTTTGTGTGTGTGTGCAGTGTGTTGTGTGTGTGTGTGCAATGTGTGTGTGTGTGCAATGTGTGTGTGTGGGGCAATGTGTGTGTGCAATGTGTGTGTGCAATGTGTGTGTGTGTGTGTGTGTGCAATGTTTGTGTGTGGGGTGCAATGTTTGTGTGTGTGTGCAATGTGTGTGTGTGTGCAATGTGTGTGTGTGTGCAATGTGTGTGTGCAATGTGTGTGTTGTGTGTGCAATGTTTGTGTGTGTGTGCAATGTGTGTGTGCAATGTGTGTGTGTGCAATGTGTGTGTGCAGTGTGTGTGTGTGTGTGCAATGTTTGTGTGTGTGTGCAATGTGTGTGTGTGTGTGCAATGTTTGTGTGTGTGTGCAATGTGTGTGTGTGTGTGCAATGTGTGTGTGTGTGTGCAATGTGTGTGTGTGTGCAATGTGTGTGTGTGTGTGTGCAATGTGTGTGTGTGTGTGTGTGTGCAATGTGTGTGTGTGTGCAATGTGTGTGTGTGCAATGTGTGTGTGTGCAATGTGTGTGTGTGCAATGTGTGTGTGGGTGTGCAATGTGTGTGTGTGCAATGCTACATGCTGCAGTGCCGGCCCCGGGAGCAGAAGAGCCTGTGCAGCTGCCCTGTGGACTGTGGGGGGCTGGAGGCAGAGACAGAGCAGCCGGAGGATCACAGTGAGTGAAAATAAATGTAAAGTAAATAAAGATAAAGTTGGCTGCACTGTGCTTGTGATGGGGGCCTCCAGCCTCCGTCCTCCTGCGCTCACCCTCCAGCCTCCGTCCTCCTGCCCTCACCCCTCCAGCCTCCGTCCTCCTGCCCTCACCCCTCCAGCCTCCGTCCTCCTGCCCTCACCCCTCCAGCCTCTGTCCTCCTGCGCTCACCCCTCCAGCCTCTGTCCTCCTGCGCTCACCCCTCCAGCCTCTGTCCTCCTGCGCTCACCCCTCCAGCCTCTGTCCTCCTGCCCTCACCCCTCCAGCCTCCGTCCTCCTGCCCTCACCCCTCCAGCCTCCGTCCTCCTGCGCTCACCCCTCCAGCCTCTGTCCTCCTGCGCTCACCCCTCCAGCCTCTGTCCTCCTGCGCTCACCCCTCCAGCCTCTGTCCTCCTGCGCTCACCCCTCCAGCCTCTGTCCTCCTGCCCTCACCCCTCCAGCCTCCGTCCTCCTGCCCTCACCCCTCCAGCCTCCGTCCTCCTGCGCTCACCCCTCCAGCCTCTGTCCTCCTGCGCTCACCCTCCAGCCTCTGTCCTCCTGCGCTCACCCCTCCAGCCTTTGTCCTCCTGCGCTCACCCCTCCAGCCTCTGTCCTCCTGCGCTCACCCCTCCAGCCTCTGTCCTCCTGCGCTCACCCCTCCAGCCTCTGTCCTCCTGCGCTCACCCCTCCAGCCTCTGTCCTCCTGCGCTCACCCCTCCAGCCTCTGTCCTCCTGCGCTCACCCCTCCAGCCTCTGTCCTCCTGCGCTCACCCCTCCAGCCTCTGTCCTCCTGCGCTCACCCCTCCAGCCTCTGTCCTCCTGCGCTCACCCCTCCAGCCTCTGTCCTCCTGCCCTCATCCCACCAGCCTCTGTCCTCCTGCCCTCACCCCACCAGCCTTCGTCATCCTGCGCTCACCCCTTCAGCCTCCGTCCTCCTGCGCTCACCCCCCAGCCTTCATCCTGGTCTAACCGCCTGCCCACCATATACTGTGCTGCTAACCACTGAGCCATCATACTATGCTAACCACAGAGACATCGCGCAGTGCTAACCACTGAGCCACCGTACAATGCTAACCACTGAGCCACCATATACAGAGCTAACCACTGAGCCACCATTTACAGTGCTAACCACTGAGCCACCGTACTGCGAGTGTATGCCCCTGCGAGTGTATGCCCCTGTGTGTGTATGCCTCCCCCTGAAAATAAGACCGGGTGCAACGTTCGGAGCAAATATATTAATATATTAAATATATTAATCTCACCCGGCCCCTGACAGCAGCCCGCCCATGTCATATACAGCCCCCGGCCCCCATAGGGCTCCCCAGTGGCGCAATAAGTCTGATGGGCACAGGTGCGCAATGTAGGCCCCCACCTTCCGCGTGCACGTTGGTCAGATGTATGGGCCCCGTGTAACATTCTAAATCCTATACTCACAAATTGACCCTCTCCCCCTTCATTATGTATTAATGTCCCTTATCTTGCTGTATATGGTCCTCCTCCTGGAATATGGCCTTTATCGTGGTATATATGTCCCCCATCATGGTTTATATGGTCCTCCTCCTCAGCCACCATAGTCCTCCAATTATTATAATGCATCCCCACATTCCTCCATACATTACAATGTATTCCCATAGTCCTCTAAGTATTATAATGCACCCCATAGTCCCTCATTCATAAGGTACCCCCATAGTCATCCAATTATCATAATGCAACCCCACTATCCTCTATATAGTATAATGTAGCCTCATATGCCTCCATACATTATAATGCACCTCCATACAGTATAATGCACTCCTATAGTTCTCCATATAGTATAATTCACCCCCATAATTCTCCATATAGTATAATTCACCCATAGTCTTCTATACAGTATAATGCACCATCAATAGTCCTCCATGTAGTATAATGCACCCCCATAGTTCTCCATATAGCCCTCCATACAGTCTAATGCACCCTCACAGTCCTGTGTTTAGCATAGTACAGCCTTCCATATAGCACAGTACAGCCTCATAATTCTCCATACAGTATAATGCAGCCACGGTGAGCCACCCCCTTCCCCCCCCCCCATACTCCTCTGGCCAGCGTGTACTCCTTAAAAAAAAATCCTGTACTTACATCTCCTGGTTCCACCACAGCTTCCCAAAATTGAAGATACAGGAGGAGGTCGTGACGCTGAGCGTTGCACAGTGGAACGCATAAAAGCAGGAAGTGACACCTAGTCCACACTAGGAGAAGGTAGTGCTTCCTGCTTTTTATGCGTTCCACTGTGCAATGCATGGCATCACCCCTGTGGTAAGAGGAAGCGCAGGGGGCGGCGCAGGAGGCTCAGTGAAACACATGGGACCCTTAGCGGCCCGTGTGCTGCTGCGCAGTGATGGTACAAGAACGGGCACAATCGGAACGACCATGGCTTGCCCCCCCCTAGTTTTGATCCTGGGTACACCCATGAGAGACACTATCAGGTAGAACTAGATCTATTCTAGATAAGGAAAGCTGAGAATCCGAGTAGAATGTGTATTCTCTAGAAGTGGAATGAATACATCGAAATACATCATATAAGCTCTCTCTATCAATCCAAGGATTCAAGGTTAAATTAGAAACTCCACGAGTTCCAGAGGAATCCAAAAATGCATCAGGTATTACATTAAAATCCCCAAAGAGAATTAAAGAACCCTTACGATTTTCCGAAATTAAAATCATTAACTCTTTCAAAAATCTAATCTGACCCTTATTAGGGGCATACAGAGTAACCAAGGTATAATAGACACCACTAAGCCTACAGATTAAAATTATATATCTTCCCTCTGTATCTGCAATAACAGTCTCCTGTTCAAATTCGATGTTATTTCTAATCAAAAAGGCGACACCCGCCTTCTTTTTTTTCTGAGAGGCTAAGATAATAGATGAAAATAACTTATTTTCAAATTTCGGAGGATTATCACTAGAAAACATAGTCTCCTGCAACCCCGCAATATCTATTTTAAATCTAAATATGTCTCTCCACAGTAGATACCTCTTATGAGGGGAATTTAGGCCATGTACATTCAGGGACATGAAATTAATGGCCATAAAAGCAAATAAACGAAAGTAACGTCAGTAGAGAAAAGACTTACTAAACCATGCAGCCAAGAGATTTCTGGAATGAAATATAAAACATTCATCGTGTCAATAAGTACTAAAAGAAAAAAAAAAAAAGAATAAAATAAGAACAGAATAATATCAAGAAATATATACAATAACGGACCAACGGACTATATGGAGCAGTTACAACTAACTGATGGAAAAAGCTCCTTGGGGAGAAAAAAGGCCTCTCACCCACAACAATTAATATTGTATTATATACATCTAAGGGTAATCACCTCAGCGTTTCAAAATGAAGTTCTGTTTAACCCGACATAAGTATTCAGGTTACTGGCGGGTCAGCAATGCTAGCGCTCATTTTATCATACCTTTTTACCTCATATCACACCCCCAAGGGGACACACACAACACTCTATAGCGACACATGCACTCACCCCACAGGGACACACACACACCACAATGAGACACACATGACACAGACACACACACCACACAGACCCCCCCCACAGGGACACACACACATAGCCACCCTATAGGGACACATGCACTCACCCCACAGGGACACACACACCACAAAGAGACACACACACACCACACAGACCCCCACACAGGGACACACACACATACACTCCCTATAGGGACACATGCACTCACCCCTCAGGGACACACACACACCACAAAGAGACACACACCACACAGAGACACACACAACACAGAGACACACACACCCCACACAGACACCCCCCCCACAGGGACACACACACATGCACACCCTATAGGGACACATGCACTCACCCCACAGACACACACACCACAAAGAGACACACACAACACAGATACACACACACACACCACACAGACCCCCCCACAGGGACACACACACATACACACCCTATAGGGACACATGCACTCACCCCACAGAGACACACACACACACACCACAAAGAGACACACACAACAGAGACACACACCACACATACCCCCCCCACAGGGACACACACATACACACCCCAGGGACACACACACCACACAGACAGACACAGATGTGCACAAATCACCTCACACAACTCGCCTCATACGTGTGCTATCTTTATTTTCCAAACATAAACATCTGATTAAAAACAGCCAATGTGCAACACATGTGCCATATAGGGAATTAAGGCAGATGTCAGTCACATGAGCTGTCTATTATGTGTATGTGTGAGGTAACATATACTGCCTGGCCAGGGGTGGGTTTACTGTTGGCTGGAGATTTATTAGGCTGCCTATAGCAATCAATCACAGCTCAGCTTCTATTTTCCTACAGGTCATTAATATGACATATTCTAATTCTATTTTGTTATAGCTAACACCAGTTATTTATTAACCCGGGGGTAGCCGGGTACTACAGCTAGTGTTTTATAATCCTGTTTAGTTTTGTCCAATTCTTTTCTAAGAGAGCTATTAATTTTAGACAGTCTTATTATCTCGGCCCTCATTTTAATAGATAAGGGAGAGGAAGTGACCCTAGGTCTTTGTTTAACAGGGGGGGAACCAGAACTGTCACCCCCTCCCGAGTCCAATTCCTCCAAAGTAGATCCAACCAAAGCAGAACTCCCAGGGGGGCTTATGTCCTTACGTTTTGAGGTCTGCTTCAAGCTGTCACCACCCCTATTATCTAGGGTGTCCATATCTGAGCCCCGTATGTGAGAATCTATTTTATCCACCTTCTTTTTGTGTTCACTATCCAAAATCAGCCTAGCTGTAGATGGAGTGCATTTAAGATGGGGTTTAGTGGACCCACCCATAGGATTCATAGTGACCTTATGAAGATCTGTCTGCCTACGAGACATAGTAAATAAAAGGAAGGTGTCTAAACAGTACCAGGATTATAAAGCTTAATATAAAAATATCAGTGTGGCTATATATTCAACCTCAATGTTAGAATCTGGTCACCGTCAAAGCTAATTGAAACAATGCCCAAATCCCAGCAGCACCAGTACACTGTAACGCCACCCACACAAATAAGAAAACAGTTAACTTAAATAAACATATACATATTCTTGAGATCTGCTTCACACTCCGGAAATCCCAGGGTCTGCGAAGCTTGCGATTGCCGGAGGCCCTCCGACCTCACTTGCCCACGCAGAATCCTCAGATGTTATGAGTCTTGAATATTGCAGAAAAGTCACCAATAATATGTATATATCAGATATACTGGACCAATACAATGGCTTAATATCATGAATGAACTAGTAAAAAATCCAAATTTGTCCAATATAGAATAATCGTCACTAGTAGATGAAAATAGGATCCAGGTGGAAAGAGAAAGACAATAAATATGCTTGAGTAAAGTTCTTAAGTATCGGTTTTATCCACAGGAGCATTGAGGCTGTAGGTTTCTGTTAATAAAAACCACAAAACAAACAATACTAGTCCACAAATAGTTCTGAGGGGTCTGGAGAGACCCAGGACAACTCTCCAAAGGGTTCTGAGAAGAAATTAGGGTGGCACACAAAGCACAAAGCTCTGAAGCTCTGAAGTAATTCCGGTGTAAATTCCAACGTAAGCTCCAATGGATTAAACAGGAGCTACGCAATATGCATAAGTAAAGTTCTTAAGTATCGGTTTTATCCACAGGAGCACTGAAGCTGTAGGTTTCTGTTAATAAAAACCACAAAACAAACAATACTAGTCCAAAAATAGTTCTGAGGGTCTGGAGAGACCCAGGACAACTCTCCAAAGGGTTCTGAGAAGAAATTAGGGTGGCACAGCAAAGCACAAAGCTCTGAAAACTCTGAAGTAATTCCGGTGTAAATTCCAACGTAAGCTCCAATGGATTAAACAGGAGCTACGCAATATGCATAAGTAAAGTTCTTGGCACAGCAAAGCACAAAGCTCTAAGAGAAATGCTGAATCTTGGATTTTTTGACAGGAAAAGTCCAAAATATAGGTGCCAATCCAAAAATAGGTTAGGAGGGTTCAGACTATCCCAGGGTAACCTCCTGTAGAGGAACATCCTAGAAATTAAGAGGTACAATATTGCTGCCAATGGAAGCCTGTCAGATGCCTGTCAGATGTCTGTCAGATGTGCCCAAATCATGGAAATCAATGGAAAAGTCACACAGGCTGTCTCTCAAAGTTTCTTTCAGTATACTGAGAGATTTGAAGCCTAATTATATAAAATTTGGGGAGTATTAGGCAATGAAGATATTATGAGGTGACTAGGCAGCCATTATTCATGAGCTGACAGCACAGTCCTTTACCTCAGGCAAATTTGATGACTGGACTCTGAGGAGAATTCTTCTTAAAAGTGACCACTGACCCAAACAAAACATTCCCAAGGTGATTACCAGCTTGATAGTAGATCTTTTTTCAGTTGTCAAAGTCCTTTTGAGGGCATTTAGCCCAGTCGCTTATTGTTGTGGGGAGAGCATAGGTAAAACCCTACACCATTACCATTAGGCCACGCCCCCTCCTTAGCCTTGTATTGTAAAATATTTGGAATACACACCGGAACTGGCATATACCTATGAGTTGCTGCGCCTTGGGGGATACCGCGTGTGTTTGACCCCACTGGGTATGTTTCATTAGTAAATAGCTTATGGGCTATGAGCTAACTCTTGGATTATGGCTTCAAATGTCCACACAGAATTTTATCATTGACCCTTCTTTGGGATGTTTATTAAAACACTTATCTAATTTTTACAAATGCCACAAATTTGTGTTACTATGTGGTCAATGCAATTCTTACAGTTTAATAGTTAAAATGAAATAAAAATGAGAATAAAAATAGAAGTTAAAATCAAAATAGAATAAAATCAAATCACATAGGCTAAAAAGGCCACTTCTATAAAAGTGGTGCTCTAGTAAACATCTACTTTCATGAATGACCTTGTATAGTGGCTCTGTAAACTCGTATGGGGGATTTTCGATTATTATTATTACTGGTTGCTTCTGGTAATCAGATCATGGGTATTACTGAGTGCTGCCTATAGTTCTCTGTAGGTCCTGTGTAGGTTACTTATTCAGTGCTTGGATCCACAATGTGACCGCAGCACCGCAAGCCCATATCTTTATAATGGGAGCGCACGGTGCTGCGCATGACCGTGCGCACCCATTCACTGCCATATGTGATCTGTGCGCAGACAGATGCCTGCACACAAATCACCCAGTCTCATCTGCACCAGGAATGCAACATGTCACATTCGTGGTGCGGACGAGACTGGGTGATTTGTGCGCAGGCATCTGCCAGCGCACAGATCACATGTGGCAGTGAATGGGTGCGCACAGTCATGCGCAGCACCGTGCGCTCCCATGATAAAGATAGGGGCTTGCGGTACTGCGGTCACATTGCGGATCTCCTCCGCAGAACGTTGCAGAGGGGAACACAAATGTGAAGCCAGCCTTAGGCCTGGTGTTTGGCTGCTTTCTTAGGCTGGCTTCACACTGCAGTTTTTCAGTGATCAGTGTCCATCAGTGTTTGTGTGCCAAAACCAGGAGAGGAACCAGGAAAGGAACTTGCAGAGAAAAACTATAATTGAAAGATTGACACCTGTTCTGAGTTTTGGAGACACTCCTGGTTTTGGCACCCAAACACTGATGGACACTGATCAGTGAAAAACTGCAGTGTGAAGCCAGCCTTAGAATTGTTGTCCAATTATTTCCACTCTTAGGGCCGCTTTACACACACCAACTTCTGTGACCAACTTCTGAACAGATCTCTGGTTGCAGTGAAATCATGGACACATTGTTCCATTTGTACACAGCCACAAAATGGAGCAATGTGTCCATGATTTCACTGCAACCAGAGATCTGTTCAGAAGTTGGTCACAGAAGTTGGTGTGTGTAAAGCGACCCTTAAAGGAAGCAGGCCTCAGGGCCCAGAGATTCATGTTCCTAGTAATTTAAGCATAGTACATGCAATGCCCACTATGCAGCCATAGGCTTGCTGCCTCAAAAAATTAGCCCAAGGGGCTGTATTGTGCTTGTTGACAAAACAAAATGGTAAATCATCATCACCAGCGGATCGGCTGGTAAATTTAAAAGAAAAAAAATGATTGTGTAATTTTCAGATCTGAGGAAAATGTTGCAAGAAGATGAGTAGGCTAATCGTCTGAGATTATGGACATACTTCTTGTCCACAAAGGGATGAATGTTAAAACTGAAATCATGATATCATATTTATTATGATTATGTGACTTTAGCTTTGGCTACTGTCGTCTGGAGGGCTTAAGAACTGTGGTGAAATCCAGTCTTTATTAAATTTTATCAGAGTCAGTCTGTCGGCATTCTCTAGAGTAAGCCGTGTCCTTGTATCAGTGATGATACCCCCAGCGGCACTGAAAACCAGCTCAGAAGTCACACTAGCAGCAGGGCAGGCCAGCAACTCCAAAGCATACAAGGAGAGCTCTGTCCAAGCCTGAAGCTTTGAGACCCAGTAATTAAACAGGACAGAATGGTCAGTAAGGAAGCTGGTACTGTCACTGACATACAGTTGTGGCCAAAAGTATTGACACCCCTGCAATTCTGTCAGATAATACTCAGTTTCTTCCTGTAGATGATTACAATCACAAATTCTTTGGTATTATTATCTTCATTTAATTTGTCTTCAATGAAAAAACACAAAAAGAATTGTCCTAAAGCCAAATTGGATCTAATTCCACACCAAAAATAAAAATGGGGGTGGACAAAAGTATTGGCACTGTTACAAAAATCATGTGATGCTTCTCTAATTTGTGTAATTAACAGCACCTGTAACTTACCTGTGGCACCTAACAGGTGTTGGCAATAACTAAATTACACTTGCAGCCAGTTGACATGGATTAAAGTGAACTCAACCTCTGTCCTGTGTATTTGTGTGCACCACATTGAGCATGGAAAAAAGAAAGAAGACCAAAGAACTGTCTGAGGACTTGAGAAACCAAATTGTGAGGAAGCATGAGTAATCTCAAGGCTACAAGTCCATCTCCAAAGGCCTGAATGTTCCTGTGTCTACCGTGTGCAGTGTCATCAAGAAGTTTAAAGCCCATGGCACTGTGGCTAACCTCCCTAGATGTGGACGGAAAAGAAAAAGTGACGAGAGATTTTAACACAAGATTGTGCGGATGGTGGATGAAGAACCTCAACTAACATCCAAACAAGTTCAAGCTGCCCTGCAGTCCGAGGGTACCACAGTGTCATCCCGTACTATCCGTCGGCGTTTGAATGAAGAGGGACTGTATGGTAGGATACCCAGGAAGACCCTACTTCTTACCCTGAGACATAAAAAAGCCAGGCTGGAGTTTGCCAAAACTTACCTGAGAAAGCCTAAAACGTTTTGGAAGAATGTTCTCTGGTCAGATGAGACAAAAGTAGAGCTTTTTGGGCAACGGCATCAACATAGAGTTTACAGGAGAAAAAAAGAGGCATTCAAAGAAAAGAACATGGTCCCTACAGTCAAACATGGCGGAGGTTCCCTGATGTTTTGGGGTTGCTTTGCTGCCTCTGGCATGGGACTGCTTGACTGTGCGCATGGCATTATGAAGTCTGAAGAAAACCAACACATTTTGCAGCATAATGTAGAGCCCAGTGTGAGAAAGCTGGGTCTGCCTCAGAGGTCATGGGTCTTCCAGCAGGACAATGACCCAAATTACACTTCAAAAAGCACTAGAAAATAGTTTGAGAGAAAGCACTGGAGACTGTTAACGTGGCCAGCAAGGAGTCCAGACCTGAATCCCATAGAACACCTGTGGAGAGATCTAAAAATGGCAGTTTGGAGAAGGCACCCTTCAAATATCAGGGACCTGGAGCAGTTTGTCAAAGAAGAATGGTCTAAAATTCCAGCAGAGCATTGTAAGAAACTCATTGATGGTTACCGGAAGGGGTTGATCACAGTTATTTTGGCTAAAGATTGTGCAACCAAGTATTAGGCTGAGGGTGCCAATACTTTTGTCTGGCCCATTTTTGGAGTTTTATGTGAAATGATCAATGTTTTGCTTTTTGCTTCATTCTCTTTTGTGTTTTTTCATTGAAGACAAATTAAATGAAGATGATAATACCAAAGAATTTGTGATTGCAATCATTTTCAGGAAGAAACTGAGTATCTGACAGAATTGCTGGGGTGTCAATACTTTTGGCCACAACTGTACTCGTTGACCATGTTGGTCAATTTCTGTCTCCTAGACATGGTAACCGGAGCCAAAAGCCGTTGCTGATTCGATGGTTTATTGAACATGGCCCAGTTTGTGGACATCTTACCACCACCTCTTTTGGACATTGTGGGCGTGTGTTTCCTAATCAGTGGCTGCTGTTGCAAAGAGCTGCTACTTCTGGGGAGAGTGGTGTCTGATGGTGATATTGTCAGCAAATTTTCAGCAACAACCGTCTTGAAGTAATCTATTGTTAAGCCCCCTGGTGACTGCAACAGCAGCGAAGTAAATTTGTCTTTGTACCGTAGGTCCAGAAAGGTGGACAACCAGTGTAGGTTGCTGTGATAAATGTGAATCACGCGTGGGTCTTGTGACAGACAATAGCACATGAAGTCTGCCATGTGTGCCAAGCTGCAAAGACTCAAATGTTCGGTGTCCCCAGAAGGATGAACAGTACCCATCGTGGCCTCCAAATCTATCTCCGCCTCCTCCCCTCCATCCCACCCATGCTGTACCGACATAAAGCTGGGGTTGGGAGTACCAACAGGGTTGACATCGGTACCACTGAAAAATAAATCATCTTCATCATCGTCTTCGTCACGTTCTTCTTCTTGACCCAATGTTGCCTGATGTATTGGCTTTGCTGGCTAGGATCATCGATATTTAAACCTGGCTCCATAGCCATCCGCTGGTCCCTCAAAGATTCAGTTTTTAGATTCATTAGGGATTCTTTTAGCAGATATAGCATGAGGATAGTGACACTGATAATCGACTGATCTCCACTCACAAGTTTGGTGCAATAATCAAAGTTATCTAGCACCTCACAAATGTCAGCGATCCACCCACTCCAGAGTACTAATATGTCTTGGCTGAGTCCCGGTCTGATGGGCATGTTGAAGTTGATATTCTGCAATTGCCCTCTGCTGCTCAGTAATCCGTGTTAACATATGGAAAGTTGAGTTCCAGCGTGTGGGCATGTCACAAATTAGTCTGTGGTTTGGTAAATTAAAGTGCTTTTGAAGCGCTGAAAGACTTTCAACAGCTGTTGAGGAATGTCTGAAATAGGCGCAAATTCGCCGCACCTTCTCCAGTAGGTCTGTTAACTCGGGGTATGTTTTAGAAATTTCTGAATTACTAGGTTCAGCACGTGAGCCATGCAAGGCACGTGTACAAGATTATCGAGGTTTAGTGCCGCCATGAGGTTACGACAATTATCACTGATGACAAGACCGGTTTGAAGTTGCAGTGGGGAGAACCACTCATCATTCTGTTGCTTTACAGCTTTCAAGAGCTCTGCTGCAGTGCCTGTTGTTGCCTTGCTGAAGCGCTGCTGCAAAGCTCCCAACTTGGCTGTGATGTTGATGGCAAGTCAGGATTGGCCGTTGAAGCGGAAGATGAAGATTGTGTACTGGACGTATATGATGAGGCGGACACGCTGAATGATGTTGTGCCTGCTATTCGTGGCGTGGGTAGTATCTCTAATGGTCCACTTTGAGAAGTTGGCACACTCTCCACCAAGTTGAACCAGTGTGCCGTGAGTGAGATATATTGTCCTTGTCCACTACTACTTGTCCACGTGTCCGTTGTTAAGTGTACTTTCCTGGTTACAGCATTGGTGAGTGCACGCTTTAGGTTGTTTATGATGTGCTCGTGTAACGTGGGGATGGCACAACGAGAAAAATAGTGGCGGTTGGGAACTGAGTAGCGTGGTGCTGCCACAGCCAACAGCTCCCGAAAAGACTCGGTACCCACAAGCCTAAAAGGCAACATCTCCACAGATAGCAACTTCACTATGTGCGCGTTACTTTTTTTGGCAAAAGGGTGCAAAGAATGGTATTTCAGCTGCCTTTCATAGATCTGTGGCACAGACAACTGGACTGTTGGCGAAGACTGAAAAGTGGGTGGACTAGTGTTCTGTCTCTTGTCAACCACAGCTTGGGAGGAATGTGTATGAGCAGGACCTGCTTCATCTACACTAGATTGTGACGAACAGATCTGAGGTAGCCTGGCAGTGTTTGTATCAGAAGAAACTGTTTTGGAACCCTGGTGTTGCGACCACTGAGTAGGGTGCTTAGCTGCCATGTGCTTCCGCCTACTGGTGGTGCCCATGTTGCCTTTGCCGTGGCTTCTGCTTAGCTTTGCATGACAGATGGTACAGATGACGATATTTTGTTGAAAAGGGCTATCATTAAAAAAAATTCCACACAATGGCTGACCAACCTCTAGGCTTGATTGGTGGCACAGAGGGATTGCTCTGTGTCACAGTTGACACATTTTGGGCCACAGTGGACACATTTTGGGTAACAGTTGTTGTGACAGTTTGCATTCTGGTGAGAGGAGTAGGCCTTGGTGCCTTTGTAGGTGGTACATAGACACTTTCTTCCTCCGTGCTGCTCTGCTGGCTCTGCATGCCAACATTCCAGGTGGGATCTGTAGTCTCATCATCAACACCTTCCTCTTCAAAGTCTTCCGGATAACGTGATGGATTTGGCTGGCCAGAGGACAAATGTGTCTCATCATCATCATCGTCCACCTCCTGAGACAATTTATGACTTTGCTGAAAGTGGCTTTCTTGCGGCCATGGTGTTTCAAAAATTTGGCCCTGAATAGAGAATTCATCCTCTTCAAGGATGTCGTCAGGGTTTGACGCAGATAGGCCTGATTCAAGCAAGGGGTCATAAGAAGCAAACAAATCCTCTGAGTGCCCAAGGTCGTGTTCCAAATTTTCCTGGGGCTGCTGATGGGTTGAGGAAATGGGAAGAGGTGGAGGATTTGATGGCCCAGTGTTTTCTCTACCAACAGTAGACTGTGTGTTCAAGGAACATTGTGTGCTGCAAGAACCAGTCGTTGAGGTCTTATCAGCCATCCAAGACGTTAGCTGGTCTTGCTCTTCTGGCTTCAAGACTCGTTTTCGTTCAGTGGTGGGAAATTTAGACAGGAGGAAGGTCGATCTATCAATCCTCATCTGTCTATCTGACTCTGTGCCTTGTTGGGCATGACTACCAAGACCACGACCTCGTCCCTGTCCCTTTGCAACAGATTTTTTTGGATTTGGTTGTTTTTGTAACATGGTTGAATTTGTTTAATATCAGAAAAAATTATAGATGACACAAAACCAGTCAGCACTGTGGACTGCAGTGCTGGCTGCGTGCAATAGTTAAGGTACCGTACGTGCTATTAGGTAGTAGATCAGCAACGCACTGGCCCAGAAAAAAATTACGCTGCAGGGGTAAATGTGACCCCAAAATTATCTGGTGACAAAAAAAAAAATAAGCTTAGATTTCAGCTCTGAGGAAAGCTGACTGAGCTAAGCTATGAGGTCGGTGCTGTGTGGAACTGTAACGCTGCTCCTGCCTGTCTCCCTGCCCTACAGTCCCTTACAGAACTCCTCCGTCCTGGTAGCTCTCAAAAGAGCTTTTGGGTTAAATGTTAGTAATCTTGAGGTTGTTTTCCTACACTCACTGACACTCTCTAGGATCTTCTCCAACTCTTCCTACACTAGCTCAGATCGTCACAGGAATGTGCCCAAAATGGCGGGGGCAAGGCTTATATACAGTCTATGAGTCATACATGACTTAAGCATGACGCTGGACAGCAGCCAATCATAGTAATGCCAAAACCAACATGGCTGCGGCATTACTAAGTATGATTGGCTAACATGCTGGGCTGGCTGTTAACATTTTATATATTCTATATTCGGCGAATACTGAATACAGAATACGAGAGTAGGAAGTAGTAGCAGGTGTCCGGTAACCGGTCCGGTTTTGTAGACGAATCCGGCTCCATAGACACCCATGTTAGGTTGCACCGGATTGACCCTGACCAGTTTTGTATGAATCTTTATAACAGGAGAAAACCGGATTGTCCCGGTTTGCCCTGGTCGTGGTCAATCCGGTTCAGTTTAACATTGTTGTCTAGGGGACCGGATTGAACCGGACCGGGACAATCCGAGACAAACCGGTTTCAATTTACAGCTACTGACTTTTTACCACCGGCTTATAAACAATGAATTAGGGAATTGCAGGTTTTTCCTCTGCTGCCAGACCTCTTTATAGGGTCCAGCAGCAGAGGAATTGCATTTCCCTTGATTTACATTGGACTCGTTATTGTGCGAGTAATTGCTAGGAAACTCGCAAAGTAACGAGTAGAGCGAGTACCCTACTATTCGCCGAGTAACGAGTAGTAACGAGTAGACTCGCTCATCCCTATTCGCAGATCTCTGGTTGCAGTGAAATCATGGACACATTGTTACATTTGTATACGGCCACACAATGAACAATGTGTCCATGATTTCACTACAACCAGAGATCTGCAAACAATATCTGCACAATTATCTGTGTGTGTAACTGGGCCTTAAAATACATTCACATGTATGTCTCTAATTACCTCAGATGTTGCCAGTAAACCTATCAAAAGCTTTTAAACATAAACATATGACATCGAAATGAGTCTGTCAATAGGGTAGGGGGTACTCGGATTCCGGGTCAGTGGGTTACTTCAGTGTGGGATCACAGCTGGTCAGTTCCCGGTTCCTTGCCCTGGACCCTCAATGGCGGGGTGGGGGTGATGATGATGGGGGAATGGTAACGTGACGCCACCTGTGGTACCTGGTAATAGTGCTACCAGCACTGCGGCCGGCCACTGAAGTGATGTGAATGCAGTTTTGGTAGTACAGCTCCCCACAGTGGAGCTTTACCTCAGGGGAGCGGGGTGGATGAGGGGAGTAGTAGTAGCAGTTCTGCCGTGAACGCTGCAGGCGGTGGCAGTGAAGCAGACACACACACACAAAATAGTCTCCGTTTTGGTACCTTTTTACTGATGTCCGGTAACAGGTATGGTCCAGTAGGGTAACCAGGTTTCAGTGCAGCTTGGGATATTCACCTTGGAGAGTGGTGAGGCCTCCTTTGTTAGTGTGTGCGGTGATTGGGGTAAGTTCTGCCTGTAACTGAACTTGCCGCTCTTTCTCCCTCTCAGGGTACAACTCCACAACCGACAATGAGGACCTTGCTGTAGGGATCCCTATTCTCCTCTTGGGCCCCTGGTCCTATGCCTGGTCAGGTTTGGTGTCTCGCGTGCGTTAACTTCAGGGGAACTAAATCCTCCTGGTTGGTCCGGGCTTTCTCTGCTACACTTTAGATGAATAGCAGCTTCGGACTCCGGTGTCCGAGTGGGCTAAAGGGATACTAGGTATGTTCCCTTCTTCTTTCTTCCTACTTCTTCCACTGGCCTCCGTCCCTCTCCCTAGGGCATTGCACAGCTGGGTCAAGCTTCCTGGTTCTGGGCCTGGCTTGGTCCCAGCAACCAGCTCCTTCACTAACTGTCTAGCTGGAACTAACTTCAGTACTGTCTGGCTCCTCCCCTCAGGCCTGGATCTTTATAGGGGATCTGGCTTAAGTACAGCCAGTGTTGCTCCCCCTCCAGGTCTGGGGTGGAAGATGTTGGATGCTGTGTGTGTGCCAAGGTGTACATCCCTCCCTGCACCGGTGGGAATCCCCCACAGGGGTGCCACAATAATATGGGCTGTCCTAAATTGTTTAAAGGCATAGTAATTAGTGATGGGCGAGTCCTAAATTACTCGGAATCGCTTGACTCTCGCGAGTCCAAGCCCGGGACTCGCTACTCGTTGCGAGTCTAGCGAGTCCAATGTTAATGAATGGGGAAGCGAGTAATAGGGAGTAACGTGCGATTTACAAATCGCAGATGTCTCGGAAAGCGCTCGCATTGCCGTTTTGGAAACCCCACTCGCAACATTTTTTTGCTGCTGTGTCCATGTCTGTGGTTTTTATCCAAATTATATGATAACAAGAGAACAAGAGACAGGGTTTAATAGGGATATTGTCCCATCCCTGTCTGTAATGTGTGTTTTATAGACACTAGGTGTGGGAGAACACTTTTTTGTTATTTTAACAAATATTTATTAAAGGTTATATTTTAAAAGTGCACCTTAAGGCTTGGGTTCACATTTGCGGACACCTCCGCAGCGTTCTGCGGAGGGGTCCGCAATGTGACCGCAGCGGCCGCGAGCTCCTATCTTTGACAGCGCAGGACCGTGCGCACCCTTTCACTCCCATATGTGATCTGTGCGCAGGCGGATGCCTGCGCACAGATCACACAGCCTCGTCCGCACCAGGGACGCGACATGTTGCGTCCCTGGTGCGGGCGGGAGTGTGTGATTTGTGCGCAGGCATCCGCCTGCGCACATATCACATATGGGAGTGAATGGGTGCGCACAGTCCTGCGCTGTCAAGCGCATCACCGTGCGTCCCTATTCTAAACATAGGGGCTTGCGCTGGCTGCGCACACATCGCGATTCCCCTCCGCAGAACGCTGCGGAGGGGAACGCCAGTGTGAAGGCAGCCTCAGTAAGAAATGTGTCCGTGTCTGTGTAGCAGCACACTAGTCCCTGCAAAAATTATTAAGTGCGCACAAGTAGTCACACAAGTAGGTGGCGTACGTGCTATTTGCAGGTAGGAGAGCAGCAACGCACTGGTCTGCCACAGAGAAAAGAAAACTGAAGGGGTTATTATGACCCAAAATCTATCAGGTGCAAAAAAATAGGAAATAGTACCTCAGCTAAGCCTCTGACTTCAGCTATTAGGACAGCTGAGTGAGTAAGCTAAGCTATGAGGTCGGTCCTGTGTGCACTGTAAGGCTGCACCTCCCTGCCTGCCTGCCTGCCTACAGTCCTCTACACAGTACTCCTCTGTCCTCCTGGTAGCTCTCAGAAGAGCTGTTTGGGTTAAATATAAGGAATTTTTAAGTTTCCCTACACTGACTGACACTCCCTATGATCTGCTCCAGCATCTACCTCACCCTGCACTAGGTCTGATCTCTTAGGAATGTGGAGAAAATGGCGGTGGCAAGGCTTATATACAACCTCGCCTCTCATACATGACATAGGCATCACGATGGACAGAAGCCAATCATAGTCCTGCCACAACCAACATGGTTGTGGCATTACTGAATATGATTGGCTAACATGCTTGTCCATCTTCACAAGTTTTCTGACCTAACACGCTAGGCTGTCTCGGAAGCTTTGTCGGAACATAACAGATTCTGTATTCGCGAGTCCCGAATACAGTATACAGGACTCGGATTCGTAGACTCGCTCAGACTCGCTGCTGACAGCTGGTATCCGTGAAGCGGTGCGATTGTTTAAACGATTTGGGGAGATTCAAGCTACATAGCGATGTGATATAGCGAGTCTAGCGAGTGAGAAAAAGTAAACTCTGACAAAACTAGGATTGCCATTGACTTGCATTGGACTCGTTACTGTGCGAGTAATCGCTGGGAAACTCGCAGAGTACCGAGTCCTGCGAGTCCCTTACTACTCGCCGAGTAACAAGTCCTAGCGAGTAGACTCGCCCATCCCTAATAGTAATCTTAGAGTAAGTAAACTTGTGACATTGCAGAAACAAATAAAAATGCCTTAAAACATTCTCTCTCTCTCATTATGTTGGCATTTACCAAATATAAATAATTATTGTAATCCTAATTAACCTAAAACGGGAAAGGTTTATTCGTGACTCCATGTCAGATAGAGTGCATGTAAACTTCTGGTTGCAAATGCATGTCCCCACCCTGGTATACATAGTCCTACTCCTTGGGTATATATATATATATATACTAGCTGTAGTACCCGGCTACGCCCGGGTTAATAGATAACTGCTGTTAGCTATAACAAAATAGAATTTGAATATGTCACATTAATGACCTGTAGGAAAATAGAAGCTGAGCTGTGATTGATTGCTATAGACAGCCTAATAAATCTCCAGCCAACAGTAAACCCTCCCCCTGGCCGGGTAGTATATGTTACCTCACACATACACATAATAGACAGCTCATGTGACTGACATCTGCCTTAATTCCCTATATGGCACATGTGTTGCACATTGGCTGTTTTTAATCAGATGTTTATGTTTGGAAAATAAAGATAGCACACGTATGAGGCGAGTTGTGTGAGGTGATTTGTGCACATCTGTGTCTGTCTGTGTGGTGTGTGTGTCCCTGGGGTGTGTATGTGTGTGTCCCTGTGGGATGGGGTCTGTGTGGTGTGTGTCTCTGTTGTGTGTGTCTCTTTGTGGTGTGTGTGTCCCTGTGGGGTAAGTGCATGTGCCCCCATAGGGTGTGTATGTGTGTGTGCCCCTGTGTGGGGGTCTGTGGTGTGTGTGTATCTGTGTTAGCTAGGCGTATTCATCCAAGAACTCTGACCACTTTCATTCCCTCGATTAAAGCCTCAAATAACCTGAAGGTTCATCAACCTACCGAGATAGCGAAGGCATTTAAAGACTTTTAAGAGTCACTATATAATTTAGAAGTTCCCTCCACAGCCTCTGGACGCCAGCATCTCTCAGCTAGAGTGGGCGACTACATCAGCGACACGACCTTGCCTCTCATGCCTGAAGAATTTTCTACTGCCCTCGACGCTCCTTTTTTGGAGGCAGAGGTCACTCAGGTTATTGGCGCTACCACCCCAACAAGAGCCCGGGGCCATACGAATTCACTTCCAGATTCTATCAAACATTTTCTTCTGAATTGACCCCTTTCTTAACTAAATTCTTTAATATTATCTCCCTTGGCCATCCCTTCCACAAACGCTCACTGGAAGCTAAATTCACAGTTATTCCTAGGCCCAGGAGGGACCCCGAACTCTGCTCTAGCTACCGCCCAATATCACTAATTAATGTTGATGTCAAGTTGTATGCTAAATTACTTGCAGTTAGACTCAGCCGTTCTCTGCCTCGACTGATTCACAGCGACCAGGTTGGTTTTGTCCCTTATAGGAAGGCCAGAGACAACACTATTAAATCTATCTTGCTTATCTCTTATATCCATAAGACGAGGATCCCGTCTTGTGTGTTGTCAGGCGATGCAGAGAAGGTTTTTGATAGGGTCAGTTGGCCCTTCCTTCAACAGACTCTTGAGCGGGCGGGGTTTGGCCCAGGCTATTGTAATAAAATTATGGCCCTATACACTGACCCTTCAGCAAAAATACACTGTAACGGTATCCTCTCAGACTCATTTCCCATTCGCAATGGGACTAGGCAGGGCTATCCCTTATCATCCCTGCTATACGCCCTGGTGATGGAACATCTTGCGAACGCCCTTAAAGGTAACCCGGATATCCATGGCATTCAAACTGGAGACATCTCCTATAAGTTAGCTCTGTACGCAGACGACTTATTTTTTTTTTTTAAACCATTTCGTTTTTATTGCATATATAAAGGCAATAACAGGGAAACAACATACAACAATGTTAGAAACATAACTCAAACAAAAAAAAGAGAAATCCACCAATAAAGGTGCCCTCAAATGAGGAGATACAGGTGGAGCATGGGAGGGGGACCGGAAGGTAGGGGGGGAGGGGGGGGTAAAAGTAGGAAAAGCAGTATTACCAACAGTAGTATCAGGTTATTGTCGCCATCAAAACAATATTACAAATCGAGCAGAAAACTATACGCCACTCATAAAAAGGAAAAAAAACAAAAAAAAAAAACAAAAACAGTTAGTTGGGGACGGAAACCTCATTATAAGTAGTAGACATCCAAGGGTCCCACCAGTTGAGGACTTTAGTCTTGTGGGGGAGGTCATGTGAAAGGACTAGCTCGTGCATAAAATGTCGGTTTAATCTAGCAGCCACGTCCTTCAGGGTGGGGCAGACGGGAGATTTCCAAATGGCAGCAATGGATTGACGGGCAGCGATCAAGACGTTTGTAACTATGGGCCTAAGAATGACTGGCAAGGTGTCCAGGTCAATTCCCAGCAGTGCCATAGGAGCCGAAAGAGGGAACGTAAGGCCTGTCAGTTCTCCTATGAGTGTATTTATCCTAGACCAAAAGGCCACCACCTTCGGGCAGGTCCACCAGATGTGTGCCTCCGACCCTATCTGTCCACAGTTCCGCCAACAAAGTGACGAGGTAGGATGTCCACGTCCACTAAATCTGGCTATTTTCGTAGGGACCAGGTACCATCCCAGTAGCAGCTTCTTGGATTGTTCCAAGTGATTGACACACCGTGTATATCTAGCCGCGTGAGATGAGGTGGCATGCCACCTCTCTAGTGGCACAGAAAAAGCTAAGCTGGCCTCCCACCTAGTCATAAAAGGCAACTTATCTACCGCACGGGCGGCTGTCAAGGCCCTATAAACAATAGACACCCCACACCGGGAGTGCCCACTTTGCTTAAAGAAAGATTGAAGGCTAAGGTTAATTGAGGAGGGATCCCACCTCGGTAGGGAATAAGAAAGAAGGAAGTGCCGTATTCTCAGGTAGGTAAAAAAAGACGAGAGTGGAAGGGAGAATTTAGCTGTCAGTGTAGAAAAGGAGGACGGGCGTCCATCACTCAGGAGATCCCATACCAATCGTATACCCGCCTCCCGCCACCGCCCGAGCGAGATATCCACCATGCTGGACTCCAAGACCCCCAGGGAGAGATACCTAGAGAGGAAGGGCAAGTGCATTCTCGCTAGCCTGTGCCACACCGAGAGGACCGCCTGCATGGAGCGCAGGGGAACTGAGGGGCGAATGGCCCGCAGGAAGGACTCTTCCAGCAGGATCCTGAGAGAGCCCAGAGGAGAAAAGTGAGCCTCAATTTGAAGCCAGTGTGCGGACGGGGGGGAGATCGCAACCCACCATGACTTAGCCAGATCCAAGGTAATGGCAGAGTAATAACTCAAAATATCTGGCATACCTAAACCTCCCAAAGAGGAAGGAAGAGTCAGGGTTGAGAGGGCCACTCGGTGGGGCTTACCCCCCCAAACAAACCTCCCCAGAATCGACTGTAGCAAATTTAAGTAACGTCTGGGAAATAAGAGGGACGCATCTAAGGACATAAATAATTTTAGGGAGGAGCATCATTTTTACAAGATTAATCCTAGCTACCCAAGAGAGTTGAATCTTTGAGTACTCTACTATCAGGGCTTTCAAGGAGGAGATCAATGATTCACTATTGACCCTAATCATAGAAGCAGACGACTTATTGATTTATGTCACTGACCCCAAAATATCTCTACCCTCAATATTGACCGAATTTGAGAGGTACGCGGAGGTCAGTAACTTCAAGGTTAACCTCTCTAAATCCGAAATTCTGAATATTTCTCTTCCACCAGAGTGAAGGTTTGGTCTGGAGCGATCCATCCCCTTCAGTGTGGTGGAAGGCTCCTTGAAATACCTTGGGATTGGCCTTAGTTCTGACCCGACACTACACATTGAATTACAAACCAATACTCCAACAAATTACTTCTGACCTACAGACGCATGGTGACAAAAACCTGACCTGGTTTGGGCGGATAAATGTTATAAAAATGGATATTCTCCCCAAATTGTTATATATTTATCAAGCAGTACCTATCACTCCCCCAAGAACATTCCTTGCCCAATTGAGACTCGTACTTTCCAACTATATCTGGAAAATATGTAAACCCCGACAGGCCCATAGCTTACTAACTAGACCTAAAAAATGTGAAGGCACAGGATCACCTAATCTAAGACTTTACCACACAGCAGCGGTGCTGACTAGATTGGTGGACTGGTTCCATGGGGCCGGTCAGAAGCAGTGGGTTACGCTGGAAGCCTCCCTAATTGAGTGGAATATTTCTGCTCTTCCCTGGATTACCAAAGCACTCCGACCTGAAACTCTACGATTTTTCCAATTCACACAAGATCTGCTGACCCTCTGGGATAGACTGAATTCCCGCTTTGCACTCTCAAGCATTTGGGGCTCCTTGACACCTCTATTTGAGAATCCTCAATTCCCCCCGGCAGTAGGTGTAGAGAGATTCATGATCTGGAGCTCGTCCCAAGGCCACAGAGTACGAGAGACACTGGTTGGGTCTTCTTCATTTCCCCCACTTTCCAAGCTCCGCTACAGCTTCCCAGACCGGTCAATACCCTGGTTCGAATATCTGCAACTGAGGTCATTCCTCTCATCCTCTGGTCCTTCTGTTGCCTTAACGAGAGATCTCCTGCCCTTTGAGACTCTTCTGATCAGCTCAAGACCTCCAACCCGGGGTATCTCACAGATTTATGCTTTACTGGTCAGCCTGAGAGCTGATACCCCACCATGGTTCGTTAAAGCATGGGAGATGGAGATTGGTAGAGTCCTTTTCGGATCTGGATTCGTCTAAAGCGTTTATGTACGCCCACAAACTTCCCCTTCCCTATAGGGTACAGGAGAGAAACTTTAAAATCGTTACAAGGTGGTATAGATGTCCCCTTGACCTCATAGGATTTTCCCACAGACTCCTGCACGTTGCTGGCGATGCGAGGCCCCTGAAGCCTCTATGTTGCACATTTGGTGGAGTTGCCCGTCCATTCAACATCTTTGGCGTACAGTCTTACAAATTACTCAACACATTACGGGGTTCCCCGATACCCGTCTCCTCAAAGACTTGTCTTTTATCCATGATTCCTGGGTCAGTCAAAGAAACTAAACAAGGGCTGTTACGGCACAGTGTTGCTGCCATCAGACCGATCATTCCTCGGAAGTGGAAATCTAAATTCTTCACCCCCCAGTTGGTTGATTGACTCAGGGAAATGGACCATATTTCCCAATTGGAGAGATTGTCTGTCCACTCGGATAAACAGATAGTGAAATACTTTCGGACTTGTCAAGCGTGGCTCTTATACAAAGAGTCCCCCGAGTTCATGGATCTCACTACCACTTAGGGCCCTTCGGTCCCTTCTCTAAGATTCATGTCTTGATCAGTTCAGGATCAGTCAGCTGAGACTGTGTCATCCCTCCAGCTGTCGGTACCTTCCTATCCTCCTCTTCATCCTTCCCCTCTCTACTATTTCCTTCTCTCTTTCTCCCCCTGCTTTTTCCCTCTTTCTCTTTCTTTCTTCTTTTTCTTTTTGTTATTCTTCTTTAAAAGCGACTTATCATTATTCGGTTCAGTGCCACTTCACTGTTTATACATAACTTGAATGGCAGATGAAGTTTATTGCCTAATGACCCCCCAGCTTACTTGCCTCCTTGCTGATTCTTGATAACGGAGACCCAATTTATATTATTTGTGACTTCTACATTACTTTTGCCTATAAGGAGGATGCTATATGTTAAGCGTTATGAGTAAATGATTAATTCCCGCCCTAAGTATATGGATTTGTATTTCGCATAATTGTTCATATCTTCTTTATAAATAAAGATTTTTGAAAAAAAAACTAACCCAAAAAACAATGTGGTACTGCATATTTTTCTCCATTTCATCCCCGATGGAATTTTTCCATTGTATGGTAAAGTGAATGGTGTCATTCAAACTATCTCTTTGTTTGCAAAAAATAAGCCTTTAGTACATCTACTCTAGTTCAACAATAAATGTTATGCATTTTGGAAGAAGGGTAGAAATAAAGTAAAAATGAAAATTAATCCAGTCATAAAGTGATCACAGTGTCCCCTGCAGGCCCCCAGTGATCAACAATTATGTGGCACACCAGGGGTTAATGTACTACAGTAACACCATAAAGGGTTAACTCCCCACAAAACCCACAACACTACACTAGCGCCTCCAGACCAGAAGGGGAGCTAAAGCTGCTTCCTTATATATTCTGGTGTGGAGAGGAAGTGGGGAAGAGCAGAGTGGTAGGAGGAGCTAATTTGTTTACCTCAGAGTGAAGTGACAGTTAGTCAGTTGGAGTTAATGCAGTTCCTGAGAGGACACATCTGGGAAACAGAGTTACCCTATAACTCACCCCGGTGAAGCGCAAAGACCGAATACCGGATCCGACATTGTGCCTGATACAAGCAGCAGCACAGTAAACACCAGATGAGTGAGGATTTCATATCTTCACTGTACCACAGCGAAGCTACACGGTGGGGTCAGAAACACAAAATAAAGACTCAAGTTGCCTAGCAAGTGGGTACCTGTGAGGAGAGACAGGGCCAGCAGCTCAGCTAAAGCAGCAGCAGGGCCACACACAGCGCAGCAGTGAGAAGCTGAGGACCCGGACAGGGTGGGAGCAACTCACCCTGTACAGACTCTGTGAACAGTACTCTGCTAAGAACATCTGCAGTAAAGCCTTGGAAAACTTCAAAACCGTGAGTGTGTGTGATCCTTGTGCTCAAACCCTGCGTACCCTCACAAACTCCAATCATCTCTACTACTACCCCTATCCCTGCAACATCCATAGCACCATCTATAGACTTTAACTATCACTGCCCCGGGGAACCAAGCTCTACCCGCGGAGAGATGTTACATCTCCAGCTGCAACATCATCCCCGGAGATTCTGCAGCAGCGGTGACCACCCTGACCACAACCCGTGGGTGGTGTCATGACTTTCTCCCCTGTAAATACCTCCATTACTTGTGGGCCCGGGACACGGTCTAGACCAAGACCACCGTGAACCCCCATGATACCCCGGTCCGGTACCGAGCACCCCGTCCCAGTGGGCTCCACAGTTATCTGTGGGAAATCTGTCAGTAAGAGCTTGTAAGTTGCGCTCATTTTTCTCCCGCACATTATTGCAGTAGAATATGCAGCATTTTATAGTACCAGCAAAGTGAATGAGATTTCCTAAATCTCATGCAGATTCTTCTTATTTTTTTCTTTTTATATTTGAATGATCAATCTGCAGATTGTCAATCCTTTGAATGTTTTACTTAATTTTTCACACATTTAAATGAATAGGTATAAAAATGTAGTAAAAACAAATAAAAAATACACACAAAATATGTCAAAAACACGTAAAGAAGTGCAGATGTTTTGCAGCATTTTTTCAGCCAACTCTCTGTTTTTTGCTGTAGAAAAATCTGTGCTCAAATCCTAAATGTTCATTTTCACTGGAGCACAATCCAGAGCTGTGGAGTCGGAGTCGGAGTCATGGAGTCGGAGTTAGTTTTGGTTGGAATCGGAGTCGGTAGAAACCGACTCCGACTCCAGCTTTAAAAAAATGTATTAATATTTACATAATTGAACTTTCATATGAATTTTATAAATGTTACTCAAATATATATGTTCTATCAAACTATGAACAACAGTGATAAGCAGTTCTGCTGGAGATAGAGACATTTCTTACTTCTTGTGTGTCTCTGTTCTCCACTGCCCTTCTAATCTTATACTTGGTTAACCTCATGCTGCCCCAACCCCCCTACTTACAATGTATGAAACTGAAAGTGAAAATGTGTTGCAAATTCTTAGTAGTAAAGCTCCTCTTCGTCTAGACTAGATCATACTAGGTGTTCATCTCCCAAGCATCTCACACAGCTGCCTGCTACTCAGAAGAGGAAGACTCTAAGAAGTATTGTCCTTTCAACAAACTTTGCATCAGTTAACTGTGAGTACATGAGGAATAATAACAGTATTACTGACCACTATATCAGTTGTACGGCCTGGCAATAATTTATACAATTGTTTTTAGGAAAAACAATTGTCATTTGGATTGTGAATTTTAAAAGCAGAATTAAAAACCTGAGAATGTCAAAGAGGCATCACATTAAATTAGCTGTATTTCAGCATTTGACCATCACTCAAGATGGAAAACATTATGTCTGTCAGTGTATGACAAATGATCCAGACGAAAACAGATGCTGTCAAGCCAAGATCAGTGCATATTCAGGCAAAGATAAAAATGCTCCTACTAGAGCTTCTAATCTAAAGAGACATTTACAGCGCTTTCATCCAAAAGTACTGAAAGCAGTGGAAGAGAAAGAATGCATCCAAACCAAGGAACCAGTGCCCAGCTCTTCCAGCCAAACAAAGGAGCAGAGAACTTTGCAGCCATCAGTTGCAAGATATTTTGTCAGTGACAAAGTTACTGTGACAATGACAGTAGATACATTTAAAAAACAGATCATAGAGCTTGTTGTAAAGGATAGTGTGCCTATTTCATTATTTTCACGACCAGCTTTTATGTGTCTGAATGGGGAAATGGCCCGCAAGCTTGGTGTTTCTCTGGAGAGAGAGAGTATTAGAAAATTAGTAATCGAAGAAGCTTTTAAACAAAAGGAAGAACTTAAAAAAACTCTCAAGGGACGCTTTGTGTTTCTTAAAATAGATGCCTGCACATGTCACAGAGTGAACTATTTTGCCATCAATGTCCGATTTGTTTGTGACAAAAATGAAATAGTTACCAAGACATTGGCAGTAAAAGACACCAAAGCTCATCACACCAGTGAGTTTCTCCAGGTCTTAGTGGAAAAGGTTCTGCAAGACTATGAACTTAAAAAAGAGCAAGTTCTTTCTGTCATAACTGACAATGCTTCAAATATGATAAGTACTATTAAGCTAATGAATGAGTGTAATGATGGTGACCAGCAGCTAGAAGAACATTCTGGGTCCACAGACACAGAAATGTTTGAAATAGAGGAACACAGTATTGTAACTGAGGAGCAAACTGAAGTTGCTTCAGATGATCAGCAACATGATAGTTTAGATGATCTTGTTGAAACTGTGTCAATACGTTCTTTCATTCATCACATGCGCTGTGTTGTGCATACGCTACAGCTGGCTATAAGAGACAGTCTGCAAGAAGGACATGCTGCTGCACTGATTGGAAAGGTGAGAAAATTGGCTACTGTTGCCAGAACCCCTAAAGTTGACTCAATTTTGAAGAGACGTGCTGGAAAAGGGGCAATTATTGATCAAGCCACACGATGGGGCAGTACTTACTTAATGATTCAGCGCTTGGTTGAACTGAAAACCTTTCTTGTAGACATGGCTAACCCTCAACTGACGCTAAATGAAAGTCAGTGGAATCAGGTGACTGAGCTGGAAAAATTGCTAGAGCACCCATTTACAGTGACTAAAAAATTACAAGCAGAGGACTTAACTCCAGGTATTTTCTTAAAGGAGTGGAAGAACCTGATGTTTCGCCTGTCCCAAAGAGGAGGGTTAATTGCAAGTGCCATTGCTACATCAATGAAACGAAGAGAGTAGCTACTATTACAAAATAACATTCTTTTGGCAGCTGTTTATGTAGACCCAATGCATCGGATTTTTCTAGATGATCAACAGCTAGGTAAAGGAAAAGAAGCTCTGCTTGAAATAGCAGTAAGGATGAAAGGGTTGCAGAACAGTCAGGAGGAACAAGAAGAATTTGGTCGTCCTGCCACATCTTCACCCTCATCATCAACTGATTAAGAATTTAATTTCGAAAAGTATTTGGATCACAAGAACCGTGCAAAGCATTCCCGCATAGAAGAAGAGTCATCCCAATCAAAGAACACAGCCAGTACATTTCAGCAGAATTTTTCATGTGCACTAAAAGAAATTGAGAAATTTGACCGTTCATCAAAAATAACAGTGCAACAAGCGATTCCTCTGTATCCTGACATTGTCAGAGATGTTGCCCGAGTGGTTACTGCTTTGCCACCAACCCAAGTTAGTGTAGAGAGGTTGTTCTCTGCTCTCAAAATAATTAGATCAGATTTGAGGGCATCCATGAAGGAGGATCTGACAGAGGCAATACTTTTTCTGAGGACAAATTTATAGATTTCTTCTTATTAACTGCATAACAGTGTTTATTGCATATTTACTTACAGTTTTGAAAAGTTTATAAAAGTTATTTGCTATATTCTAATTGTATTCTAATAAATATAGTTTTTGCTCTAAGTGGTCTGATTACTTATATGATGGTGAGAAACTGAATAAGCACGATGGTAATATTTTACAACAGTAAATTTATTGTTACAAAGTGGCCATTTATGAAGGAGTCGGAGCCGGAGTCGGAGTCGGAACCTGATAAAATCCAGGAGTCGGAGTCGCAACTGTGGCTTACTGACTCCACAGCCCTGGCACAATCACAGGAAAAATTCATCATTAGACCTGATTTAGATATCCATGAATTATGTATGTATTATATCTATGTTTTTACTAACAAAACATGTATCTGTTAGGGTACCGTCATACCTGGACATATCGCCGGCGATTTCACAGGCGACGCTGTTGCCGACGACATCGCCAATGCGTCGCCCAATGTAAATGGGCGAGGGCGACACATCTGAGTGGTCGCCTGGTTTCACATCAGAGCTCTGAAACCAGGCGACCATTCTTGGTCGATGTGTGCTGATCGCCCTGTGTAACATCTCATGAGCGATGTCAAGGGCGACAGCACACATCGCCTACACCATTCCGGTAGGCGGTTCAGGGCGTATTTACTACCTCTGCCGGTGTGCGTGGATTGGTGGCAGCTCGAGCGTTCCGATTGGTTGTCTTGTTCGACGGCGCCATATTTGATGATGTGTGCGTCCAAAGGTGTATTACCCAGGAGCGTACATACTGTACAGTAGCGCATTGATGTCGCCTCTGTGTTTGCGGCTGTGTTCAAAAGTGCAGCGATGTGCGACAGCCACAAATGTGTGTTAACATAAAACGCAATTGTCATTACATCTCAACTAATGTCTGCATGAGCGCTGAGACGCTGAGATGCATGTCCCAGTATGGTGTACCCCAAATGTATGGTGACATAAAATGTCTGATTTATAGGGGTACATAAGCATTGGGGACATATGTACGGGGCCCAGGGACAGTCCTTTGTGGTGACACTGTATGGTGCCTGTGTGTGTTTGCCTCCATATACATGTATTTCATTACACATATTCTGTACACACACATGGACAAGGAAATGTTAGCTGATCAAAACATATGTCCCACATAACTGGAAACACACAAATATCTGTGCACACACATACTTGGTCATGGCTCCAATATTATCCTGAACAAGAACGCAAGAGTGAGTTTATTAGCCAACGCAGTAGCACAACACACATTACATCAAAGCGCCATACGGCTTCACTATACAATTACTCGACACGCGAGCGCCGTGTTTTGCCTTGTTGCCAACGCCAATGCGTCTAGCAATAATCCGCGACACATCATACAAGAGTTGAATGAGCACCGAGCCAATACGCACATGCATGCTTACATTTAACGAGTGTGGCGCTGCGAAGAAGGACACTAATTGGTGCTTGTTTGCAACCAATCACACGTCTTCGAGGCGTCACAAAACATAATGTGAACGCCTACCTCCGAGACGCGGTACAAAACAACGCCCACGTCGCTAATGTGGTTGCTCTGTGTGACGTTTAAGCGGCCACCAGCAACATGATCGACCGTCGGCCTTGGGCGACGCTCATGTAATCTCCGGTCAGGTCGTCGCCTGAGCGTCGCCTGAGTTGTCGCCCTGTGTAAATGGGCGTCAGCAACCTTGGGCGACACGAAAAACTGTGCCCGTGCATCGCCTATGGAATCGCCGGCGATATGTCCAGGTGTGACTGTATCCTTATAGTTAATGGGGCTGATCACATGTCTGTGTGTTGTTTTTTTGAACAGAGTAGTCCACAAAAAATCACGGAGACGTGTTAGGGTTTGATTGGAGTTACAGCTCAAAATGACACACGGATTCATGAAATTACAGACATCACACGGATGGCATCAATGTGCAATCTGTATGTGCTGTCTGTGAATATCATTGGAAGGAATAGCAGAAGCTTTGCAGTTTATTCATTCCATATGTGAAAAATCATTAATGAATCACTGATGGTAAAACAATAACAAAACACTGATGATAATCTGCTCCAAAACACCTATGAAACTTGGACAACGTTCGCATATGTGAAAAATCAGCAACGTCTGAAAGACATAGTAGATTTTCATGTAAACAGGTTGTCCACACAATGATGTACAGGACACGTTCTCCATAGAGTGACATTATGTGTAACTTCATTTTGTCACCAGAATGAGGACCCTGAATAAGGGATTCCCTTGGGATCAGTAGAGGACATGAAAAAGAGAATGTATTGTTTAAAAAGTGGAAATCCTTTGAATTTATAGCATTCACCTTTCACCTTTGGGCAACATGAATGAGAAGGTAACTAAAATGATGCAAATGGTACTCCCATCTTAAAGATCCTAATATTTCCCATGCAGCTGTCCAGATGTGCTTGTTTTCATTCCTGTTTGTCTGACCGGGTTACCAGAGGTTTTTACTAAATTCTCTTTTGGTACATAAATGGAGCGCAGAATATTTCCTATTTAATGGACTATATCTTTTACCTAGAAAACCGTACGTTTTTATGATGATGTTTTTCTCAATTGCTGCAAAAGAGAAATGTCAAGCAGAAAGATTGACTGAGCTTAAAACGTACAATTGTCTGTCCTGTCAATAAGCCATTGGTGTCTGGTAGATGCTACACTACAGCTGAAGATTAGGATACAGTTCCCACATGATTTATTCAAGCATCCTCCTAGATATGGGAAAAAAAAGAAGGTTGTGTACCTTCATTCATTCAAATGGTTGGTATAGGTATCCCTAAACATCAAAGGCTATGAGCACTTGGCATTGTTTTCATGCGGATTCCACCTGGAACACACCTGAAAAAAACCACAAGAATGAGCATAATGCTAAGCAACGTCAAAACGACATTGCTGCCCAAACGTTCCATTTGTAAGTCCTTTTAATTGCTTCAGACTTTGAAACCAGCCTGTCCACTCTTCTGGAAACTCCTGTTTAGAAGCCGCTGCTGTATTATATATATTAGGATACAAGCAAATACCCCTCAGTAAGTAAATAAATAGTAGTAACATACCATAATTAACTGACACTATTTTGATCAAAAGAGGTATGAAACAATTGGTCTGGGTCCTGCATGGCCTACATTTATTTTGAATGAATAATTGTGAAATAGAAAGTGCAATAGGGTCTTATATAAAAATGATGGCAAGTGGGCTGAGATGAAACTGCTCACCTTAGAGAGTTGTGTCATACACAACCAGTATAAAAGGCTCCAAACAGCTGCTTCAGTATCACAGGCCGCAGCAATAGAAGAAAATATAGAGGAAATATGTGAAATCCAACTGCGCTGCTGTTGTTTATGATCAGCTGTGCAGCAGCGCAGTTACATTCCACATATTTCCTTTATTGTTTCTATTTTGAGGCCTCCTAGTACATAGCGTGAAGAACTGAACCTGAATGGATACACCTTGATGTGGTGGGATAGCTTTTAATCAAAAGAGTGTCATCTATGTACCCTATGTTATTTACATGTATTATGACTATTTCTGTAATCCCTTACGTTACTATATTTGCTCATTTCGTTTTTATCTTAGATTCTATGATAATGGCCATGGTGTGAATGCACAACGACACATTGCATTTATACCAACAGGTGTGCTGAACCACTTCTTCAATATTACTTTATAAAAAAAACTTTAAAAAAAGACATCAAGTGGAAGCCAGCACTACCTGGGAATAGTATGCAATAGAAAAAGTGCATTGCACATATTCATTCCATACTGTACTATAATGTAAAATGAGATTCACAAAAGATCCTTTAGAAAAAACACCACCAGCATTCTCATGAAGAGTTTCAGGTTAAAGAATTATGAGGAACCCTCGGCACTCAAAAGACGCCATGTGCAAATACTCTGAGAGTGGCCTATGGGCTCCCAAAGGCCATGCACTCATAAGAAAGTATGAGACGGCACTCACCGCTTGTGGTGTTATAATCTCGGCTTCTTTATTTCATCCATACAGGTTACAGGCAATGGTGGAGGGAGGTGGTGCGGAGGTGGACGATGGGCGCTCCATTTCGCACTGAATGTGCTTCAACAGGTCCAAAGGTCACTTTGCCAATTAGTGAAATCAAATATTATCAGGGGCTGGATGGCAAATTTTGGCCTGGAGGGCAATCACACAGCAGTGGCCCATGAGTTGCAGTGTCCAATTTTAACCTAAAAAGTATAGAAATTTTGGCACACGGAGAAGAATGGTGAAGTATTAGAACAAATGTCCATGTTAATAGATGTCCAATTCATACACATGAAAAATAAACAAATCTTTTTGAGCAGATGGCAGGGTAGCCGTCAACAGCTGATGGAGGAGCAGCCTGGGATGCATGTGGCCCCCTGCCCTAATGGCCAGCCAGCCCCTGAATATTATCATACCCAAAGTTAAGGAGTGGCCCCATATATGCTAACAGAACAAAGTATGGGTCACAGGTGAATATAGCTATATAAATTGAAACATGACAATTGTTGATCTATTTGTTATAATATAGGTATAGTATTTTGCATACACATATGTACTTGTTGATAACTGTACATCAATACAATGCCTCTTGATAAATACATTATTCTCATTCTCAATATTGTTCACAGATCCACTACATGTTCACCCTATAGAAAGCTCTCCCAAAGGGGACTTCAAAGTCACAGATTTTTCTTGTATGGAAAAAAAAATATATGTGTGCTTCATTTATTTTGATGAGAGCATTAGAGTTTGGACAATGCGTCAGTTTTTACCATCAGAGTTTCCTCGGTTTCATTAGTTTTTCTCAGATGTAAAAAAAGAATTGGTGGAAGTTTCTCAAGCTGCTCCCAATAACCAGCCTGTGATAAATGTACAGCACATGGAGAGCATCTGAGCGCTGTCTGATTTTTCACAGATCCATACACCTATATTGGTGAATTTGATCCAACTCATCACTGTCGGACATGTCTCCATGCTCTTGTGCAGAGGGAGGAACAAGTCAGACATGTGAATCTACCCCAAAAACTCTTATAGGTAAGAGCTCTATCCACAAAAAACACAGATTTGTCCATCAAAGACTGACGTCTGAGCCCTCGCTGATTTTCATCAATGTATCAGATCATATTTTCATCAGTGTTTGGTCAGTGTGTCAGTTTTTACCTTCATAGTTCAGTCAGATTTCATCATATATAAAAAAAATGATGGAAATGTCTCAATCTTCTCCTATTAAACAGTGAGCGTTAAACGGATGGATATCATCCGAGTGCTGTACTATGGACTCATAAATCTGCATTGATGAGGTTGATCCGTGATTCTGATGAAATCACACGTCTCCATGTCCTCGTGTGGACCACTTGGTCTGGGGGAAAAATATACAGATATATGAACAGCCTCATAGACTATAATAGGTACAAGTGCAATTCAAGAGAAACATGAATAGAACTGGCACATGAAACACTGATGTCTGAATGAGCCCTTAGGCTGAGATCACATGAAGCAGATGGGTTGCCTATTAATGTGATCTAAACATACCGTACTCAAATGATTTATATTTGTAAATGGAAAACTCCTCATTTTCACATATCTAACTTTTGTGTTCTGTATTCAGAAACAAAACAGAGGCAAGGTAAACAACACATATATACATATATATAACACATGTAGCATATACAAGCTGCACATAAAAGGAACAGAAAATTCAAGATCATTTCCATCAATGATGTGTCAATAGCTCTTTACTTATGAGCTGAGCTCTGACTTACTCCATGAATAATGTCAACTTTGTACATTTCAATATGTAGCATGATAACTCTGTCCTCTTTGATGAATCCATAGTGGATTTCTAGTACTATAGAGTTTACTGCATATTGTGGAGGATATAATAATAATTTATTTATTTATATAGCGCTATTAATTCCATAGCACTCTACATACATCAGTACTGCTGTCTCTCTTGGAGCTCACAATCTAAACATCCTATCAGTATGTCTTTACAATGTGGGAGGAAACCGGAGTGCCCGGAGGAAACCCACGCAAACACGGGGAGAACATACAAACTCCTTGCAGATGTTGTCATCAATATTGTAAATGTTTCCACACCCAGGAATACGGTCTTGTCATTATACTCTGATATGTTTCATCATTAATGGTGAACGTGGGCAATAAATGATCTCAACACCTGTAGTGCGGACAGCCCCATACTATCATTACATTTCTCATGGCAGGAATTGGAAGCTTTGAGGGTTGGTTACAAGCAGCAATAAAATACACTGATCTATAAAGTGACTGGCAATGTCCTGTAATGATTGCAGGGGGACTGGGAAATAAAAGAACATACTGTAATAGATTCATATTTTGTATAATAAAACATAGGATTTATCATTCATACACTGTGGGCTAATAGCAGGTCTTTTTGATACACTCAATTACAAGCAAATTGACAACAGACATTTATACTAGCAAGCTTAAAACTCTCCTAATGGAGAGCCTAATGACTAATTGATCAGGTCCCTGAGTGGCCTAGAGGTATGCATGCAATTAGTTTTGGTTTAGTGGAAATTGAGTGCAGATAAAGTAAAGCTTTATGGGTCTGATTGATGATGTATAGTCCTTTTATTTATCTGTGTGGAGACATGGAGACATAGAGAGCTACTATGGGAACTTTAGGGTACAGCCTCAAGGATCTCCGATAGTCGGGATATTGCTTGTTGAGGGGTTCATTTCTTTTAACTTGCCAGTCATTTACACTTACACAGATTGTATGTGCTAATATACAAGGGATATCGTTATCTCCTTTATTACTTAAATATAAGGTAAAGAATATCATTACAAAATCCCACAGATAGGTCAAAATGAAAATCAATTAATCATCAGTAATTATAAATATAAAATAACTAAGCAACTATAAATTACATCACAGATGTAGGATATATATATATATATATATATATATATATATATATATATGTGTGTATATATATATATATATATATATATATATATACACAATATATATATATATATATATATGTGTGTGTGTCATTGATATAACAATCACCTTTTTCTCTCATTTGCTTCGGTGTGGTAATGGCCTTCCAACCATTGCCTCTGCTTTTATCATGTATTAGTAATAAATCAGTATATGTAATATGGCAATGAGTGATGATTTGTACATATATTATAAATGTGTAAATTACATAGACTGTAATGCTACAGTTAATTTTTATATGAATATGGCAGAGAGACAGAGAGAGAGATGAGGTGAAGACAAGAGACTGAAAAGTGTAGTTGAAAACAATTAAAATAAAAATATAGTATGAAAAAATCTGAAAAAATTAGTGATTAAAGAACAATGAGTTGGCAAAGTTAATTATCTAGAAAGAATAGTCATCCAAGTTAACAAAGGTTTACACAAAAGTAAAGTGAAACAATTGATATATAGTTACAATTGATATCTATATATGTGTGTGTGGTGTGTGTATATATATATACATACTATGCTTTTAAATCCAGGTGTATATGACAGGAGGAGGCGATTGTGTAAAATATCTAATATTCATGGTGAATGTAATTAACCAGAGACTGAGGAGAGTCAGCTGGATCTAGTGTGCTGCTGGAGTGTGACATACATTAATAGCTTGGGACATAGGGCATAGAATTGCACATATAGTTGCATATATAAGTGAATATACACTTGCTCATATAGTTGCACATATAGTTGCATATATAATTGAATCTATAATTGCACATATAGTTGTATGTATAATTGCACATATAGTTGTATATATAATGCACATATAGTTATATTAATGCATATATAGTTGCATATCTAATTGAATATATAATTGCACATAGAGTTGTATATATAAATGCACATATAGTTGTATATATAAATGCACATATAGTTGCATATCTAATTGAATATATAATTGCACATAGAGTTGTATATATAATTGCACATATAGTTGTATGTATAATTGCACATATAGTTGTATATATAAATGCACATATAGTTGCATATCTAATTGAATATATAATTGCACATATAGTTGTATATATAATTGCACATATAGTTGTATGTATAATTGCACATATAGTTGTATATATAAATGCACATATAGTTGCATATCTAATTGAATATATAATTGCACATTGAGTTGCATATATAATTGCACATATAGTTGCATATATCATTAATATATAATTGCACATATAGTTGTATATATAAATGCACATATAGTTGCATATATAATTGAATATATAATTGCACATTGAGTTGCATATATAATTGCACATATAGTTGCATATATCATTGAATATATAATTGCACATATAGTTGCATATATAATTGCACATATAGTTGTATATATAATTGTATATATAGTTGCATATATAATTGAATATATAATAGCACATATAGTTGCATATATAATTGAACATATAATTGTACATATAGTTGCATATATAATTGACTCTATATTGCACTCAGTGATATATTGCACATACAGTTGCATATATAATTGCACATATAGTTGCATATTTAATTGAATACATAATTGCATATAAAGGTGCATATATAATTGAATATAAAATTGCACATATAATTGACTCTATAATTGCACATACAGTTGCATATATAATTGAATCTATAATTGCACATACAGTTGCATATTTAATTGAATACATAATTGCACATAAAGGTGCATATATAATGGACTCTAGAAATGCACATATAAGTGAATGTCTAATGGCACATGCAGTTGTCTCTTACCTGGCTTAGTGAGGGGTGAGGTCCTCTGGAGCAGCCTTGTGTTCAGCTCTCTCTATTCCCTGTGACTTTATACTACTATGGGCAATTAATATTGCATCAGGCTTATTTTACATTTTCGGAAGCCACAATATAGGGTAATGGCATAATGGCATGTATTATTAAAGCGCCAGTGATCGGGAAGGGGATGATTGGGCTGATTAAACCCAATATTAATGTAATGAGTTGCCGGAGTAGTTCTCGCAGCCCCTTCTTCTTCCTGGGGATGGCAGTTTGATGTCTGACACTCATTGAAATGCTACAGTGAAATATTCACAAGATGCAGCATTAATTTTTAATCTGAGAGAAGACGAAGCTGGAGCGATGGATGAATAAAGAGAATCACAATGGCCTGGTGTCAGCTGTAAACTCTACAAGACTCCGCAATGTGTCATCTGGAGGAAAGCTAGAGGTACAAAGGGAGGAAAGCCAGCACACTGGGGGGAGTATACAGCCGGTAGTCACAGGGTTAATAATAGTAATATCATCAGTGATGGCACTAATAATAACAGCAGCATCAATATTACTGGCACAACCCCAGCAAAAAACCTCACCAGGACTCACACATGTAGATATATGTGTATCACTGTAAAATGCAAGAATTCAGCGTGTTCTGATCAGCCATATTAATGGGAAGATAGATTCATCATCAGTAATAATCATTCGGCTACATAATTAATATTGCTCCAAATAAGCATCTTAATCATCTGATCAATAAAACACTTACACACTTCTGTTATTATCTGATTTCTACTGATCATTCTATCAGTCCCATGTATCCCTGTCTGCATCTATCTCTCATATATCTAATGTTCATTCCTCACACTATGCAGCCGTCAATTATCCATTAATCTAACTATTAATCTATTTATCTAATATATATCAATATCATCCACAGGTATTCTACATAATCCATATATAGTCTATTTACTATAATCCATATATATTTTATATAGTTTATAGGTACTTTATATCATTTCTCTCTATATATATTATATATGTATACATGTGCTATTTACTATATTTATATCATCCACAGGTATTCTACATAATCCATGTATAGTCTATTTACTATATCTATCTCTCTACATATCCATATATATTCTATATAGTTTATAGGTACTTTTTTTCATTTCTCTCTATATATATTATACATGTATATATTTGCTATTTACTATATTGATATTATCCATAGGTACTTTATCTATCTATCTATCTATCTATCTATCTATCTATCTATCTATCTATCTATCTTTGTATTATCTCAAAATAGCAACAACAAAAAAAAGCAGCAAAGTGAAGAAATAGGTTGCAAGCCTTAGGGTACCGGGGTACAGACTGTTAACCCACCAGTCAATAAATAAAAGTAAAGTGGGCAGCATTCCATGGAATGTGCTGGAAAAAAAGAGGGTATTAAATGGCATATATCAATAACGTTGCCATTTATTAATATTGGTCAATAAAGGCTCTATTTTCTTCCCTACAAATCTGTGAAAGCTGCCTATTTTCCAATTGTCTATAAATCTATCTATTTATCTATCTATCTCTATCTATCTATCTATCTATCTATATCTATCTATATCTATCTATCTATCTATCTATCTATCTATCTACCTATCTACCTACTTATCTATCTATCTATCTATCTATCACATATACATTTCTTCACTTATTCAGCTGTGTATTATATGATATTTACACATCTGCGTTCATTTCCTTCTCTAGCAATCCATCCTTCAGTGATACATTTTCTAATCTGACTTCCTATCCTGCAGACTCTCTCTGATAACCTGGATATAATGTCACCATTTTAAGTGATATATCTTCTAATCTGACTTCCTATTCTGCAGACTCCTTCTGATAACATGGATATAATGTCACCATTTTAAGTGATATATCTTCTAATCTGACCACCTATCCTGCAGACTCCTTCTGATAACCTGGATATAATGTCACCATCTTAAGTGATATATCTTCTAATCTGACTTCCTATTCTGCAGACTCTCTCTGATAAAATGGTGACATTATATCCAGGTTAAGTGATATATCTTCTAATCTGACTTCCTATTCTGCAGACTCCTTCTGATAACCTGGATATAATGTCACCATCTTAAGTGATATATCTTCTAATCTGACTTCCTATTCTGCAGACTCCTTCTGATAACCTGGATATAATGTCACCATCTTAAGTGATATATCTTCTAATCTGACTTCCTATTCTGCAGACTCTCTCTGATAACCTGGATATAATGTCACCATTTTAAGTGATATATCTTCTAATCTGACTTCCTATTCTGCAGACTCCTTCTGATAACATGGATATAATGTCACCATTTTAAGTGATATATCTTCTAATCTGACCACCTATCCTGCAGACTCCTTCTGATAACCTGGATATAATGTCACCATCTTAAGTGATATATCTTCTAATCTGACTTCCTATTCTGCAGACTCTCTCTGATAAAATGGTGACATTATATCCAGGTTAAGTGATATATCTTCTAATCTGACTTCCTATTCTGCAGACTCCTTCTGATAACCTGGATATAATGTCACCATCTTAAGTGATATATCTTCTAATCTGACTTCCTATTCTGCAGACTCCTTCTGATAACCTGGATATAATGTCACCATCTTAAGTGATATATCTTCTAATCTGACTTCCTATTCTGCAGACTCTCTCTGATAACCTGGATATAATGTCACCATCTTAAGTGATATATCTTCTAATCTGACTTCCTATTCTGCAGACTCTCTCTGATAAAATGGTGACATTATATCCAGGTTAAGTGATATATCTTCTAATCTGACTTCCTATTCTGCAGACTCCTTCTGATAACCTGGATATAATGTCACCATCTTAAGTGATATATCTTCTAATCTGACTTCCTATTCTGCAGACTCCTTCTGATAACCTGGATATAATGTCACCATCTTAAGTGATATATCTTCTAATCTGACTTCCTATCCTGCAGACTCTCTCTGATAACCTAGATATAATGTCACCATCTTAAGTGATATATCTTCTAATCTGACTTCCTATTCTGCAGACTCCTTCTGATAACATGGATATAATGTCACCATTTTAAGTGATATATCTTCTAATCTGACTTCTTATTCTGCAGACTCCTTCTGATAACCTGGATATAATGTCACCATCTTAAGTGATATATCTTCTAATCTGACTTCCTATCCTGCAGACTCCATCTTGCTTGGCACAAGTTCACACATCATCATTTACAAAGCGAAGTTAGAGTTCAAAAATAAAGTATTTATTGCAGAAGTTGATTTGTGAGAATAAAACACTTTTCCGGGTTGTATTCAAAGAACAAAAATAAATATTCACACACAAACACATGAACTTCACAAAATACATAAAATATTCAATGCTGAGAAGACAAAGGGCTGCAGATACAGAAATGAAGAGTTTACAAAAAGGACATGTCCCGATGTGTATAATGTACAGAGGGAATGAGTGCGATCATCATCATCATCATCAGCATGAAAGCAGGAGAAGAAGGCAACTGTTGCACATTGACCATCAGCACAGAGACAGAATTACAGTGTAGTATCACAGTGCACAGCTCCCATTAACCGTCAGGGAGTACACATGGTGTGAATTTAGCCTAACCTAGGAAGGAACACACATAGACCCTCAGCTCAAACTGATCTGCGATTCTCATTTATTATTGATCACAGTTGTTGCTGATGGGAAGTAATAGAAATGCTTCCAATCCCTGACTTCTGCCTGTGTTTGTGAAAGTTAATCGTGTGGATGTGAACTTACCAGTTGGTGCTAAGATTCTGGAGGGAGGAAGCAAGGACACCTAGGACTAGAAAATGGAAAATAATACTGGACACCTTGGTGGAGGAATATCAGCTAACAAGAAACTTCATGTAAGGGGAAAGATCCTAAATAGCTGATTATTACAAGTAAGGAAAGTGTGTCCCAGCAGAACCCTGCCAGAAGAAGACTAAAAGAACTGTTCATTCTCCAGGTGCTGCCCTCCATGGAGTTGTGAGTGTAGACCACAGACCTGACAAGGAAACAAACGAGTCATTGATGGCTTCTTGTATGTTTACTGCTAGTTCTCACAAGTTCTCAGTAAAGATCCCTGCTCTTTGAAATAATATCTCTAATAATATAGTCAAGGTTTTGGAGATCCACCGGTTAATGGACCGCAGAATATTTCATCCTTTTCTGTTTTTGTCTTTGATTACAAAACCAGACTCGAACCACGTTCTTTTTAAGGTCTAGTTTTTCAGCAATGGCTGCAATTTTCTCCGAGGAAGGTCTGGGCTGGATGGAGAAGTAGGCTTCTAAGGACCTCTTCTCTGGGGCTGCGATAGAGGTGCGTTTGCGCTTTCGCTCGCTCCCGTTGAAGAGCTCAGGCTTGGAGTTCTTCTCTCTGTAGGCAGCCTCAGCTTCTTCCAGCCAAGCCTGGAGGACAGGTTTCAGAGCTATCATGTTGTTATGGGACAATGTCAAGGACTCAAACCTGCAGATGGTGCTCTGGCTAAGAGACCCAACACCCGGAATCTTGAGATTGGCCAAAGCTGAGCCAACATCTGCCTGAGTAACTCCAAGTTTTATCCTCCTCTGTTTAAACCTTTCAGCAAAAGCCTCAAGCTCTCTGGGATCTGACTCCACATCGTTGATGCAGGACATCCCATTGTGAGCAGAAACTGTGTGAGGGTGGCCCATGCCCATGGCTTGATGCAGGTGCCCCATGGCACCCAGGTGATGTGGATGGAGCTGTGAGGACATCACGGTGTGGTCAGCTGTCCCCATGCCACTTACAGTCAAGGAAGGTGAGATATGGTCCAGCAGATCTCCCTCCAAACATTGGTGCACTGAATGGTGAGGATGCGTGGTCAGAGTAGAGGGGTGAGAGATGGGCACAGTGGAGGAGGTAGAGGTGCAGGGCACACTGCTCATGGTATGGTAGGTGATGTCTGCTTTGAAGGGATGGTTCTTGCCGTGTGAGACAATATCCACAGCCGCCAGAGCTTCAGCACGGGCCAGCAAACTCTCATCAAAGCCTCCAAATATATTGCCCTGGAGCTGCAAGCAAGAATGCACATATTGGGGTCAGTGGGGAATACTGTCAGCTCAGGACTCAAAAACATTCTCAACACACACACATTCTCCTCAAAGCTCAGGTCATAAAAATTAATATGAAGCTTTGCTTGGATAGACATGTGGATCTGAGACAAGAGAGGGGGAGAGGGGCTGAGGGAGAGGGGCTGAGGGAGCAGGGGAGAGAGAGGGAGGAAGAGATCTGCAATTGTTCTGATCACATCAAAAAAACATTAAGCCTGTCAGAAAATGTGCCTTAAAGCACTAAGTCATACCTGTGGGGCTGGCAGGCAGACCCTGCGCATGGCCTCTGTGCTGGAGTGCAGGCTGGAGTACTTGGGCTCCTGCAGGATAGGGTGCATGGAGAAGGGCTGCTTACTGTTCATAGCCATCATCCTGGCTCACCTGGCAATAGATCCAGCCAGGCTGTCTCTGTGCCTTGCCACTCTCAAAGTGAGCTATGACAGAGCTGGTGTGCAGCAGAGTCGCTCTCCCTCTCCCCACCTGCTTCTTCACTCATCTTACAGCCACTATGCCAAGAATAGGTCCAAGCGCAGTGCGCCTGCGCAGCTCCACTCCACTAACTGCTGCTATAGTAAGTAGTCCGGGGAAAGGAAGGCTTGTTTAATGGAGGAGAAGCCCACTGCTTAACCACCTGAGAAAGCATGGGATTGTGGTGCTGCAATGGAGGAAAACACTGGGTGATATGCCTGGGGCACCAAACATCAAACTTTATGTGTGTCTGTATGAGTACAAGTGTGTGTATGTGTATATGTGTGTAGGTGTGTGTGTGTGTACCAGTGTGTGATGAGGTATGTATGTGTACAAGTGTGTGTATGTGTATATGTGTGTAGGTGTGTGTGTGTGTGTGTGTGTAAGTATGTGTGTGTGTGCCAGTGTGTGTATGAGTGTATGTATGTATACAAGTGTGTGTATGTGTATATGTGTGTAGGTGTGTGTGGTGTAAGTATGTGTGTATGTGCCAGTGTGTGTATGAGTGTATGTACGTATACAAGTGTGTGTATGTGTATATGTGTAGGTGTGTGTGTGTAGTATGTGTGTGCCAGTGTGTGTATGAGTGTATGTATGTATACAAGTGTGTGTATGTGTATATGTGTTATGAATGTGTGTAGGTGTGTGTCTTGTGTGTATGTGTACAAGTGTGTGTATGTGTATGTGTTTTTATGAATGTGTGTAGGTGTGTGTGTGTAAGTATGTGTGTGTACCAGTGTGTGTATGAGTGTATGCATGTGTACAAGTGTGTGTATGAGTGTATGCATGTGTACAAGTGTGTGTATGAGTGTATGTATGTGTGTGTATGTGTATATGTGTTTATGTATGTGTGTGTGTATGTAAGTATGTGTGTGTACAAGTGTGTGTATTAGTGTGTATGTATGTGTACAAGTGTGTGTATGTGTATATGTTTTATGAATGTGTATAGGTGTGTGTGTGTGTGTGTGTGTGTAAGTATGTGTGTGTACAAGTGTGTGTGTATGTGTGTACAAGTGTGTGTATGTGTTACAAGTTGTGTATGAGTGTATGTATGTGTACAAGTATGTGTATGAGTGTGTGTATGTGTATATGTGTTTATGTATGTGTGTAGGTGTGTGTCTGTGTGTGTGTAAGTATGTGTGTGTACAAGTGTGTGTATGTGTGTATTTGCGTGTTTGTGTGTGTACGTGTATATGTGTTTATGTATGTGTGTGTGCAGGTGTGTGCATTGGTGTGTGAGTATGTATGTGTGTGTTTAGGTGTGTGGGTGTGCATGTATGTGTATATGTGTGTCTATATATGTAAAGTGCTACGGAATATGACGGCGCTATATAAGCAATGCGTAATATATAAATACACCTGTTTATACATTTATACATACAAACATATATAATACTATACATATATACTATACTTGTATATATATATATATATATATTATATATATATATATATATATATATATTGTATGTACAATATTGTGTGTACAGAGAGAGGTTAAATACTTGTTAGATGATAGCTATATTATTTAAATACTAGATATATATTATACGATGAGAGATATTAAATATAGTGAACAGTATTTTAGTTTAATAAGAGATATATACCAAAAGGTACCTTTACACGCCGCGACGGCAGGCTGGATACATCCCGCGACTTCACGTGCACGAGCACGCTCAAACAGCTACAAACGCTCAACGCATCACCTTTAGACGCCGCGACAAGATGCGCTACGCGACGCTACATCTATAGCTAGCTACATCGCCGGGTGTCTCAAGTAGCCATCTGTAGCTCATTTACACACAGCTACAACCAGCTACTATGGGCGTACCTGGTGCAGCAGGGACAGCACATAGGCGTGCTCCAATTGTGGATTACGAGCCGTCCGTACGCTGATAGGACAAAGCCATAACATCCTGATTGGGCAGGCAACGCAGGAGGCTGAGTAATACGTGACGCTCGAGCAATTGTGTAGTGTGACTCGTCAGCTCCTTAAATATGCCGCCCTGTGCGGCGACAACCAATCGCAACGCACCATCTTCCACCAATGATCGCACATGGGGCGCGGTAACACGGAGCCAGGGTCACGCCTTAGCTACATCGCAGGCTGTCCCGAGTTCCCTTCCGTTGCCTCTTTACACGCCGATACAGCTCGCTACCATCGGCGTTGTAGCCATCAGTTTTCGAGCAGACCTAGGAAACAGATGTATTTGTTGCCGGCTGTAGCGTCACGTCTTCAGGCGCCGCTACGACGGGCTACATTGGCGCTACAAGCTACATTTGTAGCCTGTAGCGGGATGTATCCAGCCTGCCGTCGCGGCGTGTAAAGGTACCAATAGGGATACTTGTAGATAATACACAGGTAGATAACAGATAGATAGAAATACAACCTTGTGGCTTGAAAACCATTCTATTGTGGAACCAAACAGTTGCCAAAATGGGCTATAAGAATTCTGCAGTTTTTCACTTTACTGGTAAAATCACATTGAAGAAATAAGCACTCACCCGGTGATAGTTGTTCCTCAATGGATGACTTTAATCGGCATTAGGGTACAGGGTGCTGGGGAGGGGGTGTGTCAGAGGTGCAGACGACGGCACCGTTTCGGAAAAACTGATCCTTCGGCTGGTCTTGGAGCCAAGACCAGCCGAAGGATCAGTTGAACCGAAACGGTGCCGTCGTCTACACCTCTGACACCCCCTCCCAGCAACCTGTACCCTAATGCCGATTAAAGTCATCCATTGAGGAACAACTATCACGGGTGAGTGCCTCTTTCTTCAATGTGATTTTACCTCTCAGGCTGTTATAAACTGTGCACCCCAGAATCTGCTGCAGTTGACACTGCTGAAGCCGCTACTTTGGATCTTAAGTGATCGGTGCCCCGCTATTCTGCCTCCCAGGTATCATTTCACTTTACTGGGAATGCTGCTTATTTTTTCTGTAGCTCTTTCTCTCTATACATATACTGTATGTAATATATGTATATATATATTATATAATATATGTATATATATACTGTGTATTTATATATATATATATATATATATATATATATATATATACAGTATATATATATATATATATATATATATATTATATATATATATACACGCTATGTTCCAAATTAATATGCAAATGTTCTTTTTCTCTGATTTTCCTAAATGGTCAGTGCAAATGACAGTCAGTGTGATAAAAGTCATCACCTGTTATGGTACCTTTACACGCCGCCACCAAAAGGTAGAAACCGCCAGGCATCAGACACAATTGTGCCTTTTGCCTTGAAAAGACCGCGAAGTGGCAGTGTGTAATTCAGGAAGTTCCTTCCTGTGTCTTTGGATACCTGTGTTTGAGCCGTGCTCAAAAACAAGCAGGCATAATCCCTATGGTGGTGGCGTGTAATCCGGGCAAAGGCAAGGTATTTGCGTACCCTAGTGAATTCCCTGGGGCGTGCCACAGCGTCATGTATACCACGCCCCATCAGCTATCATTGGTCGGGGCTGTGTAACCATTGGCTATCCCTGCACATGGCGCCATATTCAGCGAGCTGACCAGTCACACTCCACATTTGCAATGGCGTCATGTATTAGCCAGCCTTCCTGCGCTGGCTAGCCAATCATGATGCTATTGCATTGTCCAATCACCGTACGAGCATCGCGTAATACACAACTCTGGCACGCCTATGTACTTACGCCGCACAATATGTACGCCCATATTCCCTTGTGGTGGCGGCGTGTAAATCAGGGAAGGTATTTCACAGAAGGTAACTTGCGGCACCCGTCGGCACTTCCGGGGAACGAAAATACCTTCTGTGGAGCACCTTGTGGCGGCGTGTATATGCGGCATCAGGCACCATTAGCAACCGTTGAAAACGCGCGCGTGCACGTGCGGTGCCTGCCTGTTGCTGCCCTCTGTGGCGGCGTGTAAAGGTACCATTAGAGTATACATTGAATTTTATTGAAGAAACCTCCTAATGATAACAGTATAATATTCAAGATTTAAAAAAAAACCTCTAAATGCACTGTTCTAAATTATTAGGCACAGTAGAGTTTCTAAACATTTGCTGTTTGAAAGAACTGAAAATGCTCATTTGTTGAATTTGCAGCATTAGGAGGTCACATTCACTGAAATAAAAAGCTATTTAACTCCAAAACATCCTAACAGGCCAAGTTACATGTTAACGTAGCACCCCTTCTTTGATATCACCTTCACAATTCTTGCATCCATTGAACTTATGAGTTTCTGGAGAGTTTCTGCTTGTATTTCTTTACATTGATGTCAGAATAGCCTCCCAGAGCTGCTGTTTTGATGTGAACTGCCTCCCACCCTCATAGATCTTTTGCTTGATTATACCTCAAAGGTTCTCTATAGGGATTGAGGTGAGAGGAAAATGATGGCAACACCATGAGTTTATCTCTTTTTATGTCCATACGAGCCAATGACACAGAGGTATTCTTTGCCGCATGAGATGGTGCATTGTCATGCAGGAAGATGACTTTGCTCCTGAAGGCACGTTTTTGATTTTTGTACCATGGAAGAAAGTTCTCAATCAGAAACTCTATATACTTTGTAGAGGTCATTTTCACACCATCAGGAACCTTAAAGGGGCCTACCAGCTGTTTCCCAATGATTCCGGCCCAAAACATGACTCCTCCACCTCCTTGCTGACGTCGCAGCCTTGTTGGGACATGGTGGCCATCCACCAACCATCCACTGCTCCATCCATCTGAACCATCCTGGGTTGCTTTGCATCAGTTAAACAAGACTGTTTAAAAATTAGTCTTCATGTATGTCTGGGCCCACTGCAACCGTTTCTGCTTGTGAGCACTGTTTAGAGGTGGCCAAATAGTAGGTTTATGCACCACATAAAGCCTTAGAAGGATCCTACACCTTGAGGTACGAGGGACTCCAGAGGCACCAGCAGCTTCAAATATCTGTTTGCTGGTTTGTGAGGCCTTTTTAGCAGCTGCTCTCTTAATCCGATGAATGTGCCTGACAGAAACCTTCCTCATTCTGCCTTTATCTGCACGAACACGTCTGTGCTCAGAATCAGCCGCAAATCTCTTCACAGTACAATGATCACACTTAGGTTTTCATGCAATATCTAATGTTTTCATCACTTGTCCAAGGCATTGCACTATTTGTTCTTTTTCGGCAGCAGAGAGATCCTTTTTCTTTCCCATGTTACTTGAAAACTATGGCCTGCTCAATATTGTGGAACAACCAGTTTTACTTTTATTGGGCTCATCTGCCAAACTAATTATCACAGGTATCTGAGATTGATTTCAGTGATCCAAATAATCCTGAGACACAATACCAATAAATTGCCTGGCAATGGGGATTTTTGTGCCTGTTGCCTTGAAATTGCTACGAAATGGCGGCGTGTAAATAGGGAAAGTTATCTGGTTTCCTGCAGTTGACTCGGATACCTGTTTCTGAGTCATGCTCAAAAACCCAAGGCAACACAAGGGCACAATTGCCATGGTAGTGGCGTCTAAACGGGGCACAGTGATTGAATCACCGTCACCTAGTGAATTTCCAGGGGTGTGACACAGCCTCATGGATACCACGCCCAATCAGCGATCATTGGTGGAGGATACTGTGTTACCATTGGCTGTCCCTTCACAGGGCGCCATATTTGAAGAGCTATCCATTCACACTCCACAATTGGAATGGCGTCATGTATGAGCCAGCCTTCCTGTGCAGGAATCATGCGGCATCGGCGATCAGTATCAACCGTCAAAAACGTGTGCGTGCACGTACGGTGGATACCTGTTGCTAGGCACTGTGGCGGCATGTAAAGGAACCTTAAGGGTACCTTTACACGCCGCCACTATCCCTAGCAACTGGTATTAACCGTACGTGCACGCGCAAGTTTTTATCGGTTGCCAACGATTGCCGATACCGCATGTACACACCGCCATTGAGTTGTCAACTGAAGGTATCGTGGTTCCCCGGAAGTGCCCAAAGATCCTGCAGATAACTTCCTGTTGAATCGCGTCGCCCTTTCACACGCCGCAATCAGTAGGGAAATGTAGGCGTACATGTTCTGCGGAGCCAAAACATAGGCGTGACGGAGTGTGTATTCCGTGACGCTCGTACGCTGATTGGACAACGCAATAGCATCATGATTTACCAGCCTGTGCATGAAGGCTGGCTAATACATGACGCCATTGCAAATGTGTATTTTGAATGGACAGCTCTTTAAATATGGCGCCCTGTGCAGGGACAGCCAATGGTAACACAGTAGTCCCCACCAATGATCGCTGATGGGGCGTGGTATCCATGACGCTGTGGCACGTCCCTGTGAAATTACTAGGCGACGCAACGTCCATGCCTGTGCCCCGTTCAGACGCCACTACCATGGCAATTGTGCCTTCGGTTTTTGAGCACGGCTCAGCAACAGGTATCTGAGTCAACTGCAGGACACATGAAGGAATTTCCCTATTTACACGCCGCCATTTCGTAGCAATTTCATGGCAACAGGCATAAATATCCCCAATGCCAGGCAGTTGCTACCTTTCAGTGGTGGCGTTGAAAGGTATCTTTAAGGTACCTTTACACGCGGCAACTTTTCTAGGAATTTCACTGGCAACTTACTGGTTACAGTGAAATCATAGAGACATTGTTCCATTTGTACACAGCAACAAGATAGAACAATGTGTCCATGATTTCACTGCAACCAGTAAGTTGCCAGTGAAATTCCTAGAAAAGTTGCCGCGTGTAAAGGTACCCTTAGATTTTTGAGCACGGCTCGGAAACAGGTACCCGAAGCAACTGCGGGAAACCCGATCACTTTCCCAAATTACATGCCGCCACTTCGTAACAATTTCAATGCAACAGTCACAAAAATCCCGAATGAAAGGTAGTTGCTACCACGCAGTGGCGGCGTGCAAAGGTACCTTAATGGGTTAAAAAAAAACTATGACACTTGAAACCAATTTGCATAGTAATTTGGAACATGGTTTATATCTATTGTCATAAAACCCTAAGGTACTTCCGTCAGGATGTAACGGTATGCTACGTCACATCCTGGCTGAAGTTGCCTGTGTACACCCACTCTGGGTGCTCTAATATGGCAGCCCGTTGCCGGGAGCAGGGCTTCCAAAGCCCCACTCCTGCCATTGGTACAAGCACAAGCGGAACCCCCCCCCTGGCCCCCGGCCCCCTCCGTTCTCACCCCTACCTGGCGTTAGCAATGACGGCTGAAGACTCAAGGAATAGACACTTCCTGGAGTCGGTCATGTGACAGCCTGTGTGATGTCACATCAGCCCGCCCTCTCACATGACCCCCTCCTGGTACAGTCTATTCCTGGAGTCTTCAGCCATCATCGCCATGTCAGGCAGGGGTGAGAACGGAGGGGGAGGGGTCAGGCTGAGAAACAAGTGGACAGGCAGAGGGGACACAGAGGCACGGGGACACAGACAAGGGGAGAGGGGAGGCACAGGGGGACACAGACAGGGGGAGAGGAAAGGCACAGGGGGAAACAGAGGCACAGGGGGACTCAGGAGGAGAGGAGAGGCACAGGGGGACACAGACAGGGGGAGAGGAAAGTCACAGGGGGACACAGACACAGGGGGAGAGGAGAGGCACAGCTGGACACAGACACAGGGGGATAGGAGAGGCACAGGGGGACACAGACACAGGGCGAGAGGAAAGGCATAGGGGGAAACAGAGGCACAGGGGGACACAGACACAGTAGGAGAGGAGAGGCACAGGGGGACACAGACAGGGGAGAGGAAAGGCATAGGGGGAAACAGAGGCACAGGGGGACACAGACACAGGAGGAGAGGAGGGGCACAGGGGGACACAGACACAGGGGGAGAGGAAAGGCATAGGGGAGAGGAGAGGCACAGGGGCACACAGACACAGGGAGAGAGGAGAGGCACAGGGGGACACAGACAGGGGCAGAGGAAAGGCAGAGGTGGACACAGGCACAGGGGGACACAGACAGGGGGAGAGCAAAGGCACAGGGGGACACAGAGGCACATAGGAACACAGGGGGACACAGACACAGGGGGAAAGGAAAGGCACAGGGGACACAGGGGGAGAGGAGAGGCACAGGGGGACACAGACAGGAGGAGAGGAAAGGCACAGGGGGGCACAGAGGGCACAGGGGGACACAGGAGGAGAGGAGAGACACAGGGGGACACAGACAGGGGGAGAGGAAAGGCACAGGGAGGCACAGGAGGGAGAGGAGAGGCACAGGGGGACACAGACACTGGGAGATGAGAGGCACAGAGGGACACAGACAGAGGGAGAGGAAAGGCACAGGGACACATGCACAGGGGGACACAAGAAAATCCCATGACAGACAATATGATCAGTGATAACAAAAATTCTCAATTAAACGTCACCTGCTTAACCCAAGAGGAAGTACGGCATCGTCTAAAAATCACTAAAATTGACAAATCCCCGGGCCCAGATGGGATACACCCAAGAGTGCTGCAGGAATTAAGTACTGTCATAGATAGACCATTATTTTTAATATTTAAAGATTCCATAATAACAGGGTCTGTACCACAGGACTGGCGTATAGCAAATGTGGTGCCAATATTCAAAAAGGGGACAAAAACTGAACTTGGAAATTATAGGCCAGTAAGCTTAACCTCTACTGTGGGTAAAATCCTAGAGGGTTTTCTAAGAGATGCTATACTGGAGTATCTGAAGAAAAATAACCTCATGACCCATTATCAACATGGTTTTACGAGGGACCGTTCCTGTCAAACTAATCTAATAAGCTTCTATGAAGAAGTAAGTTCTGGACTGGACCAAGGAAATTCAGTGGATGTGGTGTATATGGACTTTTCAAAAGCTTTTGATACGGTGCCACACAAAAGGTTGATACATAAAATGAGGGCAATGGGATAGGGGAAAATATGTGTAAGTGGGTTAAGAACTGGCTTAGTGATAGGAAACAAAGGGTGGTTATTAATGGAACACACTCAGAATGGGTCACAGTTAACAGTGGGGTACCACAGGGGTCAGTGTTGGGCCCGCTTCTTTTTAATATATTTATTAATGACCTTGTAGGGGGCATACAGAGTAGAATCTCAATATTTGCAGATGACACTAAACTCTGCAGGGTAATCAATACAGAGGAGGACAATTTTATATTACAGGAGGATTTATGTAAACTAGAAGCTTGGGCTGCTAAATGGCAAATGCGCTTTAATGGGGATAAATGTAAAGTCATGCACTTGGGCAGAGGAAACAAAAGGTATAATTATGAGCTTAATTGTAAAACACTGGGCAAAACTGTCACTGAAAAAGACCTGGGTGTATGGGTAGATGACAAACTCACATTTAGTGGCCAGTGTCAGGCAGCTGCTGCAAAGGCAAATAAAATAATGGGATGTATTAAAAGAGGCATAGATGCTCATGAGGAGAACATAATTTTACCTCTATACAAGTCACTAGTGCGACCACACTTAGAATACTGTGTACAATTCTGGTCTCCGGTGTATAAGAAAGACATAGCTGAACTAGAGCGGGTCCAGAGAAGAGCGACAAAAGTTATTAGAGGACTAAGGGGTCTGCAATACCAAGACAGGTTATTAAACTTGGGGTTATTTAGCTTGGAAAAACGAAGGCTTAGGGGTGATCTTATAATAATGTATAAATATATGAGGGGACAGTACAGAGACCTTTCTAATGATCTCTTTACTCTTAGGCCTGAGACTGGGACAAGGGGGCATCCTCTACGTCTGGAGGGAAGAAGGTTTAATCATAATCACAGACGCGGATTCTTTACTGTAAGAGCAGTGAGACTATGGAACTCTCTGCCACATGATGTTGTAATGAGTGACTCACTACTAACATTTAAGAAGGGCCTGGATGCCTTTCTTGAAAACTATAACATTACCAGTTATATATACTAGATTCTTTGATAGGGCGTTGATCCAGGGAATTAGTCTGATTGCCGTATCTGGAGTCAGGAAGGAATTTTTTCCCCCAATGTGGAGATTAGTGTTGCCACATGGGGTTTTTTTTGCCTTCCTCTGGATCAACATGTTAGGCTATGGGTTGAACTAGATGGACTTAAAGTCTTCCTTCAACCTTAAAAACTATGTTACTATGTTACTATGTTACTATGTAGGGATACAGAGGCACAGGGGGACACAGACACAGGAGGAGAGGAGAGGCACAGGGGGACACAGAGGCACAGGGGGACACAGACACAGGGTGAGAGGAGAGGCACAGGGGGACACAGACAGAGGGAGAGGAAAGGCACAGGGGGACACATACAGGGGGAGAGGAGAGGCACAGGGAGACACAGAGGCACATAGGGACACAGAGGCACAGGGGGACACAGACACGGGGAGAGGCACAGGGGGACACAGACAGAGGGAGAGGAAAGGCACAGTGGGACACAGACACAGGGAGAGGCACAGGGGGACACAGGCACAGGGGGACACAGAGGCACAGGGGGACACAGACACAGCAGGAGAGGAGAGGCACCGGGGGACACAGACAAGGGGAGAGGCAGAGGGGACACATAGTCACAGGGGAACACAGAGTCACAGGGGGACACAGAGTCACAGGTGGACACAGAAGGAGAGGAGAGGCACAGGGGGACCCAGAAGCACAGGGGGACACAGACACAGGGGGAGAGGGGATGCATAGGGGGACACAGAGGCACAGGGGGACACAGACACAGCAGGAGAGGCACAGGGGGACACAAACACAGGAGGACAGCCAGAGTCACAGAGGGACACAGGCATAGGGGACACAAACACAGGGGTACAGGCAGAGGCACACAGGGGGACACAGACACAGGAGGACAGTCAGAGGCATAGGGGGACACAGGCACAGGGGGACACAGGCAGAGACACAGGGGGACACAGAGGCACAGGGAGACACAGGAGGAGAGAAGAGGCACAAGGGGACACAGGAGGAGAGGAGAGGCACAGGGGGACACAGGCACAGGGGACACACACAGAGGGGGACAGGCAGAGGCACATGGGGACACAGGCACAGGGGGACACAGACAAACGGGGACACCAGCACAAGGGGACACAGGCAGAGACACAGGGGGACACAGGCACAGGGGGACACAGAGGCACAGGGGGCATAGAGGCACAGGGGGACACAGAATGGGGGAGAGGTGAGACACAGGGGGACACAGACACAGGGGGAGAGGGGATGCATAGGGGGACACAGAGGCACAGGGGGACACAGCAGGAGAGACACGGGGACACATGCACAGGGGGACACAAACACAGGAGGACAGCCAGAGTCACAGAGGAATTCAGGGAAAGACGGTGTTTTCCGGTCCGCGCTGCCAGGTTCATTCACATCAAAGAAAAAACAATAATCGATGTTTGATCCAATCCTTCCTTTATTCTCCTCCAGTGGAGGAGAATAAAGGAAGGATTGGATCAAACATCGATTATTGGTTTTTCTTTGATATGAATGAACCTGGCAGCGTGGACCGGAAAACACCGTCTTCCCTGAATTTCTTGGTGCATCTCCACGTGCGTGGAGCCGGTGGGAGTCCTGCAGCAGCCATCAGGATATTACTCTATGAGCCTTCAAACCAGTTGTGGGTTGCACAACTGGAATAGGTGAGTGAATTGCCTTTTTCACCACTTTACGTACTAGTGTCTAGTGATAAGGGCACTATTGCGCCTCTTGTCCCCCCCCCCTTTTTCTTTTATCAGAGTCACAGAGGGACACAGGCACAGGGGACACAAACACAGGGGTACAGGCAGAGGCACACAGGGGGACACAGAGGCACAGGGGGACACAGACACAGGAGGACAGTCAGAGGCACATGGGGACACCAGCACAGGGGTACACAGGCAGAGACACAGGGGGACACAGGAGGAGAGAAGAGGCACAAGGGGACACAGGAGGAGAGGCACAGGGGCACACAGGCACAGGGGACACACACAGGGGGACAGGCAGAGGCACAGGGGGACATAGGCACAGGGGGACACAGACACAAGGGGACCCCAGCACAGGGGGACATAGGCAGAGACACAGGGGGACACAGGCACAGGGGGACACAGAGGCACAGGGGGACACAGAGGCCCAGGGGGACACAGAGGCACAAGGGGACACAGAGGCACAGGGGACACAGGCACAAGAGGACACAGGCACAAGGGGACACAAACGCAGGGAGGCACAGGGGGACGACCAGAGGCACAGGGGGACACAAACACAGGGGGACAGGTAGAGGCACAAGGGGACAGGTAGAGGACAGGGGGAGACATGCAGAGGCACAGGGGGACACAGATACAGGGGGACAGGCAGACAGCCGCTGTACACAGGAGAGACAGAGACAGTGCACATGGGAGAGATGGCGCACATAGGAGATAGAGCACATAGGAGAAAGCACACACGGGAGAGACAGAGACGGCACACATGGGGGAGACAGCGCACACACGAGACACAGTCGGCGCACAAGGGGGAGACGCCGCACACGTGGGGGGATGGCACTGACCGAAGAAAAAAGCACAATGGACAGACTCCACAGAGAGAAGACAGCGCACAGGGGGAGACAGGCACAGAGACAGCCTAAGACACCACCCTCCTGATGCGATAGCATCAGGTCTACATCTAGTATATATATATTATACAAAAAGAAGAGAAGCAGCAGAGCCCGCTGGTTTTTTAGGAAGTGCAAAGCGTACTCAGGAACTCCTGTCGTTCCTATGTTACATGCGATTTTTGAGGAAAAAGTCCATAGCACTCCCAATCTGATGCAGCAGTGGTCTTTAATCCAGCTCAATGCACATGGCGATATATATCTTAATCGCATTGTAATATTTTTTTCACTGCTTTGTTATGTATAGATATATAGAGATATAAAGATATATGATAGATGAATGGTTAAAATGGATTGTATATTATTATTTTACTATTAACAATATTAAAATTGTTTCTATAATAATAGGTAATAGTAGTAGTAATAATACAAAATAGATTACTAAGACTTTTATTTTTGTTGATAGTGTAGCAGGAGCTATAACTTCACACTTCCAGTTGTGTCTCAGCACTCTATGCTCAGCACTCAGCTTTGTGTCAGCACTCTGTGCTTAGCACTCAGCTCTGTCTCAGCACTCTATGCTCAGCACTCAGCTTTGTGTCAGCACTCTATGCTTAGCACTCAGCTGTGTCTCAGCACTCTATGCTCAGCCTTCAGCTGTGTGTCAACAATCTATGCTTAGCACTCAGCTCTGTCTCAGCACTATATGCTCAACAGTCAGCTGTGTGTCAGCACTCTATGCTTAGCACTCAGCTCTGTGTCAGCACTCTATGCTTAGCACTCAGCTGTGTCACAACACTGTATGCTGCAACATCCTTTCTGATCTGTATAGCCAGCATGTAGTGACAGTACTGATTATTAGTAGAGATCAGCGGGCTTATGGAGGTTTGGGTTTGTTGGGTTCAGGCACATTTTGTAAACAGTTTGTTCTGGACACAATCTTGACCCAAACCTCATTGGAATTCACTGATTGGGCAGTTTGGCTCTCTGACCACATTCAGCCTGCCATTAACAAAATATGTCCGGGGGAGGAAGGACGGAGCTTTGTCATTTCCTTTTTTTAGCATACACCACAGCTGATAACGCTGATTTTACCCCCAGTGTTATCTGATCAAACACTGCTAGCAGCTCGCACTGGGCTGAGCACTGAGTGTATTTTGAGCACAGTGATGCTTGCTCCAGTGGTTTGCGTATGTAAAGCACCCAAGCTCTGAACTCAAACACTAATTATTTTTTCTGTAATTTGTTTGTTCAGCCCCGACACTGAACTTTAAAGTTTGGGTCCACTCATCTCTAATTATTACTTCACTTTGTGATCACCATCATGGTCAGTTCCCTTCTGCACTGCTCTCTTCAGGTTCACTTTTAACTGACCAATAAGAGTTCTCCAAGTTTATAAGAATTTATTTGTATTTTGGAAACCCAGATCCCGAGTATGAATGTGGAAAATGTTGAAATTGTGGAAGGGGATTATGGATTTTACTATGGGTTTATAGTAAAAATGCTGATCTGTGTTCGTACATTATGACATAGTGAGAGGCGTGGTCTACCCCAACATGAGCGGACGCTGAAAGCTGAAGCTCCTGTGCCCCCTTTTCAAGTTACTGGAATCCTAGCCTTTTTTAAGGCTAGTTTTCCTATTAAAGCCACCTACCATCATTAGAAAGTCTGGAGAACTGATTGGACCCCCTTTTGAAGCTCACCGCACTTAGGATCCCAGGATTTTCAGAAGCCTCGTGGTGGTCCTGGGTCCCCTCAACTGGGCCCCAGGCGCCATCTTGCTAAGGCACTGTCCTAGTGTCTATCATCGTCGCGCCCACTCCTGGTCTTGTGGAGAGGGACGGCCGGTAAGAGACCTCCTGACGGTTCCCCCTCCTTTGACCGGCGAGTTGGGATTGCAGAGGCCTCTCCCGCTGCACCGCTCGTTTATCCAGCAACCGCTCAGGTCACACGCTACAATCCTATCAGAGGAACTGAGTGCTGTACCTGGTGCAGCGTGCAGTGCAGCACTAAAGCCATCAGCGTCCCAGCTGCCCCTCTGGTGACTTGTGAGGCAGTCCCTACTGCCCTCCAACAATGATCTTCTGGACCGGAGCTCAGCTGGAGCTGAGCCTGTCGGCCTGCTTCCTCCTATGGCAGCGCGCACCATCTTGCAGCGTCTCCCATCCTCCTGTTGGCCTCCATAGTGCCCTCGCTGAACTTGGAGAGAGGTTGAAGAGGATTCCTGCCACTTCAGTGACTGCCTCCCTGAATTGAAGCTCAACTGTAGCTGACCTTATATAATTGCTTCACCTAACAGACTCCCTGGAGGGAGCATTGTGACAGAGGAGGAATCAGCACTTCAGTCGTGGACACCTTAGTTATAACCTTCCACCCTGTATCTACAGCTCTGGAGCTGCAACTAAAAGCATTGCTCCTCTGAGGATCACTGAGACATCCAGCAAGTGGAGCCAAGGCCCCCCCCCCGAACCCGAGCTACGCAGATCGGACTCTTTACTTGACCTGGCCTCTGGACTCTGGAGAGGCCCCTCTGTTACTTTCACTTTCTTCACTCTCTCTTGACTACCTTTTCTTCCTCTGTCCTGCTCTGAAGCTGTTTCTTGTCTACTGAAGGAGCTCTAGATTCTCAAACTCTATTTCATTTCTCTGCACCTGTATTCCTCCACTTCTAATCTTCTGAAAGTATTATAGCATATAGTGTTTGAGATATCACTAGATATTGTGACATCACATTTGAACTCTTGATGTTAGCTATTCTAAGGCTGCTTGGCTGCGGTAGGGATCATTGGTACTATACGACTTACTAATATAGCTATTAACATAGTATCACCTATAAACCATATGTGACCTCCGCTACATGTTAGGTAGCTAAGGTCCTTTAACTGTGGGGTGACTATCCTAATTCACTAATTGATCTGCGATCGTTGGCAGTAACTGAGTCTCCAACGCTCTTATTTGCCACTTTTACGCAATATACTTACTGAAGCTGTTTTTTCTCTTATATAACTTTGTTACAAAGAGAGATTATTGATTCTTTGTTATAGCCTTAACTGATAATTGCTAGCTGTATCAAAATCTAATTTATTACTACTTCTGTGCTTCTTTAAATCCCTCAAATTACACACTCTACTAGGTACTCTCACTAACCAACTAAGTAGAAATAACTTTACAATTTTACCCAGAACAGCTAAACCTGTATTAAAACCTCATTAAAGTTTTAAATGCCACCCAAGATCAAACCCAACACTATCCCCAAGTCCCCCAATCCCCCAACAGACTCCACAAAAAGTAGTCTGAAGAGTAAAATACATCTCCCTTCTCATACACCCAATACTTCAAAACGAACAATGGACAGAAGCTCTTCCGAGATAAATTCGGAAGACTGGAAGTCTCACCATGAAGACTCTATGATTTTTGATCCATCTTCTAACAATGCAAAACGGAAGGAAATGGAGACCTAGGCTAAAACGCACTTAAATTTCTCTCTTCCCAAAGACTCGGATTCAGACTTAGAGTCTCAATTCAAGAGCCCAGCACGGCACAGACTGAAGAGGAATCCCGAAGAAGATGACCTTTTATTCAATTTTGATGTTCGTCAACCACTAGATAGGAACTTCTTCTACAAACTATTCAAACAATCCATTAAGATAGACATAACTGAACAAATCGAAGAAATCAGATACTCGGTAGCCTCTGTTGTCTCAAGAACAGAGGGAAACAAGACAGCCGTGGCGGACCTGAAGACAAAAAATACCAACATCAGGAGATCACATGATGAGATGAAGAAAGAGATCTTAACTCTAAAAGATAGGCTGGCAGATAGAGAAGACAGGGATCGAAGGAACAACTTGACGTTCAAGGGAATTTCAGAAAAAATAAAACAACATGAACTGATACCCTATATTAAATCCTTAACAATGAAGACTGTACCATCTCTAGCTGAGTTTGAATATTTCGTCGAAAAAGCCCATAGGCTGCCTAAACCACCCCACTTGCCGGAGGAAACTCCTAGAGATGTTATAGTCAAATTCAGCTTTTTCCAAACAAGATATTGTGAAACCAATTACACCAGAGACAACAAGATTTTTCCCCTTCCTTATGAGAAAATAAGAATTTTCACTGATATCTCTAATGGCCCCTTTACACGCGGCTACATTTCTAGGGTGTCAACAGGTAACTTACTGGCTGCAGTGAAATCATGGAGAGATTATTCCATTTGTACACAGCAACAAGATAGAACCTTGTCTCCATGATTTCACTGCAGCCAGTAAGTTACCTGTTGACACCCTAGAAATGTAGCCGCGTGTAAAGGGGCCACAAGGACACAATGTTCAAAAGAAAGAACCTGAAACCTATTACGGACATAGTTCGTGCTAAGAATATTCCTTATCAATGGGGACGCCCAACCTTTAGTGTGATATTTTTACACAACAAAAAAATCCTTCAACATAGAAGATAAGGTAAGGGCTTGAAAATTCTGAAAGATATGCATTTAACCGAAACCTAAATAGGTCACTCTCAGTAACTCCACTGAAATCAACCTCAACCCTGGTAACATTCGGGCACTAATGGCCATAACATTAGCCAACAAGGAAGTTTTTCCTCTTGAACCCTTCCTCATACAAAGGTCTTCAAGACCCTTACTCAGTTACGTTCTTATTACACTTAAGTTTTAATATTCTCTTTCTTTATACCCCTTTGCTTTTCTGAACTCACAGATACTTCTTCCCCCCACACCTTCCTCCAATTCTACCCACTTCCTTTATAAAATCAAACTAAAAGCAACTTGAGACATTGATAATGACAAATAAGTTTCTCTCACTCAATGTACACGGTTTAAACTCACCCCTAAAACGCCATTTACTATGAAAAGAATTAGCAAAACGCAACATTGACATAGCGGGACTTCAAGAAACAAAGTTCTGCTTGGATAATCCGCCGAAATTCACGAACAGACATTTCCCACATATTTTTCTTTCTTCTCATAAAAAAAAGAAATCTGGGGTTGCTATCCTTATTAAGGACTCTATTAAATTCGAAGAGACTAATATCCTGAAAGAGAAGGAGGGCCGCTATATAATCCTGATTTGTAAAATCAATGACATTACCCACACACTCGTGAACTTGTACACTCACAACTCAGGACAAATATCCTTTGTAAAAAAACTTATCAATATCATTCATGAAGTCCAGAAAGGTATTCTATTTATCTTCGGAGACTTTAATTCAGTTCCCAACGCAATGATGGATTCATCCAACAAAGCCAGGAATATGAATGTATAATTAGACCCCCTTATCAATAGAGAAGAGCTTTATGATGCATTCCGCTGCTTAAACTCATCCTCGATCGAATGAATACACACACTTTTCATGCTCCCATAAATCATTTGCCCGCATTGAAATGGTTTTAACAGACATAAATTCCCTCCAAAAAATAAAAACAAGCAATATCCTCCCTAGAACCTGGTCGGATCACTCCCCAGTAATCTTTGAAACTTCACACGGTACCACCCCACATGGAAAAAACATTTGGAGAGCAAATTCCTTTCTTTTTCACCACCCTCAGTATAAATTGCAAATTCAGGAAACTCTCAATTCTTATTTTAAAGGAAATGACACAAACGAAATCCCCATTTCAACTCTCTGGATGGCTCACAAAGCAGTCATCCGAGGTTATCTAATACAAATCAACTCTAGATTTAAGAAAAACCTAACCAAAAATTTGGACTGTATTTTCAATAAAATTAAAAGTCTCGTGGATGAAGCAATCCATTCCCGCAAAGATACCACCCTCACAGAAATTCTCCGTCTTAGGATAGAACTCAAATCCCTTCTCACTTCTGAATTTGACAAAATCTCCCACATTTCTGAGTCAAATTTTTACAATTGTATGAATAAACCCTCCAAACTCTTTGTCAAACTAATCAAAATACGTAGATGACTCACCGTTGCCGAGTTCTCAGGTCTCAGACGTAGCTTCCCACGTCACGGTTCCGCACCTGAGGCTGTGGGGCCCGGTGGTCAGATCAAAGGAGATGAACAGATGGCGGTAATTCTTACTTGTTGTGATGCCACCTGCGGGAATCCGGTGATTTCACCGGCGCTGCTTGGGCCTCCGGGGGATGTACGGCAGCTAGATGGGACGCTCCTCACAGGATGAGCGGGAGTCTCCGGGGCCAAGAGCTGTCTTGATGTAATACGGCAGCTCGGGTAGTTACTGCGTGCTAGTCCAGGAATGATACACAGACACATAGAGTCTTTTGGTACCTTTACTGGTGACAACAGGTACTCTCGACCGGGTGATGAGGTTGACACTCCTGGAGTTTCCACAGCAAACAGTGGTGTAGACTTCCTTTTGTACTCTGTTCTGGTGAGGTCGGGTGGATATGGAATCCTGCCGGACCGGGTTGCACGTTCTGGTGGAACGTGATTCACCTGAGTTAGCTGCACTGAGGGCACTATAAAAGGGATTAAGTAATATAACTCCTCTTCCCTGGGCTCTCATCGGGTGGTGCTTCAGGTGTACAGGGAGCTAGACTTCCTGATTGCGGTGCTGGTTTCTCTGCAGTTTACGTTGTAGTTCCTATAGCTCGGTTCCGGTAACCGGATTGTTAGGGAGAGTTAGGGTAACTCTTCTTTCCCTGCGAGGTGTTTGCCTCCTGTCCTATGACCCCAGTTGCAAGGGTTTCTCACTCTCCGGGTGTGCTGGTATGGGCCTAGTGTGGCTCCAGTACCAGGTTAGCTCTCCTAGCTGTTCACAGTTCTAAAGCGACTGCACACTCTACTCTTTCTCCCTTCAGGACCCGTATTTATAGGGGGAACTGGCTTAAGGTAACCAGGGTAGCACCCCCTAGAGGCCTGGGGTGAAAAGGGGTGTCTAAGGTGTTTTATTTAGTGAGTGCTGCTTGCTGTGTACGTTCCATTCATGTACCAAGAGTTCTGTGGTGCCCCAACCAGGGTGCCACATTCCCCCTTAGTTAACTTCAGTTCTCCCGGACTGAGCAAAAGTTTTCTTTACAACTTAACATTAAACATTTTATATACACTTAATAACCGGTACTTACAAGTCTTAAATTGAAAAATACAAAAATCACTGAAAAGAAAAGGGAAAAATAGAAAAAATATGAAAAGCAGTCCATAAGGCACTAGTCCATCTGCCACAGGCTGGAAAAAGTAGGTTTTTGGTCACACAAGTCCTGTGACAATTGTCCAAATTTATAAGACGGGAAAAAGGGTAAAGTCCAGCAGTAAAGTCTCTGAAGGCTTAAACACATACACGGGTATACATTTTAAACTTTATACATTCCCTATGGGTGTCTCTGCTTAGGAGGTCGGGTCTAACCTTCTTACCCCTACCCAGGCACTTTCTGTCCCCAACTTAATTTACTTGGGACAGAGCCCAGTTCCTCCGCCCTTCTGTACCCTACTTTTTACAGTCTTTGAACACAGGTACTATTTACATTGTTTCACAGGTAATATTACTTCACTACATTTTAAACCCATTCTCCATATTTGTTTGGGGGTTGTCCTAATGTACTACGTGTGGATCTGCGTAGTGTGGTGTGGGTGTTTCAAAAGCTGTTGGTGTAGTGTACAAACTGGTTGTTGGTCTGTTGCTCCAACGTGTTTCTGTAATTCCATAGTAAGTACGTAGTCTATCTACTGGACTATCCTCTGTAGGCAATTGTGTAGTAATTCTTTGTCTTACTGTGAGACTAGCAGTTTCACCGATTACAGGAATCTCAGGTTCCACGATAACAGGCTGCATTTCTTGCACTTGAATTGGTTCTTGTTGAACTGGTTGCATAGGTGATGGTTCTTGATTTTCTACAGGTTGGTAGAATGGATTAACTGGTATGATGAATGCGCCATTGCATTGTGGTCAGTCGGCTGGTAAGTCTCCAATTTCGGTACTCGGTACTCGCACGAGTATCACTGTACTCGGGCTACTAGGCTAATACCGAGTAATCTCGCGATACTCGTGCTGTACTCGGGGTCCTCATCCCTGCATGTTGGCGCTCTTTAGAGAGCCAGCCCACATGCAGGGATTGGCTGGCAGTCACTGCAATGCCACAGCCCTGTTAGTTGTGGCATTGTAGTGATTGGCCGGCCCGCACAGCTTGACCGAGCCTTTATAAGACCCGGCCATGATGTGCTCTGCACACTGCCATCCAGACAGTCAGTGTAGGGAGAGTGTCTGCTGCTGCTTAAGGGACAGATTTGCGGCCCTCATAGGTAGATCCGGAGCAGGGCTGCAAACTGCTGCTGACCAAAACAGTCCTTCTCAGGACTAATCTAGGAGGATATAGGCAGGGTGATCCAGATCGGAGTCCAAGCTTTCCAGTGACCAGAACAGTCCTCAGGAGACTGTTGTAGCTGACTAGCTGTATACAGGCAGGGTGTAAATCCATATCCAGCTTTCCTGTGACCACAACAGTCAGGAGACTGTTGTAGCTGACTAGCTGTATACAGGCAGGGTGTAATATCCATATCCAGCTTTCCTGTGACCAGAACAGTCAGGAGACTGTTGTAGCTGACTAGCTGTATACAGGCAGGCTATCCATATCCAGCTTTCCTGTGACCAGAACAGTCAGGAGACTGTTGTAGCTGACTAGCTGTATACAGGCAGGGTGTAATATCCATACCCAGCTTTCCTGTGACCAGAACAGTCAGGAGACTGTTGTAGCTGACTAGCTGTATACAGCAGGTAATATCCATACCAGCTTTCCTGTGCCAGACAGTCAGAGACTGTTGAGCTGACTAGCTGTATACAGGCAGGTTAATACCTACCCAGCTTTCCTGTGACCAGAACAGTCCTCAGGAGACTGTTGTAGCTGACTAGCTCTATACAGGCAGGCTATCCATATCCAGCTTTCCTGTGACCAGAACAGTCAGGAGACTGTTGTAGCTGACTAGCTCTATACAGGCAGGCTATCCATATCCAGCTTTCCTGTGACCAGAACAGTCAGGAGACTGTTGTAGCTGACTAGCTCTATACAGGCAGTCTATCCATATCCAGCTTTCCTGTGACCAGAACAGTCAGGAGACTGTTGTAGCTGACTAGCTGTATACAGGCAGGGTGTAATATCCATATCCAGCTTTCCTGTGACCAGAACAGTCAGGAGACTGTTGTAGCTGGCTAGCTGTATACAGGCAGGGTGTAATATCCATATCCAGCTTTCCTGTGACCAGAACAGTCAGGAGACTGTTGCAGCTGACTAGCTCTATGCAGGCAGGCTATCCATATCCAGCTTTCCTGTGACCAGAACAGTCAGAAGACTGTTGTAGCTGACTAGCTGTATACAGGCAGGGTGTAATATCCATATCCAGCTTTCCTGTGACCAGAACAGTCAGGAGACTGTTGTAGCTGACTAGCTGTATACAGGCAGGCTATCCATATCCAGCTTTCCTGTGACCAGAACAGTCAGGACACTGTTGTAGCTGACTAGCTCTATACAGGCAGGGTGTAATATCCATATCCAGCTTTCCTGTGACCAGAACAGTCCTCAGGAGACTGTTGTAGCTGACTAGCTGTATACAGGCAGGGTGTAATATCCATATCCAGCTTTCCTGTGACCAGAACAGTCAGGAGACTGTTGTAGCTGACTAGCTGTATACAGGCAGGGTGTAATATCCATATCCAGCTTTCCTGTGACCAGAACAGTCAGGAGACTGTTGTAGCTGACTAGCTGTATACAGGCAGGCTATACATATCCAGCTTTCCTGTGACCAGAACAGTCAGGACACTGTTGTAGCTGACTAGCTCTATATAGGCAGGGTGTAATATCCATATCCAGCTTTCCTGTGACCAGAACAGTCCTCAGGAGACTGTTGTAGCTGACAAGCTGTATACAGGCAGGGTGTAATATCCATATCCAGCTTTCTTGTGACTAGAACAGTCAGGAGACTGTTGTAGCTGACTAGCTGTATACAGGCAGGGTGTAATATCCATATCCAGCTTTCCTGTGACCAGAAGAGTCCTCAGGAGACTGTTGTAGCTGACAAGCTGTATACAGGCAGGCTATCCATATCCAGCTTTCCTGTGACCAGAACAGTCAGGAGACTGTTGTAGCTGACTAACTCTATACAGGCAGGCTATCCATATCCAGCTTTCCTGTGACCAGAACAGTCAGGAGACTTTTGTAGCTGACTACCTCTATACAGGCAGGCTATCCATATCCAGCTTTCCTGTGACCAGAACAGTCAGGAGACTGTTGTAGCTGACTGGCTTTATACAGGCAGGCTATCCATATCCAGCTTTCCTGTGACCAGAACAGTCAGGAGACTGTTGTAGCTGACTAACTCTATACAGGCAGGCTATCCATATCCAGCTTTCCTGTGACCAGAACAGTCAGGAGACTGTTGTAGCTGACTAGCTGTATACAGGCAGGGTGTAATATCCATATCCAGCTTTCCTGTGACCAGAACAGTCCTCAGTAGACTCTGTTGTAGCTGATTACCTGTATACAGGCAGGCTATCCATATCCAGCTTTCCTGTGACCAGAACAGTCAGGACACTGTTGTAGCTGACTAGCTCTATACAGGCAGGCTATCCATATCCAGCTTTCCTGTGACCAGAACAGTCAGGAGACTGTTGTAGCTGACTAGCTCTATACAGGCAGGCTATCCATATCCAGCTTTCCTGTGACCAGAACAGTCAGGAGACTGTTGTAGCTGACTAGCTCTATACAGGCAGGCTATCCATATCCAGCTTTCCTGTGACCAGAACAGTCAGGAGACTGTTGTAGCTGACTAGCTGTATACAGGCAGGGTGTAATATCCATATAAGATAACATAAGATAAGATAAACTTTATTGATCCCGGAGGAAATTACAGTATTACAGCAGCAGAACAAAGATCAAGAACATTTCACACTTTACAAAATAAGTCTATATGGACAGGAGATGTGGGTAGACTGGTACATGTACCTCACCTATTCCCCCCATACACATAGAACTTCACATAGTCTTGGGATGCTTTACATTTATACATTTGTTAAACATCCCCACAGCTGTCGGAACAAACGATTTTCTGTATCTTTCCTTTTTACACATTAGTTGGATTAGACGCTTGCTGAATGTGCTCTTCTGCTTCGCAAACAGTTCAGAGAGCGGGTGTGTATTGTTGCTCATTATAGCCTTGCATTTCTTATTAATTCTATCCTCTAATACCTCCTCGAAAGTTCTAAGTTGTAGACCCACCGCCGCACTAGCCTTCTTGATAAGTTTATTCAGCTTATTAGCGTCAGCTGTGCGCACACTACTACCCCAGCATATTATTGCGGCAAAGATTGCACTCGCCACAATAGATTGGTAGAACATTTCAAGCATTTTGCTACACACATTAAACGACCTTAATTTCCTTAGGAAGTAAAGTCTACTCATCCCTTTCTTGCAAACCTTCTCCATATGGCACCTCCAATCAAGCTTGCTGTCCAGGTGAACCCCCAAATATTTGAAATTCTCCACCATCTCCACATCCTGACCATCGATAGTGATAGGTAAGCAATCCTTCCTGCACCTTCCATAACTCAACACCAACTCCCTGGTTTTCTTTACGTTGAGTTCTAAATGGTTAGCCTGGCACCAGTCAACAAAGTCCGAGACCACCCTTCTGTATTCCTCCTCCCCCCGGCCTCTCTCAATACCTCCGACTATCACTGAGTCATCAGAGTACTTCTGAAGGTGACAAAGGTCTGATTTATACTGAAAATCAGCTGTGTATAACGTAAAAAGGAATGGCGACAGCACCCTTCCCTGAGGAGCTCCAACACTGCTCCGAACACTATCCGATACGGCCGCCCCCGACCTTACGAACTGTGGCCTGTCCGACAGGTAATCAATGATCCAATTCATATCCAGCTTTCCTGTGACCAGAACAGTCAGGAGACTGTTGTAGCTGGCTAGCTGTATACAGGCAGGGTGTAATATCCATATCCAGCTTTCCTGTGACCAGAACAGTCAGGAGACTGATGTAGCTGACTAGCTGTATACAGGCAGGCTATCCATATCCAGCTTTCCTGTGACCAGAACAGTCAGGACACTGTTGTAGCTGACTAGCTCTATACAGGCAGGGTGTAATATCCATATCCAGCTTTCGTGTGACCAGAACAGTCCTCAGGAGACTGTTGTAGCTGATTAGCTGTATACAGGCAGGGTGTAATATCCATATCCAGCTTTCCTGTGACCAGAACAGTCAGGATACTGTTGTAGCTGACTAGCTGTATACAGGCAGGGTGTATTATCCATATCCAGCTTTCCTGTGACCAGAACAGTCAGGGGAGACTGTTGTAGCTGACTAGCTGTATACAGGCAGGCTATCCATATCCAGCTTTCCTGTGACCAGAACAGTCAGGACAGTGTTGTAGCTGACTACCTCTATACAGGCAGGGTGTAATATCCATATCCAGCTTTCCTGTGACCAAAACAGTCCTCTGGAGACTGTTTTAGCTGACTAGCTGTATACAGGCAAGGTGTAATATCCATATCCAGCTTTCCTGTGACCAGAAGAGTCAGGAGACTGTTGTAGCTGTATACACGCACAATGCGCAAGAGCGTTGGCAAGGATCAAGGAAGTGGACGTGATGGTGGTGAAGGCAGAGGCCGAGTTCGTGTGAAAGCACTAATTTCGCAACAACAAAGTGCCACATCTACTCGCTCGCACATCCTGTCCCAAATTCTTGGGGCCCGCAGCAGTACACCGCTCTTGAATCAAGACCAGTGTCAACAGGTTGTTACTTGGATAGCGGATAATGCTTCCAGTCAGATTGGCACCTCAACAAACACCCTGTCTTCCACACGGTCAAGTGTCAGTAGCCATGATACTGCACCGCACATTTCCCAACCTGATCCTCCTTCCTACCACCAGGCCGAGTACACGTCCACGGACATTACTGATCCCACACTTCGAAACTCGGAAGAGCTGTACACGTATCCATTCGCACAATCTGGCCTCTTGCCAGCTCCTGTTAAAGTGGGTCATGAGGAGATCTTATGTACAGATGGCCAAATATTTGAGCAGCCACGTTCTCACAAAGGGAACGTTGGCAACGTGTCTCAACAAGGGGTGGACGATGATGAGACACAATTGCCAGGAAGTCAGGAGGAGGATCAGGGTGCGGAAGAGGAAGATGACGTGGTGGATGATCCAGTAGCTGACCCAACCTGGCAGGAGGATATGCAGAGCGAGGACAGCAGTGCACAGGGGGAGGGAGGTGTAGCATCCCAACCGGCAGTAAGAAGCAGGGTGGTGGCCCCAGGCAGAAGTCAGGCAACCATTCCCCGGAACAACAACACGGCACAAGGTGCCTGTGCAAATGTTAGGTCTTCCCGAGTCTGGCTGTTTTTTAAGTTGGCTCCAGATGACTCTAAAAAGGCCATTTGCAACACCTGCCATGCCAGCATCAGCAGGGGTACGAAAACTAGCAGCCTGACCACCACCAGCATGATCAGGCACATTTCAGCCAAGCACCCGACTTTGTGGGAAGTACAACAGAGTCGAGGAGCGGTGCTTGCTGATGTCACTGCTACGTCTTCGCGTGTTGTGCGTGCGAGCCAATCCCCTGCCCATGCTGCCCGCGAACAAGCCTCCGGCCCTGCACCTGAAGTTGCCCACGCACAAATAACACCACCATCAAGCACGTCCTTGTCCCAGTGCAGCGTTCAATTACCGATTCAGCAAACCTTTGAACGCAAGCGCAAATACGCTGCCAACGCTCCACATGCCACAGTTCTAAATGCTCACATTTCGGACTGCTTGCGCTAGAAATGTTACCTTTCCGGCTGGTGGAGACGGAAGCATTCCGAGACCTGATGGCGGCTGCTGTCCCACGTTACTCGGTCCCCAGCCGCCACTATTTCTCCACGTGTCACAAAGCATCACACGTGCCCTGAACAACGCTGTTTCAGCCAAAGTCCACCTAACCACAGACACGTGGACAAGTGCTTGTGGGCAAGGCCGCTTCATCTCCTTGACGGCACACTGGATTAATATTGTGGAAGCTGGGACCCAGTCTGAGCAAGGGACGGAACACGTCCTTCCCACACCAAGGATTGCAGGCCCTACCTCAGTCAGGGTTTCACCCACACTCTACAGCTCCGGAATGTCATGCTCCTCAGCCTCCTCCTCCTGCGCATCCTCATCCACTTTACCCTCCACACCAGTCCCAAGCTGAAAGCACTGCAGCACTGACTCTGCGAAGCGGCAACAGGCTGTGCTGAAGCTAATGTGCATAGGTGACAAACCCCACAATGCAGAAGAGAAGTGAACAGCTCTAAAACAGCAGGCAGATCACTGGCTCACACCTCTGAACCTAAAGCCAGGAAAGGTCGTGTGTGACAATGGCCGGAACCTGGTGGCAGCTTTGAGGCGAGGCCAGCTGATGCATGTTCCATGCGTGGCCCATGTGCTCAACCTGGTGGTTCAGTGGTTTCTAAAGTCATACCCAGAGCTGTCTGATCTGCTGGTAAAAGTTCGCCGCCTGTCTGTATATTTTCGCAAGTCACCTGCTGCTTCAGCCGGCCTTGCCGGCTTTCAGCGCCGTTTGCGTCTTCCGGCCCACAGACTAGTGTGTGATGTCCCCACGCGTTGGAATTCAACTCTGCACATGTTGGTCAGGATATGTGAGCAGAAGAGGGCAGTTGTTGACTACCTGCATCACCTAAGCCGTCGGGAAATTGGTCAAATGCCACACATAACACCTGAGGAGTGGAGATGGATGTCCGACCTATGTACCGTCCTCCAAAACTTTGAGGACTCCACCAAGATGGTGAGCGGCGATGACACCATTATAAGCGTCACCATACCGCTACTCTGCCTTCTAAAACGGTCTCTGCTCAAAAACAAAGATGATGCATTGCAGGCGGAGCGCGATGAGTTGGAGGAAGAAACAGTAGTGGGTGTGGGTGATAACACACAGCCCAGCCTCATCTCATCACAACATGCAGTGGAGGACTATGACGAGGAGGAGGAGGAGGAGGATGAAGACATGGAGCAACTTTCTGGCCAAATTGAGGATATGACATGCACACCAGTCATACCCTCGCTTCAGCGTGGCTGGCCAGAGGACAGGAGAGATGAGGAGGAGGAGGAGGAGTAGGACAGCATGTTCAGTCATCGTGTTGGTCAGGATACTGAAGTGATGGCTGTTAAGAGTCTGGCGCACATGGCTGACTTTATGGTAAGCTGCCTGGCTCGTGACCCTCGCGTTAAGAACATCTTGGCCGACAATCACTACTGGTTGGCAACACTCTTAGACCCACGCTACAAGGAGAACTTTATGTCTCTTATTCCTGAGGCGGAGAGGTCAGCCAAAATGCAGCAGTTCCAGAAGGCCATAGTCACGGAAGTAGGCAAAGCATTCCCCTCACAAAACGCTAGCGGTATAGGTCAGGAATCGGTGGACAACCAAGGCGTACGGCCGAGAGGGGCACAAGTCCAATCCGCCAGAGGTAGGGGAACAGTCTTTACGATGTGGGACAGTTTTCTCAGCCTCTCACGTACCACAGGCCCTGAGGTGCGGGGTAGTGCCACAAGAATGCTAAGTTTGGCCAGATGCTGAAGGAGTACCTTGCAGATCGAACAACTGTACTCCGACATTCCTCTGTGCCTTACAATTATTGGGTCTCCAAGCTGGACACGTGGCATGAATTGGCTCTCTACACCTTGGAAGTCCTGGCCTGCCCTGCCGCTAGCGTTTTGTCAGAGCGTGTTTTTAGTGCCACAGGTGGAATCATTACTGATAAACGCACCCGCCTGTCAACTGAAAATGCTGACAGGCTGACTCTGATCAAGATGAACAAGGGTTGGATTGGGCCAGACTTCACCACACCACCAGCAAATGACAGCGGAATTAAAATTTTGTTATGGGAATTTGCCATGTACCTCCACTCACCCATGGGTACACACTTCTGGACTTTGGCTAATCGCTGGACTGCTCCTCCTTCTCCTCATGTGCCACCATGATGACCGTTACAATAGTTAGGCTGTTGTTTCAGGTATACCCCCAGTGGTAAATTTTTTTCCCCATTTTTTTAGAATGGGCATTACAACGACAGGAGACCCGCTCCTTTTCAATGGGAAAAATGTTTTGAGGCCCTCCTGCACGTCTCTATCCAGGGACAATGTGGAGCCTCCAAATTTTTGGCTGCCCTGCCAAAGGGCTATACTACAATACACCCACTTCAGGTTTACAGGCCCTCCTGCACGTCTGTATCCAGGGGCATTGTGGAACCTCCCAATTTTTGGCTGCCCTGTCAAAGGGCTATACTACAATACACCCACTTCAGGTTTACAGGCCCTCCTGCACGTCTGTATCCAGGGGCATTGTTGAACCTCCCAATTTTTGGCTGCCCTGCCAAAGGGCTATACTACAATACACCCACTTCAGGTTTACAGGCCCTCCTGCACGTCTGTATCCAGGGGCATTGTGGAACCTCCCAATTTTTGGCTGCCCTGTCAAAGGGCTATACTACAATACACCCACTTCAGGTTTACAGGCCCTCCTGCACGTCTGTATCCAGGGGCATTGTTGAACCTCCCAATTTTTGGCTGCCCTGCCAAAGGGCTATACTACAATACACCCACTTCAGGTTTACAGGCCCTCCTGCACGTCTGTATCCAGGGGCATTGTGGAACCTCCCAATTTTTGGCTGCCCTGCCAAAGGGCTATACTACAATACACCCACTTCAGGTTTACAGGCCCTCCTACACGTCTGTATCCAGGGGCATTGTGGAACCTCCCAATTTTTGGCTGCCCTGCCAAAGGGCTATACTACAATACAACCACTTCAGGTTTACAGGCCTTCATGCACGTCTGTATCCAGGGGCATTGTTGAACCTCCCAATTTTTAGCTGCCCTTCCAGAGGGCTATACTACAATACACCCACTTCAGGTTTACAGGCCCTCATGCATGTCTGTATGCATGGGTCATTGGTGAACCTCACAATTTTGGACTGCCCTGGTAAAGGAAAATACTACAATACACCCACTTCCTCAAAATGGGCACATTATGTCAAGACAAGGCTTCATGTACGTCTCTTCTCAGGGACATCGGAGTGCTGCACAATGTTTTTACGTAAAATCTTTCATGTAATCACAAAAAGTAACATACACCAGCTGTATCTCACTATTGGGTATGTGCCCTTAACATTTCCACCCTGAATATTCATTTTGGTGTCATTTTGGAAGATTTTCTGGTGACTCCGTAAAATTGGCGTGAAACTCGGACAACATTGTTCACAGCTGTGACTTTTGAGTGAGAAATGCTTACAGGGGTCTTCCCCATGGTGTTGCCATGTCATTTGAGCACTCTTCTGAGACTTTTGTGACATTTTTAGGGTTTCTACAGGCTGCCGGCGGTCATTTCATAAAAATACTCGGGTCTCCCATAGGATAACATTGGGCTCGGTGCTCGGGCCGAGTACATGAGTATCTTGGGATGCTCGGCCCGAGCATCGAGCACCCGAGTATTTTGGTACTCGCTCATCACTACTAATAACACAAGTTTTGGAGTTGTCATATTGCGACGGCATAATGGTGTAGGGTTTCGATTCCCAATTGTCATCTAATTTGTTGGTTTTTCTCTTTCTTTTTAGCACTAATTCACCTGTGGTTAGAGGTTCTGCTGAGGCATGCTTGTTAAAGTCGTGCTCTTGTTTGTTTTGACTTATGTTCAGGTTCCTTTCAACACTCTCTTGTACTTTCTGGTACTGTTCTTGGCGTTGGTTTATCCAATCTTCATCCGAAGAATCTGGTGTTGGTTCTATGGTTCCCATCTGTAAATCAACTGGTAGTTTACCTGGTCTTGCTCGCATCAAGTAAGCAGGTGTGTAGTTAGTTGAACTAACAGGTATGTGGTTGTAGATATCCACAAGGTCTGGGAGTTTTTCAGGCCATTGATTTCTCTCTTCGAGGGGCAAGGTTTTGAGCATGTCAATCACGATGTGGTTCATTTTTTCACATAAACCGTTTGTTTGGGGATGATACGGTGTGGTCCTGATCTTCTTACACCCATATAGTCCTAGAAATTCTTGAAACAGAGCTGATTCGAAGGCTGGCCCTTGGTCAGTCAAGACCTGGTCTGGATACCCATGAGGGCGACAGAAGTAACTCTGGAATGCTTTGGCCGCTACCTCTGCAGTTAAGTCCTTAACTGGAACTACTACCAGGAACCTTGAATAGTGATCAAGTATGGTGAGTACGTAAGTGTAACCGGTGCGACTTGGGGTTAACTTTACGTGGTCGAGAGCAACTATTTCAAGGGGTTTCTTGGTAACAATTGGCTGTAACGGAGCTTTCTGAGTCAGATGGTCTTTCCTTCGAAGGTGACATGGTCCACAATTTTTACACCATTTATCAATTAAGCCTCGCATACCAACCCAGTAAAAACGATCTTTCAGGAGTCTTTCCAGCTTCTTCCATCCAAAGTGTCCTGCATCATCATGGTAAGCTTCAAGGATCATTTGGACTTCAGTTATTGGAACTACAATCTGCCAGAGGAGCTCGTGTGTTCTGGGATTCAGATACCTTCTGCATAATTTACCTTGGTAGAGAAACAACTTCCCCTTCTCTTTCCATAGGCGTTTGGCATTTTGTGAGGCATCGGGATCCATACTGGCGTGTTCTTGAGTTATCAGCTCTCTGACCAAGCTGACGTCTGGATCATTTGCTTGAACCTCTTTCCAGTCATGGTGAGGTAAAGGGTTCACGGTCCTCTCTACACGTCTCTGGCTTGCCTGATGACACGTTGCCGTACCCGTATGGTGGAAAGCAGGTAGTTCTATCTCCTCTAGGTCATCTATGTCTTCTCCCTCTTCAGGAAGGTTAGGCATTCTGGACAGGGCATCAGCGTTGCCGTTTTTGAGACCTGCGCGGTACTTCACAGTGAAGTCATAGTTTGAGAGTTTTGCTACCCAACGCTGTTCTAGGGCTCCCAGCTTTGCAGTCTCTAAATGTGTTAGAGGGTTGTTGTCAGTGAAAGCTGTGAACGGGGGCGGATGCCAGGTAATGCTTGAAGCGCTCTGTGATTGCCCAGACCAGGGCCAGGAACTCTAGTTTGAACGAGCTGTAGTTCTCCGGGTTCCTTTCCGTGGGACGGAGCTTTCTGCTGGCGTAGGCTATCACCTTTTCCTTTCCCTGCTGGCATTGAGCCAGGACGGCTCCTAGGCCTTCATTGCTTGCATCAGTGTACACTAAAAACGGGAGATTGTAATCAGGGTAGGTCAGGATTTCTTCTCCAGTTTAAAGCATCTTTTAACTTTCGGAAGTATTGCTCCTGTTCTGGTCCCCAGTGGAACGGGTGTCCCCTGATTTTGCCGTTTTTAGATTGACCTACTAAGAGATCTTGCATGGGTGCTGCTATCTTGGTATAGCCTTTGATGAATCGTCGGTAGTACCCGACCAGTCCTAAGAATTGACGTACCTTTTTGTGAGTGGTTGGTGCTGGCCAGTCTTTGATGACGGTTACTTTGTCCGGATCAGGTGCTACGCCTTCGGCACTAACCACATGTGCTAGGTACTGGACCTTGGGTTTCAGCAGGTGACACTTGGATGGCTTCAGCTTCATACCATACTTGGACAGCGACTCGAACACTTCACTCAGGTGTTGCAGGTGATCTTCATAGGTCTGGGAGTATACAATGACATCATCAAGGTATAACAGCACAGTCTCAAAGTTCTTGTGGCCCAAACAACATTCCATCAGTCTCTGAAATGTTCCTGGGGCATTGCACAATCCGAATGGCATACTGTTGAACTCGCATAGTCCCATTGGTGTCGTGAAGGCTGTTTTCTCACGATCCTCCTCTGCAACGGCAACCTGCCAGTACCCACTACTAAGATCTAACGTGGAGAAGTAGTTGGCGGACTTAAGTGCAGCTAGTGACTCCTCTATGCGGGGTAACGGGTATGCATCCTTGTGTGTGACTTTGTTGATTTGTCTGTAGTCTATGCACATCCTCATACTACCATCTTTCTTTTTAACCAGGACCAGTGGTGCTGCCCAGGGACTACAGCTATCCCTAATGACCCCTGCATTTTTCATGTCCTGAAGCATCTCTTTTGCCTTTTCGTAGTGTGAGGGATGTTATAGGCCTGTACCTTTCTTTGACGGGTGCATGGTCGCCTGTGGGGATATGGTGTTGTACCCCTTTAATCCTCCCAAAGTCAAGTGGATGTTTGCTGAACACTTGCTCTTTCTCCCGAACTACCTGGTATACTCCAATTTTCTGATGAGAGGGTGTGTTGTCAGTTCCTACACTGAGCTCCTGACACCATTTCTCTAGCTGATCTTTGGAGTGAGGGGGTTTGTCAGTTACTGTTTGGGAAGAGGATTTCACATCAAGTGTAGCATTGTTTTCAACCTGGTGTAATTTTGCAACAGTAGAATATCTTGGCAGTCTGACTTCGTCATCACCATAATTTAATATGCGTACGGGGACTCTCCCTTTTCTCACATCAACCAACCCTCTGGCTGTCAAGAGCGTAGGATGAATATCAGACTTTACAGGTTCTACTACAGCTTGGTAGTCCTGCCCTCTGAGGCCTATGGCTGCTCGACACCAGATCATCATTTCACTTCTGGGTGGTACCACAATTGGTATGGGATCTGTTACCCGTACACTGCCAATTTCACCATTTGACATTTTTACCTGCTGTTGATATACCAGAGCTCGGATCTCTATTTGGATAGCTCTCTTCTCTCTTGGTTTACCAGTATCAGCACTCTGTTGGAGTAAGAACAACACTTCATCGAGACATTTAACCATGACATTAGTACCCAGTATTAAGTGTGGATCCCTCTCGTATGGTTTGTCCTTAACCACTATGATACCCTGGTTCTTCAGCTGCACCCTCCCCACCTTTACTGTAGCTTCCCATTGTCCCTCTACTGTAACTAGCAAACCATTAGTTGCCTCAATGTTCAGATCAGGGTGTGGGGGTTCTAGCTTAACATCTGGCCAGAACTGCTTGTAAAGGATACTCAGGATGGTTGTCACCTGGGATCCAGTGTCTATCAACGCGGTGGTAGCGGTGCCATCGATGATGATTGATAAGTACGGACGGTCTCCCACGTACTTGTACTCCCAGTTGGTTGGGCCTGGACAGTCTACTCCTGGGGTTTGCCCTTCTCACCCAGGGGTTGCTCGTTTAAAGGACTGGATTGGTAGGTACGTCCTTCTTTGTTGCTCTTTTGACTGACGCGGCGTCTGTCAGGGCTGTAGCGATCTGCAGGTTTTCCTCGCGGCGGCTGTGTCTTTTTCTTCTTCCATGGGACGTCGTCGGGGCTGTCAGCGAGCTGGATCTTGTCCGATGACCTTGCTTCTGTCTTTGATCTTCTTTCACCTCGGAGCTTGGCCATGTCTTTCATTAGCTGCTGCACATTGGCGCACAGTTGTTCGAACCGGTCGGGTGTTATAGTCTGTGCGCTAGACTGAACCGTAGGGACTGGAGATGCTGCTGCCGGCACGGAAGGGGTGTTAGTATACTGCTGCGGTGAGTTTATATCGGGCACTGTAGGGAACTTCTGTCCCCGCACTGTTAAGTCTCTTAATGTATCAAACTCTGTGCCAGGATTTTGCAGGGACCACCAGCGTGCCTGTTTCTTATCATCAGGTAGTCTAAGTCCCACAACAAATTGTCCAATTAACGCTTTGTTTTCATCTTTAACACTGTCAGGGTCGACTTGTTTTAACAGTCTCAGTGCTTAGTCCAGGACACTCTCCTGTGCCCCTTGTTTGCAGTGGTAAAACAACAGTCTTAACTCCGCTTCGGTATGATGCTCAAACACCCGGTTTAGTTTAGCAAATATCTGCTCCACAGACTCCTGAGCTTCTATAGACCAGTGTCGGGTCTCCAGCTCTGCTGCATCTGTTAACTGTTCCATTATAACTGAAGCTCTCTGCTTACCGGTCATGGCGTACATATCCAGCACTTGGCATATCTTCCATTGGAATGTATCCAGGGTACCGGGTTTACCGCTGTACTTTGGTAATCAGGCCGCATTCGGGACGTACGGCAGAGAAATCGGCATAATCGGAGCGGGTTGCTGCGGCAAGTCGCCGGCGGGTGGCTGTCCGACCGGGGGTACTTTTGGTTGCCCCGGTGGAGCAACTGGTGGATGTCCTTGCGGGGGTACCGCGTTGTTGGAATCCGGGTTACTCATCCTCGCTCCTCCTTAGTTAAGCGCGGCCAGTCGTTTCGGTCTCAGCGGCCTCGGGGTGAGGAGTGAGACACCACGGGAGTTTCCGATTCCTGCTGTGTTCGGCGGAAGTCGTCGGAGCGTGGGGCAGGGCCTATCTTCGCGCCCTTTGCACAGTAACACCCCTTCTTTTCCCGCCTTCTGCGCAGCAATGGCGGTTCAAATGTACAGTTCAATAATCACAGTCATTAAATAGCACACAATACCCGTTGGGAAACGGGTCTGCTCGTATCCTGTTCGTGACCGCCAAATTCTGACTCACCGTTGCCAGGTTCTCAGGCGTAGCTTCCCACGTCACGGTTCCGCGCCTGAGGCTGTGAGGCCCGGTGGTCAGATCAAAGGGGATGAACAGATGGGGGCAATTCTTACTTGTCGTGACGCCACCTGCGGGAATCCGGTGATTTTACCGGCGCTGCTTGGGCCTCCGGGGGATGTACGGCAGCTATATGGACGCTCCCCACAGGATGAGCGGGAGTCCCCAGGGCCAAGAGCTGTCTTGATGTAATATGGCAGCTCGGGTAGTTACTGCGTGCTAGTCCAGGAATGATACACCGACACATAGAGTCTTTTGGTACCTTTACTGGTGACAACAGGTACTCTCGACTGGGTGATGAGGTTGACACTCCTGGAGTTTCCACAGCAAACAGTGGTGTAGGCTTCCTTTTGTACTCTGTTCTGGTGAGGTCGGGTGGATATGGAATCCTGCCGGACCGGGTTGTACGTTCTGGTGGAACGTGATTCACCTAAGTTAGCTGCACTGAGGGCACTACAAAATGGATTAAGTAATATAACTCCTCTTCCCTGGGCTCTCATCGGGTGGTGCTTCAGGTGTACAGGGTGCTAGACTTCCTGATTGCGGTGCTGGTTTCTCTGCAGTTTACGTTGTAGTTCCTACAGCTCGGTTCCAGTAACTGGATTGTTAGGGAGAGTTAGGGTAACTCTTCTGTCCCTGCGAATTGTTTGCCTCCTGTCCTATGATCCCAGTTGCAAGGGTCTCTCACTCTCCGGGTGTGCTGGTATGGGCCTATTGTGGCTCCAGTACCAGGTCAGCTCTCCTAGCTGTTCACAGTTCTAAAGCGACTGCACACTCTACTCTTTCTCCCTTCAGGACCCGTATTTATAGGGGGAACTGGCTTAAGGTAACCAGGGTAGCTCCCCCTAGAGGCCTGGGGTGAAAAGGGGTGTCTAAGGTGTTTTATTTAGTGAGTGCTGCTTGCTGTGTACGTTCCATTCATGTACCAAGAGTTCTGTGGTGTCCCAACCAGGGTGCCAGGGTGCCACATAGAACTAAAACCAGAATACTCCAAATCAAAAATAAAAACAATGCTCTCCTTAAATCCCCAAAAGACATTTCAGACGCTTTCGCAGACTACTACAATAACCTTTACAATTTAAAAGACAACCCCTCGAAAGCTCTCCTCTGCTACAAAAATCTCTGCGTTCCTGGACTCTATCCAACTCCTTTCACTTTCCAAAGATGATTTATGTTTTTTAAACTCACCCTACAAAGACAGTAAAGTTGCCAACACCATTAACTCCCTAAAAAAATGTAAGTTTCCTCAGACGTGATGGTCTCCAAAACAAATATTACCTAAACTTCAAAGATATACTTCCTCCCTTTCTCACCAAGCTACTAAATTGCTTAGCTAACAATAGTAACAGCCTCCTAAAAGAGACGCTAGAAGCTGTTATCACGATAATCCCAAAGGGAAAGGGGGACAATGACAATATGGGAAACTACCAACCTATCTCATTACTCAATACAGACCTAAAAATTATCACTTAGACACTCACCTCTAGTATTCAAAAAGTCACAAATAAATTACTTCACAATGATCAGGTGGGGTTTGTTCGGGGAAGGGACACTTCGGATGCCACCAGACGTGCCATTGGCCTGATTAATCATGCAGAGAAATCAGGAACTCCCACCCTGGTGGTCTCCGTTGACGCTGAAAAAGCGTTCGACAGAGTCCAGTGGGGGTTTCTATTTGAAACACTGAAGAGGTTCAGCTTTGAAGGCAATATTCTCAATGTGATGCTCTCTCTCTACCCAAGCCCCTCTGCAAGAATCTTTACTAATAACTCACTATCAGATAACATTGATTTAACAAATGGTACTAGTCAGGGGTGCCCCCTTTATCCCACCCTCTTTGACATACATATTGAACCCCTTGCGGAAATTTTTTTTACCCATCCATATATCAAAGGCTTTCTGACTCATTGAAGACAGTATAAAATTAGTCTATTCACAGGCAACATACTTGTCACCCTCACGGACCCCTGAACTCAATTAGAAATCTCTAAGAAACAATTGATGAATTTTCTCAGATCTCCCACTATAAAATTTATTTGAATAAAACACAAGCCCTTCAGTTCAATATCAAATCTGACCTACTAGACATCTTAAAATCAGAAATCTCCCTATAGCGGCCGTCACACATGTCGACATCGTGAGCGATATTGTTAGCGATCACGTGCACGCGCGATCGCTTACAATATCGCTCACATCGCTGGTGAGCTGTCACACAGACAGACTCACCAGCGATATGGGCCAGCGAGATCGCTGGTAACTATGGTACACATCGGGTTGCTAGGCGCCGCGCGGCGCTTAGTAACCCGACGTGTACCATAGTTACCATCTCCCAGCATAGGCTCTGCTGCTGGGAGATCGTTCATCGTGGTGTTATACACCACGATGAAGCAGATTGTTTAATCGTTCATCACAAGATCTGAGCTCCGGAGCTCAGATCTCGATTTTGCGATTTTATCATTTCTCGTTCGTCGTATCTTGCCGTCACACGCACAGACATCGTTCAAGCGATGTTTAATCTGGCGCGTTCAAGCGATATCTTTCAAGATATCGTAGCGTGTGACGGCCGCTTAACTTGGGAAAAAGATAGTCTTAAACACCTTGGCATTAAAATTACCAAACCCATTTCAAATATCATTGATACTAATCTATTTGATTTATTCAAAACTATTCACTCATTCTCCTAATATCTAAAATCGATGTCTCTTGGCTACAAAGAATCAATTCCTACAAAAAGTTTATCCCCCCAAACTCCTTTACATTTTTAGATCTATCACACTTCCCATTCCCAGAAAATGGCTTCAAAGACTACAATCCCAACTGAGCAGGTTTTTATGGAGTAAAAGAAGCCAAGAGTAGCAAAATCTATACTGGAAAAGAGTAAAAATAAAGGCGAATTGTCCGTTCCTAAGATCACTGCATACTACCACTCAGCTATCATTAAACTCAGCCATAGATAGTGGGAAGAAATGGATAGGCCCACCTGGATAAACCTTGAAGAACTTAAGAATTTAAGAGGCGGCCTAGGCCCCATGTTATTGTCCTTTTTGTGCGATAGAAAGAAAAAATTACCATGGAAAATCACAGTCAAAGCCACCATTCAGTCTTGGAGATACTTGTTCTCTAAATCAGCAAACTCATATGTTGCTTCACCCCCTAATTGGATACCCATTGACCTACTTGAAACCTTCTCCCCAAAAATTAAAATGGCTGCATGGAAAAGATCTGGCTTAAACTATATTTCGGACATTTTGAATCAGAAGAACCAACTGATCCCCTTCAAATCTCTTCAGGCTTCATATAAGTTAAACTAGTCGGAGGAAGATGTGTGGGAAAAAGTCCAGCACAGCCTTATTTCCCATAAATAGAACTTCCTCTTCCCCCAAAATTTAACACAAATGCAGAAATTCCCCCACAGTTCCTTCTTCTGGAAATTTAAAAACATCTACCAAGATTTAAACCAAGACATCACAATTCACAGATCCACCAATGTGGAAGCCTGGGAAAAAGAACTGCAGCTCTCTTTAAACACTGAAATTTTAAACAAAACTTTTGACAGCATCTACAATAATGTACCACCTATAATAATCGAAATACACTACAAAATCCTCACCAGATGGTACCTCACTCCCATGAGACTCTTTCGTATTCAAAATCTAAATTCTCCACTATGTTGGCGTAATTGCAACAAGCCCGCAAACCTATCCTATATATTTTGGGAATGCAAAGTTCTCAAGTCCTTCTGGAGAGAAATTCAAATATTGATTGGCGATATCACAGGAATTTAAATCAATCTCACACTGGAAATGTTACGACTTCTTTACGGAATCGACTCAGTGCCCAAAAAGTACAGACCTATTATAACGCACATTCTTTTAACAGCAAAGAACAGCATAGCTGCTCTCTGGAGAGATCCCCACCCACCCACAATTCAGAAAACTCTTGAAAAAATCGCGGTGCATAATTCTTTTGAGTATTCCTTCTAATTTAGAAATAATCTACTCAACAAATACCGGAGAAAATGAAGCAATTGGAATGCCCACTTTCCATCTCCAACTACTTAAAATAGAGACCTAGTCCCACTGAGACTACGTGACACTGCATCAACCCAAACCCACATACTCACATAATCACAATCTAGTCCTCATTACTGGTACTCACTACAATTCTCCCTTACCTCCCCCTTCTCCAGACACCCCACCACTACCCTTCCTATCTGAGAATCAGATTGTTGTAAATATCTAATCTACCCTGGAAATTTTTTTTTGTTTTTCGTTTTCTGTTTACTAATTAGACAAGTGTGCCGCCCAGCTTAGGGGACCGGGATACCCGGCGCAGGGTCCCTTTCCTTGGGGAAGTCACTGGTGGCTGGACCCAGGCCGTGGCCCCAGGCTGGCACACTCCTAAAAGGGGGTATTTACAGGGGATTTAGAAGTTTATATAATTTATAAAGTTTGTAGATGTTATTGTCGTGACGCCACCCAGAATAATGTGGCTATATATGGCCACCGCTGCCTTGTACTGGCCAGGGGATGATGGTGAGAGGCAGCTGAGATGGTATAGCCCTTTTCCGGGTAGGGCTGTAGGGTCCCCTGGACAGGTGATGTTAAAGTTAATGATGGATGAAGATGGAAGTATGGTGAGGAGATGTTAAGGACACAGACACTTACTTGATTCACAGCAAATTCTCTCAGCGGTGATGGTCCCAATCCTGGATAGATGGTAGCTGTTAAATCAGAGGCTGAGGCACAGATGAGGTTTAACTGGTTTACTTTCAACCAAACTATAATACAACAAGTCCCGTCTCCGGAGTCTGCAATAGGGGTTCAGTTGCTCAGGCCCCACCGGGTCCTTTACCTCCTGCTTGCGCTGTCTATGTGGCCCTGCTGCCGTGTGTGAACTCGCTGCTGGCCCAAATCTGTCCTCTCTGGGTCCCACTCAACAGGCAACTTGAGTCCTTTGTCTCTCTCTGCTTACCCCCTCCGGGAGTACTGCTGAACTCTTAGTATGTTGCTGTGTCTGGCCCTGTGAAGCTTGTTGTTACCTCACGTTTTCCGGTTGCTGTATTGTATATAACTAATGCAGCCACGGATCCGGTATCCGTATCTGCGCTTTTTATCTAGGGTAGATAATGATGCTACCCGATTCTGAAAGTGTTCCTCTTATCAGTTTTCTCCTCCTCAGACCGATGGCTTGGCCCTGGAAATTGTCAGCCAGTCCTCAGGAACTCAATGCAGCTCCTGTCACTCTGAGCTCCTGGCTCCAACTGTCTGAAAATTTACCTCAGACCAGTGTTTTATCTCTAGGGAAGTCTCTGGTGTCTCTGGAGCTCCCCCTACTGGCCAAAGGTGGTAGTGCAGTGGCTTGGCTTTCTATGTGAGTGCAACTATTATGATCTTATACTGTGGCTAATACCCGCAGGGGCGCCACATTAGTTTGCAACTAGCACTAATGTATAGTCTATTGTATTTCTTTTTTTACCTGTTTTTCATTGGTACTCCTAAAGTACCCAATGTTTTCTCGTACTAACTTGGGGACCTCTTTTAATATCCAAACTTCAACCTTTTCATACATCCCCATTTAAGTTTGAGTAAGTTAATAAGTAACATTAACATTGACATTGACATTATTGATATTACTGTGACTACTTTACATTTTATTATTTGTATTATGCTCCAACTGTTGTACATTATCTGTGCGATAAAATTCCAATAAAAAAATAATTTTAAACATTATGACATATAGACTTCCAGCAGGGTGTATGGAACTGAATACACACATTGCACGGCCCATGCTAAGGAAACATTAGCAGTATACAACAAGCTAAATGCGTATGTAGTGCTTAGTCATATGGATATGTTTGCAACTAGCAACTAGAGCCTTTAAATGGACTTTCTAAATCTAGGATTTATCACCCACTCCTGGTTTTGACTACAAAAACTAAAGTGAAAAACTGATCAAAAACAGAACATGTGACCATAGCTCAAGTATGCATTTCATCTAAAGGATTTAAATAGGTTATTAGGTTATCACTTTTCAGGTTTTCTGCCCTTTGTTTGCACATATATAAAAAATGATATTATGACAATCTGTTTAATCACTTAAACATTAAGCAGTATATGACATAAATAAGATAAAACTTATTAATGTAATTTCAGATTATATGTGAATGACTTTTGGGATCTAATCATACAGTACATATTTTTTGCATGGGTAGAGAAAACTGTAAGTCTGTATAATTCTTTCTTCTAGCTGATAACCATATCACAATTTCTTTAGTGCCAACTGTCCAGTTATCTGACTTTGTAATATGCAGAACAACCTGATGATAGATTGGATATTGATTGCTTAGCATAGTTTTGAGGTTGAATGTCTTAGTGATATTTTATGATGACAGGTACTTCTACTTCAGGTTTTTTTGGTATTCTAAAGCTTCTCCTATCACACCACACAAACAGAAAAATCAGAAAGCATAAGGATAGCATTTGAGTCTTGTCTGATTTTTTAACAGACCTCATAGACTTGCTTTGGTTAGTTTTACTTATAACTTACAAATTCATAAATGTGTCTGTAATTTGGTGTGAGACACTTATGCGCCAAAATACACAGCAATTTGAATAGTCCCAGAGATTATAATAGGTGTGAGTTCTATCTGTGAAAACAACGGATAGAACTTATACATGAAAAACTTCCATCTGAATGAACCTTTGGGTGCCTATTGCAAATTGTCTATAAATGAACACCATAAGCTTTTGAAACAATAAACATGGAGATGTCCTGTTATCTGTGTTTTTTCCATTTAGGATGGTTTTCCCATTTAATAAATTTATCAGCTGTTCACAGGATTGGGAATACATTTATTAACACTAGGCATCCAACCATTATGATTTGCAGGTATTCAGAAAGCAAAGTCTTCTATATCAATTGTACAGTAACACACTTGCTCACTCATTGCTCCATGCACTTCTGCGGAACTGATGTCTCCTACATTCCAAAAGAGAGACATACAGTCATGGTCAAAAGTGTTGACACCCTTGAAATTGTTGCAGTAAATGAAGCAGTTCTCCAAGAAAATAATTGCGACTACGCATTTTGTCATTCACATGTTTATTTCCTTTGTGTTTATTGGAATAAACAAAAAATCTGAGGAAAAAAGGTTGAGAGCAAGTTCCCAGCAAGTTCCCAAAGGAAAAAAGGAAAATTGGACATAATTAAATACAAAATTGTGAGTAAACAACTTTGTTTCAAGCTTGTAATGCTTGTCCAAACTCACATGTAGTAAGTAATAGGTGTGAGCAATATGAAAATCACACCTGAAACCAGATAAAAGGGAATGAAGTTGAGTCAATCTTTGTATTGTATGTCTCTGTGTGCCCCACTAAGCATTGAGAACAGAAAGAGGGGAGTAGAACTTTCTGAAGACTTGAGATTTTGATGTTCCTTTTCCACAGTGCTCAACATAATCAAGAAGTTATAATGCATGGCACTGTAGATAATCTCCCTGAATGAGGACAGCAGACAAAAATTGATGAAAAGATGTCATGCATGATAGTACAGATAATCAGCCCCAAACAAGTTAAAACTTCCAGCAGGACAATGGGACAATGGCCCTAAACGTACTTCAAGAGACACCAAGCACTGGAGAGTTCTGAAATGGTCAGCAATGAAAAAACCGATAAAGGCCAATATTGCACTTAAGGCAAACTCAAACTGACAAAAACCTATTAAGAACAGAGTTTATAGCCCATAATCTGGTATAAAATATTAATTTTATTGATATATACTTAAAATACATATATGATTTCAATATTATTTAAAAATTACATAATATGATGAAACAACCATGATAGATACATCCAAATTATAGCATTAAAAGCTGCAAGAGGAGGGAGGAGCCATAACATGCATAAAAAGGTTCTAAACATATATATTAACCATATCTATGTTTTAACAATGGTACCACATCAGCATCTACACAAAAGTTGTGAAAAATAGGATACAGTACTCAATATATCAACTGCTTGGTGTAAACACAAGTGACAAAGTGATAAATATATCAAAAAATTCATAAAAGCTTATAAAGTGCACATAGTAATATAATTCCAATGTATAAAATAGTATCCAAGCAATCAGTGTAAAATAAAAGTAAAAGACACCAATATCATATAATAAAGTGCTGAAAAAAGTGCTGAAAAAGTTGTGCCAGATAAACACACATAAAAAATTACACCAATCGGAGGTATATTGCATGAAAGATATATTGTATAAAAACAAACTAGACTCATGCCAGTTTACATGGTGTACAATACTCTATTCACCACTAAATGTCATCGTGTAGTAAAAAGTAAAAAAGTTAAAAAGGGATTCTATACACCTTAGTACAGATGTCTATGCCAATGCCTAAACCAGAGCACAAGATGGTAACCATTACCTACTATATTAGATCGATTCAAAGAAGGTTTCCCCCAACTACATCAAAAAATGTGTAAAGGACATTGTCCATAAAAATGTACACCTCTGTTAGCGGTATATTTACCTATCCTAAGTGGATGCCGATACCACCTGACGCGTTTCGCCAATGTGGCTTCTTCCATCTTGTGCTCTGGTTTAGGCATTGGCATAGACATCTGTACTAAGGTGTATAGAATCCCTTTTTAACTTTTTTACTTTTTACTACACGATGACATTTAGTGGTGAATAGAGTATTGTACACCATGTAAACTGGCATGAGTCTAGTTTGTTTTTATACAATATATCTTTCATGCAATATACCTCCGATTGGTGTAATTTTTTATGTGTGTTTATCTGGCACAACTTTTTCAGCACTTTTTTCAGCACTTTATTATATGATATTGGTGTCTTTTACTTTTATTTTACACTGATTGCTTGGATACTATTTTATACATTGGAATTATATTACTATGTGCACTTTATAAGCTTTTATGAATTTTTTGATATATTTATCACTTTGTCACTTGTGTTTACACCAAGCAGTTGATATATTGAGTACTGTATCCTATTTTTCACAACTTTTGTGTAGATGCTGATGTGGTACCATTGTTAAAACATAGATATGGTTAATATATATGTTTAGAACCTTTTTATGCATGTTATGGCTCCTCCCTCCTCTTGCAGCTTTTAATGCTATAATTTGGATGCATCTATCATGGTTGTTTCATCATATTATGTAATTTTTAAATAATATTGAAATCATATATGTATTTTAAGTATATATCAATAAAATTATATTTTATACCAGATTATGGGCTATAAACTCTGCTCTTAATAGGTTATGGTCAGCAATGAGTCTGGATCTAATGTCCATTGAACACCTACTGTATAGAGAGATCTTAAAATTGCTGTTGGGAGAAGGCACCCTTTAAATATGAGAGACCTGGAGCAGCTTGCAAAAGAAGAGTACAAAATTCGAGTTGAAAGGTGTAAAAAGCTTATTGATAGTTATTAATTGCAGTTATTTATTCCAAAGGGTGTGCAACCAAATATTAAATTGAGGGTGCCAATAATTTTGTCTAACCCATTTTTGGAGTTTTGGAGTTTTGTGTGTAATTATGTCTAATTTGCCCTTTTTTGTATTGTTCCAATGCAGAAAGGAAATAAACCTGTGTATAACAAAACTTGTAATTGTAATAATTTTTGGGGAGAAATACTTCATTTTCTTGAATAATTTCAAGGGTGCAAACACTTTCAACTATGACTGGTGATGACTTATTCTGTGGTTAGTTAGATAATTATATTTAGTAAGGGTCCTTTTAAAAAAGCAACCCACTAAAATGTAGTGTACCTTTAAAACAACTAGAAATGTTGATGATTAGGTAAAAAAAATCCTGCTGTTTTCTGTAAATTTTTTCTACCTATTTGCTTCCAAGACTTAAAAATAACAAACAGAGGTCTACTCACCACACCAGCAGCTCTCCATCACTGCTCTCAGTGATTATTTACAGGCTGCAGCCAATCACTAGCCTCATTATCATGGAAATAGCATAAGATGGTGAGCCCAATGATTGGCTGCAGTGGTTATGTGCTCTGTAGCCATGCTTGTAGTCATTACTGCTGCAGCCTACAAACACTCACTGTGAGCAGCGGTAGAGCGCTGGTGGTAGAGCAGGGGCTTGAGAGTAAACCTATTTGTTCTTTATAATCCTTGTAGTTTAAAATAAATATTAATGGAAAAACTGTTTTTTTTAAATCAATCTTGAAATAGATACTTTTAGATCATTCTTATAACTATTCATGTGCTCCTCCCTAAATGCCTGCTTAGTTTAGTACTTATATTTAGCTTTTAAACAGGAATTTGGGGAGAGAGAAAGAACTCTTGATTAATATTGCTTTGATCCTCTGTAATTTTACAAAATAAATGTGAAAGGTCTGGAGACAAATCATGTAACTTGAAATTGATTTGAACACTAACCCTTTTTTTCACCCTCAGTAACCATATACAAATAGCACAAGAGAAAATGCAAAATGACGATTTACTTGAAAAATAACAGAGCTGAAGTCAGGTCTTTGCTTCAGCACCATGGACAGTGTCAGATAACGCTGGTGACATGGAGAGCAGTAGTGCTATACGTTGACAAACTATGTATCAACTGTAACCTGTAAGGCTAGCTTCACATCACGTTATTCAGGATCCTATTCTGTCCGTTTTGAAAAGGACAGAACAGGATCTGTTTTTGCCTCCCATGTATCACTATGGTGCCAGATTGGCCATAAATGGCTATCCAATTCTGCCAGTTCAGTCCTGGATTTGTTTCTGTCCTGTTTTTATCCGCACCCAAAATCGTAGACTGCTCCAATTTTGGGCTCCAGTGAAAAATAACTGACCAAATTGGACAGAAACTAATCCGGGGCGATCCGGCACTTATAACATGGGGGTCTATGGGCGCCAGATCCTGGAAAAAACAGGATCATTTCCTGGATCCAGTTTTAGTGTACTGAGCATGCTCAGTACACTAAAACTGCTCTGTTCCCATAACTTCACTTTAGCAGTGTATCTACATACACTGATAAAGTGAAATTAAAGAAAGGAATGGTTAAAAATAAAATAAATAAATGCTCACCTCTCCACCCAGGGTCCCGCGATGCAAGGCATCCACTTCTAATGGTTGTAGGACCTTAATCAGCTGACTGGGAAGGGACGGGGCAACCTGATCAGATGATGTGAAAGTAAAGTGAAAGTAACGGCGCCGACACCACTTGCCTGCGCTTTGCAGGCTCGGCTCTCCCTGACTCTTTCTGTGTCCGGATCCATTAAAATACCGGATCCAGACACAGAAATCGCATCCAGAGTTTACAATTCGGACCTGTCCATTCCTGTCCGTTTGGTACTGCAAAAAACAGGATCCCACAGACAGGAACAAAACCGTGGTGTAAAGCCAGCCTCAGTAAACGTATGAATAGTCCAAGAAATAAGGGAAAATTTTGTCAGCTCTTTTCCATTTTCATGCTCAAATTTTGAAATTGTTCCAAAACTTCAAATATTTAGATTTTTTTCTGGTAAATTGCTTACAAATATTCGTTCAGCTAATGAAAGTATGGTATAGATTAAAAACACGGTCTGTAAAATGTCTATATATTGATTCCTACTTTCTGTGGAATTCTTTACTGCCAGATCCGGCCTTGGGTGGTATGCCTCTCTGCCTCAAATAGTGACAAGAATAAAATAACATTCTGTTTCCTGCCATACTATCCTTTATGTGGGCTACTATCCAATTTTTGTTATCAATATAGGCATATAAAACTCTACATTACTAGACACTTGTTACTACATGTACTATTAAGCAGATGACTACCAAGGTCATGGGTTAGCAAAGACTAGTAGAAATGCTGTAAAATCCTACTTATCAAAGTGCTGTAAAAAATATAAAAATGTATGTACTGTTAAAACCAGAAGTTTACATACACTATGTAAAGAGGCACATATGCATGCTTTTCTCACTATCTGACATGAAATCAGAATAAACCTTTCCCCTTTTAGGTCAATTAAAATTACTATAATTATTTATATTTGGCAAATACCAGAATAATGAGAGAGGGAACGTTTTATGGCATTTTCATTACTTTCTGCAAAGTCAAACCTTTACATGGACTAAGACTACCTTCAAACAATTTGGAAAAGCCCATATGATGATGTCATGTGTTTGGAAGCTTCTGATAGGTTTACTGGCAACATCTGAGTTAATTAGAAACACATCTGTGGATGCATTTTAATGCACACCTGAAAAATTCATTGATTCTTTGTGTAGCATCATTGGAACATCTACAGAAATCAGCCAAGATATCAGGAAGAAAATTGTGGACTTGCACAAGTCTGGTTGATCCTTGGGGGTAATTTACAGATACCTGAAGGTGCCTCATTCATCTGTACAAACAATTATATGCAAGTACAAACAATACGGGAATGTCCATTCATTATACCGCTCAGAAAGGAGACAGGTTCTGTGTCCCAGAGATGAGTGTGCTTTGGTCCGACATGTGCATATCAACCCAAGAACAAAAGCAAAATGCCTTGTGAAGATGATGGCGGAAGCTGGTAAGATTCTGTCATTATCACAGTGAAATGAGTACTACAGCAACATGGGCTGAAAGGATACATTGCCAGGAAGAAGCTGTCACGGGTGGCACGGATGACAGGGTAGAGGCCACGCGCAGACGGTCCCAGCGTTTGGCCAATCAGCCATAAGGTTTGAGGACGGTCCGTCTTTCAGGGGCATTTACCTTCTGTGTAGATAAAGAGAAGGTATGATAAGATCTCCCTATCATGGGGAGACGGCTGGGAAGGTCTTGTGCTCGGTCTGGTTTCTACACCAGTATTCTGGGTCTCTAGGACCCAGCAGGTTCTTCCCACTTTTATAAGGAGTTTCATTGCCCTCCCTCGGTGCAGGTGATATTTCCTTGTGGACTCATTATCCTTGCTCCAGCAGAAGCTGAGGTTGTGGAGGTTGCTGTGCTCTGCTGCAAGATAAGTGTTTTCTTTCCCCATTGTCTGTTTTTTCCTTGTGTTTGTCTTTAGTTGTTAGTGGAGGGGTCTAGTGAACCTCTCCATCTGATCCTTAGATAAGGTAGTGCTAGGATCAGAGAGGGACGAGGTTCGTGGTCGGCGACAGTTGAGGAAACTGTATAGGGACGTTAGGGCAGACAGGGTCAGCCCTAGTAAGACTAGGGGTCACCCTCTCCCTCTTGTGCCCATAGCTTTAGGGACTCCTTATTCCCCCCCCCCCGTCGTGGTCCTACGCTGGGTGCCTCTCCCGCTCCCAGCGTGACAGAAGCCATTACTCCATAGGAAACATAAAAAAGCCAGATTAATGATTGCAAATGCACACAGGAACAAAGACCTAATTTTTTGAGACATTTCCTGTGGACTGACGACACTAAAATTAAACTGTTTGACCACAATGACCATCGTTATGTATGGAGTAAAAAGAGAGAAATTTGGAAGCCTAAGAACATCATCCCAACTGTGAAACAAGGGGGTGGCAGCATCATGTTGTGGGGTTGTTTTGCTGAAGGAGGGACTGGTGAACTTCACAAAATAGATGGCATCATGAGGAAAGAAGATTTTATGGCAATACTGAAGCAACAACTCATGACACCAGCCAGGAAGTTAAAGCTTGGGCAGAAATGGGTCTTTCAAATGTACAACGACCCAAAGCATACTGCCAAACTGGTTACAAATTGGTTTAAAGATAACAAAGTCAATGTTTTGGAGTGGCCATCACAAAGCTGTAATCTCAATCCTATTGAAAATAGATGCCCAAAGCAGAAATGGCAGGTGCAAGCAAGGCGACCTACAAACATGGGTCAGTGGCACCAGTCATGCCAGGACACCATCCCAACTGTGAAACCTTGGGTGGCAGCATCATGTTGTAGGGTTGTTTTGCTAACGGAGGGACTGGTGCTCTTCACAAAATAGATGGCATCATGAGGGAAGAAGATTTTATGGCAATTCTAAAGAAACAGCTCAAGACATTAGCCATGAAGTTAAAGCTTGGGCAGAAATGGGTCTTCCAAATGGGCAATGACCTGCAGCATACTGCCAAACTGGTTACAAAGTGGTTTAAGGATAACAAAGTAAATGTTTTGGAGTGGCCATCACAAAGCTGTAATCTCAATCCTATTGAAAATAGATGGCCAAAGCAGAAATGACAGGTGCAAGCAAGGCGACCTACAAACATGGCTCAGTTACACCAGTTCTGTCAGAAGGAATGGGCCCAAATGCCTACCAACTATTGTGAGAAGCTTGTGGAAGGATATCCAAAATGTTTGACCCAAGTCATACAGTTTAAGGGCAATTGTACCAAATACTAAGAAAATGTATGTAGACTTTGCATAAAGTAATAACAATACCTTAAAACATTTTCTCTCCTTCATTATTATTCTGGCATTTGACAAATATTAATAATTATGGTACTCTTAGTTGACCTAAAACATTAAAGGTTTATTCTGGTTACATGTCAGATAGCGAGGAAAACATGTATATGTGTCTTTTCCTATGGTGCATGTAAACTTCTAGTTTCAACTATTAAGTATAGGATGTTATAAAAAACAAAAACAGTGGTGCAAATAAGAAGCACCTGAGACAGTAAATTGGTCTGTGGTGGGTAGCAGTATCGCTCACCTTGGTGTGTTGTACACCTCCGCACAACACCAGTTAACGCTCAGGGCTTTAGACCTCCCAGGCACCGTCGCCATCGCTCCAGCGATCCTTTCCAGGAAGTCGACCTCACGTGAACCAGGACCCGGAAACACGTCACCGCAGGTCCTTTGTTAATGGTCCCAGTCGCCCAGCAACCACAGGTCCTTTCGCTTCGGTGAATGGCTCCGGAGTTAAAACTTAATCTTCCTTCCCACAGCAGCTCCTGCCAGCCTCCCAATAGGGATACCACGAATATAAACAAAATAAAAGGCGGTCTAATGGAGCGCTAAGAAGGAGAGGATTATTAATATTATATTAATGCATCCAAACCTTTCTTATATACACGAATTTTGGGGATGTGAGTGTATATAGTGGGTAGCTGTTGGAGAATGATGATTATTATGGTCATTTAATTGTTAATAATAGCTCATTTTTAATTGGTTTTAAAGTATGAATTTTAATGTATTTTATATGGACATTTATGAATTTATATGGAATTATATGTATGTTTTTTAATTATAGATTTTTATAACACATAATGTGCTTTCATAGGGTGTTTTAATGTATTATACTTTTCAAATATATCAAATATATTTTATTATGGATCGTGGGAAGCCTGAGACGAGTGGATTAGGATCATCAAGGGTTAAATGTTAGAAACTTACAATTAACCAATCAGACTCCTGGGCCAGGCTTCCACTCCTTATATAAAGCATTTCTGTGATAAAGTCCCTTATATTACCTGAGGAAGACGGCTTTAGACTGTCAAAACATGTTGTGGCGTATAGGGGACATCTTAATAAAGGTTTGGATGCTTTACTATAAGATTAGTAATCCTCTCCTTCTTAGCGCTCCATTAGACCACCTTTTATTTTGTTTATAAGTATAGGATGTTGTCAGAGGGGGTAAATAAAAAAAAATGTCTTTTCTAGCAAATTTTTAATTTCCCTCCTCCAATATGTGATGTTACAATAGATTAAAGAAGGACCTTTTTTATTATTTATTATTTATTTATATAGCGCCATTGGTTCCATGGCGCTTTACATGTGTAAGGGCAGAACAAGGACGAGAACATACATTACGACGAATAAATCGTACAGGTACATTAGAGCAGAGATCCTGTCCACAAGGGCTCACAGTCTACAGTCATGGCCAAAAGTTTTGAGAATGACACCAAAATGATATTTTCACAAGATCTGCTGCCCTCTGGTTTTTATTTGTGTTTGTCTGATGTTTATATCACATACAGAAATATAATTGCAATCATATTATGAGTACCAAAAGGTTATATTGACAGTTAGAATGAGTTAATGCAGCAAGTCAATATTTGCAGTGTTGACCCTTCTTCTTCAGGACCTCTGCAATTCTCCCTGGCATGCTCTCAATCAACTTCTGGACCAAATCCTGACTGATAGCAGTCCATTCTTGCATAATCAATGCTTGCATTTTGCCAGAATTTGTTGGTTTTTGTTTGTCTTGATGATTGACCACAAGTTCTCAATGGGATTAAGATCTGGGGAGTTTCCAGGCCATGGACACAAAATCTCTATATTTTGTTCCCTGAGCCATTTAGTTATCACCTTTGCTTTATGGCAAGGTGCTCCATCATGCTGGAAAAGGCATTGTTGGGCGCCAAACTGCTCTTGGACAGTTGGGAGAAGTTGCTCTTGGAGGACATTCTGGTACCTTTCTTTATTCATGGCTGTGTTTTTAGGCAAGACTGTGAGTGAGCCGATTCCCTTGGCTGAGAAGCAACCCCACACATGAATGGTTTCAGGATGCTTTACAGTTGGCATGAGACAAGACTGGTGGTAGCGCTCACCTCTTCTTCTCCGAATAAGCTGTTTTCCAGATGTCCCAAACAATCGAAAAGGGGATTCATCAGAGAAAATGACTTTACCCCAGTCCTCAGCAGTCCACTCCCTGTAACTTTTGCAGAATATCAGTCGGTCCCTGATTTTTTTTCTGGAGAGAAGTGGCTTCTTTGCTGCCCTCCTTGAAACCAGGCCTTGCTCAAAGAGTCTCCGCCTCACAGTGTGTGCAGAAGCACTCACACCAGCCTGCTGTCATTCCTGAGCACTGCTGGTAGTCCGATCCCGCAGCTGAAACAGTTTTAAGATACGGTCCTGGCGCTTGCTGGTCTTTCTTGGGGCCCTGGAGCCTTTTTGACAACAATGGAAGCTCTCTCCTTGAAGTTCTTGATGATGCGATAGATTGTTGACTGAGGTGCAATCTTTCTAGCTGCGATACTCTTCCCTGCTAGGCCAATTTTGTGCAGTGCAATGATGGCTGCACGTGTTTCTTTAGAGATAACCATGGTTAACTGAAGAGAAACAATGATACCAAGCACCAGCCTCCTTTTAAAGTGTCCAGTGGTGTCATTCTTACTTAATCATGACTGATTGTTTGCCAACCCTGTCCTCATCAACACCCACACCTGTGTTAATGGAACAATCACTAAAACGATGTGAGCTGCTCCTTTTAAGGCAGGACTGCAATGATGTTGAAATGTGTTTTGGGGGTTAAAGTTCATTTTCTAGGCAAATATTGACTTAGCAAGTAATTGCTGTTAAGCTGATCACTCTTTATGACATTCTGGAGTATATGCAAATTGCCATTAGAAAAACTGAAGCAGTAGACTTTGTTAAAATTAATATTTGTATCATTCTCAAAACTTTTGGCCATGACTGTATAGGGGAGGGTAGGAGACAGTAGGAGGGGGAGAGGTGAGATGGTGCAGCGGATTAGGTCTCAGTGTGGGTTATAGGTTTGAAAGAAGAGGTGGGTCTTCAGGTTTTTCTTGAAGATTCCCAGGGTAGGGAAGTGTCTGATGTGGTCTGGAAGAGAGTTCCAGAGTATGGCGGATGCACGAGAGAAGTTTTGTATGCAGTTGTGGGAGGTGGAGATGCGAGAGAAGATGAGAAGGAGTTCTTGAGAGGAGCGCAGATTGCGTGAGGGGTGGTATCGGGAGACCAAGTTGGAGATGTATGGAGGGGATAGGTTGTGGATGGCCTTATATGTCAGGGTTAGAGTTTTGAACTGAGATCTCTGGGAAGTAGGGAGCCAGTGGAGAGTGGGGGAGACGGGGGAGTAACAGGGTGACAGGTGGATGAGTCGGGCAGCGGAATTGAGGATGGTTCCAAGGGGTGCAAGGGAGGAAGCGGGGAGGCTGGTGAACAAGAGGTTGCAGTAATCGAGGAGGGAGATAATGAGGGGGGCGTGGACAAGTGTTTTGGCAGTGTCATGGTCAAGGAAGGAGTGGATCCGTGAGATGATTTTAAGCTGGAGATGGCAGGAGGTGGCGATGGCCTGGATGTGTGGCTTGAAGGAGAGGGCGGAGTTGAGGATTACTCCGAGGCATTTGGCGTGGAAGACGGGTGAGAGTGTGCAGTCGTTGACAGTGATGGTTAGGTCGGGTAGGGGGGAAGAGCGACTTGGGGGGAAGATGATGAACTTGGTTTTATCCATGTTGAGTTTGAGGAAACGAGCGGAGAAGAAGGATGAGATGGTGGACAGGCAGTGTGGGATTTTGGATAGCAGAGAGGTGATGTCAGGGCCGGAGAGGTAGAGCTGTGTGTCGTCGGCGTAGAGGTGGTATTGGAGGCCGTGGGACTTGATGAGTTGGCCTAGGCCGAAGGTGTAGATGGAGAAGAGTAAGGATCCCAGGACTGAGCCTTGGGGAACTCCAACAGATAGGGGGTAGGGTAAGGAGGAGGTGTGGGAGTAGTGGGTGACGCTGAAGGTCCGGTCTGTTAGGTACGAGGAGATCCAGGAGAGGGCCAGGTCAGTGATGCCAAGGGATTCTAGAATTTGAAGCAGGAGGGAGTGGTGGACTGTGTCGAAGGCAGCAGAGAGGTCGATGAGGAGAAGGATGGAGTAGTGTCGCTTGCTCTTGGCGGTTAGTAGGTCATTGGTGAATTTGGTTAAGGCTGTTTCGGTGGAGTGGTGGGCTTGGAAACCGGATTGCAGGCAGTCAAAGAGGGAGCACGAGGAGAGATAGGAGGACAGTTCAGAGTAGACATGTTGCTCGAGCAGTTTTGAGGCAAAGGGGAGGAGAGATATGGGATGATAGTTAGAGACTGTTGCGGGGTCGAGGGAGGGTTTTTTGAGGATGGGTGTGATGAGGGCATGGTTGAAGGATGAGGGGAAGATGCCGGTGGTAAGTGATATGTTGAAGAGATGGGGTTAGGGCGGGGATAAGGACAGTGGTGAGGTTAGGGATGAGAAGGGAGGGGAGAGGGTCGAGGGCACAAGTGGTGAGGTGTGATCGTGCTAGAAGGGAGGAGAGGCGCACTTCGGTCATGGAGGAGAAGTTACTTTTGTTGTCGAGGGGGGTTGGGTGATAGAGAGGGAGGGCCGAGGGGATTGGGAATCGAAGCTTTCTCTGATTTTGTCAATCTTCTGTTTAAAGAAGCTGGCAAAATCATCTGCGGTGATAAGGGGAGAGGGAGGGGGTGCGGGGGGACGGAGTAGGGCATTAAAGGTTATGAAAAGTTGCTTGGGATTGTGGGAAAGGGAGCTAATGAGAGACGAGAAGAAAGCTTGTTTTGCGGTGGTCAGTGCTGTCTTGAAGTTGATGAGGGACTGTTTGTACAAGACGAGGTGCGTTGCGGAGTTCGATTTCTTCCATCTCCGTTCAGCTACCCTGGATGTCCGTCGAAGTTCTTTAATGCTGGCGGTGAGCCAGGGTTGTCTGTGTGAACAGATTTTGTTGTATGAGAGAGGGGCGGCCTGGTCGAGGGCTGTGGCGAGAGTGGTGTTGTAGAGGGTGGCGGCAGCCTCAGTGTCATGAGAGGAGGCTAAGTTAGAGGGAGGGAGGAGGGACTCTGTGAGTGAGTGGAAGTTAATGAGCTTGAGATTTCTTCAGGGGTGGGGGAGTTTCCGGAGAGGGTTAAGAAGGTCAGCAGGTTGTGGTCGGATAGGAGGGGGGTTGAGTTTGCGAGGTCGGTGAGGGTACAGAGGCGGGTGAAGACGAGGTTTAGTGTGTGACCGTTATTGTGTGTGGCTGAGGAGGACCATTGGGAGAGGCCGAAGGAGGAGGTTAGAGAGAGGAGTCTTGAGGCAGCAGCGTGGGGTTTCTCAATGGGGATGCTGAAGTCGCCCATGATGATGGTGGGGATGTCAGAGGAGATGAGGTAGAGAAGCCAGGTTGTGAAATGGTCGAAGAAGGTGGACGAGGATCCTGGAGGGAGGTTGATGACAGCCAGTTGGAGGTTGCAAGGGGAGAAGATACGCACGGAGTGTGCCTCGAAGGAGGGAAGGGAGGCCGAGAGGGCTGGTGTAATTGGGGTGAAGGAGCAGCTGTTGGCCAGAAGTAGGCCAACACCTCCGCCGTGGGAGTTGCTGGGGCAGGGGGTGTGGGAGAGGGTCAGTCCGCCATAGGAGAGGGCTGCGGGGGAGGTTGTGTCGGAGGGGGTGAACCATGTTTCGGTGATGCCAAGGAAAGAGAGTTTTTTGGTGATGAAGAGGTCGTGGATGAAAGTGAGTTTATTGCATACTGAGCGGGTATTCCAGAGTGCGCCAGAAAGGGGGATTGGGGGAGGGGCAGCTTGGGGGATGGATGTAAGGTTGCAGGGGTTGCGGGTGTTAATAGTGGGGAGTGGGCATGGGCTAGGGGTGATTGTGGGGATGTGTTGGGGGGAACCGGGATTAGGGGAGATGTCACCAGCAAGTAGGAGGAGGAGAGAGAGGGTCAGGAGGTGGGGGCATGAGAGCTTGCGTGGCGGGCGGGCATGTTTGGAGATAAAGGCTTGTGTGTGGAGGAAGAGTTTAGAGGAGTGGGTGAGATGGCTAGGTAGAATGGAGGGGGAGAGTGTTATTGTATTGTCGGGAGGAGGGACATAGGGGGGTTGTAGGACGTGGAGTAGGATAGGAGTGAGAGTGAAGAGAAGGGAAAACATTGCATGGGGGTATCGGATTCAGTGGGAGTGAGAGTTGGAGCACGGGGGTGAGGTGCAGATGGGGAGTGGTGGTGGCGGGGGCAACAGCAGCTGAGTGGAGGAGGTGCAGCCGGGATTGGGATGGAGGCAGGGTACAGGAGGACAGGAGCAGCAGGAGGGGTGAGATAGAGGCAGGGGTCTGGGGGACAGGTGCAGCAGGAAGGGTGTGCAAAGTGGGTGAGTGTCAATCAAGTCTAGGCAATCGCAAAGCAAATGGAGGCATACAGAGTCCAGCAGATGAAGCAGGGTGATGCGGTGCAGTCTGAGAACAGATGTAGTACAATAGTGGGGATGAGATGCAGCTGTGGATGAGATGCAGATGCAGCCGTGAATGCGATCAGGTGCTGCTGGGGGCGGGATGCTGAGGTGCAGCCAGGATCCGATGCAGCTGAGGGTCAGATGTAGCAAGGGGTCCATGTGGCAGAGGAGTCACTCAGAGACAGATGAGATGATAAATATATATAATTTGCCAATGGTGGATGGATAATCCAGGAGGGAAAAAAAGGGTGCAGTCGCCATTGTAGATCCATGCAAAGTTCAACATGCAGGTGAGAAATATCCGTGATCTTTCCACTCTCCATGCAGGAAGTTCTGATTTTTTCTATAGCTATTGTAGTGGCTTTCTATCTCAGTACCTTCCAGTCATTTCCAGTCCATTTCTAGTCTATTTCAAAGTCTTATACTTAGGTAGCTGTACTTTGGGAGATGTAGTTTGGGAGATTCATGGATCAGACTAGAGTCTGGATCAGACTGATGGTTCAAAATATATCTACAGCTAAGGGTCATCAGGTGTGGATAAGGGGGTGGGTGGGTTTGGACTGACCAGACACTAACAGCTAAGCAGAGGTCATAAAAACAGGGAAGGCCTGAATGGGGCCAGACCAAGACATGGTAGAATAATCATGAGGGATGCTGCATAGCATGGGCGTAAAGGTAAGACAATAGTAAAAGAGACAGAGTATATGCACAGCACACAGACAGTCAGAGTCCAGGAAAAGCTGAGTAGACCTCAATGCGTACCCCACACAGAGTATATGCACAGCACACAGACAGTCAGAGTCCAGGAAAAGCTGAGTAGACCCCAATGCGTACCCGACACAGAGTATATGCACAGCACACAGACAGTCAGAGTCCAGGAAAAGCTGAGTAGACCCCAATGCGTACCCGACACAGAGTATATGCACAGCACACAGACAGTCAGAGTCCAGGAAAAGTTGAGTAGACCCCAATGCGTACCTGTGGGAAGAAGAAACAGCCCGATTAGATGATACTGATGATGATGAGGTTGATGATACAGTAGTGACAATGGTGATGAATGGATTAATGTATCATAGATTTCTAGTCTATTTCAAAGTCTTGTACTTAGGTAGCTGTACTTTGGGAGATGTAGTTTGGAAGATTCATGGATCAGACTAGAGTCTGGTAATGACTCACAGTATATATCAAACACCCAATTCTCTGATCATTTTCAAAACTTTATTAACTAACTACAAAAGAAAAACTGAATGAAAACATACAAAGACACACAAATACAAAAATCAAAAAATCTTAGTTGGCTCAAACAAGTCCCTATAATTAAGGAAATAACAATGGAAAGAGGTTATTCTTCTAGTTCTCTCCATACAACATCCATATAAGGGATCCAAGGTAATCAATCCCTGCCATAATAATAAATACAGATAGCCAAACTAAGATTTATTAAAATCAATCGTCACCTCTGCATTAGATAGGTGACTCAACATTATACCACATTATTTGTTTTCAAAGTTCACAAGGAATCCCAAGTAACACACTCCTATGTTACCAGTTTGGATGATGATAATGATACTCAGCTTAGCTAGTGGAGTGTTCGACGTATGGGTTCCTCTGCTCCACTCTATATCCAAAACAAATAATGTGATATAATGTTGAGTCACCTATCTAATGCAGAGGTGACGATTGATTTTAATTAAACTTAGTTTGGCTATCCATATTTATCACTACGGCAGGGATTGATGACTTTAGATCTCTTATATGGACGTTGTATGGAGAGAACTATAAGAATAACCTCTTTCCATTGTTATCTCCTTAATTATAGGGACTGGTTTAGCAACATATAAGGGCAAGCCGCCGTGGTGCGGGGGCATCATTAAAAATTAGGATGAATCCTCCACTGTCAGGAAGAGTGTACTGACTGAGTTATCTAGATTTGGAGGTATTCTAACGCCTAATTTTTGGCACAGCCCAGAGTTCTATAATGACCTTTTGGTAATGTTCAGATTCAGTGAAATGAGTGCTGTACAGCAGTGGGGTAGCTTCAGGCCAAGGGGCCCCGATGCGAAAGCTCCAACTGGGCCCCCAATTATTGCAAATCTTTAATAGTATTAGTTTTTGCTATAGGCCAAAGGGACTTTTGGGGCCCTCCTAGGCTGCAGGGTCCTGGTGCGATCTCAACCCCTGCACCTATTGTAGATACGCCCCTGCTGTACAGTAACACAGTGGCAGAAAGTTGGAGAAAACACACAGTCCTCTTCTGGAAAACATGAACTCTTATTCTTCACAGTTTTGGATCTGAGTTTCATCAGCGTTTGGTCAAGTTATTCCCATTAGTGTGTTATCAGTAATTTCACGTATGGAAAAAATAAAAACAAAAATCTTCTCCTATTCATTACAATGTTATAGGAAACCTGTCATCTTGGAATATGTAGTTTACCTGAAGATATAATCTACAAGTAAATAGCCTTACACTATAAATAGTATTACAATGCTGCTGGCCATGTTACTGAAAGAGCAACGACCACAAGAAAATTAACTTATTTACTCCTGGGAGCCACTTGCTTTCAGTCATCTTGGTGTACCGAGCAGCTATAGTCAGCCCTCAAGGGCCATGCTCAGTATACTGAGTAGTGGGCTCTAAGCATGTTCTGACACAGCTTGCTCTGAACAGATGCAATGCTGAGCTGGTTATCAATCAAATTGCTGAGGTGCGCATACAGCCACCACTAACAGAATAGTAAGTGCTTCTGTGAACAGTGACTTCTCTGTACTACCCCCTTACCTTGAAGCTAGTAGCTCTCGGGAGAAAATAAGTTATTTTTCTCCCGGTAGCTGCACTTTCATAAAAGTAGCCATACAGCTTTGTAATTTTATTTTGCTGTATACAAAAAAACTGAGCCAGCGCAAACATAAGTGGACATGCCTGTAGGAGCATGTTCACACTGACCACCCGAACTAAACCATAAAGAAAAAGTATATACAAACATATAAAAATACCCTGTAATAAATAAATAAAAAAATAACAAGATAGTGAAATTAAAAACAGGGTACTTACTACATACGTTTTTGCAAAAAGGTATAAAGCCATCCTACGAACATAAATATGTACACACTTTGGAATGGTACCTACTCTAACCTAGTCATGTGTCGTCTGACCTCAATGAAGTCAGGATGCAGAATGGTCCAGATCCTAAAATGGACACACAGCAATGGGAGGCAATATAAATAGTCAGCTCAGTAAGAAGGGGGGTGGGGTACTCCTTATCTTGTAATAAAACAAGCCAGAATTCAATGCATACAAAAAACTGAGCTAGAGCAAACATAAGTGGACATGCCTGTAGGAGCTAGTTCACACTGACCACCAAGACTAAACCTTAATGAGTATATACAAACATGTAAAAATACCCTGTAATAAATAAATAAAAAAATTAAATGGTAGTGCCATTAAAAACAGGGTATTTCCCCTGAAGAATTCAAGGCATCACAACACTGGGTGGATAACTTTCTTGAACGAAATGACCTGTCTTTGAGAAGATCCACAACACTCTTTAGGCTGGAAGATGCTGAAATTGTGAAACGCACATTTGCATACAAGAAGTTTGTTAATGGATGAAACTGCAGTGTTTATGGGCCAAGAAGCTCAAACAACAATTGAACAACGAGGTGCCTCCTCAGTGTATGTTCCCTCCACCGCCTATGAAAGTGCACGGGTTACCTGTATTTTGGCAATTCGTCTTGATGGCACTAAAGTACCACCTTTACTAATTTCAAAGGGCAAGAAAGAAAAGATTGAGCGTGTTTCTGGCATTTATGTGCTGGAAACTGAAAAAGCCTGGTCCACACAAGCGGTTATAAGGAAGTGGCTTGATTTAATGCTGCCGCTTGTTATGCAAGGGAGCCAAAGAGGAATGCTGATCTAGGATGCAGCCAGCACACACCAAGCCAAAGACATGAAGAACTTCCTTCATGAGCAAAGAATTGACCAAATAATGATTCCTGCAGACTCTGGATATCGCCATTAACAAGCCCTTCAAGGACAATCTGCGTGCGGAAGTCAATGACTACATTAAAAACAGAATGGAGAGGAATCAACGTGAAAACTTTGTGAAGCCTAAACTGCCAGAGGTTGTGAATTGGGTGAAGAATTCATGGGGGAAGATCACGGACACTTGCATTGCAAATGCATTCGAGCTGGCTACCTTGACAAGACCTGCTCATTTCAGGACAGTGCCATTGCTACACATGAGAGATATGGGTCAATGATTTAGAAGGAAATGGAGTCCCAAGAAAATCCACAGGAACGTCAGAGTTTGGATGTTTATGATGATGTTGCAGAAGATGATGACATGGTTGTCATGGAATAAATCTTGTTTTGTGTTACGGTATAACATATTGAGATTGTTCGTTGTTTTGCATGTTATACATGGAAATACCGTAATGATACGGTAGTAACAAGATATTCTTGATACATTGGTTTTATTCTACTGTTTGGTGATGACTACTATACTGTTCAGCATGTTAATAAATGTTAATTTTTTTGTTAAAAAAAAATTGTCTTTTTTTGGGCTAATGTAAGACCCCCCCCCGAAAGTAAGACAGGGTGCGACTTTCGGAGGTAAAATTAATGTAAGACAGGGTCTTACTTTCGGGGAAACACGGTAGTATCGATAATGTAATATATGTGCATTGGTATCAGTTGTAATGTTGTGTTGTATATGCTGCAGGATGCTTAATAGGTTACTGTAAGTGTTATAGGTATGCAGTTGAGAGGTTAAATCTGCTTGACAACAGGCAGTTGATAGCAGGGATTAGCCAATAGGGGAGAAGCTAGCGCATTAGCAAAGAGACAGTTTCCGTGGAAACATAAATTAGGGCCCAGCCTGGGTCAGAAACACAACTCAGGTCTGAGGAGCAGCAAAGCCACTTGCTATGGGTGACTGGTGACAGGAGAGATGGGCTTCCTGAGAGAGCAGGGAGTGAATGCTGAATTGTCCTAGTGAGGGCACTACGTTCTATGTAATACAGAGTTAGACCAGTTCTCAATGGGCAGTTTCCTCAGAGACATGTGGGGGCACGAGGATCCAGTGGGATGGCCTAAATCAGGCACCTGAACCAACTCCTGACAGAGGAGTACAGGAGAGGGGCTGCGAGTATGAGAGAGAAGGGACTCTGGAAGTATCACAAACCTATAACTGGGGAACCAGGGAATGACTGGGAGATGCCAGATGCTGGTGCAATATCGAAAACAGCAGATACTAGTCTCTGAGAGAGAGAGGACTAGTGTGTAGCAGGGGTAGAAAGAATACACCAAAGGATATCATAGTCCTAGGACTGAAGGATCTGGCTGCTGCAATGTACTATGAGTGCAGCAGTCTAGGATTAAGTGAAGCATCACCCTGAAGTGTAACATACTATGTAAATACCTGTTAACAAGTTGATGCCAAGTAAAGAAGTGCTATTATCTACTATGATGGAGTGCCGCCTGATTTGTATGCAACAGACCCACAACCTGAATTCATGTCGGAGTGCCAGGGCATGTTACTGAGGACTACATCCAGCAATGAGTACCGCACCCCCCAGCACCCCTTACATGAATTCGGCTTGCGGGTCTCTCGCATATAAATCATGCGGTATTCCATTGCAGGAGATAACAGCGCTTCTCTACTTGGCATCAACTTGTTACTCAGTATGTTACATTTCAATGTAAGTTTCCTCTACAATTTCCATGTGACCTAATGAGGCATTTGGAAAGGTGTTGCATTCAGGCTCAGACTAGTCCACTAGATAACCGGAGAAACCTACGGTGGGCCTACCCAGTTCATACACCCCAGCACTGCTCATAAGTGGTATAGCTCCTTCAAATTGGTGCCTACCTGGTATTCTGATTGTGTGCACCACTCGGGGGGGTGCTTTATTCTAGACATCACCACCACCACCACCACACTCCCTTGAGCAGTTCAAGACTTCTCCTGGCCTGCATCCTATGCAGCAGCTGTGCCTGTGACCAGTCAACAGCCATAAATAGGTAATCCCCCATAGAAAGGGAAAGAAAAAAGACAAGTATAGTGCCTATCTAAGAGTAGCAACTATTGCGTGTATTAAAACAATGCGCATATGTATTCACTTACCTTGTATAGATGAAAAGTGCACTTTGAGATGGGCCTCTCAGTCTAACAAACAATCCGGACTCTCTCTAGTATGGTATACAGCTCAACTGGGAAGCTACCAAGAACTTCTCCAGTGGTGCTCCGGTAGGTAAATGAGCAGAGGAAGTAATCCCAGACAATAGATACTCTAGATTTATGAATGACCCATTTTGGCTCTTTTATAACCTCCTTCAGGTATAATTAAAAGATCATGAAGAAGGCTATAAATAAAAAATAGCTTAAACATGTTGTATGGAACTATATGGAATCTTTTTAACTGCAAAAAATAATTTCCTATTCTTCATTCAATCATAAATCTGGAGTCTCAGGGGAGTGCCACCATCTTTTGTCTGTGATTACTTCCTCCAATCAACAGCCATGGCATTCTCATTGCCAGCATCCTTTGTGCCACACCTTTCTCCCCGGTTCTCCTTCCATGACCAGAGCTAATACTGAGGCTGGCTGAGTCAGAGTTCTTACTGGGATCAGGGTTTCCAATGTCTTTCAGTGTGGCGGATGGGACCAGGGCCTCCTCAACGCTTCTTTGTTGTTGGAACGATGCCATAAGTTTCCTCTCCATTCATTGGCACCAAAGGGTAATTTGAGGTTGTCACCTATTTGATAAGTGCAGCTTTATTTTCCACATTCATGGGGTTCATCCGAAGCCTGGGCCCAAAGGCTTCAGACATTGTCCTCTCCTTCGGAGCCACCTTCTTTTTACAAAATGACACTGACTCACGTAACCCCAGGTGGGTACTTGTATAGCTCTGCCTCAGATAGGGTGGGGTTTTCTTGGGCTGACGCTCCCATTTTCTACAGGTTCCTGCCTATCCCAGATTATCGCTCACCAATGGCTAGGGCTTCTCTCTCTGTAGGAGATCAAGACAATATGACAGAAATTGAGCATCAGGCCCTAAGAATTTTCTAGATGAAGGTCTCATCTCCCCGCAGGAGAGGAGGGTAGAGGATTCGCCAAATCATCAACAAGAGTCTTATGCTTGCAGTCACAAGAAAAGGGGTTCCATCCCAGAAAATTGTACAGAAACAAACTGGAAACCGCAGTTTTAGGAGCACTAAGGCACAGAGGGTATTGTTAACTATTGTCTGAAGGAACAAGCCTTTTTATTTACAATCTCTGCAAACAACACATTTCAATAGCCAGCTGCTATCTTCCTCAGGTGGATATAAAGACAATAAGGGAAAGTGAGGTATTTAAAGAAACAATGCACAAATATGATCAATCTACAAATTAGGACCTCAGAGCACCCTTAATGCCTTAATGTACCAGGGGAAAATAAAACCAGAGATGTAAAACATTAAAAAAACATAAGATAAATTATAAAAGTGATAATACAGAACAATGATATAAGTAGACTAAAATGATTAAAATATGATGGATCAAAATAGATAACATAATTAGCTAAAAATAATAAAGGACGACTTGATAGTAAAATATACACAAGAATTAGAAAGGCCAGGAAAGGAAGTCTTTATAGTGAAAGGATTAGGAATGACCCAGCATATTCTCAATGGTTAAGTTTAGTCCTTCTGGGTCTAATGTACCAATGTTTCATGTCGTCCTTTACTATCATATTTTACTATCACGTCATCCTTTATTATTTTTATTATTTTTTATCTGATTATGTCATCTATTACTATCCATCATCTATTATATAATTGCCATAGCTGACTTCCGTCTGACCGGCGCTACTTCCTGTGGCTTTGTTCGCGTAGCTCGGAACTTTCTCCAGGAAAGCGGGCATTGCGAGTCGTTGCCCCGCGAACAAAGACATAGCATGGGGCTGTAGTGTACACCGCTATGGTATACTACAGCCCCATGCCGCTGGCGCTATCCCCTAAACAAAGCCGCGAACAAAGCCACAGCATGTGGCTGTAGTGTACACCGCTATGGTATACTACAGCCCCATGCCGCTGGCGCTATCCCCTAAACCAAGCCGCCCCTACCCCCTAAGTCCCGCCGCATACTAAACACCCGCCGCCTAAGCCCCTACCCCCTAAGCCCGCCTCCTAAGCCCCTACTCCCTAAGCCCCGCCTCTGCCGCTATCCCCTAAACCCCGCGCCCCTAAGCCCCTACCCCCTAAGTCTCGCCGCATACTAAACCCCCGCCGCCGCTGCCACTATCCCCTAAACCCCGCCGCCCCTAAGCCCCGACCCCGCCGCCCCTAAGCCCCTACCCCCTAAGCCCGCTGGCGCCCCTAAGCCCCTACCCCGCCGCCCTAAGCCCCTACCCCCTAAGCCCGCTGCCGCCCCTAAGCCCCTACCCCGCCGCCCCTAAGCCCCTACCTCCTAAGCCCCGCCGCATACTAAACCCCCGCCGCCGTTGCCGCTATCCCTTAAACCCCGCCGCCCCTAAGCCCCTACCCCGCCGCCCCTAAGCCCCTACCCCCTAAGCCCGCCTCCTAACCCCACCGCATACTAAACCCCGCCCCTAAGCCCTTACCCCCTAAGCCCGCTGGCGCCCCTAAGCCCCTACCCCCTAAGCCCGCTGCCGCCCCTAAGCCCCTACCCCACCGCATACTAAACCCCCACCGCCGTTGCCACTATCACCTAAACCCCGCCGCCCCTAAGCCCCTACCCCTAGCCGCCCCTAAGCCCATACCCCCTAAGCCTGCCCTTCCTAACCCCGCCGCATACTAACACCCCCGCGCCGCTGCCGCTATCCCCTAACCCGCTGGCCCTAAGCCACTACCACCGCCGCCGCTAAGCCCCTACCCCTAAGCCCGCCTCCTAAGCCTAAGCCTTATCCTCTAACGCCCGCAGCCCCCTAAGCTCCCGCCGATACCCCCTAAGCCCTATCCTCTAAGCCCCGCAGCCCCTAAGCCCTACCCCCTAAGCCCCTACCCCCCGCCGATACCCCCTAAGCCCCCCCGCCGACTAAGCCCCGCAGCCCCTACCCCCCGCCGATATCCCCTAAGCCCCGCCGCCTCCTAAGCCCCCGTCGCTGTCCCCCGCCGCTGTCGCTACCCCCTAAGGCGCTACACCCTAAGCCCCCGCCGTCCCCTAACCCACCGCCGCCGCCGTCGATCACTTACATGTCTTCTTCTTCATCTCATCGTCCGTCCGATCCATAAATCCTCCGTCCGGCCAGCTGTCCTCTTCGTCCGGCCCCGGGGGTCTTCTCTCTTCTTTCCGCCATCTTCGGCTCCGACCTCCTCTTCATTTCTCATTTCGATAGAATGGACGAAAAATCCTCCATTCTATCTCTATGAGAAGTGAGGCGCTCTTCTGATTGGTCGCTCTCTACTCCCGCCAGCCAATCAGAATCGTGCCTCACTTCCCATAGACATACATTAGCGGCGTGTCGGCAAATTTATGGCCGGGTCCCTGGTTCTCTTTTACGGCCATAAAATCGCGGACACACCGCTATGTATGTCTATGGGAAGTGAGGCGCGATTCTGATTGGTCGCTGTGTGCTTCCGCTCACCAATCAGAATCGCGCCTTACTTTTAGCGGTAAATTTGAAAGTCCAAAAGCGCCCATTCTATGTCTATGGGAAGTGAGGCGCGATTCTGATTGGTCGCTGTGTCCTGTCGCCGACCAATCAGAATCGCGCCTCACTTCCCATACACATACATAGCGGTGTGTCCGCGATTTTATGGCCGGGCCCCTGGTTCTATTTTCGCCCAGGGGACTCGCCTCTGGTGGTAGTTCGACGGGGCCGCAAACTCGCAATCAGCGATTCGCCCCGATAGCGAGCGTATCAGCAACGACTCGCAATGATTGCGAGTCGTTGGTAAGGCGCGAGCAATGTCCGCGAACCGCTGATTGCAAGTTTTCGGCCCCGTGGAACGACGGATCAGAGACGAGTCCCCTGGGCGAAAATAGAACCAGGGGCCCGGCCATAAAATCGCCGACACACCGCTATGTATGTCTATGGGAAGTGAGGCGCGATTCTGATTGGTCGCTGTGTGCTTCCGCCACCAATCCGATTCGCGCCTCACTTTTAGCGGTAAATTTGAAAGTCCAAAAGCGCCCATTCTAAGTCTATGGGAAGTGAGGCGCGATTCTGATTGGTCAGCGGAAGCACACAGCGACCAATCAGAATGGCGCCTCACTTCCCATAGACATACATAGCGGTGTGTCGGCGATTTTATGGCCTGGCCCCTGGTTCTATTTGGGGACATAAAATCGCGGACACACCGCTATGTATGTCTATGGGAAGTGAGGCGCGATTCTGATTGGTCGCTGTGTGCTTCCGCGACCAATCCCAATCGCGCCTCACTTTTAGCGGTAAATTTGAAAGTCCAAAAGCGCACATTCTATGTCTACGGGAAGTGAGGTGCGATTCTGATTGGTCAGCGGAAGCACAGAGCGACCAATCAGAATGGCGCCTCACTTCCCATAGACATACATAGCGGTGTGTCCGCGATTTTATGGCCGCAAAAGAGAACCAGGGACCCGGCCATACATTTGCCGACACGCCGCTAATGTATGTCTAGGGGAAGTGAGGCGCGATTCTGATTGGTCGCTGTGTGCTTACGGCGACCAATCAGAATGGCGCCTCACTTCCCATAGACAAACATTAGCGGTGTCTCGCGAAATATATTGCCGGCCTTCTGGTTCTATTTTCGGGCACGGGGCTCGGCTATTTCCGGTAAAAAAAAAAAAATTTTTTTTTTTATGTATCTTTCTTTTTATCTATTTTTCTATCTATATTATGAGATAGATAGATAGATAGATAGATAGATAGATAGATAGATAGATAGATAGATAGATAGATAGATAGATAGATAGATAGATAAGAAATAAGGTAGAAAAATAGATAAAAAGAAAGATACATAAAAAAAAAATATTTTTTTTTACCGGAAATAGCCAAGCCCCGTGGCCGAAAATAGAACCAGAAGGCCGGCAATATATTTGGCGAGACACCGCTAATGTTTGTCTATGGGAAGTGAGGCGCGATTCTGATTGGTCAGCGGAAGCACAGAGCGACCAATCAGAATCGCGCCTCACTTCCCATAGACATACATTAGCGGCGTGTCGGCAAATGTATGGCCGGGTCCCTGGTTCTCTTTTGCCGCCATAAAATCGCGGACACACCGCTATGTATGTCTATGGGAAGTGAGGCGCTGTTCTGATTGGTTGCTCTGTGCTTCCGCTGACCAATCAGAATTGCGGCGCACTTCCCATAGACATAGAATGGAGAAAAATCGTCCATTCTATCTCTATGGGAAGTGAGGCGCGATTGTGATTGGACAGCGGAAGCACACAGCGACCAATCAGAACAGCGCCTCACTTCCCATATACATAGAATGGGCGCTTTTTGACTTTCAAATTTACCGCTAAAAGTGAGGTGCGATTGTGATTGGACAGCGGAAGCACACAGCGACCAATCAGAATCGCGCCTCACTTCCCATAGACATACATAGCGCTGTGTCCGCGATTTTATGGCCGTAAAATAGAACCAGAAGGCCGGGCATAAAATCTCGGATACAAAGCTATGTATGTCTATGGGAAGTGAGGCGCTCCTATGATTGGTCGCTGTGTGCTTCCGCTGTCCAATCACAATTGCGCCTCACTTCCCATAGAGATAGAATGGACGATTTTTCTCCATTCTATGTCTATGGGAAGTGCGCCGCAATTCTGATTGGTCAGCGGAAGCACAGAGCGACCAATCAGAACAGCGCCTCACCCATAGACATACATAGCGGTGTGTCCGCGATTTTATGGCCGCAAAACAGAACCAGGGACCCGGCCATACATTTGCCGACACGCCGCTAATGTATATCTATGGGAAGTGAGGCGCGATTCTGATTGGTCGCTCTGTGCTTCCGCTGAAATATATTGCCGGCCTTCTGGTTCTATTTTCGGGCACGGGGCTCGGCTATTTCCGGTAAAAAAAAAAATTTTTTTTTTTTTATGTATCTTTCTTTTTATCTATTTTTCTACCTTATTTCTTATCTATCTATCTATCTCATAATATAGATAGAAAAATAGATAAAAAGAAAGATACATAAAAAAAAAAAATATTTTTTTTTTACCGGAAATAGCCGAGCCCCGTGCCCGAAAATAGAACCAGAAGGCCGGCAATATATTTCGCGAGACACCGCTAATGTTTGTCTATGGGAAGTGAGGCGCCATTCTGATTGGTCGCCGTAAGCACACAGCCACCAATCAGAATCGCGCCTCACTTCCCATAGACATACATTAGCGGCGTGTCGCCAAATGTATGGCCGGGTCCCTGGTTCTCTTTTGCGGCCATAAAATCGCGGACACACCGCTATGTATGTCTATGGGAAGTGAGGCGCCATTCTGATTGGTCGCTGTGTGCTTCCGCTGACCAATCAGAATCGCCCCTCACTTCCCATAGACATAGAATGTGCGCTTTTGGACTTTCAAATTTACCGCTAAAAGTGAGGCGCGATTGGGATTGGTCGCGGAAGCACACAGCGACCAATCAGAATCGCGCCTCACTTCCCATAGACATACATAGCAGTGTGTCCGCGATTTTATGGCCGCAAAATAGAACCACGGGCCCGGCCATAAAATCGCCGACACACCGCTATGTATGTCTATGGGAAGTGAGGCGCGATTCTGATTCGTCGCTGTGTGCTTCCGCTGACCAATCAGAATCGCGCCTCACTTTTAGCGGTAAATTTGAAAGTCAAAAAGCGCCCATTCTATGTCTATGGGAAGTGAGGCGCGATTCTGATTCGTCGCTGTGTGCTTACGGCGACCAATCAGAATAGCGCCTCATTTCTCAATGCATCTCTATGGGAATGCGCCGTCCAATCACAATCGCGCCGCGATTTTTGAACATCCACAGCGGCCAATCAGAATCATGGCGCCATCTTTCTGAGGTTGCCGCCCACCAATCAGATAAGGCCGCTATTTATAGCGGGAAATTTGAATCTTCAACTTCTTTGAATCCTCTTTGCGAGACAAGGAAAAACTACCGCTGGACCATCTGTTGGGCTATCGTTCGCCCAAGAAATCCATCCTTCGTGAGGGTCTTTGAGGGAGAACGAGAAGCTACTGCTGGACCATCTGTTGGACTATATTTCAGCCAAGATATCCATCCTTCGTGAGGCCCGTTGGGAAGCAAGCGCCGGATCGACTTCTGCCATTGATCAGCTAAGCATTGATCTGCCATTGATTGATCCTTTTTAAAATCTACCTTTTCACATCAGAGTCTATATGCCTGATGCTACTTTTTATTTTCACCTCTTTTTCTATCTTTTATTTTCACCACTTTTACTTTCTTGCGCCACGCAGCGCCAATCGGCGCTGCATGGAGCCTGCGCCACAGGTCGGACACTTCGGCGCTAAAAGCGCCGACGTCTGCGCTACTAGTGTAAACTTCGGCGCTTCTAGCGGCCTCCGCGGTCTATGAGACCGCTGTGTCCCAATACTCATTCAGGCGCCGCCATAGAATGGACAAAAATCGTCCATTCTATCTCTATGGGAAGTGCGCGCAATTCTGATTGGTCCGCGTTAGCACACAGCGACCAATCAGAATCGCGCCTCACTTCCCATAGACATACATTAGCGGCGTGTCGCCGATTTTATGGCCGCGCCCCTGGTTCTATTTTCGGCCAGGGGACTCGGCTCTGGTCGGTAGTTCGACGGGGCCGGAAAATCGCACTGAGCGCTTCGTGGCGATAGCTAGCGTATCACCAACGACTCGCAATGATTGCGAATCGTTGGTAAGGCGCGAGCAATGTCCGCGAAGCGCTCATTGCGAGTTTGCGGCCCCGTGGAAAGACGGATCAGAGCCGAGTCTCCTGGCCGAAAATAGAACCAGGGGCTCGGCCATAAAATCCCCGACACACCGCTATGTATGTCTATGGGAATGAGGCGCGATTCTGATTGGCCGCTGTGCATTTTCAAAAATGGCGCCGCGAGTGTGATTGGACGGCGCATTCCCATAGAGATGCATTGAGAAATGAGGCGCGATTGTCATTGGTTGTTGGACTTGGCGGTTTGCTTCCGATTCGTCGGCGCTCAGCGGGGAAAGCTGAACTTTCCTTGCCGAGCGCCTGGTTCGATTTTCGGCCACGCCGTTCGGGAGGCTGGAAGTCTGTAGCTCCGCCCCGCTCTGTTGTGATTGGACAGCGGCATCTTCACACAGTAGCGCCGACCAATGGTATTCATGGCGCCATGTTTATGAAGTTGCCGCTCTCCAATCAAATAGCGGCTGGTGTCTGCCGGTTTTTTATGAATGAACATTTCGCGTCCGCCATGTTAGAGCGCGAGATTTGAATTTGTGAACTATGTAAAAGTTAAAAAGCTGTTTTCACAGTACAATCTCACATCAGAGTATATGTTCCTAATGCCTATGCTTATATTAACCCCTTCTTTATACTAATTTCATATTAGCTACCTTTCATCATATTGACCTCTTTTTTTCTAACTTTATTAACCCCTTCTATTCTATTTGTGCTACACTTGCTATCTCACTATGTGCTGTACTAAGGCCATTTCTACATTAACCTCTTCTATGCCTTTTGCATTTTACTTTTCCCACACACTGTTTTATATGGTTCAAACTGCTACATTAACCCCTTCCATTCTGTTTGCTATTCACTGTGTCACTATGTGCTGTACTCATTACATTTGAAAATTAACCCCTTCTATTCTATTTCTGCTCCACTTGCTATCTCACTATGTGCTGTACTAAGGGCATTTCTACATTAACCTCTTCTATGCCTTTTGCATATTAATTTTCTGTCACACTGTTTTATAGGGTTCAAACTGCTACATTAACCCCTTCCATTCTGTTTGCTATTCATTAACTGTGTCCCTATATGCTGTACTCATTACATTTGACAATTAACCTCTTCTATACCTTTTCTTTCTTATTTTCTCTTCTACACTGTTTTATAGGAGTGCAAGTAGTACATTAACCCCTTCTATTGTCTTGGCTATTCACTGCCTATGTCACTATGTGGTCTACTACTGCCATTTTAATACTAACTTCTTTAATACTATGTTTCATTTTATTGATCGTGCCGTATTTTGTACGCGTGCCAGTGCTATATTAACCCCTTACAGACTGTTCTTTATTTTATTTCTACGTGCAGTGTGTCGTTACACTGTTATGAGTACATTAACCCATTATATGCTATTTTGCTTATATTTCATACTGATTAGTATGTAGGACTACTAACTGTCTTATATTTAACACTTTGGATTTAATGCTATTTGTCCCTTTCACATCAGCGCTAATTTTAAATCGTGGCAGATGTCGTGAAAATATCGCATCTGCTCTGCTTGCTGCATAGCTGCTGCATAACTGCTGCACTTGCGGTCCGGTTCCGGTAATCGCCATAGTCAGTATATAGGGACTTGCGCCAGATGCCGCAAGTGCGCTTTGGCTCTTGCGCCAGGTGCTGCCGCAAAATAAATCACGGTCGCCCATCGTTTTTTATCGCCTCACCACCTGCCGCAAGTGCTAAACCCTAATTGCCGCACCTGCTGCAAGTAACTATATACTGACTATGGCGATTAACGCAAGTGCAGCGGTTATGCTGCGGCTATGCACCAAACGCTGCAGATACAGTTTTTCAACCGCATCTGATGCTATTTCTAATTACCGCTAATGTGAAAGGGCCTGTCGTCACAGTAGGACATTAACTACTTTTACATACCAAATATATTGCTTGCATGCCATTTTACACTGTATGACCGACTGGGGCCCCTTTCACACGCGTGTTGTACATGCTGATTTACATTATTCCATAACAGGTGCAAATATTTCCATTATTAACGTAAGTTCACCATAACCGTCACCACGGCTGCGGTTGCGTAAGGTCACGCTACATCGCCTGATTAACGTTGATTTTTACATTGACATGCCTGTTTCAGCATGTACTCCAGAAGTGGATTTATTTCTATTTTCACCATGCTTGGGTCACATTGTGCCATTTCACGCTCACTGCTAATGCCACTGTTTCCACCAACTCCAGCAAGAAACACAAAAAACAGTACTTTCCCTATAATCCCAAAACCCTACGTTTAAGGTATAAAATAACACTACCTCTCCCATTTTGCACCACCTTCTGCAACTCCACCCCTGCTGCCAATTATGCAGAACTTCCTGTCATATCGGTACTTTAACCGCTTTTTTTACAATGTTGGAAATCTGCTTTTACAACGCGCCTCTCAAAGGGCCCTTACATCCATTTGTATTGCCTTGAAGTCTCTTTTAAAGGACTTTAAACACACTGATTGCCATTCACTACTCCATACAGTAAACATCATGAAATATTTGTTTCGAACTTTAAAGAACTCCATCATTTCATTTTCACAGGTTATTTAAATACACACTTTCCTTTTATTGTTTTTGCCTATTTAGACATAGTTATTATTGATTGTTTCCTTAACTAACACACTCTAGCTCATTTTGGATTTGATTGACTGACTATTCTTATTAAGATGAGCTCTCCAACAAAAAATATCCCTCTTGCCAAGGAGGCTGCATCTACGCCTAAGAAGAAGCGTGCAGAGGAGACTTCGGAACAGACACGTCTTCGGTTAATGTATAACTGCTAAGCAAAGCATGCGAGGAACTTCGAGGAAGTCTCGTTATTCGTAACGTGCTAAGGCGAAACGTATTGCAGAGGAGACTTCAGAAGAGAGGCGTCTTCGCTTAGATAGTGAGAAGACTGCTAAGGCGAAACGCACTGCTGAGGAGACCTCGGAAGACAGACGTCTTCGCTTAGATCGTGTTAAGGCTGCTCACGCCAAACGCATTACAGAGGAGACTTCGGAAGAGAGACGTCTTCGGTTAGATCTTCGTAACGCTGCTAAGTCGAAACGTATTGCAGAGGAGACTTCAGAAGAGAGGCGTCTTCGCTTAGATAGTGAGAAGACTGCTAAGGCGAAACGCACTGCTGAGGAGACCTCGGAAGACAGACGTCTTCGCTTAGATCGTGTTAAGGCTGCTCACGCCAAACGCATTGCAGAGGAGACATCGGAAGAGAGACGTCTTCGTTTACAACGTATTAAGGCTGCTAAAGTGAAACGCATTGCCAAACTGTCTTCTCCAATGAGACGTTTTCGGTTGGATGCTGCAAAGGCTGCTTCAAAGCAACGTATTGCTGAACTGTCTTCTGAAGAAAGAAGTCTACGAAAGTCAACAAGAGCCATGGATGCGCGTGCCAGACGGGAAAAAACAACAAATTACTGTCATTGAAGAACCGTCTGAGAAAGATACTACTCCTGCCTCTTCGTGTACTGACATTCTACCAAGTGAACAGCCTTTAACACCTCCCATGACCTCCATGGGAAGCAAAGAAGCAAAGGTTCAAAAGGAGTCTGTGCGTATGTGCAAGAAGCGTGCCGAGGAGAGTTCTGAAGAAAGACGACTTTGCTTGGATAAGGAAAAGGCTGCTTTGAAAACACGCGTTTCCAAAGAGTCTTTTGAAGGAAGGACGGAACAATTAGGCAAAAAATCCATCCCTGCGCGTCGAAGACGCAAACACCAAGAGTTCATGCCTACAGGAGATCCGTCTGACCCTCATACTGCTGTCACCTCTTCTTGTGACCCTCATACTGCTGCCACCTCTTCGTCTGACCGTCATACTGCTGCCACCTCTTCGTCTGATCCTCATACTGCTGACACCTTTTCGTCTGATCCTCATCCTGCTGCCACTTTTTCGTCTGATCCTCATACTGCTGCCACCTCTTTGTCTGATCCTCATACTGTTGCCACCTCTTCTACTGTGTTAACTACTACTGAACAGCCTTTACCACATCGCAAGGCCACATCTAAAAGAAAACACTCTGCTGAGGAGACGCCATACAGCAAACAGTCTAACATTATCCGCAAAAAAAGGACAAGACAGATGCATCAAGATACACTGTCTCCTACGTCTAAACAACTCCACTTGACCCATTTGGCTGATAGACGTCGTGACGTACGCACACGTTCTTCCACTTCTACGTTGCAAGAGCCACAACGCAATTTATATTCAACTTCTTCTTTTCTTGAATGTTTTGATTCTACGTCCCTTCCACGTCTCAATATGTAGGATTACACAATAAAAATCTACCTTTTTTATCTTCACCTTTCCTTCAGCCAATGGGATTTATTGATCAGGATCATGCTATTGGAGAACATACCTGTGGTTTCATGAATGTAATATGTGAACATTGTGAGGCTCGACATTTTTCTGATGAACGCCCATCAGATAAACACTTTACTCTTTGTTGCCACAAGGGAAAAGTTAAGGTACCATTACCTCAATACCCGGAGGTCTTCCAACGCCTGCTGAAAGGAGAGAGTGAGTACAGTAAAAATTTGATGGAGAATATCAGGAGCATTAATAGTTGTTTTGCTTTTGCCTCCATGGGTGCCCATGTTTCTCCACCACCTGGACACGGCCCTTACTGTTTCCGAATTCATGGGCAAATTTATCATCGTACGGGAACACTCCATCCTGCTGAAGATCAACCTCCAGCATATGCACAACTGTACATTTTAGATACTGCAAGCGCTGTAGAACAACGGATACAGTCTCCAGAAAATGTGAAATGTCATCCAACTTTAATGAGTATCATTGCTCTTCAATTGGATAATATTAATCCCTTTGTTTCGGCCTACAAAATGCTACGTGACGTTGAATTAGAAGAACAACAGAAGGCAGTAGAACATGGCACCGTCATGCCAAATATTATCATGGCCATTAAACAAGACAGAGACCAAGACCCTAGACGCTATAACAATCCTACTGTCAATGAAGTTGCTGTGGTCTTTGAAAATGCTGATGGAGAGCCACCATTCAATAGAGACATTTTAATTCATTTGAAACCTGATCCAAATAACCCCTTGGCCCCAAAAACACAGCAAGTCAGTATTCTACACAGCAATTTAGATGCATTACTGTATCCCTTATTTTTCCCTCATGGAGAACAAGGCTGGCATGAGGGACTCAAGCATCACGGCCAAAGTCAACGCAGGGTTCCACAGCTCCAATATTACTGCTATTTGTTGTCTGTACGGAATCGGTTCAATCCTGTCCTGAATGGTGGCAAACTTACGCAGCAGTACTTAGTGGATGCGTATGTGAAAATCGAGGCTAATCGCTTAAATTTTATCCGTCAACACCAAAAGGATTTAAAAGTGGAGGATTATTGCATACTCCAGGAACATCTCCTGAAAAAATCTGTTGAGAAAGGTATTCCCATTGGCAAGACGGTCATTTTACCATCTTCCTTTGAAGGCAGTCCAAGAAACATGCAGCAACGCTATCAGGATGCCATGGCTATTGTGACTAAATTTGGACGACCTGATCTTTTTGTAACCATGACCTGTAATCCTAAATGGAGGGAGATTACAAACAATTTAGAGCCATGGCAGCGTGTGGAACATAGCCCTGATTTAGTCGCCCGTGTCTTCAGAATTAAACTGGAAGCCCTATTAAAAGACATTAACAGTGGATTATTTGGCAAAGTTTGTGCAATGGTTCATGTGATTGAATTCCAAAAGCGTGGCCTACCACACGCTCACATTTTGATCATTCTTGATAGCAAATCCAAACTAAGAACTGAGGTTGAAGTGGATAATATAGTTTGGGCTGAAATCCCTGATCCAGAAGATTACCCTGTGCTCTATGAAATTGTGATGCAACACATGATTCATGAACCCTGTGGACAACACAACCCCAATTCTCCATGTATGGATCTTGGAAAGTGTAAGAAAGGTTTTCCTAAAGATTTCCAACCAAAAACAGTCTTAGCTCAGGATTCTTACCCTACTTATCAAAGAAAGGAAGGATCATCCTTTCAACACTATTCAAAGATGATTGATAATTCTTGGGTTGTTCCCTATAATCCTTTCCTACTATTAAAATACAAGTGTCATATTAATGTTGAGGTATGTGCTTCCATTCAAAGTGTCAAATACTTATTCAAATATGTCTACAAAGGACATGATAAAGCCAATCTTGAAATTTGCCAAACTAATATCCACCATGATGAAACACATCAATTCATGGATTCAAGATACGTGAGTGCAACGGAGGCGGCTTGGCGAATATTTGCTTACCCGATGCATAGACAATCGCACTCCATTATTCGCCTTGCCGTACATCTCCCACATTCTCAACCGCTTTATTTTCATGAGGATGACTCTGTTGACAACATCAGTTACACAATGCACAGAAAATCCACTCTTATGGCGTACTTTGAGCTCAATGAGAATGACCCGCATGCTCATGATTACTTATACCGCCAAATTCCAGAGCACTATGTTTGGAAACAAGGTGAATGGGAAATTAGAAAGCGAGGAGGTTCTTCAGTGATTGGAAGAATGTATACTGTCAGTATGAAAGATCAAGAACGGTACTATTTAAAGTTGTTGTTACTACATGTCAAAGGAGCAACAAGTTTTGACAACATAAAGACTGTTAATGAAGTCACATACCCAACTTTTAAAGAGGCAGCATTAGCTCTTGGATTGCTCTTCGATGACACTGTTTGGAGAAATACTTTATTAGATGCCTGTGTTCTCAACATGCCTGCACAGCTTCGTGATATGTTTGCATATATATGTATTTTTGGTCCTCCAACTCATCCATTGGAGTTGTGGCAAGAATTTAAACAAGACTTTATGCAAGACTACTGCCATGCATATCACTCCAACACTGAGGAGTGTGAGAATTGTGAAGGATATGCAATGACAGATGTCCAAAATGTTCTAAAATTTCATGGCAAAACTTTTACTGATTTTAATCTACCACGACCAAAAAGAAAGCCACACATCGCTCCACTATACAACAAGGATGATGAGTTAAGAAGAGCTCAGCAAATGAAAGCTACTTTAAATGACCAACAACTTTTGGCCTATAATGCTATCAATCAAGCTTTAGACGATAGAAGTGTACTACCTAAGTGCTTTTTCATTGACGGTCCAGGTGGCAGTGGCAAAACATATCTGTATGATTTATTAATTCATGAACTAAGAGGAGAAGGCGAAATTGTATCACCTGCAGCCAGTACAGGGATTGCAGCTAACTTACTGCAAGGAGGAAGAACCATCCATTCGCTTTATGGCATACCAATTCCAATAAATGAAACATCCGTTTCCAGAATTAAAAATGATACAGATGCTGTATACCAAACTTTTCATTATTGACGAGTCCACTCTGTTATCTAAATATGCATTGAATGTGATAGATCAACTTTTACGGGATTTCATGACAACAGATATTTCCAAGAAAAATACAACACCTTTTGGAGGAAAAGTCATTGTTCTGGGAGGAGACTTTCGACAGTGTCTGCCTATCATCCCTCATGGTACAAGAACTGACATTATAGAGAGTTGTATTAAATACTCACGACAATGGCAGCTTTTCACTCAATTGCCACTCTTCAACAACATGCGTTCCATTGATCCTGATTATAGCAGTTGGTTACTTGGACTGGGAAATGGTGAATTGTCCAATGATTTCAACCTTGGAGATGATATAATTGAAATCCCACAAGACATGATCTGCACTGGCTCACTTATACTTGCTATATTTGGTGAAAACATTCTCATTGATGTACATAACAATGAAAGCATTCAGATTGCCGGATCACATGCTATTCTTTGCCCTAAAAATGACCATGTGGATATGGTGAACTCTAAGGTCATGGATTGCATTGCTGGTGAATACACTGAATACATTAGTGATGATTCCATTGATCCTGATGAGACTGAAGATCCAGATCAATATCCTGTGGAATTTTTAAATTCACTCACACCAACGGGAATGCCTTCTCATCGCCTCAAATTAAAAATCGGTACCATTGTCATGCTTTTGCGCAACTTTAACAGCAGAAAAGGTCTTTGCAATGGGACTCGCTTGATTGTCATCGCTTTGTTTGACAATCTGATTCAAGCAAAAGTCATTACTGGGTCTGCAGAAGGAAATGTGGTGTTTATTCCAAGGATTCATTTATCTCCATCAGAGACTGGATTACCTTTCAAGTTAAGACGTCGACAATTTCCTGTGAAGCCTGCTTTTGCCATGACCATCAACAAATCCCAAGGCCAAACATTGGAGAAAGTAGGGATTTTTTTGCCAGAACCCGTTTTTGGACATGGACAGTTATATGTGGCTTTTTCACGAGTGAAAAGACGATGTAATGTTAAGGTGAAAGTGCTGGATACACCCATTCAAGGAAAGTTGGTGCCTAATTCTGAAAAAGTCTTTACTAAAAATATTGTCTATAAGAATATTTTATCTTAAATTCTTTAGATATATATTACATTTCCATACATGATGGATATAACAATGAAAGCATTCAGATTGCTGCATCACATGCCATTCTTTGCCCTAAAAATGTCCATGTGGAAATGGTGAACTCTCAGGTTATGGATTGCATTGCTGGTGAATACACTGAGTACATTAGTGATGATTCCATTGAGACTGAAGATTCAGACCAATATCCAGTGGAATTTTTAAATTCACTCACACCAATGGGAATGCCTTATCATCGCCTCAAATTACAAATCGGTACCATTGTCATGCTTTTGCGCACCTTTAACAGCATAAAAGGTCTTTGCAATAGGAATCGCTTCATTGTCATCACATTGTTTGACAATCTCATTCAAGCAAAAGTCATTACTGGGTCTGCAGAAGGAAATGTGGTGTTTATTCCAAGGATTTATTTATCTCCATCAGAGACTGCCTTACCTTTCAAGTTAAGACGTCGACAATTTCCCGTGAAGTCTACTTTTGCCATGACCATCAACAAATCCCAAGGCCAAACACTGGAGAAAGTAGGGATTTTTTTGTCACAAACAGTTTTTGGACATCGTGTGAAAACACGATGCAATGTTAAGGTGAAAGTGCTGGATACACCCATTCAAGTCAAATTGCTGCCCAGTAGTGAAATACTCTTTACTCTAAATAATCTCTCTAATATTTTATTTTAAATTCTTTAGATACATATTAGATTTAGATACATAGTTGCTTTATAATTAAACACAAATATTACAATAAATTAGTTTAGCCATAGATGTATAAGAATAGAAAAAAAAAAAAAATATTTTAGTTATAGAAAAAGATATTATAATTAGTTATTAGATATAAAATAGTTATTTAAGAAATATAGTCGTTACTGTTCATTTTCACTAAAAATATAGTGTATAAAAATATTTTACTTAACATTATTTAGATACATGTTACATTTAGATACATAGTTATTTTTAAATTAGACACAAATATTACTATATTAATTTGTTTAGCAATAGATGTATATCAATATAAATAAATCAAAATACCTAAAAACTTAGTTTAGTTATAGATAAAGACATTATAATTACTTATTAGATATAAAAGTTATTTCAGATATATAGTCGTTATTTACACTTTTCACTAAAAATATAGTCTATAAAAATATTTTACTTTCAATTCTTTAGATACATATTACATTTAGATACATAGTTACTTTCTAATTAAACACAAATATTACAATAAATTAATTTAGCTATAGATGTATAGGAATACAAATATACAAAAATACCAAAAATATTAGTTTTGTTATAAAGACATTATAATTAGTTTTTAGATATAAAATAGTTATTTAAAATATATAGTAATTACTTTTTTAGCTTAGAAAATTTCTTTTTAATTTTCATTGTACATGTATGTAAACACACATTTTTTTTGTAGATTGTAGATGTGTATCATCTAAATGCTTGCATTTAGTGATAAGAACCTGAAGCTTCAGCAGGATAGCTGCTGCGAGATTTCATTTTCTTTTTATACAGGGTGAGGTTTTTGTGAACAGCTAAGGCTGACTTCAGACTTGCAGATGCATCTGCAGCATTTTAAAGATGCATCTGCAAGCATTTGCATGCAAACGGCAGCTCCTATCTTTATAATGGGACGTACGGTCTCTGCAGATGCTTGCAGACAGCCGTGCGCACCCATTTACTCCTATATGTGATCTCTGCACAGGCGCATGCCTGCATACAAATCACACAATCCCACCTGCACCAGGGATGCAACATGTCGCGTCCCTGGTGTGGAGGAGAGTCTGTGATCTGTACGAAGGCATCTGCCTGCGCATAGATCACATATAGGAGTGAATGGCTGCGCACGGCTGTCTGCAAGAATCTGCAGACACCGTGTGTTCCATTATAAAGATAGGGACTGCCGTCTGCATGTACATGCTTGCAGATGCATCTGCAAAACGCTGCAGATGCATCTGCAAGTCTGAAGGCAGCCTAAGAGATGGGTGGGACGGCTGTTCACACACATCTCTATCTTGAAGTGTGTTCTGTACATATAAATACATATATACACATAGGTACATATTTAGACACATAGGTACATATTTAGACACATAGGGAAAGAATAGACATTTTGATTTTACATCTGAATTATTCTGCTATTTGTTGAATTTTTAGTTGGAAAAAAACAATTTTGCCACTTGCTGCCTAATGGTGACCTACAGTACTCTTAATGTAAGTTGCATGAAATGTTTATGGAATTTGTCGTTTACTTGCGGTAGTTGCGGCACATGTGCTTTCGACAGTTTCAATCGCTAAAATCAGTTAGCTCTCATTTTTAGTGGTTGCATTTAGTCAACCTGTTAAAGCTCTGCTTGCCGTATTTACTGCAAGCTAAGTGCAAGTTCCATATTTATTACATGTTACTTGCTGAAAGTTAGCTGTAGGTAGTCCCTTTGGTGCCAAGTTCAGAAATTGTATTTGGTTATTCAATACCTTCTGCAAATAGCCAAAAAATATCTGCTTTAAAAGGAGTCTAACTATTAATTATTAGGGATAAAGTAGAGTAGGTCCCACCAGCTGTAAGGCTACCTTCCCGTGGTTGGTGGGGAAACATGTACTGGCTCAATCATAGATTATTAATATTCATATATAAATTGAATATACGTAATCTGTACAAAACATCAGTGCCAGTATCTGTACGAAAAGCCTTGCCTTAGAATCATGACATGTACTACACTGACATATACCATACAAACATTGGTAGTTGATATATAGATATCATGTCTTATGTGCATTATTGTCAAATTTGAATGAATAATGTATATATGCATGCTACACTCCCGATTCTTTAACATTGGGCCGCCATCTATCATGGAATAATAGGATTATTACTTAAAACTCTAATTTAATAAACTATACACCAATTCTAGAATCCCAATGCAATCGCATCGGGCTCACAGCTAGTATTTTAATAATTTTAGTCTACTTATATCATTGCTCTGTATTATCAATTTTATTACTATTGTAATGTATATTATGTACTTTTTAATTCCCGCTGGCACATTAAGGGTGCTATGAGGTCATAATTTGTAGATTGATCCTATTGGTGCACTGTTTCTTTAAATACCTCCCTTCCCCTTATTGTCTTTGTATCCACCTGAGGAAGATAGCAGTTGGGTATTGAAATATGTTGTGGTTTGCAGTGATTGTTAATAAAAAAGGTTTGTTCCTTCAAACAATAGTTATCTCTACTCTTCGTGCCTTAGCGCTCCTAAAGCCATGGTCTACTGTTTGTGTCTGTACGTCTTTTTTCCTCTAGCAGTTGAGTAGTAGGAGCAACTCTAGCCACCATCCTAACTTGTCCACAGCCAAAGGACCTGTGGTGACATGCTCACCATCAACGCCCACAAGCGGTCATGTAATCGGGTCCCATGATCACATCCAGGAAACACTCCGGGATATGCTTCACAGCGCTGGTCTCCGTGAACCTTTCTTCCATGTTAGACGCTTATTCCCACGCTCTAACTGGCACACACATAGTTTTGCCCCCGCTATCCATCAGGTCAGGCTCATGGGCAGTCCTTGTTTCTTCCTTTTTTCATATCCCATAAAACTAAACACTTTCACTCTCCAGGGATGGTAACCCCATACCTTGATGATCAACTGGCCTGGTTAACTGTCTGTACTCTGGCTCCTTCAGTAGATTTTTCTGTTGAAGGGTAGATCCCTAACTGTCTGGTGGTTCTCTTCAATGCTACAGTCACTGCAGAGGATCATGCAGGGGATCATGCTATCTCAGTCTAAAATATCTCACATTGTAGTTGCCTTGAGTTTTCCCATTACATGCAGCCATGATGATCTGACTCACGTGTCCTAGTGGATCCCTATTTGTTGTTCTAGAAGAAAATGGTCACTCACCCTATCAGCTAACCCTTCCCATTGTGGACTAATCTCAACACTTAAAAGGGAACTCCAGGGAGAGAAAATTTTTAGTACAGTTCCTGCATTGCTACATTATGAAGCAGACCTCTATGCTGCAGTTCTAGGATCTATAGATCTCTTACAAATCAATAAAATCATACTCCTCTGTTCTGGCCCCCACCTCAGGGAACCGAACTTTCTGCATGCCCCCCTGCCACGCCCCCTCACTAAACAGAATTGTGAGGGGGCGTGAATGTAAGCTGATCCTGCAGCTTCCGACATCCACGCACCTGACACACCTCCTGCTTTTTGATCTTACATGAAGCTCTGAGGCTGTAGATTCTGGGTTCCCTGAGGTGGGGGCCAGAGCAGAGGTGCAGGTATGATTTTATCAATTTATAAGAGATCTCTAGATCCTAGAACTGCAGTGTACAGCTTCATCATGTAGCAGGACAGGAACTGTACTAAAAAGTATTCTCTCACTGGAGTTCCCCTTTAACTAATTCTTGCCCTATAGTCAATAGCTACAGTTTGCAAACTGCTTGCCAAATTTCATGAAACATGTTCAGTGTTGGATTTGCCAAAATGTGGACGTAAGAAAACTGTCACTAATAAAGAAACATCAGTGACTGTCCTACAGTTGTGGCCCAAAGTATTGACACCCCTGCAATTATGTCAGATAATACTCAGTTTCTTCCTGAAAATGATTGCAATCACAAATTCTTTGGTATTATTGTCTTCATTTAATTTGTCTTCAATGAAAAAACACAAACGAGAATGAAGCAAAAAGCAAAACATTGATCATTTCGCACAAAACTCCAAAAATGGGCCAGACAAAAGTATTGGCAACCTCAGCCTAATACTTGGTTGCACAACCTTTAGCCAAAATAACTGCGATCAACCGCTTTCGGTAACCATCAATGAGTTTCTTACAATGCTCTGCTGGAATTTTAGACCATTCTTCTTTGGCAAACTGCTCCAGGTCCCTGATATTTGAAGGGTGCCTTCTCCAAACTGCCATTTTTAGATCTCTCCACAGGTGTTCTATGGGATTCAGGTCTGGACTCATTGATGGCCACCTTAGAAGCCTCCAGTGTTTTCTCTCAAACCATTTTCTAGTGCTTCTTGAAGTGTGTTTTGGGTCATTGTCCTGCTGGAAGACCCATGACCTCTGAGGGAGACCCAGCTTTCTCACACTGGGTCCTACATTATGCTGCAAAATATGTTGGTAGTCTTCAGACTTCATAATGCCATGCACACAGTCAAGCAGTCCAGTGTCAGAGGCAGCAAAACATCCGGGAACCTCCACTATGTTTGACTGTAGGGACCGTGTTCTTTTCTTTGAATGCCTTTTTTTTTCTCCTGTAAACTCTATGTTGATGCCTTTGCCCAAAAAGCTCTACTTTTGTTTCATCTGACCAGAGAACATTCTTGCAAAACGTTGTAGGCTTTCTCAGGTAAGTTTTGGCAAACTCCAGCCTGGCTTTTTTATGTCTCGGGGTAAGAATTGGGGTCTTCCTAGGTATCCTACCATACAGTCCCTTTTTATTCAGACACTGACGGATAGTACGGGTTGACACTGTTGTACCCTCAGACTGCAGGGCAGCTTGAACTTGTTTGGATGTACAATCTTGTGTTGAAATCTCTCATCAATTTTTCTTTTCCGTCCACATCTAGGGAGGTTAGCCACAGTGCCATGGGCTTTAAACTTCTTGATGACACTGCGCACGGTAGACACAGGAACATTCAGGTCTTTGGAGATGGACTTGTAGCCTTGAGATTGCTCATGCTTCCTCACAATTTGGTTTCTCAAGTCCTCAGACAGTTCTTTGGTCTTCTTTCTTTTCTCTATGCTCAATGTGGTACACATAAGGACACAGGACAGAGGTTGAGTCAACTTTAATCCATGTCAACTGGCTGCAAGTGTGATTTAGTTATTGCCAACACCTGTTAGGTTCCACAAGTAAGTTACAGGTGCTGTTAATTACACAAATTAGAGAAGCATCATATGATTTTTCTAACAGTTCCAATACTTTTGTCCACCTCATTTTTTATGTTTAGTGTGGAATTAGATCCAATTTGGCTTTAGGACAATTCTTTTTGTGTTTTCTCATTGAAGACAAATTAAATGAAGATAAGAATACCAAAGAATTTGTGATTGCAATCATTTTCAGGAAGAAACTGAGTATTATCTGAAAGAATTGCAGAGGTGTCAATACTTTTGGCCACAACTGTACCTACATTTAGAGTAGCACTCGCCGCATGTCACTGGAGAGTGTCATCAGCCAAACATCCAGCTGCTGCAGCATATCAACAAGGATGACCCAGATCGGCACACTGAATTTGTAGAATGGACAAAACAAAAATTGGAACAGGACCCTCAGTTTACACAGAACATTATGTTCAGTGATGAGGCAAATATTTTTTGTGAATGGTGAAGTTAACAAACAAAACAACCGCTATTGGTCTGACACTAACCCACAGTGGATAGATCCCTCCAAGACTATTAGAACACAAAAATTGATGGTATGGTGTGGTACATGGGGTACAAAAATAGTGGACCATTCTTCATCAATGGAAACCTCAATGCCACTGGATATCTGAAATTGCTACATGATGATGTGTTGCCCGCTTTATGCACTGAAGATGGCACGTTTCCTGAGTTTTTCCAACAAGATGGTGCATCACCACATTATGGGTGTCAGGTCCGAGCATTCCTACATGAACAGTTTCCTGGAAGGTGAATTGATCGTCGTGGGCCAGTTGAATGGCCACCAAGGTCTCCCGATCTGACACCCTTAGACATTTATCTTTGGGGTCATCTGAAGGCCATTGTCTATGCTGTGAAGATACGAGATGTGCAGCATCTGAAACAATGGCTACAGGAAGCCTGTGGTAGCATTTCTTTTGTGGTGTTGCTATCAGTGTGTCAAGAGTGGGAGAAGAAGGTTGCATTGACAATCCAACACAGTGGGCAAAACTTTGAACACATTTTATAAGTGGTCATAAACTTGTAAATAACTCATGAAAGAATAAAGTTATGCCAAAGTCACCACCCCTCTGGAAAGGTTTTCCCCCTCCCATATGCGAATGTGCCACAAACAGGAAGTTGATATCACCAACCATTCTCAGTTTATTTAGGTGTATCCATATAAATGTTTTTCCCTCCTGTATATCACACTGGTGGAAAACATCCCCACCAGTTTGAGAGCAGTGCTCAACCCCATAGCCTCATACGTTGTGCCCCCAGGCACAAAGATTGAGAGATCCCCTGAGAAGGACAAGAGCAACATGGTCCTTATGGCTACCACAACCCATGTTTTGCCATAAATAGCTTCCTCGGGGCAAGAGAGTGAAGTGTCACAGCCTGCGTACTGCTATGTGCCCATTGCGCTGTTTATATAATGTGCTCTGGTAGACGTCTGCCCAGATTTCCGAGTTTGTGATGTCATGCGCGGTTAACACTCCAACGTCACCCATAGACAACCAGGACCCCGGCCCAAGACGCATCATCATGACGACCGGCCATGTGCGGCTGCTCGGATCCGGCTCATTACAGGGAAGAAGCATAGTCAGCACATTTAACATACCAGATCTGTATATAGATGGGAAAATGACATCCCATGCCACCCTGTGTTCATCTCACATAGGTAAACAGGAGCGACACAAATATAAGTGTGTCCATTACTGCTGCTTCCACATTAATAGTCCATAAACATCAGGGTGGCTTAAAAACACAATATGTACCAGTGCAATGTGGACAAGTCCAATATGAAAAATGCTGAATCCATTAATTTAAATGGGCTATCCTTCAATCCTTCCAAAACCAAACTACGGGTATATTCGCACAGGAGAATTTCAGACAAAATATGCACCAAAAAAGTGTCATGCTCACGATGCATTTTTTGTTGAGGGAAGGTGTAGATTTTTGTTCGGCATGTGTCAGTTCATGTTAGTGACACCTCAGAAACAGGGCTTGTGCTCTATGTTATAGTGTGTAAATGTGATTAAAATTTATTGGGAGCATACATATAATTTGTGGGCACCTGGTGAGGGGCTATATGATTATTTGAAAACTACTACTTTATTAGAAACACTGTTTGAAGTCCCATCGGCTTTTGCAGCCAGAGCTGAAATTTCTCTGCCTCTTCTATGTAATTTATGTAGGTGATCAAGCGACGACTATTCTGAAAGTTCCCTATGCATTGAACTGTTAAACATTATATACATACTCCCAATAAATTTTTATTAATCACATTTACACACATTAGCATAGGGCACTAGAGAGAGAGAGACCAGAACGGGATTTAGGCATGGAGGAGCAGGAGGAGCTCCACTGCGTTTGTTACGTTTGCCTGCAGATGGCACTGCGCACACATTGCCGGCCTTTCACTCTTTGTGCGCATCTGTGTGCATGTGTACAAAACAAGCAGCCAGCCACGCACAAAAAATCCAACATGTTGCGTTCAGAGGGTGCACAGATTATGCACATCCGAAGGCAAATGAAACCAAACGCAGCCAAATGCAGGTACTATGTGTTCCCATGTTAAACATAGGAACGCAGTGCGCATGCGTTTGGCTGCGTTCGGTTATGCTGCATTCCGAATGCAAATGTGAACCCAGCCTAAGAGATAACAGGAGCCAGAGATGTCTAGCAGCAGCTTCCGTACTGAATACAGGAACACTGTAGAATGAGTGCTCCTGTATATGGGAGAGCCGAGCAAGATCGCTGCCAGCCGAGTGATCGGACACCTATCTATAGTGCTTGGGGGATTTAGTCAATTGTTTGGCAGACATTCAGCTGTATTTTTAGTCAAGCAACTTGCCCTATAAAGTTTCAGGTACAAGTCTGTTAAGGTAAAGATTAAAACATCCACATGACTACATCACCAGAACCACCAGCAATACAATAACACATCACTAAAACCCCTGTCAGTATATCACCAGAATCACTGTCAATACATTAATAACCCACCAGAACCACTGTCAGTATATCACCAGAACCACTGTCAATACAGTAATACATCACCAGAACCCCAATCAATACAATAATACATCTCTATAACCCCTGTCAGTACATTACCAGAACCACCGTCAATACAATAATATATAATCAGAACCACCGTCAATACATCACCAGAGCAGTATGTTCCATATATAAATGTGTATGCAGATTAATTGGCATTTTGGGGGTTAAAGACTCCATTAAAATATCATCAAATCATAGCAGCACATTGTCCTGCATCTTCCAACACTACCCTTTTGTCTGGTCTTCTGTGGAACATACCAAAGCAGTGTCATTGTAAGGTTTCTGACTAAAGAATAACCACCTTAAGTAAGCCTTATCCTGTGCCTCTGAATAAATAATTGTCCCTCATTGTGCTTCCTGCGCAAATGACCCTACACTGTCTCACTTATGGTATATGGCCTCCACATTATTCTCCCCTATAAAATATTCCCACTACACTGTCCCTAGTTAAAAATTACTTCTGCATCACCTCCTTTTACATGAAAACCACCACACTGTCCACCCTATAATGAATTATACCCACCACTCCTTCCTCACTTATGAACTATGATCTCCAATGCAGCCCTCTCTTCACTGCCCACTTCATGCTGTCCCTTCTCTATAGTGAGCTACTTATGCTATGCATTCTGCATACTGAGCCCTACCAGTCTTTTCACTGGGCGCTCCCCATGCTACTCCATCTCCATACCGTTCTCTCCATGCTACTCCTTCTCTATACCGTGCCCCTCCCATGTTACTTCTCTATACTGTGCTCCCCTCAGGATACTCATTTTACTCTATATTTCAAGCTGCTCATCCCCCCAACCACCTCATGTCTCATGATGCTCACCCTCCCCTCCATATCTCCCATACTGTTTATCCTGCCCCCATATGTCCCATACTGCTCATCCTCCTCCCACGTCCCATACAGTATCTCCCCTCCCATGTTCCATGCAGCCTCTCCCCTCCCATGTTCCACGCAACCTCTCCCCTCCCATGTTCCACGCAACCTCTCCCCTCCCATGTTCCACGCAGCCTCTCCCCCCATCCTTGCAGCTTCTCCCCCATTTTCTATGTAGCTTCTCCCTCCATCCATGTAGCTTCTCCCCCATTTCCCATCCATCCATGTAGCTTCTCCCCATCCATCCATCCATGTAGCTTCTCCCCCATCCCTCCATCCAGCCATGTAGCTTCTTCCCATCCATCCATATGCCTTTTCCCCCATCCCCCTATCCATTCATCCATGTGTCGTCTCCCCCATCCCCCATCCATCCATCCATGTGCATTCTCCCTCTATCCCCCACTCATCCATCCATCCATCTATCCATCCATGTGCCGTCTCCCCCATCCATCTATTCATCCGTGTGCCTTCTCCCCCATACCCCCATCCATCCATCCATGTGCATTTTCCCCCCATCCATCTATCCATTCATATGCCTTCTCCCCCCATCCCCCATGCATCCATGTGCTTTCTCCCCATCCCCATCTGTCAATTCATCCATGTGCCCTCTTCCCCTATCCATCCATCCATCCATTTGCCTTCTCCCCATCCCTTATCGATTCATCAATGTGCCTTCTCACCTATCCCTCATAGATCCATGTGCCTTCTTCCCCATCCATCCATCCATCTATCCATCCATGTGCCTACTTCCCCATCCCCCATCCATCCATGTGCCTTCTCCCCCTTCCCCCATCCATCCATGCGCCTTCTCCCCCGATCCATCCATGTGCCTTCTCACCCATCCATTCATCCATGTGCCTTCTTCCCCCCATCCATCCATCCATCCATCCATCCATGTGTCTTCTCCCCATCCTCCATCCGTCCATCCATCCATCCATCCATCCATCCATCCATCCATGTGCCTTCTCACCCATCCCCCATACATCCATGTGCCTTCTTCCCCATCCATCCATGTGTTTTCTCCCCCAACCATCCATGCATCCATGTGCCTTCACCTCCCATCCCCCATCCATCCATCCATCCATCCATGTGCCTTCTCCCCCATATATCCATGTGCCTTCTCCCCCATATATCCATGTGCCTTCTCCCCATCCATCCATGTGCCTTCTTGCCCACCCCCCATTTAACAAGGTGCCTTCTCCCCATCCCCCTTCCATCCACGTGCCTTCTCCCCCATCCATCCATCCATGTGCCTTCTCACTCATCCCCCATCCATCCATGTGCCTTCTCCCCATCCATCCATCCATGTGCCTTCTCCCCCTATCCTTAGTGATGAGCGAATCCTAAATTACTCGGAATCGCTTGACTCTAGCGAGTCCGAGCACAGGACTCGCTACTCGTTGCGAGTCTAGCGAGTCCAATGTTAATGAATGGGGAAGCAAGTAATAGCGAGTAGTGTGCGATTTACAAATCACAGATGTGTCTCGGAAGCTTCAGCCTGCCATTGATTTGCATTGGACTCGTTTACTTTGCAAGTAATCACTGGGAAACTCGCACAGATAAGAGTCCTGTCTGCTCAGTGTGCTGGCTGCCGCAGCTCCAGGGTCCTAGAGCCCCCCTGCTGCCTGATGTAGCAGAGCTGAGATTGTTCTCAGTCTGCTCATTCCCTGTGCATAGACATCTATATCTATGCACAGGGATGAGCAGAGAGGACATCGCGTTTTGGACTGCGTCGGACGGAAGAGGATTATTTTAATTAAAGATGGAGTCCCTAATGGCTTTTTTTTTTATTTCTAATAAAAAATTTTCTCTGTGTTGTGTTTTTTTTAAAACAATTTAATAGAAATTCATGGCGGTCATGTCTAATATTGGCGTGACTGCCATAAATTTCGGGCTTAGGGCCAGCTGATAATACAAAGCTGGCCCTAACCTCTTTATTACCCAGCGTGCCACCACCACCAGGGCCGCTGGAAGAGCGGGGTTCAGCGCCAGAGGATGGCGCTTCAATGAACGCGCCATCTTCTGGGGCGGCTGCAGGCTGCAATTTGCAGCGGGGGGTGCCCAGAAAGCTTGGGCATCCCTGCGCTGCGGATTCCAGCCCCCAGCTGCTTAGCTGTACCTGGCTAGACATAGAAATTTTAAAATTATTTCATGAAATTCTGAGATTCTGACTCTGAGACTCTGACTCTGAGACTCTGACTCTGAGACTCTGAGACTCTGACTCTGAGACTCTGACTCTGAGACTCTGACTCTGAGACTCTGACTCTGACTCTGAGACTCTGACTCTGACTCTGAGACTCTGACTCTAAGACTCTGACTCTGAGATTCTGACTCTGAGACTCTGACTCTGAGACTCTGACTCTGACTCTGAGACTCTGACTCTGAGACTCTGACTCTGAGACTCTGACTCTGAGATTCTGACTCTGACTCTGACTCTGAGACTCTGACTCTGACTCTGAGACTCTGACTCTGAGACTCTGAGTCTGACTCTGAGACTCTGAGACTCTGACTCTGAGACTCTGACTTACTCTGAGACTTGACTCTGAGACTCTGACTCTGAGACTCTGACTCTGAGACTCTGACTCTGAAATTCATGAAATAATAAAAAAAAAATGCGTGGGGCTCCGCGCAATTTCTATGTCTAGCCAGGTACAGCTAAGCAGCTGGGGGCTGGAATCCGCAGCGCAGGGATGCCCAAGCTTTCTGGGCACCCCCCGCTGCAAATTGCAGCCCGCAGCCGCCCCAGAAGATGGCGTGTTCATTGAAGCACCATCCTCTGGCGCTGAACCCCGCTCTTCCAGCGGCCCTGGTGGCGGTGGCACGCTGGGTAATAAAGGGGTTAATACCAGCTTTGTTATACAAGCTGGTATTAAGCCCGAGATTCTTAATGTCAGGCCACGTTTGACCCAGCCACTAAGAATCTCCAATAAAGGGTTAAAAAAACACAACACAGAGAAAATTTTTTATTTGAAATAAAAAAAAAGCCATTAGGGACTCCATCTTTAATTAAAAAAATCCTCTTCCGTCCGACGTAGTCCAAAACGCGATGTCCTCTCTGCTACATCCCCTGTGCATAGATATAGATGTCTATGCACAGGGAATGAGCAGACTGAGAACAATCTCAGCTCTGCTACATCATGTCTGTGAGCAGGCGGGCTCTAGGACCCTGGAGCTGCACAGAGAAGACAGCTGGACTCGGCTCGCAATGTAACCGCAGTTACTTTGCGAGTTTCCCTGCTATCACTGGCACAGTAGCCGAGTCTAATGCAAGACAATAGCAATCCTAGTTTTGTCAGCGTTTGCCATTGATTTGCATTGGACTCGTGCGAGTAAACGCTGGGAAACTCGCAGAGTACCGAGTCCTGCGAGTCTCTTACTACTCGCCGAGTAACGAGTCCTAGCGAGTAGATTCGCCCATCCCTACCTATCCTTCATCCATCCATCTATGTGCCTTCTCCCCATCCATCCATCCATCCATCTATCTATCCATCCATCAATGTGCCTTTTCCCCCTATCCATCCATGTGCCTTCTTCCCCATCCATCCATCCATCCATCCATCACGCCTTCTCACCCATTCTTCCCATCCATCCATTTGCTTTCTCCCCCATCCATCCATGTGTCTTTTCCTCCATCCATCCATTCATGTGCCTTCCCGCCCATCCCCCATCCATCCATGTGCCTTCACACCCATCCACATCCATCTATGTGCCTTTTCCACCCACTCATCCATGTGCCTTCTCATCCATGCCCCCATCCATCCATGCATTCATGTGCCTTCTCGCCCATCCATCCATCCATGTTCCTTCTCCCCATCCCCTCACCCATCCATGTGCCTTCTCCCCATCCCCCCATTCCTACATCCATCCATGTGCCTTCTCACCCATCCCCCCATCCATCCATCCATCCATGTGCCTTCTTGCCCATCTCCCATCCACCATGTGCCTTCTCCCCATCCATCTATCCATCCATCCATCCATCCATCCGTGGGCCTTCTCCCCAACCACCCATCTATCCATCCATATGTCTTCTCCCCCAATCCATCCATACATTTCCTTTGCCCCCTATTCCCCCATCTATCCATCCATGTAGCTTCTCCCCATCCATGTAGCTTCTCCCCACTTTTCGAGACCACTCCCACCCACGCTGCTATTTTCAGCTGTAACAGCGTTTACCTGACTTCATTCTCTTTGATCCTGATGCCCGACAGCTTATTCCTCCTGCGCGCTCCCAGCCTCCTGCTGCAGAGTCCTGTCGGCAGTGTAATGACATCAGCACACTACCGACCTCTGCCATGTGAGCGCCACACTTCAGGGTCAGGAAGCTGATTGGAGCTTCCCTAACCCCAGAAGTGCCAAGGCGCTCACACATTCCCTTGTAACCACATCTTAAAGGCGCCATTAGAAATGAATGCGGTGCCCTCCTCCAAAACCTCTCCAGATATAGTGCAGACTTTGGAGGAGGGAAGAAAATGAAAAATTTTTTTTTTCATTTTAATCTTGCTTCTGGTGCTGCCCCCTGAAACCTGGTGCACTAGGCATGTGCCTTCACGTGCCTAGTGGCAAATACGGCCTTGGGTGTCAGGGAATTAGTGTATTTATATTTAGTGTGAGAAAACCTGCAGCAAGAATTAACATGCTGCTGATTTTTTGCATATTTGGTGCAGATCTGTAGCGTATGCGTATATGACGCGCACCCAGGGCTCGGGTACTCTGCTCTCAGGCGGTTTCAGTCTGGGATGTTGCGGGTGGCTGCCTGAGGCTGTGACCCTGGTGGTCAATGAAAAAGGGGTTAAAATAAAGTATATACAATGTTGTCGTGACGCCACCTGCAGTGTCTGATGATGCTCACCAGCGCCACCACAGTCCTACGGTGGTCGATGGTATTGCGGCTTGGATGAATTATTCCCCCGCAGGTGGGACTGGACCGCCGGGGCAGGAATGCTGTAAGGAAAACAGTTTATATGGGAAAGGATGCAGCAGAGTCGGAACTTCACTTCACCGGGTACTTTACTGAAAACTTCTCCAAAGTCATTACAGTTTTCCAGTGCAGTAGATAATGGCAAATGCTACGGATGCTGCAAGCAGAATTTCTGGCTGATGGATGGATCCCTCCTTGTGTACCTTTCTTGTTCCTTTCTTTCCTTTTTGCCTCCTAGTGGCGGTGAAGTCTGACTTCTTAAAGATAGTCTAACCTCCTGCTGCTTCTCTTAGTCTCCTCTCCTTTGTACCCGTCGGGTGAATCTTTTACTGTCCTTCGCAGGATCCGACTGCAGAACTGATTCCCCTCTATTAAGCTGTTTGGGAATCGGGGCCGTATCTAAAATATCCCCGTTCATCTGATTTCCTGTGAGCGGTAAAGGTGATCACAGTTGCGGGCTCCGGTACCCGGTTTTTCCTTCTGGGGCAAACTCTTCTGTTACTCTATTCCCCTCTTAGAGTGAGCTCACGACTGAGCTATCTTCTCTCTTTCATTCTCTGGGATCTGTTCTATCTTAGGCCCCTCAGCCGAGGAGACCCTTCTTGCTCCCTCCAGGCTGGTGGCCTGGCTCTCTCCAACTCCTCACTACTCCAACCTCTTTACTACCTTCCGCTCACTAGTTTTCCCTAGAGGCCACTATATACCCTCCCGGGGTCCCTCCCACCTACTAACCTAGTGTGTGGGTGTTAGCTCTAGGGTTCCACCTACTGGCCATAGTCCCGCTTGCAGTGGGGTGACTACACCGCTTTTATGGGTGTAGTACCCCTTTTGTGGCACCTACATGGTGGGGCGCCACATATACACAGCAAACTACGCATCGTGAAAACGTGCCCGACCAGTGCCTTGCATAATGACATATAACAGTATATGCAACAGAATAATGTGACTTATAGAGTGTTTATTATGACACAAGCACAAGAACAGTGCATGTGATACCCATCAGAATTCACCATTATTTGATATTGAACATGATTTGAACAAGTAAATGGATATGCTTTCTATGGATTTGTCAATAACAATATGCTATAAGTAGTTTTCACAGACTTTTCAGTTCTCTTTCCAATATCAAATACGCTTAATATCATCTTAAATTAATAACATACATTTCAAACCATTAAGTAATCAGTAGTGATGAGCGAGTACTAAAATGCTCGGGTGCTCGAAGCTCGGGCCGAGCATCCCGAGATACTCGTGTACTTGGCCCGAGTACCGAGCCCAATGTTATCCTATGGGAGACCCGAGTATTTTTATGAAATGACTGCCGGCAGCATGTAGAAACCCTAAAAATGTCACAAAAGTCTCAGAAGAGTGCTCAAATGACATGGCAACACCATGGGGAAGACCCCTGGAAGCATTTCTCACTCAAAAGTCACAGCTGTGAACAATCTTGTCCGAGTTTCACGCCAATTTTATGGAGTCACCAGAAAACCTTCCAAAATGACACCAAAATGAATATTTAGGGTGGAAATGTTAAGGGCACATACCCAATAGTGAGATACAGCTGGTGTATGTTACTTTTTGTGATTACATGAAAGATTTTACGTCAAAACATTGTGCGGCACTCCGATGACCCTGAGAAGTCCATGAAGTCCTGTCTTGACATAATGTGCCCATTTTGAGGAACTGGGTCTATTGTAGTATTTTCCTTTGCCAGGGCAGTCCAAAATTGGGAGGTTCACCAATGCCCCTGGATAGAGACGTGCATGAGGGCCTGTAAACCTGAAGTGGGTGTATTGTAGTATAGCCCTTTGGCAGGGCAGCCAAAAATTGGGAGGCTCCACATTGTCCCTGGATAGAGACATGCAGGAGGGCCTGTAAACCTGAAGTGGGTGTATTGTAGTATAGCCCTTTGGCAGGGCAGCCAAAAATTGGGAGGCTCCACATTGTCCCTGGATAGAGACGTGCAGGAGGGCCTCAAAATATTTTTCCCATTGAAAAGGAGCGGGTATCCTGTCGTTGTAATGCCCATTCTAAAAGAATGGGCGTAAAAATTTACCACTGGGGGTATACCTGAAACAACAGCCTAACTATTGTAACGGTCATCATGGTGGCACATGAGGAGAAGGAGGAGCAGTCCAGCGATTAGCCAAGGAAGAGGAAGACGACGTGGTGGATGATCCAGTAGCTGACCCAACCTGGCAGGAGGATATGCAGAGCGAGGACAGCAGTGCACAGGGGGAGGGAGGCGTAGCATCCCAACAGGCAGTACGAAGCAGGGTCGGGTCGGCAGGCAGAAGGTAGGCAACCGTTTCCCGGAACAACAACACGACACAAGGTGCCTGTGCAAATGTTAGGTCTTCCCGAGTCTGGCAGTTTTTTAAGTTGGCTCCAGATGACTCTAAAAAGGCCATTTGCAACACCTGCCATGCCAGCATCAGCAGGGGTATGAAAACTAGCAGCCTGTTCACCACCAGCATGATCAGGCACATGTCAGCCAAGCACCCGACTTTGTGGGAAGTACAACAGAGTCGAGGAGCGGTGCTTGATGATGTCACTGCTACGTCTTCGCGTGTTGTGCGTGCGAGCCAATCCCCTGTACATGCTGGCCGCGAACAAGCCTCCGGCCCTGCACCTGAATTTGCCCACGCACAAATAACACCACCATCAAGCACGTCCTTGTCCCAGCGCAGCGTTCAATTATCCATTCAGCAAACCTTTGAACGCAGGCGCAAATACGCTGCCAACGTCCCCCATGACACAGTCCTGAATTCTCACATTTCGCGACTCATAGCGCTAGAAATGTTGCCTTTCCGGCTGGTGGAGACGGAAGCATTCCGCGACCTGATGGCGGCTGCTGTCCCACGTTACTCGGTCCCAAGCCGCCACTATTTCTCCAGATGTGCCTTCCCCCCATTGCATAACCACGTGTCCAACAGCATCACACGTGCCCTGAACAACGCTGTTTCAGCCAAAGTCCACCTAACCACAGACACGTGGACAAGTGCTTGTGGGCAAGGCAATTACATCTCCTTGACAAAACACTGGGTTAATATTGTGGAGGCTGGGACCCAGTCTGAGCGAGGGACGGATCACGTCCTTCCCACACCAAGGATAGCAGGCCCTACCTATGTCAGGGTTTCACCGACACTCTACAGCTCCGGAATGTCATGCTCTTCAGCCTCCTCCTCCTCCTGCGCATCCTCATCCACTGTACCCTCCACACCAGTCCCAAGCTGGAAGCACTGCAGCACTGCCTCTGCGAAGCGGCAACAGGCTGTGCTGAAGCTAGTCTGCATAGGTGACAAACCCTACAATGCAGAAGAGGTGTGGACAGCTCTGAAACAGCAGGCAGATCACTGGCTCACACCTCTGAACCTAAAGCCAGGAAAGGTCGTGTGTGACAATGGCCGGAACCTGGTGGCAGCTTTGAGGCGAGGCCAGCTGACGCATGTTCCATGCGTGGGCCATGTGCTCAACCTGGTGGTTCAGAGGTTTCTAAAGTCATACCCAGAGCTGTCTGAACTGCTGGTAAAAGTTTGCCGTCTGTCTGCACATTTTCGCAAGTCACCTGCTGCTTCAGCCGGCCTTGCCGGCTTTCAGCGCCATTTGCGTCTTCCGGCCCACAAACTGGTGTGTGATGTCCCCACGCGTTGGAATTCAACTCTGCACATGTTGGTCAGGATATGTGAGCAGAAGAGGGCAGTTGTTGACTACCTGTATCACCTAAGCCGTCGGGAAATGGGTCAAACTCCACACATAACACCTGAGGAGTGGAGATGGATGTCCGACCTATGTACTGTCCTCCAAAACTTTGAGGACTCCACCAAGAACTGAAAATGCTGACAGGCTGACTCTGATCAAGATGAACAAGGGTTGGATTGGGCCAGACTTCACCACACCACCAACAAGTGACAACTGAATTTAAATTTTGTTATGGGAATTTGCCATGTACCTCCACTCACCCATGGGTACACACTTCTGGACTTCCGAGTGTCCAAGTGTGGGATCAGTAATGTCCGTGGACGTGTACTCGGCCTGGTGGTAGGAAGGAGGATCAGGTTGGGAAATGTGCGGTGCAGTATCACGGCTACTGACACTTGAGCGTGTGGAAGACAGGGTGTTTGTGGAGGTGCCAATCTGACTTGAAGCATTATCTGCTATCCAAGTAACAACCTGTTGACACTGGTGTTGGTTCAAGAGCGGTGTACTGCAGCGGGCCCCAAGAATTTGGGACAGGACGTGTGAGCGAGTAGATGTACCCCTTTGTTGTTGCGAAATTAGTGCTTGCACACGACCTCGGCCTCTGCCTGCACCACCATCACGTTCACTTCCTTGTTCCTTGCCAACGCCCTTGCGCATTTTGCTTGTAAACAGCGACAACAGTCTGGTGACTGTAATGGTCACAGGAGATTAGGATTTTAGTCCCTAACCTGTATTAAGGTAGTAAGTACACCAGTCTGGTGACTGTAATGGTCACAGGAGAGTAGGATTTTAGTCCCTAACCTGTATAAGGTAGTAAGTACACCAGTCTGGTGACTGTAATGGTCACAGGAGAGTAGGATTTTAGTCCCTAACCTGTATCAAGGTAGTAAGTACACCAGTCTGGTGACTGTAATGGTCACAGGAGAGTAGGATTTTAGTCCCTAACCTGTATCAAGGTAGTAAGTACACCAGTCTGGTGACTGTAATGGTCACAGGAGATTAGGATTTTAGTCCTAACCTGTATCAAGGTAGTAAGTACACCAGTCTGGTGACTGTAATGGTCACAGGAGAGTAGGATTTTAGTCCCTAACCTGTATCAAGGTAGTAAGTACACCAGTCTGGTGACTGTAATGGTCACAGGAGAGTAGGATTTTAGTCCCTAACCTGTATCAAGGTAGTAAGTACAACAGTCTGGTGACTGTAATGGTCACAGGAGATTAGGATTTTAGTCCCTAACCTGTATTAAGGTAGTAAGTACACCAGTCTGGTGACTTTAATGGTCACAGGAGAGTAGGAATTTTAGTCCCTAACCTGTATCAAGGTAGTAAGTACAACAGTCTGGTGACTGTAATGGTCACAGGAGATTAGGATTTTAGTCCCTAACCTGTATCAAGGTAGTAAGTACACCAGTCTGGTGACTGTAATGGTCACAGGAGAGTAGGATTTTAGTCCCTAACCTGTATCAAGGAAGTAAGTACACCAGTCTGGTGACTGTAATGGTCACAGGAGAGTAGGATTTTAGTCCCTAACCTGTATCAAGGTAGTAAGTACACAGTCTGGTGACTGTAATGGTCACAGGAGAGTAGGATTTTAGTCCCTAACCTGTATCAAGGCAGTAAGTACAACAGTCTGGTGACTGTAATGGTCACAGGAGATTAGGATTTTAATCCCTAACCTGTATTAAGGTAGTAAGTACACCAGTCTGGTGACTGTAATGGTCACAGGAGAGTAGGATTTTAGTCCCTAACCTGTATCAAGGTAGTAAGTACACCAGTCTGGTGACTGTAATGGTCACAGGAAAGTAGGATTTTAGTCCCTAACCTGTATCAAGGTAGTAAGTACACCAGTCTGGTGACTATAATGGTCACAGAAGATTAGGATTTAGTCCCTAACCTGTATCAAGGTAGTAAGTACACCAGTCTGGTGACTGTAATTGTCACAGGAGATTAGGATTTTAGTCCCTAACCTGTATTAAGGTAGTAAGTACACCAGTCTGGTGACTATAATGGTCACAGGAGATTAAGATTTTAGTCCCTAACCTGTATAAAGGTAGTAAGTACACCAGTCTGGTGACTGTAATTGTCACAGGAGATTAGGATTTTAGTCCCTAACCTGTATTAAGGTAGTAAGTACACCAGTCTGGTGACTGTAATGGTCACAGGAGAGTAGGATTGTAGTCCCTAACCTGTATCAAGCTAGTAAATACAACAGTCTAGTGACTGTTATGGTCACAGGAAAGCTTGGATTCCGATCTGTATCACCCTGCCTATATCCTCCTAGATTAGTCCTGAGAAGGACTGTTGTGGTCAGCAGCAGTTTGCAGCCCTGCTCCGGATCTACCTATGAGGGCCGCAAATCTGTCCCTAAGCAGCAGCAGACACTCTCCCTACACTCACTGTCTGGATGCCTGTGTACAGAGCACAGCGCGGCCGGGTCTTATAAAGGCTCGGTCACGCTGTGCAGGCCGGCCAATCACTGCAATGCCACAACTAACAGGGCTGTGGCATTGCAGTGGTCTGCCAGCCAATCCCTGCATGTGGGCTGGCTTTCAAAAGAGCGCCAACATGCAGGGATGAGGACCACGAGCACAGCACGAGTATCGCGAGATTACTCGGTGCTCGCCGAGTAGCCCAAGTACAGTGATACTCGTGTGAGTACCGAGCAGTGCAGAGCATACTCGCTCATCACTAGTAATCAGAAGTAATATATTTGTATTGATCCTACCAGCAGGGAAGGTAATAGTTTAGTACAAGGAGATGTTTGTCAGAATTCAGTTAAAGGGATCCTGTCACCTCCAGAACGCCTCCTAAGTTACCAAAACATGTCCCTGCAGCATCCTATCACTAATCTCCCACTCCTTAAGTCTCCTAAAAGCATCCTGTGAAAGTGCATAAAAACATTTTAATACTTACTCATTAGTGATTATAATTAGCAGGTGGCTAATATTCTTTAGTCCCCAGGGCATGTTGTTTTGCAGGCTCCAGGATCCACCCTCTCTCTGTGTGCTTTGCTTGTGCAGGCATTGCCCTCCCCTCTCACTCTCACTCACAGAATGCAAATCATTAGTCCTGCCTCCACATCACAGCAGCACAGACAGAGAGAGGGCTGGATCATTCAGGCTGCAAAACAACACGCCCTAAGGGCTAAAGAATTTAGCCCCTGCTAATTATAATCACTAATGAGTAAGTATTAAACAGTTTTTATGCACTTTCACAGGATGCTTTTAGGAGACAAAAGGAGTGTGAGATTAGTGATAGGATGCTGCAGGGACATGTTTTTGGTAGCTTAGGAGTCGTTTTGGAGGTGACAGGATCCCTTTAAAGGGAACCTGACCTCTACAAACAACCCCCCAGCCTGTTTTAACCTGTCCCTGCACCATAGTAATCCATTCCTAGCCATCCCTTCTGTCCCTAAAGCGCTATGTGAAAATTTATAAAAGTAGTTTATTCACCTCTTGTTCTGCAGCTTCACATTATACGAGAAGCTGCAAAAGGCGGGCTTATGTGGCTCTCCTCGCTGGCAGCGTGTTAATTATGCACGCCCATATGGGCGTGCTATACAGCCGAGACATTGCTTGTCCTGCAAGGGGGCGGTACAGGCGATATGACACAATTTTCGTCATATTGCCTGTACCGCCCCCTTGCAGCACAAGCACAGCCTCTGCTGTATAGCACGCCCATGTGGGCATGCATAATTAACACGCCGCCTGCAGGGAGAGACACATAAGCCCGCCTTTTGCAGCTTCTCATATAATGTGAAGCTGCAGAACAAGAGGTGAATAAACTACTTTTATAAACTTACACATAGCGCTTTAGGGACAGAAAGGGATGCCTAGAAATGGATTACAATGGTGCAGGGACAGGTTAAAAAGGCTGGGGATCGTTTGTAGAGGTCAGGTTCCCTTTAAGCCTGTTGTGTGTATCGGCAGAGGGCATTTGTGCGGAGCTGTGTGTCTGTCCATAGGTCAAAAACAATAGTGCAATATGTTTTTAAAACAGAGGGTCATCTTTGCCATGAATGCTGTTACCTTCAACATGGGTCAGATTCCTAGTATCATCAGTAGCTGCTGTGCCCACCGCCTGGTGCATGGACACAATTAGGGGCACGTGCTGGTGAAGGTGTGTAAGTGATGTCTACTCATGATGAGGTCCTCTCATGGCTGGATGGTGATTAAAGTACCCCATGATTGGTGATGTAGGGAGGAAACAGGAAGATAGATGCTAGTACATAATCTTAATGGTTGCACATCTGATAATCACAGGTGTACATTGCTTAAGGCAGATTTCAATGACAGCAGTTAACAGAAACTGGTGTGGCGCCCTGCTCACACAGGTAGCCACAGACTCTGTAATGCACAGCTGGTTTTCCACAGCAGGTACCTACTACATGCAACATCTTCCACCCCGGCACATTTGGGGAACACCACTTGCTGACTTTAGGCAAGATCCCCTATAAATGCTGCTGGGGGAGGAGGTAGTCAGAGTGTGCAGACGCTAGGAGAGCTGCGAAGTCGTCCTGGTGGTCAGTGCCACGGTTAGGCCCGAACCAGTGACCCGGAGTGGTCCTTCTACGTTCCACAAGCCTTAGTGGGGACAGAAGGCGAGGAGCAAATAGCTGAAAGAGAACGAGAAACTTGGAGGAGAGTTTCACCCAAGGAAGTGCTGGATATTGGGGATCCGCACCTGTGGGATACTCTAGGACCACAGAAAACCCTTTCACACCATGGAGGCCTCGGCCACCCGGTTAATCCCCTGTGGGTCAAGAGAGGGAGCCAGACACCGCAGTGAGACACAGCAGTGATCAGCGAGGGTAACTCGGAGACCGCACAGGAGGAGAGACAGACACTAGTCAGGAAGAGAGAGGAGGCAAGTCGGGCTGCAAGCAGACTGCGCTCCATTCACCACACAGAGACAGAGGAGGCCTTATACCCACTTGCTGTGGGGATCCACTGTGCAACCAGTCCTCCCATCAGTGCTCTGGACTTCTTTACCTGCTCAACTCGTGCATCATTCCCTCCGTTCCCAACGCCCCTCATAGACTGCTCCATCACCCCCATCTCAGCCATAACTCCACTCCAAACTGCCCGGAGGTTCTGTCTTACCTGTGGAGGACTTCACCATCCCAGCTGCGATACCATCCACCTCCAGCGGACTGTGGCTCTGGTGCAAATCACCAGAAACTACACGTGGCGTCACAACGACAAACTCTGTAAATAATCCCTGTAAATATAACCTTTTTTTCAAAAGAATAGTCCCCCAGGACACGGGATCAGGCGCGGCCACCATTCCCCGTGACACAGTTAACCCCTTGCAGACTGATACCCGAGTACCGCACACCCTGGGGCTCAACACTGGCATAGCTGGGAATAAGTGCGGAGTACTATGCAGGGCAGGCATTAGACCCTATAACATGCTAGAGTCCTATCTCTTCTTCAACGCTACAGGTCTGTGATACCCCAGTTGGTCTACATATCTTAGTGCCTTCTATTTGTCATTACATGTAGTGTGAAATGTTTCCTATCTTCAACATGGGTCACTTATTTCTGATATTCCTCTGCATCCAAAGCCACTGTATGTAGCTGCGGGACCAGGACTACTCTCCTTCAGGAGAAGACATCCATTACAACTAGATATAATGGTTGGGCACTACTGGTTAAGTTGGTGATCTACAGTGGAAGTCTACCAAAATGTAGTAGATAATACCCATGGCACTCTAAGCGATGCAATCAGAAAATTAATTTTAACTTTATTGAAGTATCAGCATAAAGCTCCAAAATGTATAATATCCAACATTTAGATCATCTGTGGATCTTGGTCACGATCTGTCAGTGTCAAGGAGCTTATCGTGCTGAGCTAACCATAAAGCTGCATATTGGAGCTTTATGCAGACGCTTCAATATAATTAAAATTCATTTTCTGATTGCATCTCCTGGAGTTCTGTGTTTTTCCACACAATTATATGAGGCTGGTGATTTGGACATGAATCCTCCTCTCCTGTAGAACAATACTCCATGCCATGACAGACTAGTGTAGCATAGGAGAGATTGCCTTCTTACATCTTTGCTGTAGCTGCCTACTCTACTCAAGGAACTAGGGTTGCAGAATTTTATAAATAAACTAGATGGTGGCCCGATGCTAATGCATCGGGTATTCTAGAATATGTATGTATTTTATTTATGAAGCTTTAACAATAATGCAAAGCGAAGCTGGGTTTAAATCCTGCGCCAATATCGCTTATTGCTGGCAACCGGCCGGGCACAACCAATCAGCGAAGCATGCTTGAAATCACGAGCCAATTTGCAGGCGGACTGTCCCCCGGTTCTGATTGGTTGTGGGCGGCTGGCCTGACCAATTAGCAACGCAGGATTTGCGTTACAGACAAACAGGCAGAAGTAGACAATTATATAGTAGATACCTGCAGCAGTACCGGTGTGCAGCGGTGCCTGAGTCCAGGAGGGGGACGGGGGACAGCAGCCAGGTGTGGGCAGTAAGGGACCGTTGGCTCTCCTCTGCGGTGTACTATATGTCTTTTGATGACGATTCTCCTGTTGCCGGTGAAGTCACATTGACTGAGCAGCTCCTTTTCCACTCTGCTCTGTCAGTGTAGCATAACTGCTGATGTCATGCAGATTGACAGTTCCCCGATGCCTAACTGTGTGGATCTGTCCTTCAATCAGCAAGGTTTTTCGGCAGTGATAGTCTTCAGATGCTACATATTCATGAAGAGTCATATATCTCTTCATGACCCAGGGACATCTGACTGCAGCATGCCACCTCATGAAAAATTGGCGTGAAAAATGCTGTTTTTTCACAAATTGGACCCATTCTATATTAAGGTCTGAAATCGGCTCCTGTAAATTCAACTTAAATGTTTGTGTGTGATGAGGCAATTTATTAGCAAATGGGGCCCCATTTATAACTTTTGCCCAGGGCCCCACTTTGTCTAAAACCAGCCCTGCCGCTTGGCACAGGGAAATGACATCAGCGACTACATTTCAACGGAACATAACCAGCGGATTTATTGTTTTTCTGTCATGAACCGCTTTCATCACATAAAACATAACACCGTATTTACATTTTCATATGACATAACTTCCACATTAGTACATGACATGACATTACATTACAGGACATTCACATGAGAATCAACGGGACCATGTCATGACCTATTGTCGGTCCCAATGGCAGTTACCTCCGCCTAACACCCTGACAGGGATCATTCCCCATTCTATTGCACATAAGTCATCACATACAGTACTTTTTCATAAACCATTATGACTCACGCATGAACCAGCATTCATGGCATTTTTACATAAACCAATAGGCTGCATACTTAGTGCCCACAATAGCACCAGGAACCCTGTCACTCACTACACACGATACCTCAACGGATCCACCGGATCCGGGACACTTACATCTGGATCAACGGGACCATATCTTGACTCACTCAGTCAGTCCCAAAGTCGCCTGTGACCACCTGGCCCTTGAGCTGTATTCGGTCTCTCATACCGCACATCTAACCGCCTTTTCCTTGAGCCGTCCTTGGTCCTCATCACTCATATGACCGCCTGGCCTTTGAGCCGTCCTCGGTCCTGGACACTGGCTGGCATGCACGCATCACGTGCCACCAACATGGAGCTGGCAGGCTCCCTTCACTTTCCCGCCGGGGACGGATCACTTCCAGCACATCCTCGCATGGCAGTGGTCTGGACTGCTCTGATTCCCATCATTCTCTCTTCACTCAGACACCAGGCAGGTTTTATCCAGGTTGCCTCACCCACAGCTGCAACACAGTGAGTCAATCAGCACATCTCACTCACACACAGACCTGAGTATGTGATTAACCCCCTGTGCACCATTCAGGTTTAGCCCAACAAAGCACTCATACACACAGGTTCCGACACAGCCACTTATCAAGCTCATGAATCTGTCAGGTCTACAGCACTCACACACAGGAAAACAGGCCAATGTGAACAGGTTCCTATGCTGTTATCCCATGTGATGCACCCGGCCAGGGGTCACATCACCACACACTGTATATGGTAACTCAGTGGTTAGCACTGTGTACGGTGACTGAGTGATTAGCACTCTATGGTGGCACAGTGGTTAGCACAGTATGGTGGCTCAGTGGTTATCATAGTATGGTGGCTCAGTGGTTAGCACTATATATGGTGGCTCAGTGGTTAGCACTATATATGGTGGCTCAGTGGTTAGCACAGTATGGTGGCTCAGTGGTTTTCACAGTATGGTGGCTCAGTGGTTAGCACTGTATATGGTGGCTCAGTAGTTAGCACTATATATGGTGGCTCAGTGGTTAGCACAGTATGGTGGCTCAGTGGCTAGCACAGTATGTGTGGCTCAGTGGTTAGCACAGTATGGTGGCTCAGTGGTTAGCACTGTATATGGTGGCTCAGTGGTTAGCACTGTATTGGTGGCTCAGTGGCTAGCACTGTATGGTGGCTCTGTGGTTAGCACTGTACAGTGGCTAAGTGGTTAGCATTGTATGGTGGCTCAATGGTTAGCACTGTATGGTGGTTCAATGGTTAGCACTGCACAGTGGCTCAGTGGTTAGCACTGTACGTGGCTAAGTGGTTAGCACTGCACGGTGGCTCAGTGTTTAGCACAGTATGGTGGCTTAGTGGTTAGCACTATATGGAGGCAGAGTGGTTAACTCTGTATGGAGTCTCAGTGGTTAGTACTGTACACGGTGACTCAGTGATTAGCACTCTATGGTGGATGAGTGGTTAGCACTGTATACGGTGGCTCAGTGGTTAGCACAGTATACGCTGGCTCAGTAGTTAGCACTGTATACGGTGACTCAGTGGTTGGCAATGTATATGGTGGCTCAGTGGTTAGCACAGATGTGCTCATGTGTGAGCTCAGTGGTTAGCAGTGGTAATATGGTGGGCTCAAGTGTGTTAGCACCTGTACAGTGGCTCAGTGGTTTGCACTGTATAGTGGTGCCATAGTGGTTTGCACAGTGCGGTAGCTCAGTGGTTTGCACCAGTGTCAGTGGCTCAGTGGTGTTGTGCACAGCGCGATGGCTCAGTGGTTTGCACAGTGCGGTGTTTCAGTGGTTTGCACAGGCGTGGCCAGTGGTTCACAGAGCAGTGGCTCAGTGGTTTCAGCGGGTGGCTCAGTGGTTGCACAGCAGGGGCTCAGTGGTTTGCACATGGTCAGCTCAGGATGGTTGTGGCACTGCGCAGGTGTGCTCAGTGGTTTGCACAGTGGTTGGCTCAGTGGTTGCACAGCGATGTGGCTTGTCAGCGTGTTGCACAGTGCAGTGGCTCAGATGGTTAGTACTGCGCGGTGGATGTGCAGTGCAGGATGGAGGCACAGTGGTCAGCGCAGGATAGGAAGTAGAGTGGTCAAGCGCAGGATGGAGGCACAGTGGTAAGCGCAGGATGGAGGCACAGTGGTCAGCACAGGATGGAGGCTCGGTGGTCAGCGCAAGATGGAGGCTGGTGGTCAGCGCAGGATGGAGCTCAGTGGTCAGCACAAGATGGAGGCTCGGTGGTCAGCGCATGATGGAGGCTCAGTGGTCAGCGCAGGATGGAGCTCGGGTCAGCGCAGGATGGAGGCTCAGTAGTCAGCGCAGATGGAGGCTCGGTGGTCAGAGCCAGATGGAGGCTCGGTGGTCAGGCCGGATGGAGGCTCGTGGTCAGCGCAGGATGGAGGCTCGTGGTCAGCACAAGATGGAGGCTCGTGGTCAGAGCCAGATGGAGGCCGAGTGGTCAGGCCAGATGGAGGCACGGTGGTCAGGCAGGATGGAGGCTCAGTGGTCAGCGCAGGATGGAGTGGTCAGCACAAGATGGAGGCAGAGTGGTCAGAGCAGGATGGAGGCAGAGTGGTCAGCGCAGGATGGAGGCTCGGTGGTCAGGGCAGGATGGAGGCTCAGTGGTCAGCGCAGGATGGAGTGGTCAGCACAAGATGGAGGCAGAGTGGTCAGAGCAGGATGGAGGCAGAGTGGTCAGTGCAGGATGGAGGCTCAGTGGTCAGCACAGGATGGAGGTTCAGTGGTCAGCACAGGATGGAGTGGTCAGCCAGGATGAAGGCAGAGTGGTCAGAGCAGGATGGAGGCAGAGTGGTCAGCGCAGGATGGAAGCTCGGTGGTCAGCGCAGGATGGAGGCAGAGTGGTCAGCGCAGGATGGAGGCTTGGTGGTCAACACAGGATGGAGGCTCAGTGGTCAGCACAGGATGGAGGGCCAGTGGTCAGTGCAGGATGGGTCTCAGTGGTCAGCGCAGGATGGAGGCAGAGTGGTCAGCGCAGGATGGAGGCTTGGTGGTCAGCACAGGATGGAGGCTCAGTGGTCAGCACAGGATGGCGGCACAGTGGTCAGCACAGGATGGAGGCAGAGTGGTCAGCGCAGGATGGAGGCTTGGTGGTCAGCACAGGACGGAGGCTCAGTGGTCAGCACAGGATGTAGGGCCAGTGGTCAGTGCAGGATGGGTCTCAGTGGTCAGCGCAGGATGGAGGCAGAGTGTTCAGCGCAGGATGGAGGCTTGGTGGTCAGCACAGGATGGAGGCTCAGTGGTCAGCACAGGATGGAGGCACAGTGGTCAGCACAGGATGGAGGCAGAGTGGTCAGCGCAGGATGGAGGCAGAGTGGTCAGCGCAGGATGGAGGCTCAGTGGTCAGCACAGGATGGAGGCTCAGTGGTCAGCACAGGATGGAGTGGTCAGCACAGGATGGAGGCAGAGTGGTCAGAGCAGGATGGAGGCAGAGTGGTCAGCGCAGGATGGAAGCTCGGTGGTCAGCGCAGGATGGAGGCAGAGTGGTCAGCGCAGGATGGAGGCTTGGTGGTCAGCACAGGACGGAGGCTCAGTGGTCAGCACAGGATGGAGGGCCAGTGGTCAGTGCAGGATGGGGCTCAGTGGTCAGCGCAGGATGGAGGCAGAGTGGTCAGCGCAGGATGGAGGCTTGGTGGTCAGCACAGGATGGAGGCTCAGTGGTCAGCACAGGATGGAGGCTTGGTGGTCAGCACAGGATGGAGGGCTCAGTGGTCAGCACAGGATGGAGGCACAGTGGTCAGCACAGGATGGAGGCAGAGTGGTCAGCGCCGGATGGAGGGCCAGTGGTCAGCGCAGGATGGAGGGTCAGTGGTCAGCGCAGGATGGAGGGCCAGTGGTCAGTGCAGGATGGGGCTCAGTGGTCAGCGCAGGATGGAGGCAGAGTGGTCAGCGCAGGATAGAGGCTTGATGGTCAGCACAGGATGGGGCTCATTGGTCAGCACAGGATGGAGGCTCGGTGGTCAGTGCAGGATGGAGGCTCAGTGGTTAGCAGAGGATGGAGGCTCGGTGGTCAGCGCAGGATGGAGGCTCAGCGGTCAGTGCAGGATGGAGGCTTGGTGGTCAGCTCAGGATGGAGGCTCGGTGGTCAGCGCAGGATGGAGGCTCGGTGGTCAACGCAGGCTGGAGGCTCGGTGATCAGCACAGGATGGAGGCTCAGTGGTCAGCGCAGGATGGAGGCTCGGTGGTCAGTGCATAATGGAGGGTCAGTGGTCAGCGGAGGATGGAGGCTTGGTGGTCAGCGCAGGATGGAGGCTTGGTGGTCAGCACAGGATGGAGGCTCAGTGGTCAGCACAGGATGGAGGCACAGTGGTCAGCACAGGATGGAGGCAGAGTGGTCAGTGCAGGATGGAGGCAGAGTGGTCACCGCAGGATGGAGGGCCAGTGGTCAGCGCAGGATGGAGGACTAGTGGTCAGTGCAGTGTGGAGCTCAGTGTCAGCGCAGGATGGAGGCTCAGTGGTCAGCTCAGGATGGAGGCTCGGTGGTCAGCGCAGGATGGAGGCTCGGCAGTCAGCGCAGGATGGAGGCTCGGTGGTCAGTGCAGGATGGAGCTCGGTGGTCAGAAGAGGATGGAGGCTCGGTGGTCAGCGTAGGATGGAGGCTCGGTGGTCAAAGAAGGATGGAGGCTCAGTGGTCAGCGCAGGATGGAGGTTCGGTGGTCAGCGCAGGATGGAGGCTCGGTGGTCAGCACAGGATGGAGACTCAGTGGTCAGCACAGGATGGAGGCTCAGTGGTCAGTGCAGGATGGAGGCAGAGTGGTCAGTGCAGGATGGAGGCAGAGTGGTCAGCTCAGGATGAAGGCAGAGTGGTCAGCGCAGGATGGGGGCAGAGTGGTCAGTGCAGGATGGAGGCAGAGTGGCCAGTGCAGGATGGAGGGCCAGTGGTCAGCACAGGATGGAGGCAGAGTGGTCAGCGCAGGATGAAGGGCCAATGGTCAGCGCAGGATGGAGGCTCAGTGGTCAGCGCAGGATGGAGGCTCGGCAGTCAGCGCAGGATGGAGGCTCGGTGGTCAGTGCAGGATAGAGGCTCGGTGGTCAGCAGAGGATGGAGGCTCAGTGGTCAGTGCAGGATGGAGGCAGAGTGGCAGTGCAGGATGGAGGCAGAATGGTCAGCGCAAGATGGAGGCACAGTGGTCAGCGCAGATGGAGGCAGAGTGGTCAGCGCAGGATGGAGGCAGAGTGGTCAGTGCAGGATGGGGGCAGAGTGGTCAGTGCAGGATGGAGGCAGAGTGGCCAGCGCAGGATGGAGGCAGAGTGGTCAGCGCAGGATGGAGGCAGAATGGTCAGCGCAGTATGGAGGCAGAGTGGTCAGTGCAAGATGGAGGCAGAGTCGTCAGCGCAGGATGTGAGGCAGAGTGGCCTGCGCAGGATGGAGGCAGAGTGGGCAGCACAGCATGGAGGCAGAGTAGTCAGCGCAGGATGGAGGGCCAGTGCTCAGGGCAGGATGGAGGGCCAGTGGTCAGTGCAGGATGGGGCTCAGTGGTCAGCACAGGATGGAGGGCCAGTGGTCAGCGCAGGATGGATAGCCAGTGGTCAGCGCATGATGGAGGGCCAGTGGTCAGTGCAGGATGGGGCTCAGTGGTCAGCGCAGGATGGAGGGCCAGTGGTCAGCGCAGGATGGAGGGCCAGTGGTCAGCGCAGGATGGAGGGCCAGTGGTCAGTGCAGGATGGGGCTCAGTGGTCAGCGCAGGATGGAGGGCCAGTGATCAGTGCAGGATGGAAACCAGTGGCCAGGGCAGGATGGAGGGTCAGTGGTCAGCGCAGGATGGATCCCCCCTCCCATATTTTCTGGTCTCACCCGCATCCAGTGTTTACATTGCAGCTACAGCAGGTAATGAGCGGTCATGTGACAGGCTCCGTGCACGTCACTTCAGCCCGCCTATCACATGACCGCTCATTACCTGCTGTAGTGGCGATGTAGACACCGGGTGCGGGTGAGACGGAGTGGGGAGGGGGGAAATGGAGATGGGGGGGAAATGGAGCAGCAGGGGGGAATGGAGCAGCGGCGGGGAGGTGAATGGAGCAGCAGGTGGCAGCGGCGGGCAGGAGGAGTCTGACAGCAAGGTTTCTGTGTTTGAGGAAAATCGCGCCCGCAGCTGTTTTGCATAGTCTGCGCTCATTGGTGGTCACCAATAAGCAGCCTCTGTCTGGCACGCGATTTCGGCTTCAGACAGACACCTTAGACAATTATACAGTAGATCAACAATCACACTTAGGCGGCCGTCACACGCTAGCGATATAGATAACGATGTCATAAACGATATCGGATTTGCACATCGCCCGAACGATGTGTGAGATCGTTAATCACAACGCTACACCCACAGATATCGCTCAGACGATTCTCCGATGCAGCGATCCAGCGGTCGTATGCGCGACGCACTTATCATCTGTGCACATCGTTCAACAAACCGTCACACAGAAACCTCTAAACGATGTGGGGGTAAATGTGAGCGTTGTCCAGGCAAAATTGGAGCACATAGGCGTGCTACATGGTTTACAAGCCGCGCCCCTCAATAAACCATTGGTGGTCAGTACTGCGTCCTCATTGGTCAGATCTCCTTGGAAACATGGCGGCATCATCTTCATTCAATGTCCTGTGATGTGGCTCGCAATGTACATGTATAAACACGAAATAAATATGTATATATACCACAAAGAAAACGTGTATTTATTGAAAAAGATAGAAAGCGCTATCCCCCTTGAGCGGCGTGCCGAATCCGAACACTTATGCGTTGCAGAATGGTTATCGGTTGGCCGATCCGTTAAGGACTCACCCTGTAGCGAGCTGTGTGTGCGGCATGAGTGTTTTTGCTTAAAGCGCATGTGAAACGCATGTGTGTTTGCTGTGTGCTGGTGCTGATGTTTGATTGTGTTTTACAAAGCGCATGTATTGTCAAGCGCTATTGTGGGTTAATAAAATGTATGACAATGCAAAGGAGGCAAAACGCCTCTCAACATTCATTGTTCCAGGTGCCCGAATGTTTGTGTACTCCTCTACTGTGCTTTTTCCACACGTGTGTTGGGAGCACCATAAATGTGGTCCAACATATGCGTGTGTGTATGTAATCCCGTTTCCTACAAAAACATTGTTGCAAATATCAAGTCCTGGAACAAAAAGCAGGGCCTTTTGGTTTATACGTTTTGATAAAAAACGCACATTAAGCTGCCTCACCAACTTCACGGTAGGCCCTGGTCGAGACAGTCCTAACTCTGTCCCTACGTGCTAAAATAAAAACATGTGACCACTGTCACAACGGCCTTTGGGGAGGTATGTGGGTCCTGGTCCCACCCGTCTCTCACAGGACCCAGAAGCCCGGCCCTTCAACAAAAATTACAAACATAGTGCCAACATGCACCAAGAAGCCAAATCCTCGGGCTCATGTCACAGACAAGCCGTATGTCTGCAACACATAGCTCCCCTGAAATGGGCAAGGCCTCGCCCTCGTCAAAACATTAAATAAAGTTTCCCTAAATCTAGATTTGGAAATCAAAACAACACCTCTTAAAAAAAAAAAGGGGAACACATGTCCTGGCTCAAACCCTGAGCTTCAGGACACATTGAAAATGTGTAATGGAAAATTCGGCATGGCACAGTGATAATTACGGCAGGTTGTGTTGCCAGCTCACAGCCCCTGGACCATTGAAGTACTGGCAGTATTGGTCCCTCATCTCCTGGGCCTCCTGCCGGCTGCTTCCACCCCCTAATGGCTGTAGTCCTGCCATCTGTGGGGCATCAGCACGCCAGCCCCCCAACACCACCTCACCATTGCTCGAGTCAATGCGGTCCTCATAGTTAGGTGGTGTGTAGGCCTGGCGAGCTCGGCGTCTAAGAAAATTATGGAGCACACAACAGGCCATAACTACAAGGTCAATTGCTTCCAGTCTCATATTAATGGCCGTGTTGAAAATTCGGTAACGGCTAGACATAATGCCAAACGCATTCTCCACCACTCGACGTGCCCGGGAAAGCCTATAATTGAAAATGCGTTGTTCGGCATTTAGGTGCCTCTGGGGGTATGGCTTCATCAAATTAGAATGTAGCGGAAAGGCCTCATCTGCCAGGAACACAAAGTTCATGTTTCCACAGGTGCGATTTGTGGGTGGTAAATTGAGACGTCCAGTCTTCAGTTTTTGGCCAAACGACGAATGGTCAAAAACCCCCCCATCAGACACCCTCCCATTTGTGCCCACTGACACCGATACAAATTCATAATTAGCATTCACGACTGCCATCAAAACAATGCTAAAATATGATTTATAATTAAAAAAATATGACCCACTGTTGTGTGGTTGCGTGATCCTAATATGTTTGCCATCTATGGCACCACCACAGTTTGGAAACTGCCACTTCTGGCTGAAGTCGGCGGCAGTGGCCAGCCATTCTTCAGGGTTTTGTGGCAAACGCAGGTAAGTAGGAGCAAGAGCGCGCAGTATAGCCTCACAGGTCTCCGGAATGAGTTGGCTAAGGAGGGGTCGCGAGATAGCAGACGAGTACTCCAAGTCCTGCATGGTGCGACCTGTGGCGAGAAACCGCAGTGTGGCGGCCAACCTCTCCTCCGCAGGCACTGCTGGACGCATAACTGTATCCTGACGAGTGCTGAGCGGGCTCACTGCTGCCAACAAGATTTGAAAGGTCTCATCTGACATCCTCAGAAAATTTTGAAAGTCACGAGGGAAGTCGTCCCGAAGTTGGTGCAGAAGGAGAATGTGCGAATGCTGATCGTGCTGCTGCAGCCACTCCGTGGCCCAGATGCGTCGTGGTCTCCTCCTGCGTCTCTCCACCCTATCCTCTTCCACACGTGCTGCCTGCACCAGTAAAGCAGCCCCCACCACGGCACGTTGATCCGGATTCATGCTGTTTCGAAGCAAAATGAGGTTTACAACGGTGCCTACGCACAAAGGTGCTTGCCCTACAATGTGAACATTACAAAAGGGACTACAAAGGAGCATGACATTGGCAAAAAGTGTACAGGTGCACTACACATGTGCAAATTATGTACTAAAACCCAACAACACATACAGTATCAATGAAGGTGTTGAGGAATGCCACATGTTTATACACGCCAAAATGCCTTGCACCCCAAAATTGAAGACCCAACAAGCCCCTACTGTGAGAGTCATGTGGGATTAGTGGATGAGGGCAGATATATCTCTCCCAGGTATCTGTCCTATGCAACCTAACCTGGTCAGTATCACCTGGCTGCTAATGAATTAGTGGGAGGCGGTTGGGCTAGGTAAAAGGAGGCTGGGAGGTCGGGAGGGGCTCTCTCTCAGTCTGTGAACACAGGAGGCCTGACTGTGCTTGGAGACACATGTGAGTGAAAGCAGTGAGCGTTGGTTCGATGGTTTGGCTGAAGGGAGAAGCCCTTCAGTCTATAGTGAGGTTGGATTATGTTTAGTTAGTGCCGGACAGGCAAGGATTTTTGTTTGCTGTTTTGTTTTATTTCTGTTTGCTTTCACCACAATAAACTCTGGCCCAGGGCCAGTGGCCTCTAAGTCTCTGCTGGTGGACTGAGTGACACACGACACATACGTGCCCTTTGACCTGGCAAAGGCGAACCCCGAGTGTGTTCTTACATATTGGTGGAGAATGCGGGCAGCACGTTAAAGTGTCAACATGGAAGACGTGGTGAAAGCGCTGGTACAATCCACAGCTGTGCAGCAAGAAGCTAACCGCTTAATGACAGCCCAGCTGAGGGAACTGGTAGAAACGACCACGAGAGACCGCCAACTGCTGCAGGAGGTGGCGCAGCGCCTTGCGAGCGCTCCAGAGGTGAATCCGGAAGCTGCCCAGAGGGAGATTCATGTGAGTCGGTACTGGCAGAAACTGACTATGGAAGATGATGTCGAAGCTTACCTGACCACGTTTGAACGGACAGCGGAGCGGGAAAAATGGCCGAAAGCACGTTGGGCCGGCTTGCTGGCTCCGTTTCTGGCCGGTGAGGCCCAAAAGGCGTACTACGATCTGGAGCCTGAAGCAGCGCAGGATTTCGATAAACTAAAAGCCGAGATCCTGGCCCGGCTGGGAGTGACGATGGCGGTACGAGCTCAGAGAGTGCACCAATGGACTTATCAGCCCGATAAACCACCCCGATCCCAGATGTTCGACCTCATTCACCTGACGAAGAAGTGGCTACAACCCGAGGTGTTGACAGCGCCGGAGATGATCCAAAGAGTTGTTTTGGACAAATACCTGAGAGCCTTACCGGCCGCCTTGAGAAAATGGGTGAGTCATGGAAACCCCACGACCGCAGACCAGCTCGTGGATCTAGTGGAACGTTATTCCGTGGCGGAAGGACTCATGGATGACGCCACACGTCCTCCCTCCTCCCCCTCCTCACGGGGATCGGGTAAGACTGTATCGGGGTCTAGGGGAGGGGGAAAATATTCGAAGACAGGGGGGGAGGAAAACGGGACTGCCGGACCTATGAGGTCTAAAGGACCGAACTATGGACTAAGCAAGGGGTCTGTGAGGTGTTTTCGCTGCCAAGAGGTGGGCCACATTGCTGCGAACTGTCCAGTAACTATCGAACCGATGCAGTGTGATGTCACGACCTGTGAAAAACGTGTGGCTATGGTTGCACGGGTGGTGTGTGTTGCAGCCGGTCAAGGCGATATGGAGAAACACCTGTGTGACCTGTCTGTTAATGGCACGAATGTGGTGGCGCTGTTAGACTCTGGGAGTGTGGTAACGCTGGTCAAGGCCAGTCTGGTGTCAGTCCCGACTGGTCCGTCAGATAAGTTTTCTGTGACGTGTGTGCATGGGGACACCTGCTCGTACCCCACCTCTGTCTCCTGCATTGCTACTCCCTATGGGTCTGTGTATCATAAAGTGGGACTAGTCCCAGCCCTATTGCATGATGTCATTCTGGGTAGGGATTTTCCCCACTTCTGGCAGTTGTGGGAGAACCAGTTGGTACTCCGGGGGAGCGGCACAGGGGACCCTACTCCAAGGGGCCCTGAGCCACTGGAGGATGGGCCCTCAGGGGCTTCCGGGAAGCAATCCCCTGAGGACAACCTTCAGTTCCCGTTTTCAGTAATGGCTGGTGATTTCGAGGAACCCACGGCAGGGGCGGAGGTGGACAGCCATCCACCTTCCGGTTTGCTGGAATTGGAAGTTCAGAAAGACGACTTCCAAAGCGAGCAGATAAGGGATCCTACCCTGTCTCAGGCTAGAAAAAATGTCAAGGTGGTGAACGGAGTACAGGTGGATGCCGATGCTAGGCTGGCATATCCTCACATGGCCATAGAGAATGACTTTCTCTATCAGATAGAGAAAAAGGGGGAAGACACGGTGCAACGGTTGGTAGTGCCAAAACCCTACCGGCAGAGAGTGCTGGCCCTGGCACACACACACGTGATGGGAGGCCACCTGGGGGTCCAAAAAACTACCGAAAGGATATTACACTGTTTTGTATGGCCGGGCATGCACCATGATGTTCGCACGTATTGCGAGTCGTGTCCGGAATGCCAAATCACTGCACCCAGGCCCCATCTGTGTAGCCCCTTGGTACCCCTACCTATCATCGAAATCCCGTTCGAGAGGATTGGGATGGATTTGGTTGGGCCCCTCCCCAGGTCTGCACGGGGACACCAGCACATCCTTGTCATCTTGGATTATGCCACTCGCTACCCCGAGGCCATTCCTTTGCGTAACACGGCCACCAAGACCATTGCCAAGGAGCTGGTCCATGTGTTTAGTCGGGTCGGTGTCCCAAAACAGATACTCACCGACCAGGGGACCCCCTTTATGTCGAGGGTAATGAAAGAGCTTTGCAGGCTCTTACAGATATCACAGCTACGCACCTCTGTCTATCATCCTCAAACAGACGGTCTGGTAGAGCGGTTCAACAAAACCCTGAAACAGATGCTCCGAAAGGCGATAGACAAAGATGGGAAGAACTGGGACTACTTGCTCCCAATTTGCTGTTTGCCATCCGGGAGGTACCCCAGTCTTCCACCGGATTCTCGCCTTTCGAACTTCTGTATGCCCGACGTCCCCGGGGTCTCTTGGACGTCGCGAAAGAAACCTGGGAGGGACAGGTTACCCCATTCAAAAGTGTGATAGACCATGTAACCCAAATGCAGGATCTTATTGCGGCTGTTATGCCCGTTGTGAAAGAGCATATGATGCAGGCTCAAGGGGCGCAGAAGAGGGCTTATGACAGGGGGGCCAGGGTCCGCTCTTTTGCACCCGGAGATAGGGTGTTGATCCTGGTACCCACGGTGGAAAGTAAGTTCCTGGCAAGGTGGCAAGGCCCCTTTGAAATTCGGGAAAGGGTAGGTGAGGTAAACTACAAAGTGTACCAGCCTGGGAAAAGAAAACCCGAACAGATTTATCACGTGAATCTGATAAAACCTTGGAAGGACCGTCCGGCTCTGTCAGCGGGACTGGCCCTTCCGATCCACACACGGACCCTGCCCGAAGTCCAGATTGCAGAGACTCTTTCAGAGCGGCAAAAGACAGACGTCAAGCAGTTTCTCTTAAACAACCAACAGTTCTTTTCTGAGAAACCGGGACAGACTACGCTCCTTAAGCATGATATTACAACAGAGCCAGGCGTAACCGTACATGTAAAACCTTACCGTATCCCGGAAGCTCGGCGGGAAGCCGTCTCCCGAGAAGTAAAGTCGATGTTAGAGCTAGGAGTGATTGAGGAATCGCATAGTGCCTGGTCGAGCCCTATTGTATTACTCCCTAAACCAGACGGCACCATTCGGTTCTGCAATGACTTCCGGAAACTGAATGCAGTTTCCAAATTTGATGCGTACCCTATGCCACGGGTCGACGAATTGATAGATCGGCTTGGAAAAGCCCGGTATATCACGACCTTAGATTTAACGAAGGGGTACTGGCAGATTCCCCTGACGGAGGCAGCCAAAGAGAAGACTGCGTTTTCTACACCGGACGGGTTATATCAGTATGTGCATATGCCGTTTGGACTACATGGGGCACCAGCGACATTCCAAAGGTTGATGGACCGGGTCCTGAGGTCACATCGGCAGTACGCTGCAGCCTATTTGGATGATATCGTCATCTACAGCCTCGAGTGGGAGACCCACCTCCAGAAAGTGCAAGCTGTGATAGAGGACCTGCGGAAGGCAGGTCTCACGGCCAACCCCAAGAAATGTCATATCGGGCTGGAAGAAGCCCGGTATTTGGGTTACGTTATCGGGAGGGGAATCATTAAGCCCCAGTTGGACAAGATACATGCCATTCAGAACTGGCCACAACCAATAAACAAGAAGCAAGTGAGGGCTTTCTTGGGGATTGCGGGCTATTATCGCCGGTTTATTCCCAATTTTGCAGCCATTGCGGTCCCCCTGACAGATCTTACCAAAGGGAAGGATTCTGTCATGATCAAATGGACCACGGCAGCGGAAGAAGCCTTCCATGCCCTAAAGTTGGCTCTTTGCTCTCAACCTGTGTTGGTGGCTCCTGATTTTCTTAGTGAGTTTGTAGTCCAAACAGATGCTTCCGATACCGGTATAGGGGCAGTGTTGTCACAACTGAGGGACGGAGAGGAACATCCGGTCCTTTATCTGAGTCGGAAGCTAAATAAACACGAACGGAGGTATGCCATTGTGGAAAAAAATGCCTGGCCATTAAGTGGGCTCTCGAGTCCCTCAAATATTACTTGGGGGCAGGAAGTTCCGGCTGATCACCGACCATGCCCCTCTCAAGTGGATGCACTTGAATAGGGAACGGAATAGCCGGGTGACTAGGTGGTTCCTTGCCTTGCAGGCCTACAATTTTACAGTGGAGCATCGCCCAGGGGTGCAGATGGGGAATGCTGATGCCCTGTCACGGGTGCACTGTTTTGTGGGCGCCATTGCTCAGCCGGAGTGGTCTGAGCAGAGGGGGGGGATATGTGAGAGTCATGTGGGATTAGTGGATGAGGGCAGATATATCTCTCCCAGGTATCTGTCCTATGCAACCTAACCTGGTCAGTATCACCTGGCTGCTAATGAATTAGTGGGAGGCGGTTGGGCTAGGTAAAAGGAGGCTGGGAGGTCGGGAGGGGCTCTCTCTCAGTCTGTGAACACAGGAGGCCTGACTGTGCTTGGAGACACATGTGAGTGAAAGCAGTGAGCGTTGGTTCGATGGTTTGGCTGAAGGGAGAAGCCCTTCAGTCTATAGTGAGGTTGGATTATGTTTAGTTAGTGCCGGACAGGCAAGGATTTTTGTTTGCTGTTTTGTTTTATTTCTGTTTGCTTTCACCACAATAAACTCTGGCCCAGGGCCAGTGGCCTCTAAGTCTCTGCTGGTGGACTGAGTGACACACGACACATACGTGCCCTTTGACCTGGCAAAGGCGAACCCCGAGTGTGTTCTTACACTACACACACATGAAGATCACTACCAACATCACCTTTTCTACAGCATTAAGAAGAGAAAAACCATTAAACATCAGAAACATGTAGGACCATATGTATGCAGAAACCAACACTACAGACACACAGTAATAACTCACATGCAGTGGTCGCTGAGATGGGTGTCAATCCAATGTGAAGGCACACAAAAGCTGAACTTTTCCTAGATGAATTAAGTGCACCAACGTAATGCTTCAGGCCTTGTATTTTACTATATGAAGAGATTTAACATAAAAAACAAGAACAAAAACATCACCTAAACTGCACAGGGAGGTCAACAACACAAACCCCGTCATATCTCTTTGGACAACGCCATAGTCACCCCCATTCACAATGTTTTCACATGCAGAATCTCAAAGTACATACCGCCACCAAGTCAGCAGCAAATACATAGTGTGGCTCCCGGAAACTCTACATATACGAGCCCCAGCCAATGACAAGGCGAGGCATCCTCCAAAAAGGCGTGTCTCCTCAGCGCTAACCCACACACCAACACGATGTTATGCCCTCCAAACAGGCGTGGTGAAACATTGTGGCACACAAAACGCCGAGGCTATGTTCCACGGCAGGCGTGGCTGAAACCGCAGGACCGCACCCAGCATAGATGTGGCGTGCTGTACCAGGCGTGGCAATTGCGATGCGTATGCATCTCGCACCTGTGATACTCCAACAGCTATTGGATGAATTCTGATAAATAGTGCATTGTGAACATGTGTTTTGGCCCTGCTCTTTTGTGTGTCCCTAGACACAAGTGCTTGAGAGCAGCCAGCCAGCTTCCAGCATCTTGTTGATTTGTCAACTATATCCTGTGTAGACACTGTCTGTGTTATAGCCAAGGTATGTTCACATTATTAGATGGCACAGACCCATCGACCCTTCATGTTATTATATGGTACTCCAGGCACACATTTTGGATTGACACTGTCACAACAGCACACATCCCAGTGACTTGACCAACATTGTTGGTCTAAGCAACTGTGGTGTTGTGTTATTGAGCTGGTGCTTTTCACATTGCTCAGGCCAGGTGACTTATCATCCTGTGGATGTTCTTTTACACATGGTTTAAACCATGTGCCACTGTGATTTTCACTGATTTCCTTTTTGATTGTTTTTGCAGATGCCCCGGCCCAATAGGGATTATATAACAGCCTTAATTGAGGCCTACCGACAGCACCCATGCCTCTGGAAATCCCGGTGTGTGGCCTATAGAAACCGGGCCCTCCGCAATGCGGTGTACGAGAGTCTCCTGGAGGTCGCCCGCCCATTCATGCCAGGGCAACAACTGGATGTTGAGTACATCAAAAAAAAAATTCAATATTTAAAAACTGTGTTCCACAAAGAACACAAGAAGGTGGAGGAGTCACGTCGTTCGGGCATGGCTGCAGAGGAGGTATACACCCCAACCCTGTGGTACTACCAGCTGCTCCTCTTCACCCTGGACCAGCAGGAGCCACGGCGAGTGCTTGACATCGAGGACTTTGGCCACCCACAACCGGACAATGTTGTTGATGCCGTGGAGGGCGAAAATGTAAGTCCGTCACCTCGGGCAATACTAACACACTTCGCACAGCATACACATTATTGCAAACAATCAGATCCATGTTTCAAACGGAGAGAACGCAACCATACACCCATTTGGCCTCCCATCTTGCTTTCGGCTTTTCCAGCCACCTACAATTGGAGCTATCACTCCATTTGCACACAAGTAGTGAGTGTTGTGTTATTGTCACAAGCTGTAAGGCCATGTCACGATATTTTGCAGGAGATCAGGCACAATGTGGGATACTGACATACCTGTAACTTGATCCTTCATGTAAACATTATCACCAAAGGTGTACTGGCATGTTTGCTCATGTGTTTTTCCTTTCAACATGTAGGATCCGCTTGAAGGTCAGTCTTCAGGGTGTGTGTTGGAGGCCCCTGACCAGCCACCATCGCAGCCCAATGTCGAGTGTGCTGCAGCGCCCATCCGTCCCCCTATGACCTTTTCACGGCCCTGAGGCCGGGAACGCAATACACCACCTGCATCAGGAACTGACCTGGTGTCCCTTGCCGAGCAGGTCTTGACCCAGCAGGTCCGGGAGCCCCAATGCGCCTTTGCCGCCGTGGTGGCTCAGCGCCTCCCAACTTTTTCAACAGAGCAAAGGGAGCATGCTGAGCGAGTCATCATGCTGGTGATGGACCAGGCCCGTTTGGGGAACCTGACGGCCGAATCAACATTCCCTGCTGCCGTTCCCCAGCCACCAGCAAACCCACCCGCCTGGCAGTACCAGGGCCATCCAAATTTCCAACAAGGTCCTCCATTTGGCCCAGCCCAGCACATGGCTCGGCGAGGGAGGGATGGATGGTATCCACCTCAGCGTCCCGACAACCGCTTCCACCAGGAAGGTGATGTTTTTGACCAGCCCCATTATGCCAATATCTAGTTTATATTTGTTGTTTTTTGTGTTCCCGGTTTAGTGGATGTTTTTGGTTCAAAGTAATTGGCCTATATCCAAACCCCATTATTTTTTTTTAATACCTTTGTGCAAGACTGCAAGTTTTTGTTATGTATCTGAAATTGTTAGGCCGTCCCATTTAAGTGTCCCCATAACTGAACAGAGATTCTGACATTTAGTTTGATTAAAATATACTTTCAGTTCATTCAACTTTTAGATATGTTGTCCATGATTTTGGCATTGTGGTTACCCTTTTAAAACACAAGGTGTCACGCTGACCATCTATAGTGGGCCACATGCTGGATCTCGCAGCACCTACATATGTAGAGATTAATTATACTTAAAGATTTTGTAGCCAGCAGTAGCCTTCACTACTTCTTGGTGGACCCACAAGGCCGCAGAGGTGTCCTTTACCATCATTGTATGTATTGCAGACATTTTGTCAACTTTTTGGCCCTGGAGGCACCAGCTGGGAGATCTGGACGCAGTGAATACACATTGTTGGTGATGGTGTCCACACCGTTTTCTAAATCCAATCATCACTTTACCTACAAACGGATGTGTGCCTGCTTGGTGCACATACGGCATGCTGACAATGTGCACCTTGTGTTACAAGATGTGTTATTGAGGGCTTCCTGGGGCTGAACGTGTTGAGGCCATGTTCTAGCCTTCAGGCTCTTAAAGTGTAACATAAACCTCCCACAATCTTTTACATACATGTGTGCTTAGATAGAGGCAATGACATAAATTTTTATGTACACATTTTATTTTTGGGTCCAAAAGTGCCATACCATGCACACCTAGGACACATTGGTGTTTGAGTGTAGGAAGAACCCCTATTCACTGGTGATGGTCCAAATGTTGGACACTATAAGAAAAGAGCCCAACGTGGTAGGCCCAACATACTCCATAAGGTCCAAATGTTGGACACTATAAGAAAAGAGCCCAACGTGGTAGGCCCAACATACTCCATAAGGTCCAAATGTTGGACACTATAAGAAAAGAGCCCAACGTGGTAGGCCCAACATACTCCATAAGGTCCAAATGTTGGACACTATAAGAAAAGAGCCCAACGTGGTAGGCCCAACATACTCCATAAGGTCCAAATGTTGGACACTATAAGAAAAGAGCCCAACGTGGGCTTAAACATAACAAACAAACAATGCCAAAATGGCAAAAAAAGTAAAATTGGGTCCAACATGGACAACAGTCTTTGAGGTCCTGGTTTACCCGGCCAGTGTCTTTTTGTCACCAGGTTAAGGGAGGCCACCATGTCCTTGCTGGAGGGCAGCCAGCATCTCCCGCAAGCATAGGACGTGTTCAATATGTCAGTTGATAGCCGACTGGAGCTGTATGGCAAAGTCTAAGTGCGCCTTGATTACATCATCCAAAGTGGGGACACCTGTATTGGGAAGATGACCACAATTACCAAACAACAGTCATTGTTGATATTTAAAACTCTTTGCTAACAAGATGGTCGTTACCCTGATGATCGCCATCATCCGAACTCTCATGGGTTGATGGGGACGCACTTTGACTCGAGGCCGCAGCTCCTGCACGTTCGCCATCTGCACAAACATTATGTGTAAACATTAATGCACATTCTGCGACAAAAATGAGGGCAGATAGAGCCACATCACACATACAGATCTCACAACTGTTCATTATAATTAACTAGTAAAAAGGCCCGATGCAATTGCATCGGGAGCGTGGTGAAATGAATTGTGTGCATCCTTAGATGTGCTAAGAGGAACAGTAAACATGCATGACACGCTTTGCGCTTGTGAAAAAAGCATAGTTTTTATTTACATTTGTAAAATAAGGGCAAAACATCATACTGTAAGGTAATAGTGACAGAAAAATAATCTACATAAGTTAATTGAGTATATACAGGTAGCTCTGTGGGTATCAGAGTATACAGTGAGCTGCGTGGGTAGCAGAGTACACAGGCGGCTGTGTGGGTAACAAAGTATATACAGGTATGTGTGTGGGTCGCAGAGTATACAGGCAGCTGCGTGGGTAGCAGAGTATACAGGCGGTTGCGTGGGTAGCGGAGTATATACAGACGGCTCTGTGGGTAGCAGAGTATACAGGTGGCGGCCTGTGTAGGAGAGTATATAGAGGCAGCTCTGTGTGTAGCTGAGTATACAGGCTGCTGCGTGGGTAGCAGAGTATATACAGGCAGCTCTGTGGGTAGCACAGTATACAGCCGGCTGTGTGGGTAGCAGAGTATATACAGGTGTCTCTGTGGGTGGCAGAGTATACAGGCAGCTGCGTGGGTAGCAGAGTATACAGGCGGTTGCGTGGGTAGCGGAGTATATACGGGCGGCTCTGTGGGTAGCAGAGTATATACAGGCAGCTCTGTGGGTAGCACAGTATACAGCCGGCTGCATGGGTAGCAGAGTATATACAGGTGTCTCTGTGGGTGGCAGAGTATAGAGGCAGCTGTGTTGGTAGCAGAGTATATATAGGTAGCTCTGTGGGTAGCAGAGTATACAGGCAGCTGCATGGGTAGCAGAGTTTGTACAGGCAGCTCTGTGAGTAGCAGAGTAAAGAGTCAGCTGCGTGGGTAGCAGAGTATATACAGGCAGCTCTGTGAGTAGCAGAGTATACAGGCGGGTGCGTGGGTAGCAGAGTATATACAGGTGTCTCTGTGGGTCACAGAGTATACAGGTAGCTGCGTGGGTACCAGAGTATATACAGGTAGCTCTGTGGGTAGCAGAGTATACAGTCAGCTGCGTGGGTAGCAGAGTATATACAGGCAGCTCTGTCAGTAGCAGAGTATACAGCCGGCTGCGTGGGTAGCAGAGTATATACAGGTAGTTCTGTGGGTAAGAGGTTTGTGGGTGTGATGGTGACCTTAATGGGCGTCCTGGTGGGTGGAGAGGTGATGTGACGTAATGGCTGTCACCACTGACTTCTTGTATGAGAGCTGCATACTTCCAGAGTGGAGGAAATCGTGGCGTGTCCTTGGTGTGAGGTAAATTTCGTGAAGGCGCATGCACGGTGAGGGATGGTTACTGCGCTCGTGCGGCTGTGAATGGCGTCGTAACTGTGGCTGGCGTGACTGCGGCTTACGGTGGGTCTCGAGCGCGCCATCGCTCTTGGGGCTGTGAATGGTGACGTAAGAGTTGGGGACGTGACTGTGGCTGGGGGTGGCGCAGTAGTGTGCCAGCGCTCGCGGGTCTTATTCTGTGAATAGCGGCTCGCGAAGGCGCTGAGCGCGATCGGTGGGGACGGTGCCGCGGTGCATGGCGGAATAGCAGCACAACATTGGTGATTAAATATATAGATACCTACAGCGGTGTGAGTGTGCAGCGATGCAGAAATCCAGGATGGGGGCCGGGGGACAGCGGGAAGGTGCGGGCAGGAGGGGCCGGGGAAGAGCGGTCGGGTGCGGCCAGGAGGCGGCCGGGGAAGAGCGGTCAGGTGCGGGCAGGAGAAGGCTAGGGAACAGCGGGCGGGTGCGGGCAGGAGGGGGCTGGTGAAGAGCGGGCAGGAGATGGCTAGGGAACAGCGGGCGGGTGCGGGCAAGAGGGGGGCCCGTCCTGGCCGCACTTAAACACTGTTCCCGGACGTCATCCTGCGTGCAGCAGAGTGCTTAGCAGAGTATACGGGGCTCATTGGTTAGCAGAGTATATGGGGGTTGAGTGCTTAGCAGACTTGACGGCGGCTCATTGGTTAGCAGAGTATACAGGGGCTCATTGGTTAGCAGAGTATACGGGGGCTGACTGGTTAGCACAGTATACGCTGGCTCAGTAGTTAGCACTGTATACAGAGCCTCAGTGGTTAGCACTCTACAGTGGCTCAGTGGTTGGCACTGTATATTGTTTGTCAACAATTAGAACAGTAATGTGGCTCAATGGTTAGCACTGTATATGGTGGCTCAGTGGTTAGCACTGTATACGGTGGCTCAGTGGTTAGCACTGAATATGGTGGCTCAGTGGTTAGCACTGTATATGGTGGCTCAGTGGTTAGCACTGTATACGGTGGCTCAGTGGTTAGCACTGTATACGGTGGCTCAGTGGTTAGCACTGTATATGGAGGCCGAGTGGTCAGCGCAGGATGGAGGCAGAGTGGTCAGTGCAGGATGGAGGCAGAGTGGTCAGTGCAGGATGGAGCCAGTGGTCAGCGCAGGATGGAGGGGCAGTGGTCAGCGCAGGATGGAGCCAGTGGTCAGCGCAGGATGGAGGGCCTGTGGGTGGTCGGCGCAGGACAGAGGGACAGTGGGTGGTCAGCGCAGGATGGAGGGAGAGTGGGTGGTCAGCACAGGATGGAGGGAGAGTGGGTGGTCAGCGCAGGATGGAGGGAGAGTGGGTGGTCAGCGCAGGATGGAGGGACAGTGGGTGGTCAGCGCAGGATGAAGGGACAGTGGGTGGTCAGCGCAGGATGGAGGGACAGTGGGTGGTGAGGTCAGGATGGAGGGAGAGTGGGTGGTCAGCGCAGGATGGAGGGAGAGTGGGTGGTCAGCGCAGGATGGAGGGAGAGTGGGTGGTCAGCGCAGGATGGAGGGAGAGTGGGTGGTCAGCGCAGGATGGAGGGAGAGTGGGTGGTCAGCGCAGGATGGAGGGACAGTGGGTGGTCAGCGCAGGATGAAGGGACAGTGGGTGGTCAGCGCAGGATGGAGGGACAGTGGGTGGTGAGGTCAGGATGGAGGGAGAGTGGGTGGTCAGCGCAGGATGGAGGGACAGTGGGTGGTGAGGTGAGGATGGAGGGAGAGTGGGTGGTCAGGTGAGGATGGAGGGACAGTGGGTGGTCAGGTCACCTGGAGGGAGAGTGGGTGGTCAGGTGAGGATGGAGGGACAGTGGGTGGTCAGGTCACCTGGAGGGAGAGTGGTTAGGATGTGTCCCCCGCTTGCATCGGGTGTCAGGCGCAGTCTGTGTGGAAAGCGCAGCAAGGAAAGAGCGGTCATGTGATATCTGTCACATGACCGCTCATTACCGGGTGAGACCGAGCGGCCGGTGAGAGGGGGACGGGTAGGGGTAATAGAGCGGTGGGAAGGGGCTGGAATGGAGGGTGTGTGTGCAATGGAGCGGTGGGGGGGCCGCAATATAGGGGGGGTGCGCATTGGAGAGGTGGGGGGGCCGCAATGGAGGGGGATAAAGCGCAATGGAGCGGTGCTGGTGGAATGGAGCGGTGGGGTGGGCGATGGAGCGAGGAGGGGAGGGAGGGAATGAAGCAGCGGGTGGCGGTGGGAAAGTGGAGCCGGTGGGGCGAGATGTAATATCCAAGATGGCGGCGAAATCTCGCGAGATTTTGCACGCCATGTTGGAAATTACATGTCGCCGCAAGGACAGTGCTCCTCCAGCTGCATGGCGTCACCGAGGCCCCAGCGTTGCTAGAGCAGCGAGGGGCAGCGGTGACCTCGCGGCGGCGGGGCGGAGGCGGCGGCAGGGCGGAGGCGGCGGCAGGGCGGACGGGTGCGCGGCGGAGACGGCGGGTGGCGGAGACGGCAGTGCGGGTCTGCGGCTCGTGATGACGCTGCGCGTCATCACTCGCAGTCCCGCGCAAAGCATTCTGGGATTCGGCTACAGTGCCCGAATTCCAAACTGCGGATTATATAAATAGATGTATTTTTCAAGTGAAATAATGGACACATTCTTCCATTTGGACAAAGCAACAAAATGAAGCATTGTATCCAGAATTGAACTTCAACCACACATTCCGGAACTATATCTGCAACATTATCTGTGTGTGTGATGTGCCCCATAAACACCACAGTCAATACAGTATGCATGGTCTATGAACCACAATTAGAAATTTACCTCCATAGTCCTCCAAGTGGGGGTCCTGATCAACCGCCGCCATCTCCTCCTCGACAGGCCCTGTTGGGGAGGGCACGGTGTTGGGCTCGGCCGCCCACATATCCTCCTCATCAGCCGTGTCCGGGGACATGGCGAACCCTGGGCTTACCACGGAGCTGGACAGTGTGGCAGGTGGGGGAACTGGGGGGCTTGGGCTCTGTGGCCACATGACATGGCCTGGTGGCAATAAGGGCCCTGGGCTGGAGGGTGCCCAATCATCCCCATCAGCCTGTTGTGCAGCATCCTCGCCCTCCTGTGGGCATGGTGGTGAGGGCATGTCATCATCCTCCTCCATCCATGGCTGGGAGGAGTTGGTTGAAGACTCCTCGGTAGCACACTGGCCGGACCCCTCTTCACTCTCCTCATGGTCCGCAGCAGCTGGCAAGTTGTCCTCATTATGCCCACCATGACTTGGGGGGGATGATGTCCCTGGCGCCGGTAATGCCGGTGTGTTCGGTGGGCCTCCAGCAGGTGGGACATGCTGGCCCTCTTCAGAAGAAGAATCCTCAGTACCTGTATTGTGATGCACAAGGATGAAGCTTTTAGGATGAATTTTGGAAAAGAATTGGTGCCTATCGTTTTAAAATGATGGGAAATTATGGGTTGGGATTGTGAGGTTGGGCCACAACGCCAAAATGTAGGGGCTCCCTTGAAATTTGGGTTCACTCACACTTGCACATGCCTAAGCACCGTTTGGCCGAGCCATGTGCAAGCCTCTGCATACAGCGGACAGACCTAGCCTTTGTAATGATAGACACGGTGTCTGCAGAAGCATGCAGACCGCCATGCACTCCCATTGATCACCATTCCAGGTTGCATTCCTGGTGTGGAGGGGAGTGTGTGATCTGTGGCCATGGGTACGTATGCACACAGATCAGTCATGGGGGCCAATGGGAGAACAGATGTGTGTGCAAGCATGTGCTGACACCATGAGCATCATGGATGGTGATTTTTGGGCCATCTGCATGCACAGGCTTGCAGATGGCTCCGCAGAACGCTGCAGAGCCATATGCACCTGTGAAGGCGGTGTGAACGCAGATTATATGTTACCACATGGGCGGGTGCAGCCCGGGGACAACACTATCTTAATATGTTTGGAGACGTTGCTGTCTAGTGTGGTACATGTACATGTGCAGATGTGTTGTGGGGTCCAACAGTGACTCACCACGCAGCCTGGCAATCCTGGCACGGATGTCCACAATGCGGCCTGGGCACTTGAATTTCAGATCCGCAATCTTGTGCTGGATCTGCTTGGGAGTCCTGTCGACACACAGCTGGCGGAGCAGGGCACGCTGGATCTTGCGTACAGTGCTGCGGTTACGCAGCCTGGGGTGCCGGTGGTGATGGTGGCCCCAATAATCCAATCGATCGCAATGATCGATTAGGATCATGAGCTCCGCCATCCCCCACCTGTTGCGGCCATGGCTGTGCTGCAATGTGCACGGGCGAAGCTAGCACCTAGCAGGCGGAATGAAACCGAAACCAAAATCATGACGTCAGTACGGCCGCTTGCGTGGCCCAAACAAATTAAAACGCGCCGTAAGCGCGGTGACACGGCAAGAAACACTTCTACGCCACCTACGGAACAACAACCCGTGTGCGTGGCGTAACAAAAACGTTGTGTACAGCGTAACGGCAAATCGTTGGGAGTATGACCAGACTGGATTGGGCCCATAATGATACATGAGTGTTGCGAGTTTGCCGCCTTTTGTGTGTGGCCGTAAATTCTATACAAAAATGCATGAACAGCTAAACGGCGCCTATGTGTATTGGTGCTGTAGTGACAGCTCAACCAAAATGGCGCCATGGCAAGTGAGAACCAATCGTAACGCAGGAGCTTCAACCAATAATAGCAGAGGTTGGCCCAGCCAATCGTAACGCATGAGGGTTCACGAATCACAACTGAGGAGGCGTGACACAGGTGAATACCCGGCACGCCTACGTGTTGGATTTCGCCATCGCTCAAATCACACCTTTCGTACGATATCGTTCAATTACACGTGTCGATTGTGCGTATCCACTTAGCCGACATCGTCAGATGTGAGGTCCGGAGCTCAGATCTCGATTTTGCGATTTGATCATGTATCGTTCGTCGTATCTTGCCGTCACACGCACAGACATCGTTCAAGCGATGTTTAATCTGGCGCGTTCAAGCGATATCTTGCAAGATATCGTAGCGTGTGACGGCCGCCTTAAAAACATTAAAGCGAACCTGTCACCCCCTCCAGACATCTAAAAATACCATAGCCACCTTCTGTAGCACTAAGGCTGCAGTCTGACAAGGTGTCTATAGCATTTATGCTCCCTTGATTCACCGAAATAAAGACTTATATAAAATCTGTTTCAAACCAGATCCAAGACCGGGAGGCGGGTTTTCAAGTGTCTATCTCCCTCCTCTGTGGTGTCAGTCATCCCTCTCTGCTCTCTGTGCACCGCCTCCAGGGCCACCTCCCTGCACTACAGAGCTTTGTCAGCTCTGCTACAACATATAGTGCTGTTATAAGGAGACCCCACAGTAGTAAATCTAGCAGGAGGATCCTGAGCAGAGAAAGCCTTGCCTGCTACATAGCAGCCTTGAGCTGTCAGCAGTGCAGCAGAGTTGAGTTTGTGCTTTAGATCATAGGCTGAGGAGCAATGCTGCTGTTTACAAGAAACTGAAAGTGAAAACTGCTCAGCTCAAGGGCTATGTAGCAGGCAGTGCTCAGGGTCCTCCTGCTACATTTACTACTGTGAGGTCTCCTATAACAGCAGCTCTGTGTTGTAGCAGAGCTGACAAAGCTCTGTAATGCAGGGAGATGGCCCTGGAGGTGGTGCACAGAGAGCAGAGAGGGATGACTGACACCACAGAGGAGGGAGACAGACACTTGAAAACCCGCCTCCCGGTCTTGGATCTGGTTTGAAACAGATTTTATATAAGTCTTTATTTCAGTGAATCAAGGGAGCATAAATGCTATAGACACCTTCTCAGAATGCAACCTTATGCTGCAGAAGGTGGCTATGGTATTTTTAGATGCCTGGAGGGGTGGACAGGTTCGCTTTAAAGGGATTATCCAAGTTTGGGATGCAATTCTGCAATCATCCTATGATGGTGGGTTTACACACACCAATCATTGTATCCAATATCTGAACCAATCTCTGGTTGCAGTGAAATCATGGACAGATTGCTCCATGTTGTACACAGCCACAAAATGGAACTATGTGTCCATGATTTCACTGCAACCAGAGATTGGTTCAGATATTGGATACAATGATTGGTGTGTGTAAACCCACCATTAGACTGCAAACTTGTTAATTCTCACAGCGCAGGTTTCTCTGGTGCCGGTGCTGGGACTGGGTAGTCATGTGAATGCAGGTATGCAATTTGCAATCACATTCCAAAGAGGAGTGTACACACTTGTACTGAGGAAGGCTGCACACGTCTGTATACAAATCCTGACAGCACACACACTGCACACTGTGAGGGATTACAGGTCTGCATGTATACAAATCCTGACAGCACACACACTGCACACTGTGAGGGATTACAGGGCTGCAGACCCATAAAGTGACTGCAGACTTGCACTTCAAGCTTGGACAATTCCATTTAATTTAATCCCAACTCTTGGGTATTACATGAACATGTATAATTCAAGCTTCTACTATAAGGCCCCTTTCACATCTATGGCTATGTTCACACACATGCGTTTTTTTTGACCATCTCTGCATTTTTGGGCTGTTAAAAAAAACGCAGATGCGTTAACGCAGGGTACATTTGAGTGTAGCTGCGTTTTTCAGCTCCATTTGCGTTTTTTACCCCTAGTCCAAAAAACGCTGCATGCAGCGTTTTTGGGTGCTGTAAAAAAACGCATGTGCGTTTTTCCAAAAACGCATGCGTTTTTTTAACATGGGGCCCTATGGGAAACGCATGCAAAAACGCATGGTACATTAGTACCTTTTAGTGCCATTCAAAAACGCATGCGTTTCCCATAGGGGCCCATGTTAAAAAAACGCACATGCGTTTTTTTTAACATGGGGGCCCTATGGGAAACGCATGCGTTTTTAAAAGGCACATTTATGCACCCTGCGTTAACGCTTGCGTTTTTGCCTGCGTTTTTGGTGAAAAAATGACTAAGTCCAAAAACGTGGCAAATCCTTTCAGACACACAAGGGACATTTTTAAGCACTCTTAAAAAAACGCAAGTGCTTTTAAGAGTGCTAAAAAAAACGCAAATTGAGTGTGAACAATGCCAATGCGTCTGCTGCGTTTTGCTTCATTTGCGTTTTCATGCGTTTTTACCGCAAAAACGCATCAAAACGCATGCGTTTTTGTCCCTATTGATTTTAATGGTAACGCATGACAAACGCAAGCAAAAACGCATGTAAAAACGCATGTGCGTTTGCAAAACCGCAAAACGCATGCGTTTTTGCAAACGCAGCCAAAAACGTTGTTTGCCACGTTTTCAGCTGCGTTTGCAAAAACGCATGCGTTTTACGTTTTTGCAAACGCACATGCGTTTTTACATGCGTTTTTGCATGCGTTTTTCATGCGTTACCATTAAAATCAATGGGGACAACGCATGCGCTTTGATGCGTTTTTGCGGTAAAAACACATGAAAACGCAAATGAAGCAAAACGCAGCAGACGCATAGATGTGAAAGGGGCCTAACTATCTTCCAGTAGTAAAGACAGAGTTACATTTTCATTCTCAATAGTGATAGGCTATGTTCACACACAATTTGCGTTTTTTTTTAGCACTCTTAAAAGCACTTGCGTTTTTTTAAGAGTGCCAAAAAATGTCCCTTGTGTGTCTGAAAGGATTTGCCACGTTTTTGGACTTAGGCTGTGGTCACAGTACCATTTTTCACATGCATTTTTGGAGACCTGCGTTTTCAAAAACGCATGTAAAAAACGCACCCATAGGCCCCCATATTAAAAAACGCATGCCCTAATAGCCAAAAAGCATGTGTGACTGTCCCATGCGTTTTTGGAGCATATCCAAAAACGCATGCGTTTTTTAATAAGGGGCCTTATGGAAAACGCATGTACAATTAGTGCCATTCAAAAACGCATGCGTTTCCCATAGGAGCCCATGTTAAAAAACGCATGCGTTTGCGGAAACGCATGCGTTTTTTTAACATGGGCTCCTATGGGAAACGCATGCGTTTTTGAATGGCACTAAAAGGTACTAATTGTACATGCGTTTTTGCATGCGTTTCCCATAGGAACCCATGTTATAAAAACGCATGCGTTTTCTACAAAAACGCATGCGTTTTTCAAAACGCTCAAAAAAATACTACAAGCACTATTTTTATGTGCAGATTCAAAAACGCAGCCAAAAACGCAGGGAGCCATCAGAGACCTTAAAAAACTCATGCTGACATGAAAAACGCATGTAAAAAAGCATGCGTTTTTAAAAGGCACTAAAAAAACTGTGACCACAGCCTTAGTCATTTTTTCACCAAAAACGCAGGCAAAAACGCAAGCGTTAACGCAGGGTGCATAAATGTGTCTTTTAAAAACGCATGTGTTTCCCATAGGGCCCCCATGTTAAAAAAACGCATGTGCGTTTTTTCAAAAACGCATGCGTTTTTTTAACATGGGCCCCTATGGGAAACGCATGCGTTTTTGAATGGCACTAAAAGGTACTAATGTACCATGCGTTTTTGCATGCGTTTCCCATAGGGCCCCATGTTAAAAAAACGCATGTGTTTTTGGAAAAACGCACATGCGTTTTTTTACAGCACCCAAAAACGCTGCATGCAGCGTTTTTTGGACTAGGGTAAAAAACGCAAATGGAGCTGAAAAACGCAGCTACACTCAAATGTACCCTGCGTTAACGCACCTGCGTTTTTTTTAACAGCCCAAAAACGCAGAGATGGTCAAAAAAACGCATGTGTGTGAACATGGCCATAGATGCATAAAATTGATTTTTTTTTTACAGGTAATCTTGGTATTATATGTAAGGCCAGGGTTACATTTACGGTTTGACCCTAGCCTACCGGATTGCGGATTAAACATAGTACTTTTCCCAGCACCGCATAGTGTTACCGCTATGCTGTGCTGGATAACGCTGCCCCTAGAAACCCTATATTTACCTTCCTAACCTGTCAAACAGGCAGCTGCTGCTGGGAGTGCGCTTTGCAGCACCGCACAGGAAACGCTGTCTGCAGTTTATATTGAAAGGATGCAGCAGAGTCGGAACTTCACTTCACCGGGTACTTTTACTGAAACTTCGCCAAAGTAATTACAGTTCAGCAGTGCAGTAGATGGTATAATGGCAAATGCTACAGATACTGCAAATGGAATTTATGGCCGTTAGATGGATCCCTCCTTATGTACCTTTCTTGTTCCTTTCTTTCCTTGCCTCCCAGTGGCGGTGAAGTCTGACTCTTAAAGATGATCTGACCTCCTATTGCTTTTCTAGTCTCCTCTCCCTTGTACCCGTCAGGTGAATCTTTTACTTGTCCTTCGCAGGATCCGATTGCAGGACTGATTCCCCTCTTGTGGGCTCTTTGGGAGTCGGGGCCGTATCTATAATATCCCCGATCATCGGATTTTCTATGAGCCGTATAGGAACCCACAGGTGCGGGCTCCGGTACCTGGTTCTCTTCTGTTATTCTGTTACTCAATCCCCTTCTTAGAGTGAGCTCGCTGCTGAGCTACCTTTTCTCTCTTTCTTTCTCTCTGGGATCTTTCCTTTAGTTCTCTGGGCCCCTCAGCCGAGGAGGCCCTCCTGTTCCCTCAGGCTAGCTGCCTGGCTTCCTCTCTCACTCCTCCAACTTACAGTCTACTCACTAGTTCCCCCTAGAGGCCACTATATCTCTTCCCGGGGTCCCTCCCACCTACTATCCTAGTGTGTGGGTGTCAGCTCTAGGGTTCCACCTAGTGACCATAGTTCCAATTGCAGTGGGGTGACTGCACTGCTTTTCTGGGTGCAGTTCCCCTTTTGTGGCTCCTACATGGTGGCTCGCCACACTTATGTCACCCCCCCAAAAAAAAATGAGAAAAGTATTCAAGAAGTGATACCTTTATTGGCTAACCAGATAAATTATATTTGCATGCTTTCAGAGCTCAGAAGGTTCCTTCATAAGGCAATATTACAAGTGCCTTGACTTATAATATTTCCTGATGAAGGAGCCTCTGAAAGCTTGCAAACATAATATCTCTGGTAAGCCAATAAAGGTATCACTCCTTGAATACTTTTCTCATTTTTGGGGGGGACATAAGTATTTACATCAGCTTTGCCCATACATTTTCAATAGGATTGAGATTAGGGCTTAGTGATGGCCACTCCAAAACATTGGAGCCACTTTGTAACCAGTTTCCGTATGCCACAATGGTCATTGTCCAATTGGAAGACCCATTTCTGTCCAAGCTTTAACTTCCTGGCTGATGTATTGAGATGTTGCTTCAGTATTCAGTATAGCAATCTATTTTGTGAAGTTCACCAGTCCCTCCTTCAGCAAAACAACCCCACAACATGATGCTGCCACTCCCGTGTTTCACAGTTCCTCCCTTTTTCCTCTGAATGTAACAATGGTCATTATGGCCAAACAGTTCAATTTTAGTTTTATAAATACAAAAAGGGGGAGACAAGAGGCGCAATAGCGCCCTATCACTAGTGACACACTGAGTCTATCAATAGGTGTACAGGATAGGTGCCGAAACGCGTGGGTGAATAAAGGAGATCTTTGCTTTGGAACCTTGCCTTCTTTGTGACTTCTTGGAGACATCCATCCCTTGTGATTCCACTGAGACAGCAGCGCGGACCGTGACACACCATCTTCCCTATATATGAGCAATTTTAGTTTTGTCAGACCACAGTGCGTGTCTACAAAATGTTAGGTCTTTGTTCCTGTGTGCATGTCCAAACATTAATCTGGCATTTTTTATGTTTCTTTTGGAATAATGGCTTGTTCCTGCCTTTCAGCCAATGTTGATACAATATTTGTTTCACTGTGGTTAATGACACAATCTTACCAGCTTCTGCCATCATCTTTACAAGGGGTTTTGTTTTGGTTCTTAGTAGTGATGAGCGAGTACTAAAATGCTCGGGTGCTCGAAGCTCGGGCCGAGCATTCCGAGATACTCATGTACTCGGCCCGAGTAACGAGCCCAATGTTATCCTATGGGAGACACGAGTATTTTTATGAAATGACTGCCGGCTGCATGGAAAAACCCTAAAAATGTCACAAAAGTCTCAGAAGAGTGCTGAAATGACATGGCAACACCATGGGGAAGACCCCTGGAAGCATTTCTCACTCAAAAGTCACAGCTGTGAACAATGTTGTCCGAGTTTCACGCCAATTTCACGGATTGTCCAGAAAACCTTCCAAAATGACACAAAAATGAATATTTAGGTTGGAAATGTTAAGGGCACATACCCAATAGTGAGATACAGCTGGTGTATGTCACTTTTTGTGATTACATAAAAGATTTGACGTGAAAACATTGTGCGACACTCCGATGACCCTGACAAGAGACGTACATGAAGCCCTGTCTAGAAATAAAGTGCCCATTTTGAGGAACTGGGTCTATTGTAGTATCTTCCTTTGCAAGGGCAGTCCAAAATTGTGAGGTTCACCAATGCCCCTGGATACAGACATGCTGGATGGCCTGTAAACAAGAACTGGGTGTATTGTAGTATAGCCCTTTTGTCAGGGCAGACAAAAATTGGGAGGTTCAACAATGACCCATGCTTACAGACATGTAGTAGGGCCTGTAACCCTCAAGTGGGTGTATTGTAGTATAGCCCTTTGGTCAGGGCAGCCAAAAATTGGGAGGCTCCTCTTTGTCCCTGGATAGAGACGTGCAGGAGGGCCTGTAAACAAGAACTGGGTGTATTGTAGTATAGCCCTTTTGTCAGGGCAGACAAAAATTGGGAGGCTCCTCTTTGTCCCTGGATAGAGACGTGCAGGAGGGCCTGTAAACAAGAACTGGGTGTATTGTAGTATAGCCCTTTTGTCAGGGCAGACAAAAATTGGGAGGTTCCTCTTTGTCCCTGGATAGAGACGTGCAGGAGGGCCTGTAAACAAGAACTGGGTGTATTGTAGTATAGCCCTTTTGTCAGGGCAGACAAAAATTGGGAGGTTCAACAATGACCCATGCTTACAGACATGTAGTAGGGCCTGTAACCCTCAAGTGGGTGTATTGTAGTATAGCCCTTTTGTCAGGGCAGACAAAAAATGGGAGGTTCAACATTGACCCATGCTTACAGACATGTAGTAGGGCCTGTAACCCTCAAGTGGGTGTATTGTAGTATAGCCCTTTTGTCAGGGCAGCCAAAAATTGATAGGTTCAACAATGACCCATGCTTACAGACATGTAGTAGGGCCTGTAATCCTCAAGTGGGTGTATTGTAGTATAGCCGTTTTGTCAGGGCAGACAAAAATTGGGAGGCTCCTCTTTGTCCCTGGATAGAGACGTGCAGGAGGGCCTGTAAACAAGAACTGGGTGTATTGTAGTATAGCCCTTTTGTCAGGGCAGACAAAAATTGGGAGGTTCAACAATGACCCATGCTTACAGACATGTAGTAGGGCCTGTAACCCTCAAGTGGGTGTATTGTAGTATAGCCCTTTTGTCAGGGCAGACAAAAATTGGTAGGTTCAACAATGATCCATGCTTACAGACATGTAGTAGGGCCTGTAACCCTCAAGTGGGTGTATTGTAGTATAGCCGTTTTGTCAGGGCAGACAAAAATTGGGAGGCTCCTCTTTGTCCCTGGATAGAGACGTGCAGGAGGGCCTGTAAACAAGAACTGGGTGTATTGTAGTATAGCCCTTTTGTCAGGGCAGACAAAAATTGGGAGGTTCAACAATGACCCATGCTTACAGACATGTAGTAGGGCCTGTAACCCTCAAGTGGGTGTATTGTAGTATAGCCCTTTTGTCAGGGCAGCCAAAAATTAATAGGTTCAACAATGACCCATGCTTACAGACATGTAGTAGGGCCTGTAACCCTCAAGTGGGTGTATTGTAGTATAGCCGTTTTGTCAGGGCAGACAAAAATTGGGAGGCTCCTCTTTGTCCCTGGATAGAGACGTGCAGGAGGGCCTGTAAACAAGAACTGGGTGTATTGTAGTATAGCCCTTTTGTCAGGGCAGACAAAAATTGGGAGGTTCAACAATGACCCATGCTTACAGACATGTAGTAGGGCCTGTAACCCTCAAGTGGGTGTATTGTAGTATAGCCCTTTTGTCAGGGCAGCCAAAAATTAATAGGTTCAACAATGACCCATGCTTACAGACATGTAGTAGGGCCTGTAACCCTCAAGTGGGTGTATTGTAGTATAGCCGTTTTGTCAGGGCAGACAAAAATTGGGAGGCTCCTCTTTGTCCCTGGATAGAGACGTGCAGGAGGGCCTGTAAACAAGAACTGGGTGTATTGTAGTATAGCCCTTTTGTCAGGGCAGACAAAAATTGGGAGGTTCAACAATGACCCATGCTTACAGACATGTAGTAGGGCCTGTAACCCTCAAGTGGGTGTATTGTAGTATAGCCCTTTTGTCAGGGCAGACAAAAATTGGTAGGTTCAACAATGACCCATGCTTACAGACATGTAGTAGGGCCTGTAACCCTCAAGTGGGTGTATTGTAGTATAGCCGTTTTGTCAGGGCAGACAAAAATTGGGAGGCTCCTCTTTGTCCCTGGATAGAGACGTGCAGGAGGGCCTGTAAACAAGAACTGGGTGTATTGTAGTATAGCCCTTTTGTCAGGGCAGACAAAAATTGGGAGGTTCAACAATGACCCATGCTTACAGACATGTAGTAGGGCCTGTAACCCTCAAGTGGGTGTATTGTAGTATAGCCCTTTTGTCAGGGCAGACAAAAATTGGTAGGTTCAACAATGACCCATGTTTACAGACACAAGGTGTCACATGAGGAGAATAAGGAGCAGTCCAGCGATTAGCCAAAGTCCAGAAGTGTGTACCCATGGGTGAGTGGAGGTACATGTCAAATGCAAAAAACAAAATTAAATTCAGTTGTCATTAGCTGGTGGTGTGGTGAAGTCTGGCCCAATCCAACCCTTGATTCATCTTGATCAGAGTGAGCCTGTCCGCATTTTCAGTTGACAGGCGGGTGCGTTTATCAGTGATGATTCCACCTGCAGCACTGAAAGCACGCTCTGATAAACCGCTAGCGGCAGGGCAGGCCAGGACTTCCAAGGCGTAGAGAGCCAATTCATGCCACGTGTCGAGCTTGGAGACCCAATAATTGAAAGGCACCGAGGAATCTCGCAGTACAGTTGTTCGATCTGCAAGGTACTCCTTCAGCATCTGCCCGAACTTAGCATTTCTGGTGGCACTACCCCGCACCTCAGGGGCTGTGGTACGTGAGGGGCTGAAAAAACTGTCCCACATCGTAAAGACAGTTCCCCTGCCTCTGCCGGATTGGACTTGTGCCCCTCTCGGCCGTACGCCTTGGTTGTCCATCGAATCCTGACCTATGGCGCTAGCGTTTTGTGAGGGGAATGATTTCACAACTTCCGTGACTATGGCCCTGTGGAACTGCAGCATTTTGGCTGACCTCTCCGCCTCAGGAATGAGAGACATAAAGTTCTCCTTGTAGCGTGGGTCTAAGAGTGTTGCCAACCAGTACTGATTGTTGGCCAAGATGTTCTGAACGCGAGGGTCACGAGACAGGCAGCTTACCATAAAGTCAGCCATCTGCGCCAGACTCTTAACAGCCATCACTTCAGTATCCAGACCAACACGATGACTGAACATGCTGTCCTCCTCCTCCTCCTCCTCATCCTCCTCCTCATCTCCCCTGTCCTCTGGCCAGCCACGCTGAATCGAGGGTATGACTGGTGTGCATGTCATATCCCCAAGTTGGCCTGAGAGTTGCTCCATGTCTTCATCCTCCTCCTCGTCATAGTCCTCCACTACACGTTGTTACGACATGAGGCTGGGCTGTGTGTTTTCACCCACACCCACTACAGTTTCTTGCTCTAAGTCATCGCGCTCGGCCTGCAATGCATCCTCTTTTATTTTCAGCAGAGACCGTTTTAGAAGGCAGAGTAGTGGTATGGTGACGCTAATAATGGCGTCATCGCCGCTCACCATCTTGGTGGAGTCCTCAAAGTTTTGGAGGACGGTGCATAGGTCCGACATCCATCTCCACTCCTCAGGTGTTATGTGTGGAGTTTGACCCATTTCCCGACGGCTTAGGTATGAGGTAGTCAAATGCCTCTTCTGTCACATACCGACCAATGTGAGTTAATTCCAACGCGTGGGGACATCACACACCAGTCTGTGGGCCAGAAGAGCAAACGGCGCTGAAAGCTGGCAAGGCTGGCTGAAGCAGCAGGTGACTTGCGAAAATGTGCAGACAGACGCCGAACTTTTACCAGCAGGTCAGACACCTCCGGGTATGACTTCACAAACCTCTGAACCACCAGGTTGAGCACATGGGCCACGCATGGAACATGCGTCAGCTGCCCTCGTCTCAAAGCTGCCACCAGGTTCCGGCCATTGTCACACACGACCTTTCCTGGCTTTAGGTTCAGAGGTGTGAGCCAGTGATCTGCCTGTTGTTTCAGAGCTGTCCACACCTCTTCTGCATTGTGGGGTTTGTCACCTATGCAGACTAGCTTCAGCACAGCCTGTTGCCGCTTTGCAGAGGCAGTGCTGCAGTGCTTCCAGCTTGGGACAGGTGTGGAGGGTACAGTGGATGAGGATGCGCAGGAGGAGGAGGAGCTGAAGAGCATGACATTCCGGAGCTGTAGAGTGTCGGTGAAACCCTGACAGAGGTAGGGCCTGCTATCCTTAGTGTGGGAAGGACGTGTTCCGTCCCTCGCTCAGACTGTGTCCCAGCCTCCACAATATTAATCCAGTGTGCCGTCAAGGAGATGTAGCGGCCTTGCCCACAAGCACGTGTGATGCTGTTGGACACGTGGTTATGCAATGCGGGGACGGCACATCTGGAGAAATAGTGTCGGCTGGGGACCGAGTAACATGGGACAGCAGCCGCCATCAGGTCGCGGAATGCGTCCGTCTCCACCAGACGGAAAGGCAACATTTCTAGCGCTATGAGTCGCGAAATGTGAGCATTCAGGACTGTGGCATGTGGGGCATTGGCAGCGTATTTGCGCCTGCGTTCAAATGTTTGCTGAATGGATAATTGAACGCTGCGCTGGGACAAGGACGTGCTTGATGGTGGTGGAATTTGTGCGTCGGCAACTTCAGGTGCAGGAACGGAGGCTTGTTCGCGTCCAGCATGGACAGGGGATTGGCTTGCATGCACAACAGGCTAAGACGTAGCAGTGACATCAGCACGCACCGCTCCTCGACTCTGTGGTACTTCCCACAAAGTCGGGTGCTTGGCTGACATGTGCCTGATCATGCTGGTGGTGGTCAGGCTGCTAGTTTTCGTACCCCTGCTGATAGTGGCATGGCAGGTGTGGCAAATGGCCTTTTTAGAGTCTTCTGGAGCCAACTTAAAAAACTCCCAGACTCGGGAAGACCGAACATTTGCACAGGCACCTTGAGTCGTGTTGTTGTTCGGGGGAACGGTTGCCTGCCTTCTGCCTGCGGACGCAACCCTGCTTCGTACTGGCTGTTGGGATGCTACGCCTCCCTCCCCTGTGCACTGCTGTCCTCGCTCTGCATATCCTCCTGCCATGTAGGGTCAGCTACTGGATCATCCACAACGTCGTCTTCCTCTTCCGCACCCTGATCCTCCTCCTGACTTCCTGGCAATTGTGTCTCATCATTGTCCACCCCTTGTTGAGACACTTTGACAACGTTCCGTTCGTCATAACGCGGCTGCTCAAATATTTGTGCATCTGTACATACCATCTCCTCATGAGCCACTTCAAGAGGAGGTGGCGACAGGCCAGATTCTGCGAATGGATACGTGAACAGCTCTTCCGAGTGTCCTAGTGTGGGATCAGTAATGTCCGTGGACGTGTACTCGGCCAGGTGGTAGGAAGGAGGATCAGGTTGGGAAATGTGCAGTATCACGGCTACTGACAGTTGACCGTGCGGAAGACAGGGTGTTTGTGGAGGTGCCCATCTGACTTGAAGCATTATCCGCTATCCAAGTAACAACCTGTTGACACTGGTCTTGGTTCAACAGTGGTGTACTGCTGCGGGCCCCAAGAATTTGGGACAGGACGTGCGAGCGAGGAGATGTGGCCCTTTGTTGTTGCGCAATTAGTGCTTGCACACGACCTCGGCCTCTGCCTGCACCACCATCACGTCCACTTCCTTGTTCCTTGCCAACGCCCTTGCCAACGCCTTTGCGCATTTTGCCTGTATAGAGCGACAACTGTCTGGTGACTGTGGAGGTCACAGGAGATTAGGATTTTAGTTCCCTAACCTGAATAAAGGTATGACGTACAACAGTGTGGTGACTGTTGAGATGACAAGAGTTAGGATTTTAGTTCCCTAACCTGTAGAAATGGTATGACGTACAACAGTGTGGTGACTGTTGAGATGACAAGAGTTAGGATTTTAGTTCCCTAACCTGAATAAAGGTATGACGTACAACAGTGTGGTGACTGTTGAGATGACAAGAGTTAGGATTTTAGTTCCCTAACCTGTAGAAAGGGTATGACGTACAACAGTGTGGTGACTGTTGAGATGACAAGAGTTAGGATTTTAGTTCCCTAACCTGTAGAAAGGGTATGACGTACAACAGTGTGGTGACTGTTGAGATGACAAGAGTTAGGATTTTAGTTTCCTAACCTGTAGAAAGGGTATGACGTACAACAGTGTGGTGACTGTTAAGATGACAAGAGTTAGGATTTTAGTTCCCTAACCTGTAGAAAGGATATGACGTACAACAGTGTGGTGACTGTTGAGATGACAAGAGTTAGGATTTCAGTTCCCTAACCTGAATAAAGGTATGACGTACAACAGTGTGGTGACTGTTGAGATGCCAAGAGTTAGGATTTTAGTTCCCTAACCCATAGAAAGGGTATGACGTACAACAGTGTGGTGACTGTTGAGATGACAAGAGTTAGGATTTTAGTTCCCTAACCTGTAGAAAGGGTATGACGTACAACAGTGTGGTGACTGTTGAGATGACAAGAGTTAGGATTTCAGTTCCCTAACCTGAATAAAGGTATGACGTACAACAGTGTGGTGACTGTTGAGATGCCAAGAATTAGGATTTTAGTTCCCTAACCTGAATAAAGGTATGACGTACAACAGTGTGGTGACTGTTGAGATGCCAAGAGTTAGGATTTTAGTTCCCTAACCTGAATAAAGGTATGACGTACAACAGTGTGGTGACTGTTGAGATGCCAAGAGTTAGGATTTTAGTTCCCTAACCTGAATAAAGGTATGACGTACAACAGTGTGGTGACTGTTGAGATGCCAAGAGTTAGGATTTTAGTTCCCTAACCTGAATAAAGGTATGACGTACAACAGTGTGGTGACTGTTGAGATGCCAAGAGTTAGGATTTTAGTTCCCTAACCTGTAGAAAGGGTATGACGTACAACAGTGTGGTGACTGTTGAGATGACAAGAGTTAGGATTTTAGTTCCCTAACCTGTAGAAAGGGTATGACGTACAACAGTGTGGTGACTGTTGAGATGACAAGAGTTAGGATTTTCAGTTCCCTAACCTGAATAAAGGTATGACGTACAACAGTGTGGTGACTGTTGAGATGCCAAGAGTTAGGATTTTAGTTCCCTAACCTGAATAAAGGTATGACGTACAACAGTGTGGTGACTGTTGAGATGCCAAGAGTTAGGATTTTAGTTCCCTAACCTGAATAAAGGTATGACGTACAACAGTGTGGTGACTATTGAGATGCCAAGAGTTAGGATTTTAGTTCCCTACTTGAATAAAGGTATGACGTACAACAGTGTGGTGACTGTTGAGATGACAAGAGTTAGGATTTTAGTTCCCTAACCTGTAGAAAGGGTATGACGTACAACAGTGTGGTGACTGTTGAGATGACAAGAGTTAGGATTTTAGTTCCCTAACCTGTAGAAAGGGTATGACGTACAACAGTGTGGTGACTGTTGAGATGACAAGAGTTAGGATTTCAGTTCCCTAACCTGAATAAAGGTATGACGTACAACAGTGTGGTGACTGTTGAGATGCCAAGAATTAGGATTTTAGTTCCCTAACCTGAATAAAGGTATGACGTACAACAGTGTGGTGACTGTTGAGATGCCAAGAGTTAGGATTTTAGTTCCCTAACCTGAATAAAGGTATGACGTACAACAGTGTGGTGACTGTTGAGATGCCAAGAGTTAGGATTTTAGTTCCCTAACCTGAATAAAGGTATGACGTACAACAGTGTGGTGACTGTGAGATGCCAAGAGTTAGGATTTTAGTTCCCTAACCTGAATAAAGGTATGACGTACAACAGTGTGGTGACTGTTGAGATGCCAAGAGTTAGGATTTTAGTTCTCCTAACCTGTAGAAAGGGTATGACGTACAACAGTGTGGTGACTGTTGAGATGACAAGAGTTAGGAATTTAGTTCCCTAACCTGTAGAAAGGGTATGACGTACAACAGTGCGGTGACTGTTGAGATGACAAGAGTTAGGATTTCAGTTCCCTAACCTGAATAAAGGTATGACGTACAACAGTGTGGTGACTGTTGAGATGCCAAGAGTTAGGATTTTAGTTCCCTAACCTGTATTAAGGTAGTACGTACACCTGTCTGGTGACTGTTGAGATGACAAGAGTTAGGATTTTAGTTCCCTAACCTGTATTAAGGTAGTACGTACACCTGTCTGGTGACTGTAATGGTTTCAGGAGACGATTTTAGTCCCTAACCTGTATTAAGGTAGTAAGTACAAGAGTGTGGTGACTCTAATGGTCACAGAAAAGCTTGGATTCCAATCTGTATCACCCTGCCTATATCCTCCTAGATTAGTCCTGAGAAGGACTGTTCTGGTCACTGGAAAGCTTGGACTCCGATCTGGATCACCCTGCCTATATCCTCCTAGATTATTCCTGAGAAGGACTGTTGTGGTCAGCAGCAGCAGTTTGCAGCCCTGCTCCGGATCTACCTGTAAGGGCCGCAAATCTGTCCCTAAGCAGCAGCAGACACTCTCCCTACACTCACTGTCTGGAAGGCTGTGTGCCGAGCACAGCGAGCCGGGAGTTATAAAGGCTCGGTGACGCTGTGCAGGCCGGCCAATCACTGCTATGCCACAACTAACAGGGCTGTGGCATTGCAGTGGTCTGCCAGCCAATCCCTGCACATGGGCTGGCTCTCAAAAGAGCGCCAACATGCAGAGATGACGACCACGAGCACAGCACGAGTATCGCGAGATTACTCGGTGCTCGGCGAGTCGCCCGAGTACAGTGATACTCGTGCGAGTACCGAGTAGTGGCGAGCATGCTCGCTCATCACTAGTTCTTAGGTTGATATGCACATATCAGACCAAAGCATGTTAATCTCTGGGACACAGAACCCGTGTCCTTTTTTGAATGATATGATGGCTGCACATTACCATCTTGTTTGTACTTGCAAATAATTGTTTGTACCGATGAACAAGGCACCTTCAGGTATCTGAAAATTGCACCCAAGGATAAACCAAACTCATGCAAGTCCACAAGTTTCTTCCTGATATCTTTGCTGATTTCTTTAGACTTTCCCATGATGTTATACAAATAAGAAGTTTGTTCCCTGTGTGCATTATAATACATCCACAGGTGTGTCTCTCATTAATTCACATGTTGCCAATAAACCTATTAGAAGCTTCCACACACATGACATCATCATATGGGCTTTCCTAAATTGTTTAAAGTGTTAATCTTAGTGTATGTAAACTTTTGGCTTTGAAGAAAGTGATTAAAATGCCTTAAAACATTTTCTCTATCAATATTCTGGCATTTGGCAAATATAAATAATTATGGCAATCCTAATTGGAAAGTTTTATTTTGATTTCACATCAGATAGTGAGAAAAACATGCATGTGTGTCTTTTTATATAGTGTATGTAAATGTCTGCTTTCAACTATACATTTATTTTTTATTCCATGACCATTTTAATTTGTTCAAGTGTACATAAATGTGTATTAATTTGCCTAAATGATCAGCAAAACCCCAGTATTTATCAGTAATAATTGCTACTAATATTTAGACATAAAAGCAAAGGAAAAACCAATCCCCAAATCGTGTTGGATAACCATTGGCAATAGGCCAGGGGTCTCAAACTCGGCTGGGTTGGTGGGCCGCACATAGAAAAATATTGATATCGGGGGGCTGCATTGCTTGTAGGACTAAGGGTGCTTTCACAACAGCGGTAAATGCTGATCGCGGCAGTTGTGGTGAAATAAACGCAACTACCGCGATTAAAGCATAACGGCCGCGATCGTGGCACACTTGCGGCAAGCCCCATACAATGTCTATGGGGCTTGCGGTAAGTGTGCAGCAAGTGCGGTTTCAGCACTTGCGGCTGCAAAAAAAAATGCTGCATACCGCGGTTTTTTCGCGCCCGCACCTGCCGCAAGTGCCGAAACCGCACCTGCTGCACACTTACCGCAAGCCCCATAGACATTGTATGGGGCTTGCCGCAAGTGTGCCACGATCGCGGCCGTTATGCGGTAATCACGGCAGTTGCGTTTTTTTTTCACCGCAACTGCCGCGAACAGCGCAAAACGTGATGTGAAAGCAGCCTAAGTGACATTTTTAGTAATACCAGATTTTTTTGCTCAATGTAGTAATGTCAAAATCCTGACCCCTTTCTTGTAGTAATGTCCCCATCTTGATCCCTTTCTTGTTGTAATGTCCCCATACTGGTCCCCATCCTGGTCCCCCTCTTGTACTAATATCCCCAACCTGGTCCCCTTTTGTAATAATGTCCTCCATGCTGGTCCCCTTTTGTAGTAATGTCCCCCATCCTGGCCCCCATAGTGTAGTAATGTCCCCCATGCTGATCCCCTTTTGCAGTGATGTCCCCCATGCTGCTCCCCTTTTGCAGTGATGTCCCCCATGCTGGTCCTCTTTTGTAGTGATGTCCCCCATGCTGATCCCCTTTTATAGCGATGTCCCCATAGTGTAGTAATGTCCTCCATGCTGGTCCCCTTTTGTAATAATGTCCTCCACGCTGGTCCCCTTTTGTAGTAATGTCCCCCATCCTGGCCCCCATAGTGTAGTAATGTCCCCATGCTGATCCCCTTTTGTAGCGATGTCCCCATCCTGGCCCCCACAGTGTAGTAATGTCCACATTCTGGCACCTTTTGTAGTGATGTCACCATCCTCACCCCCATAGTGCAATAATGTCCCCTATGCTGGACCCCTTTTTTACTGATGTCCCCAACCTGGTCTGAATTCTTATCACACACTAACTCACGCACACACTAACACACTCACTCACTGTCACTCATGTGGAACAAAAGGGGGGGGGGGGGACCACAACCGATGAGCGGCACCTGGTGGTCTAGTGGGGGCGACATTAAAAGTGGGGGGTTCGCATCTCACCTTTGCAGGTTGTGCAACCCTGCACAACCTCGGCGTATCACACTGGATGGCTCCGGACTCCAGCATTCGGGGTTTCCTCCACGAGCAGCTCCTTCTTCCAGTCAGGTGACTCGAGCAAGCCGATCACCTGCCCCTGTGCCGTTCTCAGCTACGTCACCGCAGGTCCTTTGGATTCTGTTAGCGGTGACTCTGGTTCACAGCTGCTCCTGCTGCAACCCTAGGATGGGGATATGATATTTGTACAGAAGTGTGAGATTATAACAGAAGCGCAAGAGCACAGGAGGCACACGTTTAATTACCTTTGATATACCACAATGCATTTCCACGGCAGTCCGCAGTCTTCATCACGTAAACCCACCTGATGAAGACGGCGGACTGCCGTGGAAACGTGTTGTGGTATATCAAAGGTAATTAAACGTGTGCCTCCTGTGCTCTAGCGCTTCTGTTATAATCACACACTTCTGTACAAATTCGCAGGCACGCTCACAGGCAGGCACACAGGCAGGCACACAGGCAGGCAGCTCACAGGCAGGCACACAGGCACTCTCACAGCAGGCACAAAGGCACTCTCACAGGCAGGCACACAGCAGGCTCACAGGCAGCACACAGCAGCTCACATGCAGGCTCACAGCAGGCACACAGGCAGGCACACAGGCAGGCTCACAGGCAGGCACACAGGCAGGCTCACAGGCAGGCACACAGGCAGGCTCACAGGCAGGCTCACAGGCAGGCACACAGGCAGGCACACAGGCAGGCAGGCTCACAGGCAGCTCACAGCACTCTCACAGGCAGGCACACAGGCAGGCTCACAGACAGGCACTCTCACAGGCAGGCACACAGGCAGGCTCACAGGCAGGCACACAGCAGGCAGGCAACAGGCAGGCACACAGGCAGGCTCACAGGCAGGCCACAGGCAGGCACACAGGCAGGCTCACAGGCAGGCACAAGGCAGGCACACAGGCAGGCACACAGGCAGGCAGGCCACAGGCAGGCTCACAGGCAGGCACACAGGCAGGCTCACAGGCAGGCTCACAGGCAGGCACACAGGCAGGCTCACAGGCAGGCACATAGGCAGGCACACAGGCAGGCACACAGGCAGGCAGGCTCACAGGCAGGCTCACAGGCAGGCACACAGGCAGGCTCACAGGCAGGCACACAGGCAGGCTCACAGACAGGCTCACAGGCAGGCACACAGGCAGGCTCACAGGCAGGCACACAGGCAGGCACACAGGCAGGCACACAGGCAGGCTCACAGGCAGGCACATAGGCAGGCACACAGGAGGCACACAGGCAGGCAGGCTCACAGGCAGGCTCACAGGCAGGCCTCACAGGCAGGCACACAGGCATCACAGGCAGGCTCACAGGCAGGCACACAGGCAGGCTCACAGGCAGGCACACAGGCAGGCACACAGGCAGGCTCACAGGCAGGCACACAGGCAGGCACACAGGCAGGCAGGCTCACAGGCAGGCTCACAGGCTCACAGCACCTCAAGGCAGGCACACAGGCAGGCTCACAGCAGGCACACAGGCAGGCAGGCTAACAGGCAGGCACACAGGCAGGCTCACAGGCAGGCACACAGGCAGGCACACAGGCAGGCACACAGGCAGGCTCACAGCAGGCACATAGCAGCACACAGGCAGGCACACAGGCAGGCTCACAGGCAGGCTCACAGGCAGGCACACAGGCAGGCTCACAGGCAACACACAGGCAGGCTCACAGCAGGCTCATGGCAGCACACAGGCAGGCACACAGGCAGGCTCACAGCAGGCACACAGGCAGGCTCACAAGCAGGCTCACAAGCAGGCTCACAGGCAGGCTCACAGGCACTCACATTAACACTCACATTAACACTCACATTAACACACACTTTTGCTATGCTAACCATGCTGGCGGCGGTCCCGTGCATGGGACCGCCGCGGTCTCTGCTATAATCTTACTTCCGGCCGCTTCACTCTGCCGCTCGCTCTGCTGATGTGCCAGTTCAATGCAAGCCGCAGTCAGCCAATGAGAGGCCCGCAGGTGACCTCGGTGTATGACGTCACCTGCGGGCCTCTCATTGGCTGACGGCTTGCATTGAACTTACGGCGGGGCAGAGCGAGCGTCGGAGTGAAGCGGGCAGCGGCCGGAAGTAATATTATAGCAGAGACCGCGGCGGCCCCATGCACTGGACCGCCGTCAGCATGGTCAATTGTCCAAGGTGCCGGGGGCCGCACAGGGAAAGCCCCAGGGGCCGCGAGTTTGAGACCCCTGCAATAGGCCATATAGAACTTGTGATGCCCTAATCAGTCAGTGGTATTCTAACCGGATTTGGTTTATATTATATTACAATGTGCATTTAGGAGATCAAAGCTAGTTTTGTTTCACAGCAAAACAGGGTAAGGTTAGTTTCACACTTGTGTTCCATTTTGCCAGCTTTGTATTGGCAGCTGGCACTAAGACCGAGATTCATAATTCAATGGATAAGGAGGAATCCGGGTTCGAGCTGACATATATGTCTCAATACGACTATCATCAGTGGCAGTGTGAAGTAGCCGGTGTTGCACAGTTTGTATAGAAAAGTTGAATCAAAGTATAAAGAAAACAGCGGCACTCACAGGGTCTTGTACATTGCAGTGTGGAAAGTTTATTCCAATAAAATCATTGGTACAGAGTGCAGGAAGGGGGATCAGCAGGCTCGGACAACGGTCACCGTTTCACGCTGTCAGCGCTTGAGGACCCGTGGAAGTGCTTACAGCGTGAAACGGTGACCATCGTCTGACCCTGCTGATCCCCCTACCTGCACTCTGTACTAATGATTTTATTGGAATAAACTTTCCACACTGCAACGTACAAGGCCCGGTGAGTGCCGCTGTTTTCTTTATACAGAGATTCATAATGTGGGGCCAATGTTAGACCCACCATTATGAATCTCTAGTAAATCTACTCTATAATTGCCGTAGGCATTTTCGTGTCGGCCCCCGAAATCGCCGTGGCTATGTGAAGCGGCCATTGCGAGTCGCTGGCCGAAAATAGAACCAGAGGCTCGGCCACAAAGTTAGCGATTTACCGCTGAGGTAGCGCGAGCAATGGCCGCGAGGCCATTGCGAGTCGCTACCTCAACCGCCGCATCTGCCGCAACTCCACCTATACTTTCAATGGGGATCTATTGCGACTCGCTGTGTAGCGCGAGCAATGGCCGCGAGGCCATTGCGAGTCGCTACACTTGCGGCGCGGTTGCGGTAATCCCGATAGAAAGTATAGGGGATTTGCGGCAGGTGCGGCAAGTACGGTTTTGCAGGTGCGGCAAGTGCGGTTTTGCACTTGCGGCAGGTTTGCCCGCGAAAATTCCGTGGCTGACTGCGCTGTTGCTGGGTAGCAACCCATTTTGCCTACCAATCACCATACTGCCCTTTGTCTACCAATCACTATGCTCCCACCTGCCGCAATTTTATAGTGTTTACTGTAAGTTTTCCTCACAAATTATTCCTGCCTTGGTGATCGTGTGGGACGGACGTCGGAAAACCAGTGCTGGAACCTCATCCCTACAAGACATCTTTTTGGGCCAATATAATCGATTAGTAATGATTATTAATTATTAATATTATTATTTGTGTTAATATTAATTATTATTATTAATCGATTATGCCTTGGTGATCCTGTGGGACGGACGTCGGAAGACCAGTGCTGGAACCTCATCCCTTCAAGATCAGCTAAGATATCTTTTTTAATCAATATAATTGATTATACATTATGATTATTAATTAATATTATTATTATTAGTGTTAATATTAATTATTATTAATATATTATTAATATTATTATTATATATTGATATATTCCTAATTATATATCTTTTTGCCTCAATATAATTGATTATTCATTAGGATTATTTATTTATATTATTATTATTAGTGTTAATATTAATTATTATTATTAATATTATTGTTATATTGATATATTCATTATTATATATATATATATTGATATAGATATATATATAATATATATAATATACATTATATAGATTAAGATATATACATATATAGATATATATAGATGTCATATTATATATATGTATATGATTATTATATATATATATTGAATTATTTATTGATATATTCATAATCTACTATATAATTGCTATAGATAATATATATATAGATATATAGATATAGATATATAGATATACATTTATATATATCTATATATATATATACATGTCATATTATATATATGTATATGATTAGTATATATATATATTGTATATTAATCTCTCTATATATATATATATATATTTTTTTATTTTTTTTATTATTTTTTTTAAAAAAAAATTTAATATTTTGATTATTATTAAATTGATTTATTATTTGTTATTTTACGTGAATTTATTTGTATGAAGATTATTTTATTTTATTACAAAACCGCATCTGCGGCGCGGTTGCGGTAATTCCCATACAAAGTATAGGGGGACTTGCGGCAGGTGCGGCAAAACCGTACTTGCCGCAAGTCCCCCTATACTTTCTATGGGATTACCGCAACCGCACCGCAACTTGCACTTGCGGTTATTCTTATGGGGATTACCGCAACCGCGCCGCAAGTGCTCGCACTCAGCCAGCGATTTGCAATGCGGCGCGATTGCGGTAATCCTTATGGGGATTACCGCAACCGCGCCGCAAGTATAAGATATAGATATATAGATATAGATTTATATATATCTATCTATATATATACATGTCATATATATATATGTATATGATTAGTATATATATATATAGTATATTAATCTCTCTATATATATATATATATATTATTATTATTTTTTTTTTATTTTTATTTTAATTTTTTTGTTTATATTTTGATTATTATTAAATTGATTTATTATTTGTTAGTTTACGTGATTTTATTTGTATGAAGATTAATTTATTTTATTACAAAACCGCATCTGCGGCGCGGTTGCGGTAATTCCCATACAAAGTATAGGGGGACTTGCGGCAGGTGCGGCAAAACCGTACTTGCCGCAAGTCCTCCTATACTTTCTATGGAGATTACCGCAACCGCACCGCAACTTGCAGTTGCGGCGCGGTTGCGGTAATTCTTATGGGGATTACCGCAACCGCGCCGCAAGTGCTCGCACTCAGCCAGCGATTTGCAATGCGGCGCGATTGCGGTAATCCTTATGGGGATTACCGCAACCGCGCCGCAAGTGCTCGCACTCAGCCAGCGAGTCGCAATGCGGCGTGGTTGCGGTAATCCTTATGGAAGCGGGCATTGCGAGTCTCTGGCCGAAAATAGAACCAGAGGCTCGGCCACAAAGCAAGCGATTTCACGCTGAGGCTAGCGACTCGCTCTGACTCGCAGTTCTAAGGCGACTCGCTATGCCCGCGTAGCGGCCATGGCGAGTCGCCTTAGCAGCGCGGCCAATGCTTCGAGCGTATCAATATGACGACACTGACTCGCATCGAGTGTGGACTCAGAAGGGGCAAAAAACCCTTTCGTCATTATATAATAGATAATAGATTGTATTGTATATTAATCTCTCTCTATATATATATAATATATATATATATATATATATACACATTATATAGATTTAGATATATATATATATAAAAATATATATATACATGTCATATTATATATATATGTATATGATTATTAGTATATATATATATATATATATATATATATATATATATATATATATATATATTGTATATTGCTGCGGTTTTGCACTTGCGGCAAGTGCGGCCGCAAAACAAAACGTAGCTTTTTGACTAACAATCACTATACTCCCCCCCCCACCCCCGCCGCCATTTTAGTGATTAATAATATGGTTAATCCTCCATTTTATAGTGTTTCCTTTAACTTTTCCTTACAAATCATTTCTGCCTTGGTGATCCTGTGGAAGGACGTCAGAAAATCAGTGCTGGAACCTCAGCCCTACAATATCAGCTAAAGATATCTTTTTGGGCCAATATAATCGATTATTTATTGATATATTCATAATTATATATATATATATATATATATATATATAGAGAGATATAGATATATAGATATATATAATATTACATATATATCTATATATATATATTACTCTATATGTATATTATTAGTATATATATATATTGTATATTAATCTATATATATAATTTATATATATATATATATATATATATACACATTGTAATTATTGCTATGCAGAATGTATATTGATTGCTTCCTTAAATAATATACTGTAGCTATTATTGCATACATTTTCCTGTACTGTGCTCAATATGAGCTCTGAGAAACAAAAAAGCTCTGTTAGAGCACAAAAATGCTGCACGTCAGCGCAAGAAGCGTGCGCAGGAAGATCCAGAAACAAAATTTCTCCGTTTGCTTAAGCTCACAGAGGATTTAAATAAAAGAATTGCAAAGGAGTCTGCTGAAGAAAGAAGCAGTCGGTTGGCCAAAAAATTGAGGCGGAATGCAAAAGACGCAAAAAACAAAAGGTGAAGGTGCAAGGAGAACCATCTACCTCTGATATGGCGTCCATATCTGGGTCTCCAACACTTTCTGAAACTCAACTGCCTACAACATCTGGCCGTAAACAACAAAAGGTGAAGGTGCAACGAAAACCATCTACCTCTGATATGGCGCCTATATCTGTGTCTCCAACACTTTCTGAAACTCAACTGCCTACAACATCTGGCCGTAAACAACAAAAGGTGAAGGTGCAACGAAAACCATCTACCTCTGATATGGCGCCTATATCTGTGTCTCCAACACTTTCTGAAACTCAACTGCCTACAACATCTAGCACGGGTAAAGTGAAGGGCAAATGTTCTTCTAAAACAAGAACAGACAAGATTGCTTCTGCCATGACAAGACATCAATTGGCTAAAGTCAAACGTTTACAAATTATGTCACCTACCTCAAAACAACGCCATTTGGCCCATTTGGCTGCCTCACAGCGTCAACTACGCCAAAAAAAAAACCTCCGTAAGAAGTCTCCAGTCACTACTTCTTTTGTTGGATGTCTTGACAGTTCTACACAGCAACGCCTTATTTATGTAGGCATCTACAAAAAAGGTCATCTGTTGCTCACTTCACCTACGTCATCAATCCCTATTGGCTTTACTGATGACGATACTGCTATTTTAGAACATACCTGTGGGCCCATGAATGTGTTATGTGAACATTGTGAAGCACAACATTTTGAGGCTGAAAGGCCATCTGATGGACAGTTCTCCCTTTGTTGTCACAAGGGCAAAGTTAAGGTACCATTACCTCAGTACCCTGAGCTCTTCACTACTTTACTGAAAGGAGACAGCCCATATAGTAAAAATCTCATGGAGAATATCAGGAGCATTAATAGTTCCTTTGCATTTGCTTCCATGGGTGCAAGTGTTTCTCAACCACCTGGACACGGTCCTTATTGTTTCCGGATTCATGGCCAAATTTATCATAGAACTGGAACTCTCCACCCCGCTGAAGGTCAAGTTCCAGCATATGCACAGCTCTATATTTTGGATAGTGCTACTGCTACTGAACAACGCCTACAGTCTCCAGAAAATCTCAAGTGTAATCCAGCCTTGATGAGAATTATTGCTGAGCAATTGGAAGGTATTAATCCATTTGTTTCAGCCTACAAAATGTTACGGCAAGTGGAGGAAGAGGAAGAACAGAAAGCATTGGAACATGGCACAAAAATGCCTAATATCATCATGGCAATTAAACAAGACAGAGAGCAAGACCCAAGACGGTATAACAACCCTACTGTCCATGAAGTCGCTGTCATCTTTGAAAATGCTGATGGAGAGCCACCATTTAATAGAGACATTTTAATACATCTAAAACCAGACCCAAATAATCCGTTGGCCCCCAAAACACACCAAATAAGTATTTTACACAGTAATTTGGATGCATTACTGTATCCATTGTTTTTCCCTCATGGAGAGCAAGGGTGGCATGAATCACTCATGCACCAAGGCCAAAATGTTCGCAGGGTGACACAGCTGCAGTATTACTGTTATTTGCTGTCAGTACGGACAGAATTCAATCCTGTCCTTAATGGAGGTAAACTGACACAGCAGTACTTGGTGGATGCCTATGTTAAGATCGAGGCCAATCGTTTAAATTTTATACGACAACACCAGAAGGATTTGAAGGTAGAAGATTATTGTCTCCTTCAAGAACATTTGCTGAGAAAATCCGTAGAAAAAGGAATCCCCATTGGCAAGACGGTAATTTTACCATCTTCCTTTGAGGGAAGTCCCCGAAACATGCAGCAGAGGTATCAAGATGCCATGGCGATTGTAACGAAATTTGGAAGACCAGATCTTTTTATAACGATGACCTGCAATCCGAAATGGAGTGAAATTGCAACAAATTTACAGCCATGGCAGCGTGCTGAACATCGCCCGGATTTAGTGGCCCGTGTATTCAGGATTAAACTTGAAGCCCTTTTGAAAGATATTAATTCTGGATTATTTGGTAAGGTTTGTGCTATGGTTCATGTGATAGAATTTCAAAAGCGAGGCCTACCACATGCTCACATTCTAATTATTCTGGATGCCAACTCAAAACTAAGAACTGAGGTGGAAGTGGACAATACTGTTTGGGCTGAAATTCCTGATCCATTACATTACCCTGTGCTCCATCAAATTGTCATGCAACACATGATCCATGGCCCCTGTGGACAACACAATCCCAATTCTCCATGTATGGAGAATGGAAAGTGTAAAAAAGCTTTTCCCAAAAGGTTTCAAACAAAAACTGTTATACCTGAGGATGCATATCCAAGTTATCAAAGAAACGAAGGACCTTCTTTTCCACACCATTCCAAGATGATTGATAATTCTTGGGTGGTTCCATATAACCCTTTCCTTCTATTAAAATATAAGTGCCATATCAATGTGGAAGTATGTGCTTCCATTCAGAGCGTGAAATACCTCTTCAAATATGTGTACAAAGGTCATGACAAAGCCAATGTGGAAATTTGTGAAACCAACATCAGACACGATGAAACTCATAAATTCATGGATTCCAGATATGTCAGTGCACCAGAGGCAGCTTGGCGAATCTTTGCTTTCCAATGCATAGACAATCTCACAGCATTATTCGTCTTGCAGTACATCTGCCTCATTCACAATCACTTTTTTTTCACGAGGGTGATTCTGCGGACAACATCAGTTATTCAATGGACAGACAATCAACACTCATGGCCTGCTTTACCCTCAATGAGAATGATCCCAATGCTCGGGAGTACTTATATCGTCAAATTCCGGAGCATTATGTTTGGAAAGAAGGTGCATGGGAAGTTAGAAGGAGAGGAGGTGCTTCAGTCATTGGTAGACTCTACACTGTTAGTATTCAAGAACAAGAACGTTATTTTTTAAGGCTGTTGTTACTCCATGTTAAAGGAGCTACAAGTTTTGACAACCTTAAGACTGTTAAGGAAGTCACATACTCCACTTTTAAAGAGGCGGCATTAGCCCATGGATTGCTCTTCGATGACACTGTTTGGAGAAAGACTCTATTGGATGCCTGTGTTCTCAATATGCCGCACAGCTCCGTGACATGTTTGCATATATATGTGTGTTTGGTCCTCCTAATCATCCCCTGGAGTTGTGGCAAGAATTTAAACAACACTTCGTTCAAGATTACTGTCATGCCTACCACCCTGACACTGATGATTGTGAGCATTGTGAAGGATATGCCATGACTGATGTTGAACATGTTTTAAAATTTCATGCGAAACATTTTAATGAATTTAATCTGCCACACCCAAAAAGAAAACCACACATTCGTCCTCAATACAACAAAGAAGAAGAGTTAGTAAGAGCACATGAAATGAAAGTCACCTTAAATGAATCAACAACGTTTGGCCTATACTGCAATCCATAAAGCTTTAGAGGATACAAGTGATAAGGCAAAGTGCTTTTTCCTTGATGGTCCCGGTGGAAGTGGGAAAACCTATCTCTATCATCTATTGATTCATGAACTGAGAGGAGAAGGAGAAGTTGTCTCACCTGCAGCCAGTACAGGGATTGCTGCTAATCTATTGCAGGGAGGAAGAACTATCCATTCACTGTATGGCATACCAATACCAATTAATGAGACATCCGTTTCAAGAATCAAAAATGATACTGATGCGGCCCAACATTTGAAGACTACCAAACTCTTCATCATCGATGAGTCTACTATGTTGTCAAAATACGCTTTGCATGTAATTGATCAATTATTAAGGGATGTCATGACAACTGATGTCTCCAAGAAAAATAAATTACCCTTTGGAGGGAAAGTCATTGTTCTGGGAGGAGACTTTCGCCAGTGTCTTCCTATCATCTCTCATGGAACAAGGACAGATATCGTAGAGAGCTGCATTAAATATTCACGACAATGGCAGCTTTTCAATCAATTGCCGCTCATTAACAACATGCGCTCCATTGATCCGGATTATAGCAATTGGTTAATTCAATTAGGAAATGGAGAATTGTCCAATGATTACAACCTTGGTGATGATGTAATTGAGATCCCGCAAGACATGATCTGCACTGGCTCTTTAATCTTGGATATATTTGGTGAAAACATTGTCATTGATGTGAATAATGATGAAAGTATTCAAAATGCTGCATCACATGCCATTCTTTGTCCAAAAAATGACGCTGTGGATTTGATCAATTCAAAAGTTATGGATTGTATTCCTGGAGAATACATTGAATATATGAGCCACGATTCCATTGATCCAGATGAGACAGAAAATCCCGAACAATATCCCGTGGAATTTCTAAATTCTCTAACACCAACAGGAATGCCTTCTCATCTCCTGAAATTAAAAGTTGGTACAATTATAATGCTTTTGCGTAATTTTAACAGCAGAAAAGGACTTTGTAACGGGACTCGGATGATTATTATTGCTTTGTTTGACAACTTGATACAAGCAAAAGTAATTTCTGGCTCGGATGAAGGAAATGTAGTCTTCATTCCAAGAATTGATCTCTGTCCATCAGAGACTGGATTGCCTTTCAAACTAAGACGTCGGCAATTTCCCGTGAAGCCTGCCTTTGCCATGACCATAAATAAATCCCAAGGACAAACTTTGGAGAAAGTGGGGATTTACTTGCCAGAACCTGTTTTTGGTCATGGACAATTATATGTGGCTTTCTCACGTGTGAAGAGACGATGCAATGTGAAGGTGAAAGTGGTGGATTCATGCATTCAAGGCAAATTGGTGCCTAACTGTGAGAAAGTCTTCACCAAAAATATTGTCTATCGGAATATTTTGGGATGAACTTTTGCATATTTTATAGTTTTACCTTTTCTATTTAAAAAAAAAAAAAAAAAAAAATTAGTTTAGTCTTTTCAATTTCAGTTTTTTATGTGCATAGTTTATACAATGTTTGTGGAAAAACACATTACAGATTTCATTGGAGATGTGTATCATTCTGATTTTCTCACAGGGTGATAGAAACCACTATTTAAAGCTCCAGTACTCTACGTGCTGAGAGATTTGATTCTTATTCTTTAAAGGGAGAGGTTTTTGTGAACAGTTAAGAGACGGGTGGGATGGCTGTTCACACACATCTCATTAGCAAGGTGTGTTCCACATGTTTAGATAGATAGGGACAAACATAAATTATTAATTAAATTCTACCACGACATTTTTCTGACATTTTTTCACTTTGTTGAGGAATATACTAAATGATAATAATTGATCATGAAGGACTCACCAACAACAGAGTTGCTGTAATTTTCATAATTGCATATATGTAATTTGTACTTAACTTGCGGTTTGTGCAGACAACATAGTTGCGGCAGTGTCATCCACAACAACTGCAGTCACCTGTGGTTAGTTAGTGGATGCATCTTATGCACCTGCTGAAGCTATGTTAACTCCATTTACCGTAGGTTAACTACAAGTTTTTTTGTTATTGTATGGATATTGCTGCAAGTCTGTACTTGGTAACTCCTTCTGTATCAATTTACAAAATGTTATTATTTACATCACAATCCTCAAAAAATGTAAGAAAAATCCAGCTATTAACAATATCTAAATTATATCAATTCGGATTTAGTTAGAGTAGGTCCCACCAGGCGTAAGGGCATCTTGACGCGATTGGTGGGCTGACACAAACTGGCAGATACACACATTAGTACTGTTAATTCATCAATTCTAACAATTGACATATTAAGAAGTATTGCTACTTTGTGTTCTAAGACCCTTACAACATAATAGTTCAATTTTCCTTAAATGATATCAACCATACAAATATATGTAGTTGGTGTAAAGATGTCATTGGAATAATTGGATTATTATTTGAAAATCTAAAAAAAAAAAATATTCTAGACACCCGATGCATTTGCATCGGGCTCACAGCTAGTAATAAATAATACACAACAAAGAGAAAAATCACTTTATGACATCAAAAACACAAACACATATCTCAAATCCATCTTTATTACTACATACCTCTCCACGATCCTCTGTGACATCTTTTCATGGCAAGAACGGAAAGTGATTAATTTCCAGCTACTGCTGTTTGGGGGGTGTCATCACAGACGGGGTCACCCGAGTTAGGCCACAGCTCTGAACTCAGGTGACCTTTCCTGCATCACCCCACTCATGGTGTGACCCTAAAGTTTCCGGTCCTGCTATGAATATAGTTACATGGGATAGGTCACCTGAGTTCAGAGCTGTAGCTGAACTCAGGTGACTGCATCTGTGACGTCACCCACTCACATTGGTAGCTGGAAATCAGTCAGTTTCCAGTCCCGCGTCACAGAGGATTGGGTAGGGGTATATGAGAGTAATAAAGATGGAGTTAAGATATATGTTTGTGCATTTTGTTCTAATAAAATGATTTTTCTCTGTGTGTTGAATATTATTTACTATTTACTAGAGACTCATGATGGACAGGTGTAACGTTGTCCCAAAATTATGAATCTTGGGCTTAGTGCCAGCTGCCGATACAAAGCTGGCATTAACACCTCTATTACCCAGTTTGTCACCAGCACCAGTGCAACTGGAAGAGTCGGGACACAGCTCTAGAAAATGGCTCATAAATGAATGCGCCATTTTCTGGGGTGGTTGTGGGCTGCAGGGGGGAGGGTAGAAAGCTTGGGCCTCCCCACACTGAGGATTCTAACCCCAAGCTACCAAAATATGACAAAGTTCCACATCATTTTTTTATTATTTCTTGAAATATTTTTTAAAAAATAATAAAATGCAGCCTCTATAGTCTTCCATATAGTATAATTCAGCCTCAATAGTCCTCCATATAGTATGATGTAATCTCTATAAACCTCCATATACAGTGGGTCGGAAAGTATTCAGACCCCTTTAAATGTTTCACTCTTTGTTTCATTCTAGCCATTTGGTAAATTCAAAAAAGTTCATTTTTTTCTCATTAATGTACATTCTGCACCTCATGTTGACTGAAAAAAAACCTGAAATGTATACATTTTTGCAAATGTATTAAAAACAAAAACTGTAATATCACATGATCATAAATATTCAGACCTTTTGCTCAGACACTCATATTTAAGTCACATGCTGTCCATTTCCTTGTGATCCTCCTTGAGATTTCTACTCCTTCATTGGAATCCAGCTTGTTTATTTAAACTGATAGGACTTGATTTGAAAAGACACACACCTGTCTATATAAGACTTAACAGCTCACAGTGCATGTCAGACCAAATGAGAATTATGAGGTCAAATGAACTGCCCAAGGAGCTCAGACAGAATTGTGGCAAGGCACAGATCTGGTCAAGGTTACAAAAGATTTTCTGCAGTACTCAAGGTTCTTAAGAGCACAATGGTTTCCATAATCCTTAAAGGGATGAGGTTTGGGACCACCAGAAGTCTTCCTAGACCTGGCCATCCAGCCAAACTGAGCAATAGTGGGAGAAGAGCGTTGGTGAGAGAAGTAAAGAAAAACCCCACACTCAATGTGGCTAAGCTTCAGATATGCAGTAGGGAGATGGGATAAAATTCAACAAAGTCAACTATCACTGCAGCCCTCCACCAGTCGAACCTTTATGGCAGAGTGGCCTGATGGGAGCCTCTCCTCAGTGCAAGACATATGAAAGCCCACATAGAGTTTGCAAGAAAACAGATGAAAGACTCCCAGACTATGAGAAATAAGATTCTCTGGTCTGATAAGACAAAGGGCCACGTCACACACACAGATATCTGTGCAGATATTGTTCACAGATCTCTGGTTGCAGTGAAACCATGGACACATTATTTATTTGTACACAGCCACAAAATGGAACTATGTGTCCATGATTTCACTGCAACCAGAGATCTGTGAACAATATCTGCACAATTATCTGTGTGTGTGACGTGGCCCAAAGATAGAACTTTTTGGTGATAATTGTAAGCGGTATGTGTGAAGAAAACCGACACTGCTCATCACCTGCCCAATACAATCCCAACAGTGAAAATGTTGGTGGCAGCATCATGCTATGGGGGGGGTGTTTTTCAGCAGCAGGGACAGGACAACTGGTTGCAATTGAAAGAAACATGAATGCGGCCAAGTACAGAGATATCCTGGATGATAACCTGTCATGCTGGACAAGGGAATGTCCAACAACTGTGCGTGACAGAGGAGCATGGACCAATGATGTCCAGTGCGTAACAGAGAACAACCGACAGGGAGACACCAGGGGGATAAATACAGTGGAGGGCCCTGTTCATAGGGAATGGGGGAGAGGTGATCTCCTGCACTCACCTGCGGCTGTGCCCTGATCTCCCTACCAATCCTATATGAGTTCTTTCAACACGTCACCGAGCAGGATACCTAGAGCCCTTGCTGGCCCTGATGTTAGCCCTCACTAGGGAATGGCCGGTGGGAACACTGGTCCACAAGCAGTGCACTATGGGAGACACGAGGGAAAGGGAAGACAGACAAGGAACAAGGCAGTAACTTTATGTCTGCTGTCCCTTCACCAGACAGCAGACGACTTCACAGCAGAGGAATCTCTAGGAAGTTTCCTTCACCTCCAGAAGCTTTGGCCAGTATGAATTCAATTTCCAGCAAGGCATGCTGAGACCAAGGGATATATAAAGGGGAAAGAGCAATTGCAGAAAGGCCACACCTGAGCAAGACCTAATAAGCATGCTGGCAGCAGTCTGACATTAACTCTTCCACTGCCTAAGGAAAAAAGGATGTTTAACATCAAGTTTCAACACAGACATGAGACTGGGGTCAAAAGCAGTCAAACGTCTCCCTGGTAAGAGACATAACCTCTTCCAGAGTGCTCTGGACCTCAGACTTGGCCGAAGGTTTACCTTCCAACAAGACAATGACCCTAAGCACACAGCTAAAATAAGAAATGAGTAGCTTCAGAACATCTCTGTTACCATTCTTGACTGGCCCAGTCAGAGCCCTGACCTAAACCCTAATGAGCATCTCCGGAGAGACCTGAAAATGGCTGACCACCAACATTCACTATCCAACCTGATGGAAGTGGGAAGGATCTGCAGGGAAGAATGAGAGAGGATCCCCAAATTCAGGTGTGAAATACTTGTTGCATTATTCCCAAGAAGATTTATGGCTGTACTATCTGAAATGGTCCAAAACACGTAAGCTTGTGAGCCCCTACACGGCTCCCCACGGATCACAAGTCCTATCCACTAAATTTTTATCTCAAGTGAGCAAAGGACAAATTAGAAAATAAATTCTCTTACCATAGCAGATTCTGGTCAGACGACCATTACACTCAGTGCTGTATGCAGCTGGGCCGTATGGGTGCGTTTGTTCTGGCGCAGGTAACGGTGTTGAATGCCGTAACAGCCCGCCTACTGAGATGGGGGTTAATGTAAGAGGCTGGGCATACTCTGTGCAGGCCTGTGTGAACTGCGCCCTATATGGAGCCCATTGTGTGTGCAGGACAAACCAGTAGTCACTCCCTCTGTGTGAATGGAGGTCGTTAGTGATTGGGGCTGGTGTCTTGCATTCACAACGCCTTTAGTTAAAACCTGGGCAGAGCTGCATACAGCACTGAGTGTAATGGTCGTCTGACCAGAATCTGCTATGGTAAGAGAATTTATTTTCTAATTTGTCCTTTGCTCACTTGAGATAAAAATTTAGTGGATAGGACTTGTGATCCGTGGGGAGCCGTGTAGGGGCTCACAAGCTTACGTGTTTTGGACCAAAAGACAAACCAAGACCCCACAATTTGATATAGTTTAAAACTAACTAAATTTCCATAATGTCAGTTTTCTGTCATTTTTGGTTTTTCTTGCACTCCTTTTGTTGCTGTGTGCAGCTGGGCCGTATGGGTGCGTTTGTTCTGGCGCAGGTAACGGTGTTGAATGCCGTAACAGCCCGCCTACTGAGATGGGGGTTAATGTAAGAGGCTGGGCATACACTGTGCAGGCCTGTGTGAACTGCGCCCTATATGGAGCCCATTGTGTGTGCAGGACAAACCAGTAGTCACTCCCTCTGTGTGAATGGAGGTCGTTAGTGATTGGGGCTGGTGTCTTGCATTCACAACGCCTTTATGGTGGGTTTACACACACCAATCATTGTATCCAATCTCTGAACCAATCTCTGGTTGCAGTGAAATCATGGACAGATTGCTCCATGTTGTACACAGCCACAAAATGGAACTATGTGTCCATGATTTCACTGCAACCAGAGATTGGTTCAGAGATTGGATACAATGATTGGTGTGTGTAAACCCACCATTAGTTAAAACCTGGGCAGAGCTGCATACAGCACTGAGTGTAATGGTCGTCTGACCAGAATCTGCTATGGTAAGAGAAACTATCTGAAATGGGTAGCTCTACTCAATACTGAACAAAGGGTCTGAATTCTTTTGACCATGTAATATTTCCGTTTTTCTTTTTTAATAAATTTGTAACAATTTCTACATTTCTGGGTTTTTTTTCACTCAAGATGGGGTGCAGAGTGTACATTAATGAGAAAAAAATTAACTTTTTTGAATTTACCAAATGGCTGCAATGAAACAAAGAGTGAAAAATTTACAGGGGTCTAAATACTTTCCGTATCCACTGTAGCATAATGCAGCCTTTCTCTATAATGTTCCATATGTGATAATGTAGTCTCTATAATCCTCCAGATAGCATAATGCAGCCTTTATAGTCCTTTGTATAATATAATGTGGTCTCTATAATCTTCCTTATAGCATAATGTAGTCCCTATAATGCTCCATCTAATATATAAAGCTGAATGTGTGTATGTATGTGTGTATGTATATATGTGTGTATGTATGTATGTCCAGGATTGGCATCTACACCGTCGCAACTACAGCCACAAAATTTTGCACAGTCACACGTCTGGACCCCGAGAGCGTCATAGGCTATGTTGTGAGGCGAAATTTTAACCCCGCGCGTTCCAGTTCACCAAACAATTTTGCCCCTATCTACATAATGGGGAAAAAGTGAATGGAAAAGTGTTGGAGAAAAATCGAGAGCTGTCAGCTATAGCCACAAAATTTTGCACAATCACACGTCTGGACCCCGGGAGCGTCATAGGCTATGTTGTGAGACGAAATTTTAACCCCGCGCATTCCAATTCACCAAACAATATTGCCCCTATCTACATAATGGGGAAAAAGGGAAAGGAAAAGTGTTGGAGGAAAATCGACAGCTGTCAGCTATAGCCACAAAATTTTGCACAGTCACACGTCTTGACCCCGAGAGCGTCATAGGCTATGTTGTGAGGTGAAATTTTAACCCTGAGCATTCCAGTTCACCAAACAATTTTGGCCCTATCTACATAATGGGGAAAAAGTGAAAGGAAATGTGTTGTAGGCAAATTGACAGCTACCAGATGTGAACAAGGGGGACTTAAAGAATGAGAGTGATGCCGCCAAAGAGTATATACCATACAGATGCTAAGGTGGGGCCCCGACATAGGATACTCACCACACACGGGGATATGAACACACACACAAAATGCGCTTCACACTACCACGTGCTTGAACACATATACCACCCTCAGCACACATTTCACCACACATACACCAACCTCGCCACATTATCGTCCTAAAACACACACAAGTCTGGTATTATCCTTCAACAATAAAAATCTGATTAATAAGCAGCAAAACTACAAGAGAAACAAATGTACCATATAGGAAATACGGCAGCTGTCAGTCACATGAGCTGTCTATTATATGTATGTGTGAGCTAATATATACTGTCAGGGGGGAGGGTTTCCTGTTGCCTGGGGATTTATCAGGCTGCCAATCACAGCTCAGCTTCTATTTTGCTACTGTTAATCTGAGCTCTGATTGGTTAATATAGACAACAAAGGACATTCTCAGTAAAGCTTCTGTGAGGTAATAGGATGTCTGTGAGGTAATAGGATGTCAGTTAGGCTGTGTTGGTGGAAAGGCTGATGTCAGTCACATTACCTCTATGTGAGAGGATATAGAAACTGTGGAATATCTGTGGTGTTGAAATATATGTTATGAAATGCTTCTATTAGCTTAGTTTTTGCCTTTTAATAATTACATTTGTATCGATTTGTTTTGTGGTTTTTGTGTGCTGAATAAATTTTTGTTAACACATTCTATTTTGTTAACAGCAGTTATTAACCCCGGGCGAAGCCGGGTAGTACAGCTAGTATAGTATAATGCTGCTTCTATAAACCTCCATATAGGATAAAGCACCCTTTATAATTTCCCATTTGTCATAATGTAGTCTCTATAATCTTCCATAAAGCATAATGTAGCCTCTATAATCCTCCATCTACTATATACTGTAATTGCATAATCTTGTCTGTCTGTCTACTAAATCGCGCCCCCACGCTCATTGGTCGCCGGCGGTCAATGAGCGCAGCATATGCAGATGAGCCTCGTGCATTCAAAATTCGCGCTGCGGCTCATGTACAGAGGTCCGCGGCGAGTCAGCTTGGAGATGACCGGCGTCAGCTCACTTGCCATGGACTTCTGTGCAGCAGTAGATGAGATGCGGCCACCTGCCGCACAGAGGTCCGCGGCGAGCCAGCTGGGAGATGACCAGTGTCATCTCCCAGCTGCTCGCAGCGGTAGTACCGTGAGCAGGATTAAAATCCCCCGCCAAGCTGCGCTACTTCTTTGATTGGTCGCCGCAGCCATGGGACCATGGCTGGGACCAATCAGCGGCATGGGATTCATATTTCCCGCCAAGCCACGCCGCTTCACTGATTGGTCGATGCGATCGTGGCGACCAATCAGAGAAGTAGCGCGGCGTTCAAAATTTACGCCGCGGCTCATGTACTGCCGTACTGTACTGGCTCGCCGCAGACCTCTGTACGGCAGTACAGCCGCACAGAGGTCTGCGGCGAGCCAGCCGGCTTCTCGCAGAGGTAGTATCCCAAGCGGGATTCAAATCCCCAGCCAAGCCGCGCTACGTCTCTGATTGATCGCCACGGCCTCTTCGACCAATCAGCGAAGTAGCGTGGCTTGGCATGAAGTATAAATCCTGCGCCGCTGATTGGTCGCCGCTCTCAGCAGCAACCAATCAGAAGCGCGGGATTCATATTTCCCGCCAAGCCGCGCCACTTCGCTGATTGGTTGCTGCAGCCACGGCGATCAATCAGAGAAGTAGTGCGGCTTGGCCCGCGGTTTGAATTCAAACCGCGCGACAAGCCGAGCTACTTCTCTGATTGGTCGCTGCAGCCGCGGCGACCAATCAGCGAAGTGGTGTGACTTGGCGGGAAATATGAATCCTGCGCCACTCTCAGCAGCGACCAGACAGCGGCGCAGGATTCATATTTCCCGCCAAGCCACGCCGCTTCGCTGATTGGTCTCTGCGACCAATGAGAGACACAGCATTCAAACCGCGTGCCGTGTCTCTCATTGGTCGCCACAGCGACCAATGAGAGATGCGGAATTCACGCCGTGCGCCAAACCGCGCTACTTCACTGATTGGTTGCCGTTGTCACAGCGACCGATCAGCGAAGCAGCTCGGCTTGGCGGGAAATATGAATCCAGCGCCGCTGATTGGTCACCGCTCTAATCAGCAACCAATCAGTGTCGCGTGATTCATATTTCCCACTAAGCCGCGCCGCTTTGCTGATTGGTCGCTACAGCCGCGACAACCAATAAGAGAAGTAGCGAGGCTTGGCATGCGGTTTGAATGCCGCGTCTCTCATTAGTCACCGCGGCTGTGATATTGGCACAGAATTTGAACTACCAGTCATAGTGTGACGCAGTTCACTCCTGTTTACAAGGCTGCCGGTCAGTGTGACACACTTCACTCCTGTGTACAAGGCTGTCAGTAAGTGTGACGAACTTCACTCCTGTATACAAGGCTTGTCAGTCTGTGTGATGCAGTTCACTCCTGTCTACAAGGCTGTCAGTCAGTGTCATCAACTTCACTCCTGTCTACAAGGCTGTCAGTCAGTGTCACAAACTTTACTCTTGTCTACAAGGCTGTTTGTTAGTGTGATGCACTTCACTCCTGTCTACAAAGCTAACAGTCACTGTAACGCACTTCACTCCTGTCTACAAGGCTTCAGTGTGACGAACTTCACTCCTGTCTATAAGGCTGTCAGTCAGTGTCACAAACTTTACTCATAAACATGCATAGAGAGATGATAAATAAATATAGCATACATAGACGATAGACACATAAGTAGATGATAGATAGATATCGTGTATTCATTGCATTATTCTTAAATCTTTATAAATAAACTGCACACATATTCTAGAATACCCAATGCGTTAGACTCAGGTCACCATCTAGTATTGTATAATATAGCCTCTATAAACCTGCTTATAGCATAATGCAGCCTTTATAGTCCTTCATATAATATAATGTGGTCTGTAATCCTCCATATACTATATTGTAGCCTCTATAAACCTCCATATAGCATAATGCAGCCTCTATAAACCTCCATATAACATAATGTAGCTGTTACCCCTCGGGGGTCTGCCGCCCGTGCCCCGCGGCCTGCTGCCTTTACTCCCTCGGCTCCTACCGCCCCTGTCCGGCCTCAAGGATTCCGGGTGTTGTCCTTCCGCCGACGGCTCCGGGGCGCTGGCAGCCGCCGCCCACGGATCGATCGGGTAGCGTCTTCCTTACCGTATGCTCCCCGGGTGCGCGCACCTGTCCCCAGCCGCAGGGGTCCAGCACCCTCTGCTTAAGCAACGCTGCTCCTCTCACTTCCGGTACCACTGCTTGAGCGCATGAAACTGTCTCCTAATCAGTATCTGCTGGAGAGACTGCAGGGATCTGGCTCCTCCCCTCAGCCAATCACCATGCCTCTGTGTCCTGCCAATCAGGACTGCCCTGCTCTGATATAAACCTTCTGTTTCCAATCAGTCGGGGCCAGGGCAACTTCTCCCTAGTGGAGCTGCCATTACTGGTCTGGTCAGGTCGCTCCTTATTTGGTCTGTTACCTGATTCTCTGTGTTACTTCCTACAGATTCCTGCCCTGCCGGCTCCTTGCTGACCTCCGTGTTCCTGGCTGGTTTCCCGGATCTCTTCTACGCTGATCTCTGTCTCAAGCCCGGCTCCGGATCCCCCGTGTTCCTGGATCCCCTGTGTTCCTGGATCCCCTGTGTTCCTGGTTCCCCGTATTCCTGGTCCCCGTGTTCCCGGTTTCCCGTTTCTTGTTGTATACCCGGTTGCTGTTTTGTTACCACGTCGCCTGGGGTCGGTTGAACACTCGTGTCCGCTTCATTGGCCCCTCCGAGGTTGGTACCGGCGGGACCCCTGTATAGGGGTTAAGCGCTCCGGGGCCTCCTTCGGTGGGTTTCCAGTGCTGCGACCTTGTGGCTCTCCCCAGGGGTGTGGGGTCTTGTGTTGTTGTTAATAAACCTGTTGACTCTACGGTACTTGTCCGCCTCTCTATCACCCGGTATCAGCATCCGCTCTACGCGGTCCAGTGGGTTCACGTGTGGGGTCCGTCAGTAGGACGTGACAGTAGCAGTTATAAATCTCCATATAGCATAATGTGGTCTATATAGTACACTGTAGCATCTCTAATTCTCCATATAGCATACTATGTCTTCTATTATCCTCCATATAGTATAATGAAGCCTCGATAATCCTCCATATTGTTGCACCCGAGGGGCGTGGAGATGTTTAAGTAGAATCACTGGACCACTGATGATGATGTGGTAGCTGACAGCAAGAGACAAGAGAGAGACTTCAAATAAACCAAGATATTTATTAGAATATTTAACAGGTCCACTGAGAAAAATGTCCTAGTTAGAGGATCCTCTGGATTGAGACATGGAACTTCCCTGGTGAGTGTACTTCAACTGGTGAGCGTACCCCTCTACAGGGATTATCCCAGCACAGCTCCAGGGGTCTAAATACCATGAATTCAGGACTAGAGGGGTGACTCATACAGTCTGAAACAATAATAATAATAATATTTATTCATTTATATAGCGCTATTAATTCCATAGCACTTTACATACATGAGTAATGCTGTCTCTCTTGGAGCTTACAATCTAAACATCCTATCAGTATGTCTTTACAATGTGGGAGGAAACCGGAGTGCCCGGAAGAAACCCACGCAAACACGGGGAGAACATACAAACTCCTTGCAGATGTTGTCCTTAGTGCTTAGTGTCCTTGGTTGAAGAAGAAGTTGAGAAACCTGTCTTAGGCAGGCTCTGTCTGTAGAAGAATCCTTGGTTGTTCAGTGCAATCCGAGATAGACTGATCCATCTCGTAGAGGAAAAAATCTTGTGCAATCTAGGTGAGACTTGTACAGCCTGAAGTGGGATCTGGAATATCCAGAGATGACTAACACTGCCAGTAGAGGATTCTGTGGAGAGACAAATGTAAGTATTTTGCAGAGCGAATTATAAACAGCTATCTTCAAGTGCAGCGCACTGCAGGAAAGGGACCTGGACACTAGTAACATTCCAATGAACTCATTGTCCAGGCAGTTGTAATGAAACTGCGAAATTAACCCATTATATACCAGTTCAGCATTAACTGCATATTTGGTAGTGTTTATAACTACTGCAACTGGTACATTAGCCCCTTGAACACCATTTTGGATACAATTTACAGCGCTGAGTCTGTTGTGGGAGTGCCTGTGGGACATTAACTCCTTCAATAACATTTTTGATATCATTATAAGTTCCTACTCTGTTATAGTCCTGTTAGTCGGACATTAACTCTTTCTACACCTCCACTATATTGCTACCCTCACAGTTCTGCCTACATCGGCTACTTAGTCATATATCTGGTGTTTAAGTCTATTTTTACTTGGTTGTAATACAGAATGATTTTTATTAACAAGTACATACACTACCTATAAGTAACTCTTTCTTTGCCAGTAAAAAATATACCCATATTTGCATTGACTGTTCATAAAAAAAAAAAAAATGTTAATGCTATTGTCCATGTATATACTCTGACTATTGATTTCTTCCTTAACAAACATATTCTACCTCACATTGCATGTTATTCTGATTATACTTGCTAACATGAGCTCTGACTCTAACAAATATGGTGACGTGGCCAAGAAAGCGGGTGTGGCTGCACACAAGCGTAAGAAGCCCACCACGGAGAGTCCTGAAGACACACACATTCAATTGGAGAAAGCTATGGCTTCTTATCACAAACGCATTTCAAAGGACTCTTCTGAAGTAAAAAGCCTCAGATTAATGAGCTCTGACTCTAACAAATATGTGGACATGGACAAGAAAGCGGCAGTGGCTGCACAGAAGCGTAAGAAGCGCAACACGGAGAGTGCTGAAGACACACGCATTCGATTGGAGAAAGGTAAGGCTGCATATTACAAACGCATTTCCAAGGAGTCTTGTCAAGAGAGAAGCCTGAGATTAAAAAAAAATGCTCTGGCAGCCCAGGAGCGTCGCAGAAAGACCAAGTTAATGCAACAACTTTTACTGTCTCCGGATCTCACAGCTTCCAGCTCAACAGCCTTTGAATTGCCGCAGACTGAACAGCCTTTACCACTGGCCAAGTGTGCACGTAAGCGAAAACACTGTGCTGATGAGACGCCATATGACAAACGCTCGCACATCTTGAAGGTTCAAACTGCTTTCAAAGCACGTATCAGTCATGAGTCTCCTAAGTCCAAACAACTTCACCTACACGTTTCTGCTGCAGCACAACACCGACGACGCGCACATACTGCTTCCACTTCTACATTCAGAGAGCCTGACATTAATATACCTTCAACCTCTTCATTCATCGAATGTCTCGACCTTCAATCTGTGCAACGTCTGATATATGTTGGCCTACAGAAAAAATTTAATCTTTTGTTACCTCCTACTGTCCTTATACATCCCATCGGTTTTACGGATGATGACACTTCCATTGTAGAACACAGCTGTGGTCCAATGAAGTATACATGTGAATATTGTGAAGCACTACATTTTAATGATGAGATGCCATGTGATCAAAATTATACACTCTGCTGTCACAAGGGCAAGGTCCGGATACCCATACCTGAATACCCTGAGGTCTTCAAGCGTTTACTCAAAGGAGAAAGTGAGTTCAGTACAAATCTCATGCACAACATCAGAAGCATCAACAGCTCTTTGGCTTTTGCCTCCATGGGTGCTAATATTTCTCCACCACCTGGACATGGCCCTTACTGTTTCCGCATACATGGCCAAATCTACCATCGCACTGGCACACTACATCCGGCAGATGATCAAGTTCCCACGTATGCCCAACTTTACATATTGGATACTGCTACCGCCAATGAACAACGTTTGCAATGTCAACCAAATTTACAATGCCATCCAACGTTAATGAGTATAATTGCTCTTCTATTACAAAACATAAATCCTTTTGTAGCTGCCTACAAAATGCTCTGTGACGTAGAACTTGAAGAACAACTAAAAGCTGAAAGAAATGGCACTGTCATGCCAAATATTACGATGGCACTTAAACAAGACCGTACTCAAGACCCTCGACTCTATAATAATCCTACTGTCAACGAAGTGGCTGTTGTATTTGAAAATGACAATGGGGAGCCTCCATTCCACCAAGATATCTTAATCCATTTAAAACCCGATCCACAAAATCCTTTGGCTCCCAAGACACAACAGGTCAGCATTCTGCACAGCAACTTAGATGCGTTACTTTATCCTTTGTTTTTCCCTTACGGCGAACAAGGGTGGCATGATGGACTAAAGCATCAAGGTAAAAGTCAACGCAGGGTTACCCAACTCCAATATTACTGTTATCTGCTGTCTGTTCGCAATTAGTTTAATCCCGTTTTGAATGGAGGAAAATTAACACAGCAGTATTTAGTCGATGCTTATGTGAAAATTGAGGCCAATCGCCTGAATTTATCCGTCAACACCAAAAAGATTTGAAAGTCGAGGATTACTGCATACTTCAAGAGCATCTCATTAAAAAATCCATTCAAAAAGGCATTCCCATTGGCAAAACTGTCATTCTACCATCATCTTTTGAAGGCAGTCCCAGAAACATGCAACAGCGTTATCAGGATGCCATGGCTATAGTCACTAAATTTGGTCGCCCAGATCTATTTGTCACCATGATATGTAATCCAAAATGGAGTGAGATTACTAACAATTTAGAACCATGGCAGCGTGTGGAACACAGGCCAGATTTGGTGGCACGGGTCTTCAGAATCAAACTGGAAGCACTCTTAAAAGACATTAAGAATGGCTTATTTGGAAAAGTTTACGCTATGGTTCATGTAATTGAATTTCAAAAACGTGGTCTCCCACATGCTCACATTTTGATTTATTTGGATGCCAACTCTAAATTACGCACAGAGATTGAAGTGCACAACACAGTTTGGGCTGAAATACCAGATTCGACCAACTACCCTCAGCTTCATAAGATCGTCATGCAACACATGATTCATGGTCCCTGTGGAGAACTGAGGCCAAATTCACCATGTATGGATCTTGGCAAGTGTAGCAAAGGTTTCCCCAAAGATTTCCCACTTATCGACGAAATATAGGCCCATCATTTGAACACCATTCCATCATGGTTGACAATTTTTGGGTAGTTCCATATAATCCTTTCTTACTACTAAAATATAAGTGTCATATCAATGTGGAAGTTTGTGGTTCTATTCAAAGTGTCAAATACTTATTTAAATATGTATATAAAGGACATGATAAAGCAAATCTGGAAATATGCCAGACAAGCATCCAACATGATGAAACACATCAATTTATGGATTCCTGTTATGTTAGTGCACCTGAGGCAGCTTGGCGTATATTTGCTTATCCCATGCACAAACAATCGCACAGTATTATTCGCCTAGCCGTACATCTGCCTCATTCTCAACAACTCTATTTTCATGAGGATGACTCCATAGACAACATCAGACACAAGCTCCATAACAATTCAACTCTTATGGGCTATTTTCAGCTTAATGATCAGGACCACAATACTCATAGTGATTTATATCGTGAAATTCCTGAACACTATGTTTGGATAGAAGGTTCTTGGCAACAGAGAAAGCGAGGAGGTGCTTCTGTAATTGGAAGAATGTATACCGTAAGTCTCAAAGACCAAGAACGCTACTATTTGCGGTTGTTGTTGCTGCATGTCAAAGGTGCCACCAGTTTTGACAGTATTAAAACGGTTAATGGAATTACACATCTAACTTTCAAAGACGCTGCCTTAGCTCTTGGTTTATTATTTGATGACAGTTTGTGGAGAAATACCTTACTTGATGCTTGCATTTTGAACATGCCTGCACAGCTACGTGATATGTTTGGCTACATTTGCATTTTTGGCCCTCTTGCAAATCCACTGCAGTTGTGGCTTGAATTTAAAGAACACTTTATTCAAGACTATTGCCATAAATATCAGTCAAACACGGAGAAGTGTGTGAATTGTGAAGGATATGCTATAACAGATATTCAAGAAATTTTGAGAAGTCATGGCAAAAAATATACTGATTTTAATTTACCACGCCCTGTCCGAAAACAACAACTTCCACAACAATTTGATCAAGAGGATGAGTTAAGAACAGCTGCAGAGATGAAAGCAACTCTCAATCCTGAACAACTTTTGGCTTATGAGGCTATAATTCAAGCTTTAGAACACAATACTGCAACACCCAAGTGCTTCTTCATTGACGGTCCTGGTGGCAGTGGAAAAACTTATCTTTATCATCTACTTCTACATCAACTAAGGGGAGAAGGATGAATGGTTTCACCAGCTGCCACTACAGGAATTGCAGCCAATATGCTTGAAGGAGGAAGAACAATTAATTCTCTTTATGGAATACCAATACCTGTGAATGAAACATCGGTTTCCAGGATAAAAAATGACACGGATGCAGCTTATGATTTGCAGAGCACTGAACTCTTTATTATAGATGAGTGCACAATGATATCAAAGTATGCATTGCATGTCATTGAAAAACTGTTACGTGATGTTATGACCAAAAAAGTTTCCAAGAAAGAAAAAACTCCTTTTGGATCAAAAGTCATTGTACTTGGAGGAGACTTTCGACAATGTCTTCCTGTCATTCCTCATGCCACAAGAACAGATATTGTAGAGAGCTGTTTAAAATATTCAACACACTGGCCACTTTTCAATCCACTCCCGCTTATTAACAACATGCGCAGTGGCGTACCTACCGCGGTCGCAGGGGTCGCGGCTGCGACCGGGCCCGCCCCCAGGGGGGGCCCGCGCCCCCTGGGGGGCCCCGCACCCCCCGGGTGGCCCCGTGACCCGTCCTGACAGCCGGCCGCTGCGACCGCGATATCCCCGGCCGGAGAGGAGGGAGGACGGGAAGTGAGAAAGCTCACTTCCTGCTGCTGTGCCCGCCCTCCTCTCCTCCTCACTGCGGACCGCGGCGGGACAGTGGTGAGTGTGACTAGCAGCACTGCAGCAGACAAAACCGCTAGCCTAGCACCCCCCACCCCCGGTCCCCTGACAGCACGAGGGGAGCACTGGAGACACCGGAGGGTGAGGACTGAGGAGATCGATATATGTACACACCACACAGAGCCAGAGCTGCACTCCCCTGTACTGCACAGCAGCACATATACTCCAGAGCTGCACTCCCCTGTACTGCACAGCAGCACATATACTCCAGAGCTGCACTCCCTGTACTGCACAGCAGCACATATACTCCAGAGCTGCACTCCCTGTACTGCACAGCAGCACATATACTCCAGAGCTGCACTCCCTGTACTGCACAGCAGCACATATTCTCCAGAGCTGCACTCCCTGTACTGCACAGCAGCACATATACTCCAGAGCTGCACTCCCTGTACTGCACAGCAGCACATATTCTCCAGAGCTGCACTCCCTGTACTGCACAGCAGCACATATACTCCAGAGCTGCACTCCCTGTACTGCACAGCAGCACATATTCTCCAGAGCTGCACTCCCTGTACTGCACAGCAGCACATATACTCCAGAGCTGCACTCCCTGTACTGCACAGCAGCACATATTCTCCAGAGCTGCACTCCCTGTACTGCACAGCAGCACATATACTCCAGAGCTGCACTCCCTGTACTGCACAGCCAGCACATATACTCCAGAGCTGCACTCCCTGTACTGCACAGCCAGCACATATACTCCAGAGCTGCACTCCCTGTACTGCACAGCAGCACATATACTCCAGAGCTGCACTCCCTGTACTGCACAGCAGCACATATTCTCCAGAGCTGCACTCCCTGTACTGCACAGCAGCACATATACTCCAGAGCTGCACTCCCTGTACTGCACAGCAGCACATATACTCCAGAGCTGCACTCCCTGTACTGCACAGCAGCACATATTCTCCAGAGCTGCACTCCCTGTACTGCACAGCAGCACATATACTCCAGAGCTGCACTCCCTGTACTGCACAGCAGCACATATTCTCCAGAGCTGCACTCCCTGTACTGCACAGCAGCACATATACTCCAGAGCTGCACTCCCTGTACTGCACAGCAGCACATATTCTCCAGAGCTGCACTCCCTGTACTGCACAGCAGCACATATACTCCAGAGCTGCACTCCCTGTACTGCACAGCCAGCACATATACTCCAGAGCTGCACTCCCTGTACTGCACAGCAGCACATATTCTCCAGAGCTGCACTCCCTGTACTGCACAGCAGCACATATACTCCAGAGCTGCACTCCCTGTACTGCACAGCAGCACATATTCTCCAGAGCTGCACTCCCTGTACTGCACAGCAGCACATATACTCCAGAGCTGCACTCCCTGTACTGCACAGCCAGCACATATACTCCAGAGCTGCACTCCCTGTACTGCACAGCCAGCACATATACTCCAGAGCTGCACTCCCTGTACTGCACAGCAGCACATATACTCCAGAGCTGCACTCCCTGTACTGCACAGCAGCACATATTCTCCAGAGCTGCACTCCCTGTACTGCACAGCAGCACATACAGTTAGGGCCAGAAATATTTGGACAGTGACACAAGTTTTGTTATTTTAGCTGTTTACAAAAACATGTTCAGAAATACAATTATATATATAATATGGGCTGAAAGTGCACACTCCCAGCTGCAATATGAGAGTTTCCACATCCAAATCGGAGAAAGGGTTTAGGAATCATAGCTCTGTAATGCATAGCCTCCTCTTTTTCAAGGGACCAAAAGTAATTGGACAATGGACTCTAAGGGCTGCAATTAACTCTGAAGGCGTCTCCCTCGTTAACCTGTAATCAATGAAGTAGTTAAAAGGTCAGGGGTGGATTCCAGGTGTGTGGTTTTGCATTTGGAAGCTGTTGCTGTGGCCAGACAACATGCGGTCAAAGGAACTCTCAATTGAGATGAAGCAGAACATCCTGAGGCTAAAAAAAAAGAATAAATCCATCAGAGAGATAGCAGACATGCTTGGAGTAGCAAAATCAACAGTTGGGTACATTCTGAGAAAAAAGGAATTGACTGGTGAGCTTGGGAACTCTAAAAGGCCTGGGCGTCCACAGACGACAACAGTGGTGGATGATCGCCGCATACTTTATTTGGTGAAGAAGAACCCGTTCACAACATCAACTGAAGTCCAGAACACTCTCAGTGAAGTAGGTGTATCTGTCTCTAAGTCAACAGTAAAGAGAAGACTCCATGACAGTAAATACAAAGGGTTCACATCTAGATGCAAACCATTCATCAATTCCAAAAATAGACAGGCCAGAGTTAAATTTGCAGAAAAACACCTCAAGAAGCCAGCTCAGTTCTGGAAAAGTATTCTATGGACAGATGAGACAAAGATCAACCGGTACTAGAATGATGGGAAGAAAAAAGTTTGGAGAAGAAAGGGAATGGCACATGATCCAAGGCACACCACATCCTCTGTAAAACATGGTGGAGGCAACGTGATGGCATGGGCATGCATGGCTTTCAATGGCACTGGGTCACTTGTGTTTATTGATGACATAACAGCAGACAAGAGTAGCCGGATGAATTCTGAAGTGTACCGGGATATACCTTCAGCCCAGATTCAGCCAAATGCTGCAAAGTTGACTGGACGGCGCTTCATAGTACAGATGGACAATGACCCCAAGCATACAGCCAAAGCTACCCAGGAGTTCATGAGTGCAAAAAAGTGGAACATTCTGCAATGGCCAAGTCAATCACCAGATCTTAACCCAATTGAGCATGCATTTCACTTGCTCAAATCCAGACTTAAGACGGAAAGACCCACAAACAAGCAAGACCTGAAGGCTGCGGCTGTAAAGACCTGGCAAAGCATTAAGAAGGAGGAAACCCAGTGTTTGGTGATGTTCATGGGTTCCAGACTTAAGGCAGTGATTGCCTCCAAAGGATTCACAACAAAATATTGAAAATAAAAATATTTTGTTTGGGTTATGTTTATTTGTCCAATTACTTTTGACCTCCTAAAATGTGGAGTGTTTGTAAAGAAATGTGTACAATTCCTACATTTTCTATCAGATATTTTTGTTCAACCCTTCAAATTAAACGTTACAATCTGCACTTGAATTCTGTTGTAGAGGTTTCATTTCAAATCCAATGTGGTGGCATGCAGAGCCCAACTCGCGAAAATTGTGTCACTGTCCAAATATTTCTGGCCCTAACTGTATACTCCAGAGCTGCACTCCCTGTACTGCACAGCAGCACATATACTCCAGAGCTGCACTCCCTGTACTGCACAGCAGCACATATTCTCCAGAGCTGCACTCCCTGTACTGCACAGCAGCACATATACTCCAGAGCTGCACTCCCTGTACTGCACATATACTCCAGAGCTGCACTCCCTGTACTGCACATATACTCCAGAGCTGCACTCACTATTCTGCTGGTGCAGTCACTGTGTGCATACATCACATTACTGATCCTGAGTTAACTCCTGTATTATACTCCAGAGCTGCACTCACTATTCTGCTGGTGCAGTCACTGTGTACATACATTACATTACTGATCCTGAGTTACCTCCTGTATTATACTCCAGAGCTGCACTCACTATTCTGCTGGTGCAGTCACTGTGTACATACATTACATTACTGATCCTGAGTTACCTCCTGTATTATACTCCAGAGCTGCACTCACTATTCTGCTGGTGCAGTCACTGTGTACATACCAGTGGCGTACCTACCTGTATAATCTGAATATTTATTTCTTTAAATGCTGGATTAGTTAACTATACCTATATTGATTAAATATTACACTATAAAACATTACAACAATACTATAGCGTGCTAAATGAATAGAGAAATTGTGAATTTGAGTTGATAATATTTTGGTATGGGGGGGGGCCCCATTTGAAACTTCGCACCGGGGCCCATAAGTTTGTAGTTACGCCACTGAACATGCGCTCTATTGATCCGGAATACAGCACTTGGTTGCTTCAACTTGGAAATGGTGAGCTGTCCAATGAACATAACCTTGGAGATGATATCATCGAGATTCCTCCAGATATGCTGTGCACTGGGTCTTTAATACATGAGATCTTTGGAGACAGCATTAACATTGATGTCAATAACAACGAGAGTATCAATATTGCTGCTTCTCATGCTATCCTATGTCCTAAGAATGATGACGTTGATTTTGTCAATTCAAAAGTCATGGATTGCTTGATTGGTGAGTACACAGACTATATGAGTAAAGATTCTATTGATGCGGATGAGTGTGATGATCCTGACCAATACCCACCTGAATTTTTGCATTCACTAACACCAACTGGAATGCCTCTACATCATCTAAAAATTAAAGTTGGCACCATTGTCATGCTCTTACGGAACCTGAATACCAGGAAAGGTCTGTGCAATGGTACTCGGCTCATTGTTACTGCATTATTTCAAACATGATCCAGGCAAAAGTTATTACCGGCTCAGCAGCAGGACATGTGGTATTCATTCCACGCATTGATTTATGTCCATCTGAGACTGCATTACCATTCCGATTAAGAAGACGACAATTTCCCATCAAGGCAGCATTTGCAATGACCATCAATAAATCTCAAGGGCAGACCCTCAATCGAGTTGGGATATATCTACCGGAACCAGCATTTGCCCATGGTCAATTGTATGTGGCCTTTTCACGAGTCAAACAACGTTGTAATGTTAAGGTCAAAGTGGTCAATACACCACTGCAAGGACAATTACTGCCTGATTCTCCTAAAGTGTTTACACACAATATTGTCTACAAAAATATTTTACTTTAAGCTTTTTCTTTTTTTTCCAAGATTCTGATACTTTTTTACAAAAAAAAAAATAAATAAATAAATAAATTAGTTTAGTCATAGTGATATAGATATTAATTACATGGTTACTATATACCATGTAACACATACTTTTTTTTCTTTTTTTTGACGGAGATTAAATCCTTTCTTGACTTACCGTATATACTCGCGTATAAGCCGAGTTTTTCAGCCCAAAATTTGGGCTGAAAAGTCCCCCTCGGCTTATACGCGAGTATACAGAACCCTGGAGGTATACAGGGCCCCCCATCAAGATCCAGGGCCCCCCCTCCTTGCTCGGCAAACCTGTAAAGTAAAATCATACTTATCACTGTCCTGTCGCGCCGTCCGCCGCTGCCGACATCACGATCCCGGCTTCATCCGTCTTCTTCCGGCTTCCTGTGGTCGCGGGCAATGACTTCATTGCCCGCGACCACAGGAAGCCGGAAGACGCTGAATGAAGCCGGGATCGTGATGTCGGCAGCGGCGGGACGGCGCGACAGGACAGTGATAAGTATGATTTTACTTTACAGGTTTGCCAAGCAAGGAGGGGGGGCCCTGGATCTTGATGGGGGGGCCTGTATACCTCCGGGGCTGCTGCTGTATACACCCCTGGGGCTGATGCTGTATACACCCCTGGGGCTGATGCTGTATACACCCCTGGGGCTGCTGCTGTATACACCCCTGGGGCTGCTGTATACTACCTCTGGGACTGCTGTATACACCACTGGGGCTGCTGTATACACCACTAGGGCTGCTGCATACTACCTAAGGGCTGCTGTATATACCTCTGGGGCTGTATATACCTCTGGGGCTGCTGTATACACCACTGGGGCTGCTGTATACTACCTAAGGGCTGCTGTATATACCTCTGGGGCTGTATATACCTCTGGGGCTGCTGTATACTACCTCTGGGGCTGCTGTATACATCACTGGGGCTGCTGTATACTACCTAAGGGCTGCTGTATATACCTCTGGGGCTGTATATACCTCTGGGGCTGCTGTATATACCTCTGGGGCTGTATATACCTCTGGGGCTGCTGTATACTACCTCTGGGGCTGCTGTATACTACCACTGGGGCTGTATATACCTCTGGGGCTGCTATATACCACACTGTTGAGGGCTGTACACCTGTGCTGGGGTCCACCCTCGGCTTATACACGAGTCAATAGGTTTTCCCAGGTTTTGGGGGCAAAAGTAGGGGGTCGGCTTATACACGGGTCGGCTTATACACGAGTATATACGGTACTTAATAATTTATATATATATATATGAAGACACATTTTGTCCGAGATATTAGATGTGTATCATCCAAATTTAGCAATTTGGTGATAGAAACCATAATATTACGTTCCAGCACTACAAGTGCTGAAAATTTGGCTTTACTTTTTTTACAGGGAGAGGTTTTTGTGAACAGGTGAGAGAGAGGGTGGGATGGCTGTTCACACACATCTCCATCTCAAGGTGTGTTCATTACATATAGAGAGGGACATATCTAAATTGACATTTACCTTTTACTGCAGCATTTTTAGCCTATTTGTGGAAATTTTTCTCAAAAATTAACCATTTCTACATTTGATGCCTAAGGTCTGACCTGCAGCACACTTGCTGTAATTCCCATGCAATATGGGTGGAATTTGTTTGCCACTTGCGGTGGATGCAGCCAACGTGCTTGCGGTAGTTTCATCCACAATATTTAAAGTCACCTGTGGTTTGTTAGTGGTTGTGTTTGCTGCACCTGCCAAAGCCACGTTTGTTCCTTTTACGGCAGATTCACTGTAAGTTCATTATATATTGCATGTGAATTGCTGCAACTCTGTCGACAGTAAGTGCTTAGGTGTCAATTGTAGAAATTGTATTTTTAATATCCACATCCTTTTGCTATAGCTCAAAAATGCTGCTGTAAAAGAAGTCAACATATTCAAAATTCGAAATTAGTTAGATTAGGGACCCACCAGGCGTAAGGGCATCTTGGCGCGATTGGTGGGCTGACACTAACTAGCTGATACACAGAATACCAAGATTGATTTATCAAATCAAGCTATTGACACATTAATAAGTATTGCTACTTTGTGTTCTAAGACCCTTACAACATAATAGTTCAATTTTCCAAAAATGATATCAACCATACAAATATATGTCGTTGATGAAAAGATATTATGGAATAATTGGATTATTAGTTAAAACTCTTAAAAAAATGATATACAGATTCTAGACTCCCGATTCTTTAGAATCGGGCTCACAGCTAGTTTGAAATAAAAAGGTTTAGATTTCCGTAATTGTTACAACTGATTGTTTTATCACAATACTTATTGTCATTGTTACTTAAAAACCACTAAGTGGTCAATATTGGCAAAGGATCAGCATTTCCACCTTTTTTAATACTTGTAGTAAAGACACAATTCCTTCCAGATAGCTAATCATTACTTAGCCTTTGGATAAAGCAACTGTCATGACGTTTGCCAGACTATTACAACCTTCAGTCTCTTTATGGGAAACGTTTGTGGCCAAGAGTATGATATAAAAAGATCTTAAAGAGCTGAGTATAAACCACAGAACAGACAGACTATAACCACTCACCACAAGAAATAGGAAAAGAACTGGAATAACCTGCTGATATTGCGCAGTAAATAGCATAATTTGACCTACTCAGAAAGGTTTTCCCTAGTAAATACCGGATGTTTCTTTGGAACATTGCCCATATGCCATGTGTACAATTCGTTTTCTCTTCTTCATATTAGAGCTAGTAATATTGTAACATAGCGCCATTTTACTCTACAGAACTTATGATTATTTATGTGTAGAGGCAGCTTTCCGAATGCTTAGAGAATTGTAGATACCACTGAACATTACTAAACAGTACCTCCAATGATGATGCCAGCCACATTCCCATCTTCTCTTTGAAATTTTTTGCCAGGAGTTTTTGGGAAGAAATAATATATAACTGATTTTATCAAGGAGTAATGGTAAGAATCATATATTTATAATAAAGAGCATACCATATTAATCCACATCATGATGTTACAGTGTGGAAAGTAAAATAAAGGACAGGTGCAGCTAATAAATTGATAAAACAGTAAAAGCCGACACAAGTCGGCAATACTGTAATAAACTGATTTAACCCTTCATATGCCGCCCTATATGGTCAACATGTCTCTAGGGAGGGTGGACACTCCCTGGAGACATGGTGCCCACATATTATATTAACATTAATCCTTCGTTCATCCCAGTGGCAGCAGGGATGAACAAAGCATCCGGCTACCGCAGGCATTCACATGTGCCTTGCAGTAGCCGGATGGGCTCCCATAGGCGCCCATTATAGCATCCTCGCTGCAGTTTTCAAACCGCTCTGAAAAACGCTGCCTGCATGATTTTTCACGCAGGCAGCGAAACCGGAATGCGGGAACCGGATTGCATTAAGTGCAATCCGGTTTTATAATGGGCGCCATTGGGCTGCGGATCCTGATCCAGTTTTGAGCATTTTTAATGCTCAAAACCGGATCAGGATCTGCAAACCTGACTGCAAATGTGACCCTAGCCTATGTCAATTTGTGGTCCATTTTTCTGCTGTGCTTTCCACACCACAAACGCTCCCATTTACTTACCCTCCCCGGTGATCCCACAGCGAGCTCCTAGAATATCTTCCTTATGGGCATCGGCTGGACATGCGGGTACAGTGCTGATAGGACCTGCCCATGTGACTCTTCCTAAGAGTCACATGGGGCCAGGTCCTGTAAGTACTCATACTAATCACAGGTCCTGACAGGGCCTGGAAGGAAGACATCGCTGGGGATTACCGGGGAAAGAAAGTGTGAGTCTCTGTCTGCGTGTCAACTGTATCGCCTGTAAATGGAACACAAAAGCAACACAAACGGATGATGCATTTGTGACGCTTTTTTGCAAGAAGAGGATCCATTTTTGGTGTAAAATCTGCACCAAAAATAGATCAACAAAAAACGGAGCACAAACACTGTGTGAATGAGACATTCAGTCATTTTGACCAGGGGGCCCCAAAATTTTGCATGCCACTGTATATTTAGATATATAATTATTGATCAAACTGAGAGATTTCTACTTGTTATGACACTTTTATTTTGTATTTGTGGCGTTTCATTGGGACACTGGAGCCACTATTTTTTGTAACTTACATTCTCTGTGCATAATTTATGATTTCTGTTCATTTTTTCTTCACTTCAAAATGTACATTCAAGGGTTAAGCCCTTATTTAAGGGCTATAGGGAGATCTGAATCCCTATATGAATTACTATATAAGTTGATCTGATTTTTAGGATAAAGAATTTCTTGTATTATGCTTCTTAAATGCTTTTAACTCCTTGATGGTCATCATATTTTAGCAATTAAAATAAAAGTGGAAGGAATGAAAGTGCAGATCTTATCCTTAAAAGATATAAATTAGGACAGGAAAAAGGTGGTTCTCATCTGAGAGGGTTGTGATAAAGTCACAATGCTCTAAATATTTTAAACTAGATGGCTGCTGCAGTCCACAAAGGCCTGGATATTGAAGAGCTGATGTAAGGGGTTAACACCGTGCTGCCAAATATCAAGAATCACACAATATATAAAGATGTGATTTTGTTTGTTTTGCAACAAATTTGTGGTTTGTGTTTGTGTCTTATGTATATTCATATATTTCTGTTTAATTTTGTTTAATTGTAAGTGGCCACTCTTGTTGCCACTATTACTTACCATGTGAACTGTTTGCGCCATTTTCACATTTCTAATATCTACATATACATTTAGGCCTCTTGCACACTAGTTGCGGTGCTGCGGAGGAAATTGCGGCTGTCAGTGCGGAGTCTATTGCGGACGCTATTGCAGTCTATTGCGGACGCTATTGCAGACTGCATTGCGGATCCCATTGCAGATACTCTCTGATGGTCATGTGGTTTCCCCCCTCCCTTCTTTTGGTCATGTGGCTGCCTCTGCTGAGGTCACTTCCTTCTTTTCCTGGTTTCCATGGAGATCAGAGCTTACAGAGGTTTTCTGCACCTTCCAAGGATCTCCTGAGGGACGACACTAGCCCATTGGTACTGCAGCTCACCTACCCAAATCACAGCGAATATTGGTGGTAGCATCTTCCCAGTGCTCTGCATATATATGGTGACAGATGGTGTCCTACGACTTCTCCCTCTTTTCTCTCTCTGCATAACAAGGGGAATTTGTGTCCCATATAGCTGGGTGATCGACCATCAGCTCAATAAGCTGATCGATAGGAAAGGGTGCCATGTCGCAGAGAAAGGTGGTGATGAGCAGATGCAGGGGTCTGTGTTTCTGCTTGTAGTCAGCTGAGACACACTTCCTGGGAAGAGACAGGAAACACCCGCCCCCACAGTGTGTGTAGTGCGGCGCCGCCGCAATTGAATTGCGGCCGTGCCGCACCCCATTCATTCCATTGGGATGCGGCAGTGTGGCGTCAGCACTGAAAATGGACATGCTGCGGACGGAATTCCGCACCGCAGCATGTCACAATGCCAGCCGCAAGGGCACACTGTGCCATTGGGCCAGCATTGCCTGGTCTCATTGCGGAGTCCGCATGCGGCAGCCGCATGCGGACTCCGCAATGCCGCGCCGCCAGTGTGGAGCCGCCCTTAATCTGTACAAGCTCGATGTACATGATATATGGCAGCCTGGTGTTAACCTCTTATTACTTTTGCTCTTCAATATCAATGTTTATAGACGCAAAAAAAATGAAGCATAGGAATGTTCAGTATGTTTTGGAACTACTTGAATGTGGACTGAATTATTGAGCTGTACCAAGCATGTACTGATCACATTATTAACCTTATCGAACAAAGCACAATTTCTTTCAAACAGAGCATGGATTTGGACATTGACCACATTTTTTGATACCTCATCTGAGAGCAACATAATGAAGGAAAAGAGACCCTGATTCCAATGATGTATAACTTAGTTTACTAAATCCAGCAGTTGTGACACAATCTGAGTTTTTACATATAGCATATAGCTGAGCTCAGAAGGATAACTCCACCCACACCACAGCTACTGTGTAGATTTTCTATCAACAGTAAACTGCTTATCAGAGGAGGGGATAGTGGCTGAACATGTCATATAATCCAAGCAGTAATAATCTCTCTGTGTAGAAACAACAGCACACATTCTAATAATGAACGTAAACCCATGGTTCAAAATTTCTACATGCCAGATCCTAAACACTGGACCACATCCCAAATATATAATCAACCACTAATTCAGAATAACCACTCTAAATTCAAATGATGCAGAAAAAACTCCAATTAAAAATATCAAAATACTTTATTAGGAACAACAGAGAGAACATTTAAGGCCACATTACACACACAGATCTCTGGTTGCAGTGAAATCATGATCACGTGAGCCTTTGTGGACAGGATTTCTCCCCTCTTGTTTCTGTACAACTGAATTGTCAACATTTATTGTTACTTGTATTGTTACTATGTTACTTGTCCTAGTCTGCCCTTTTTAACATGTAAAGCGCCATGGAATATAATGGCGCTATATAAATTAATAATAATAATAATAATAATAACATTGCACCATTTTGTGGCTGTGTACAAATGGAACAATGTGTCCATGATTTCACTGCAACCAGAGATCTGTGACCAATATATCTGTGTGTGTAATGTGGCCTTTACAGACAGTCACACCTACAACAAGGGGTGATAATGAGTACACACACACAATGTGGTGGGGGACTTCAAAAGAACAATAAGCTTATGCCAACACAATAGGGAATTCATAAATGCAGTTCCCTAATCAATCCTCACTCTCAAACATGGAGTAAAGATCCTGTCACACATAATGAGATCGCTAACAAGATTGTTGTAACGTCACAGATTTTGTGACGGAACTACTATCCCGCTAACAATGTCGTTATGTGTGACACATACCAACGATCTGGCCCCTGCTGTGAGATCGCTGATCGTTACACACTGCTCTGGGTCATTTCTACGTCGTTGTGCTCCAGCTGGGAGCGCTACATCGTTGTGTTTGACAGGGACAATGACCAACCATCTCAATGCTATGGAGTGACAATTCCCAACGACCTCGGTATAATTCTGGATCGTTGCTGTAGTCGGTGACATCACTAATGAGATACATGTTTGACGTCTTACCAGCGATGTGAAAAACGACGCACCAGCGATCTCTGCACATTGTTATCGGGATCGCTGAGGCGTCGTTATGTGTGACTGGACCTTTACACAATATATATTAGAAAATAGAGTGATAGTATGTTTTGTACATATGTTTACACTAAAAGCAATCACCCGGGCAATTTTGCATAGTTACTGTGCTTAAAATATCAAGTGCACACTATATTCCTCTATATTAGAATTCATGCATAGGTGTTCTCTCTGTTGTTCCTAATACAGTATTTTGATATTCTTAATTGGAGTTTTTTCGCATCATTTGAATTTAGAGTGAATTAGTGGTTGAGCACACAGCCTAATAACATATCCTTGAATTCAATATTTAAGCCCTACATCATACTGTCCTCAGATTAACTAGCAAAACCATGCTCACAGATTACCTTTAAGATTTTTTTCGTACTCATATACTACCCTATGGATAAAACTTTATAGAGTAAAGATTTAAATGGAATCTGTTAGCAAGTTTTTGCTATGGAAGCTGAGGAGGCATGTCATAAGAGTTTTAAAACAAAAAACAACTGTACTTCTGTTATCAGGGTTTGTGCAATTGCTTACTTAAACTATTGGGTTTATTACCCTGTGACTAACATTGCTTGACTAGAATGTTACGTGCATGGCAGTCTGTCATGTCCCCTGCTTAGATCAACACCTCACAGTAAATGCACAATCTCCATTGAGAGCCTGGTGTACACGGGAACAGCTCTCCCAGTCCTGCTACATGCCGGAAATGAAATTCTTTATGTCAGAACGGCTGCACCCAGTAAACTATGAAGGTAACATAGAGGGGGAAAAACCCATCATACATTCAGAGACCCATCAAATGAAGGAAAATAGTGTAAAATCCAAAATGTATTCATCCATATTAAAAAACATTAATAAAAAATATTAAAGGCATGAAGACATGGTGAAACCTGAAGCGTTTTGGATCAAGCACATTATATCCTTATTCATAGGTGCAAGCTTCAAAAGTCAGATGGCTTATACTGTACATGCATACATGAAGCCTGACTGACAGATTCCTTTTAAAAACAAAGAGACTGGATCCAAAACAAGGAGAAATCCTTCTTTATGTGTCTCATGTTAGTAGTATACATTTATGAATGAACATGTACATACAAGTACATCTCAATAAATTAGAATATCATCAAAAAGATTATTTATGTCAGTAATTCAATACAAAAAGGAGAACGCATATAATAATAATAATAATAATATAATAATAAACTTTATTTGTATAACGCCAACATATTCCGCAGTCATTACAAACAGAGTCACCTATTTCAATTGTTTATTTATTTAAATGGTGATGATTATGACTTACAGGCAATGAAAACTCAAAAGTCATCATCTCAGAAAGTTAGCATAATTAACACAAAACACCTGCAAAGGCTTACTACGCATTTTAAATGGTCCCTTAGGCTGGCTTCACACTGCAGTTTTTTCACTGATCAGTGTCCATGCAGTTTGTGTGCCAAAACCAGGAGTGTCTCCAAAACTCAGAACAGGTGTCCATCTTTCAATTATAGTTTTTCTCTGCAAGTTCCTTTCCTGGTTCCTCTCCTGGTTTTGGCACACAAACCGGATGGGCACTGATCAGTGAAAAAACTGCAGTATGAAGCCAGCCTTAGGGTACCTTTACACGCGGCTACATTTCTAGGGTGGTTACAGGTAACTTACTGGTTGCAGTGAAATCATGGAGACAAGGTTCTATCTTGTTGCTGTGTACAAATGGAATAATCTCTCCATGATTTCACTGCAACCAGTAAGTTACCTGTAGCCACCCAAGAAATGTAGCCGTGTGTAAAGGTACCCTTAGTCTGGTTCAGTAAGCTACACAATCACGGGGAAGACTGCTGACTTTTATAGATGTCCATAAGGCAGTCATTCACACACTCCACTAGGAGGGTAAGTGACAAAAGGTCATTGCTAAAGAAGCAGGCTGTTAACAGAGTGCTGTATCCAAGCATATTAATGAAAAGTTGAGTGGAAGGAAAAAGTGTGTTAGAAAACAGTGCACAAGCAACTAGGATAACACACACCACACACAGACATATCCAAGACATGGGCTACAACTGTCACATTCCTTGTGTCAAGCCACTCATTACCAATAAACAATGCAAGTAGTGTCTTAGGCTGGCTTCACACCACGATTTTTTGGATCCGTGGCTATCCGGTGTGAAGCAGACAGCCCTGGATCCGATTTTACACCTATTGTATCCCTATGGGGCCGGATGGGGCTGGATGGCAACGATTTGCCATCCGGTTTTCTGCTGTCCGGGAGGATCCGGCAGATTTAGTTTTTTTGCCCTGGACACAAAATGCTTGCAGCATTTCTTGTGTCCGGGGTGAAAATCAAACAAAATCGGATCCTCCCAGACATTGGAGTCTATGGGCGCCGGATCACATCGGATCCGGCAGAAAATCGTTCCGGTTTCCGGACGCCTAGTGCTGAAAAAGCTAAAAGAGCCACCGGCTGAAATTTCAGCACGTGGAGAGCTCCACTGTTGAAATTTCAGCACTTGGACAGCGACAGCCGCACACAGGGAGGATTCCGGCACATCTGCTTTGTCCGGGGCTGTCAGGTTCTGTCCGGTGCATCCTGCAAAACACCAGACAGAACCTGACAGTAAATAAACGTGGTGTGAAGCCGGCCTTACCTGGCCAAGGAAAAAAAGAGCTGGACTGCTGCTCAGTGGTCCAAGGTGTTGTTTTCAGATGAAAGTAAATATTGCATTTCATTTGGAAATCGCGGTCCCAGAGTCTGGAGGAAGAATGGAGACACACACAATCCCAGCTGCTTGAGGTCTAGTGTGAAGTTCCCCCAATCAGTGATGGTTTGGGGAGCCATGTTATCTGCTGGAGTAGGTCCACTGAGTTTTATCAAGACCAAAATCAGCACTGCTTTCTACTAAGTAATTTTAGAGCACTTCATGTTTCCCTCTGCTGACAAGCTTTATGGAGATGGAAATTTTATTTTAGAGCACAAATTGGCACCTGTCCACACTGTCAAAAGTATATCTGGTTTAACAACGACAGTATCACTGTGCTTGATTGGCCAGAAAACTTGCCTGACCTATACCCCATAAAGAATCTGTGGGGTATTGTCAAGAGGAAGATGAGCCGCCGACATGGGCTAACATAACACCTCAGCAGTGCCACAGGCTGATCGCCTCCATGCCACGCCGCGTTGATGCAGTAATTTATGCATGACCAAATATTGAGTGCATTTACTGTACATATTTTAATTAGGCCAACATATATGAGTTAAAAATCATTTTTTCATTTTTTCAGTTGGTCTTATATTATAATCTAATTTTCTCAGATTTTAGCTTTTGGGTTTTCGTCGGCTGTAAACCATAATCATCAATATTAACATAAATAAACTCTTGAAATAGATCATAGATTTATTGAGATGCACTTGTATATTCATCTGTATACCATTTGCTAATTATAGTGTTGTAGTATTGATTTGTAGAAGATATACAATTATTTTACTTGGAAGCTGGGTAATGGTTACTCGTACACTGACTGCACCAAGACATTGGCTGGTTTCACACTGCAGTGTTTTCCTGATCAGGTTCATCAGGTTTGTGTGCCAAAACCAGGACAGGAACTTGCAGAGAAAAACTATAATTGAAAGATTGACACCTGTTCTGAGATTTGGAGACACTCCTGGTTTTGACACACAAACCGGATGGACACTGATCAGGGAAAAAACTGCAGTGTGAAACCAGCCTTTGGCTACATTTTCTGATATTGTAATGTACAGTAAAATAACTTGAAAAGCTTCTGGCTTCAGAATCCCTGATTGTTGTGATGAAAAAAACATGACTAAAAGCAGTTCACAGTGGGTAGCATTTACCTGCACATATTTTACCCATAGGAATAAAAGTGGGATAAAATGGGCCTTTCACTGGATTTCTCTCATTTAAACTCAGTATGCTTCTCCATCTGGTGCTGCTTCACTTATTCTGGAGCAGCTTTTCTTTTTCTTCTGTGCTCCTCTGTTCCAAAGTATACAATTGGGTGTGTACCACAGAACATCTTTGTGGGTGTGGCCATGTTTTGATTAGTCAGTGTAAGTGGAGAAAAATAAACTGATGGCCACAGAGAAATTCTGCAGTATACGTGCAGCAGGTTGAAGGGTAAATTTGCACCTTTATATACTGGGCAGCATACCTTTGAAATGAAGGGTCAGAGAAGAAATAATAATAATATTTATTCACTTTATAAAGTATTAATAATTCCACAGCGCTTAACACCAGCAACACTGTCCCCTTTAGGGCTCACAATCTACATTCCCTATCAGTATGTCATTTGAGTGTGGGAGGAAATCGGAGAACCTGGAGGGAACACCCACAAACAAGACGAGAACATATAAACTCCTTGCAGATGTTGTCCTTGGTGAGATAAAAGAAAAATTGTTCTGTAAATTGAATAAAGTGCTGTCATCCATGCTCTTGGGAATGCTATGCTCTTGTGCACATATTGATATTTTATGGACTTGTGTGTATGTATATTGACATGATACAGTTTAATGTGTATGTTTGTGCTATTTCTCCCTGGTACCTTGGGTAAATTAGGATAAAATTAGCTAGTTGGCCAGAAGTGAAAGAGTTATTAGACCAACCAGTTTGTCGTTCACCCCCTAGGGGTGGGATTTAAGTAACAAAACAGGCTTGCAGTGTAGAATTTTTCAGAAGAGTCCCAAGTAGAGGAAGCCTTGCAGGAATCAGTAAAACTAGATATAACATAATGGCCCAAGAATGAATGACTGGCATATATAAAGCTAATGCAAATTTGGATGAGGAAAATTGACATTGCAGAAACTGCTTCAGAATACAAAGGAAAATGAAGAAAAATGAGAATCTTAGCTGATGCATTGGCCATTGCATGTGAGCCTGATAACTTCATCAAGGTGCTCTCATATCTATCGGGTCCCTGACCTTGTGCCTCTGTCTGCGGTACAAATGCATATGAGGATGTGTGCCTCTAAGTGCAATTAAAACCTATGTGGCGCCCCACAGTAGGGGTACTGCACCTAAAACAGAGTATCCCAGTCATTGGAGGGGATAATGTCGAGCTGAGGCTCTCATCCCTACACCTAGATTAGGGGACCAATCGGCTAACCCGTTACCAGGGAAACCGGTCTCGGTGAAAGGAGTAGAAGGAGTGGGAAACAGACGTATCGAGTCTAGCCTGAAGAGAGAAGCAAGGAGCAAGTCCTAGAGGGACACATTGCAGGGAGGGTGCCCAAAAAGGAGTGGCAAATCTTCCGGACAAAGTACCTTTAAGTCCGCGCTGCTGCCAAAAAGATGTTGAAACACCAAAGACACTGGACGTCTGGGTACTGGTGATATAGGTTTATTATCCGACGCGTTTCAGAGCCACATATCGCGCTCCTTCCTCATCGAACATATTTAGATATATAGAAAAGGAGTGGCGACCCAGACAGAAGGGGGAGACCCAGTGCCAGACTGTCAGAGTAAACGGAACAGAAATCCAGGAAGACATATTGGACTCGCATATTGGCCTCTGTTAATTGGGGGTTGGTGACCTGTTCATCTCCCTCTAAACAAACTGTGCCTGGTCTACGTGATTTCCCAGTTTGTAGACACTGCCTCACTGTATTTATTTTGTTACATAAATATGTGCACATGCATTCAGTGAGTTTTATGACTTTGTTACTGGGCTTTATAGCATAGAAAAACTCTGTACTCTGGTTTCATAATGTAAGAGTAAACGGTCTGGGGGAATCCCAGTCCACAACGGGGTACCGGCTCCGAGTCGCGGTACAGGTGAGTCCAACCCTGAGCCGCCAATACCAGTGGGTCGCAGGTCTGCCAAGCAGCCCCCGACCTCGTCCACAACATACAGCTCCACCAGGTACCCTTAAACCGGGTTGAGCCCCTTAAAGAAAAGAAGGGTAACCTCAACACACCCGACGGGCCTGGTAGGAAGTGGGTTTGTACAGGGCAGCGCACGGATAGAAAGGAGGCTCAAGGAAAACACACAGGATAGTGAATGTTGAAGGAGGAACACTTGGGGAGCCTCAGAGAGACTTTGCACCCTCCGGTAACCACCCGGCCAGCTACCCGCAAAGACTGTGTAACTGTGTACCTGAACTGCCGTGAATTTGTTACCAGTAAACTACCCATACAGAGCCTATAAGCCTACGGTGTTTCATTCTGCTAAAGTTAAGAAGTAGCTGCTGCCACAGCAACCAGCTCAGCAGCAAAACTGCCCTGGGGACCCAGCTCCGCCTGCAGGGAGCGTTATCAACTAGCTGCAATACCACCAACCCTGGCGGATGGATAGCGGCGCTGGTGAGATCACCAGAAACCGCAGGTGGTGCCACAAGACTTTATTCTTTATTTTATAATTTTTCCCCTTTATACCCAGTGACCCCCAGGGTTACAGGCCCGGGCACCAGCCACTGAGACATCACCTCAGTCTTAACGCCCGGGTACCGAGTTCCCCAAAGACCCCTGGGCGGGTCATTTTTGGCATATCGAACAGGATCTCGTGCCCGGCGTTACTGGGTACTGTGTGCCTTACAAACTTTTAAACTCTGCTCCAAAGGAACTCAGTATTGTCAGTATACGGTACAAAAGAACTGTTTCCCGCCATTTCCAGCAAACCCCAAGATGGCGGCCTGAAAATGTGAAAGACAATGTGTTGGTCCAGGGGTGTGCCTTGGCCTCTTACCATGGGAGGGCCATACCAGAGGCGCAAAACTGCCCACCCCAATTGCCACCAAACAACCAAGGGGGCGGGCCAAAGAAAAAGGAACTCCAATCGACACTCTCAAAAAGCAACAAGAAGGGTGCAGTCTGGGAACCAGCAAGCATGGCGGCAACCAGACTGAGTGACCTGTTGCGGGAAGTGGAGGAAGAGGCCCTTGCTGCAACCAGGGACTTGAGGGCGGTCTCACTTCTCACTTATGAGGGAAACACGGCCTTCTGGAGAACCGTGTTTCAGGACTTGAGAGTCCAGATCCTCGAGACTGTGGAGTGGACTGTTAGACGCTGGAGTGCCGATACTGCCCTAGAGCTGTTCCGTAGGGCCGAGCAGAGAGAAACCAGGACCGAGAGCTGGAGCCGGGAACGAGAGACCAGGCCGTGGTTGAGAACCCGGTGACCAGTGAGGACCCAGCTGTCGAACCATCCCCAGTCACCTGCACTGAAATCGGCGCATCCAGGCATCGCGAAAACCCTGATGACCCCGAGGTCCTAGCCGGTGGGGAGGAGGAGACAGCTTCTGCAGAACCCGACAGCCCTGAGCAGGAGATCGAGCCAGGTATCCTGAGAAACCTGAACCCGAGGTGATAGTGGAGGCCATCCAAGAGGAGCCACCCAGCCAATCGGGCTCCGAGGAGGAGAATCCGGATAACTGCGGCGAAGTAGCCGGGTCGACCGGGTCCCGCACGGCATAGTGGAGCAGTTTCCAGTACCAGCTGAGAATGGTAAACAGCCAAGATGCCCACACCGGAGGTTGTAGGCGGACCCCCAGCCCCGTTTCCCCACCGCCGGCCTACGGTGGTCAACAGAACTCAGCCGACCGAGCAGAGCAGCATCATTATCGGCAGGAATGGTATTTTAGAGAGATGAAGAACTGGCAGGTCCGAGCCCAGGCCCGCCTCCAGCCACCAGTACCCACGGAGTTATGGTGTACAGATACTATGACATCGTTCAACCTGGAGAGCGGGTGGGGGTTCTTTCGGGAACTGGACCTCTCTGAGGAGGTGTTTGTGGAAAGACAAGATGTTAAGTCCCACCTCCCAAGAGGCTACCCAGACCGGGACCTATACCGGGGTGACCTGGTCAGCTACAAATGACATGCAGGGTCACGCGGATGGTTCACCCTACGTGTACCTAAGCTGCAAAGATATTGTTAAAACCTGGTTGTGTACATAGTTATGTTAATGTACAGATTGCCTCTTTTTTCCATTTATAAGACTCATAGACTTTCATGAGAACTTTGATTTCTTTTCATCATGTGAGCCTGGACTGATACACGTTAAAGTGGCCCAGCGGTGAAAAAGGACACTGGGTAATGTGCAAGGACAAATTACCGCTGGGTCCGCAAGAATGTGTACCGGCCCCGTTAGGCCGATGTTAGTTAGAAAAATGTTTTGCAATGTTCTAAGAGAAGTGCCTCCATAAAGGGAAGAAAAAGTGCTGCTTATTGTTTATTTAAAAAAATGGTTCTTGTTATGTTCCGCAAATAGAAAAATCTCTGTACTGGCTAGCGGTAAAAACACTTGAGGACAAGTGTGTTTCACCAAGGGGGAAGGTGATGCCCCACTGGTCAATGCGCCACAGTAGGGGTACTGCACCCAAAACAGAGTGTGGGATATCCCAGTTATTGGAGGGCATAATGTCGAACTGAGGCTCTCATCCCAGCATCCCTATACCTAGAGTAGGGGACCAATCAGCTAACCCATTACCAGGGTAACCGGTCCCGGTGGGAGGAGTGTTAGAGTAGAAGGTGCGGGAAACAAACAGACGGATTGAGTCTAGTATGAGGAGAGAAGCAAGGAGAAAGTCCTAGAGGGACATACCGCAGGGAGGGCTCCCGAAAAGGAGTGGCGACCAGACAGAAGAAGGAGACCCAGTGCCAGACTGTCAGAGTAAACGGTCTGGGGGAATCCCAGTCCACAACAGGGTACCAGCTCCGAGTCGCGGTACAGGTGAGTCAAATCCTGAGCCACCAATACCGGTGGATCGCGGGTCTGCCAAGCAGCTCCCGACCTCGTCCACAACTAACAGCTCCACCAGGTACCCTCAAACCGGGTTGATCCCCTTAGAAAAGAGAAGGGTACCCTCATCACATCCGACAGGCCTGGTAGGAAGTGGGTTTGTACAGGGCAGCGCACAGATAGAAAGGAAACACAAGGAAGACAAAGAGGACAGTGAACGTAGTCTTAGAGAGACTTTGTACCCTCCGGTGACTAGCCGGCCAGCTACCCGCAAAGACTGTGTAACTGTGTACCTGAACTGCCGTGAACTTGTTACCAGTAAACTACCCATACAGAGCCTATAAGCCTACGGTGTTTCATTCTGCTGAAGTTAAATAGCTGCCTCCACAACCACCAGCTCAGCAGCAACACTGCCCCGGGGACCCCGCTCCGCCTGCAGGGAGCGTTATCAACTGGCTGCAATACCACCTGGCGGACTGATAGCGGCGCTGGCGAGATCACCAGAAACTGCAGGTGGCGTCACAAGACATTATTCTTTATCCTATAATTTTTCCCCTTTATACCCAGTGATCCCAGGGTTACGGGCCCGGGCACCGGCCACCGAGACATCACCCCAGTCTTAACACCCGGGTACCGAGTTCCCTAAAGACCCTTGAGCGGGTCACCTGCGGGTGTGGGTGTGCCTGGGAGCTTGACTACAGCAAGATGGTGAACTACACATGGTAAACTAGACATGGCTATTAGGTAGGTGAATTGAGCTCAGTCAGAAAACTGTAATAACATTAAAGTAGAGAACGACTGGAATACCTATATGTGAAGGTGCTGGCAGGAAAAAAACTATTATGATATATGGTTATCCGCTGCACACTAAAGATTAAAACTAGATATAATAACGGCTAAAGAATGAATGCCTGGCATATATAATAACCTTGAAGAGGTTATAGGGCTCACATGCAATGGCCAATGCATCAGCTAAGATTCTCATTATTCTTCATTTTCCTTTGAATCCTGATGCAGTTTCTGCAATGTCAACTTTCCTCATCCAAATTTGCATTAGCTTTATATATGCCAGTCATTCATTCTTTAGCCATTATGTTATATCTAGTTTTAATGTTTAGTGTGCAGCGGATAACCATATATTATAATAGTTTTTTTTTCCTGCCATCACCTTCACATTTAGGTGTTCCAGTTGTTTCCTACTTTAATGTTATTAAAGTTTTCTGACTGAGCACCCTTCCCCCATCCGATAGCCATGTCTAGTTTACCATGTCTTGTTCACCATCTTGCTGTAGTCAAGCTCCCAGCCACACCCACACACGTAGGTTTTAATTGCATTTAGAGGCACACATTCTCATATGCATTTGTACCGCAGACAGAGGCACAAGTACAGGGACCCGATATATATGAGAGCACCTTGACGAGGTTATCGGGCTCACATGCAATGGCCAATGCATCAGCTAAGATTCTCATTTTTCTTCATTTTCCTTTGTATCCTGAAGCAGTTTCTGCAATGTCAATTTTCCTCATCCAAATTTGCGTTAGCCTTATATATGCCAGCCATTTATTCTTTAGCCATTATGTTATATCTAGTTTTAATGTTGAGTGTGCAGCGGATAACCATTTATTATAATAGATTTTTTTCCTGCTAACACCTTCACATATAGGTGTGCCAGTCATTCTCTACTTTAATTGCAGCAATCAGACCACCCTCTCCTAATTAGACTGGATCCAGTGAGTCATACCGGGATTCATGCCTAGAATGTGGACCTTAGGCTGAAAGCGAAATGAGTGGCCCCCTTCGGTATTGGTATTCATCTTCTGATTCTGACATGTGCCCGGATAGCAGTTATTCCCTTGGGTGTTGGTTTGGCAGGTTCCCGGCAGAGACTTGGACAAATGGGTCGCTGATGTGTATCAATATTGTCAGAAATTGGGAGCCATAAAGTATCAGGACAAGGGGACAGCCTGCTACTAATTGTGCAATTTGAATTACCCTTCTCATGCAACATTCAAGCATTGTATCCATGTTTCACAAGACTGTTCTAGTAAACTTGTTCTAAAGACTCTAATTGACTGTAAATAATTTGGATCTCCATGAGCATGAGGATGCTTCAGAACGTAAATGTTGCATTAGGGAGCAGGCTGGGGCTGCACTACAGCCTCGGTTCTTACTCGCCATCCACTACCAAGGGTCCCTGGCACTGGCAACCCAACAGTTCAACAAGGGTAGCATCAATTGCAGATGGTTCTCAGTTTAAATAAAAAAATCCAGCAAAAAGGTTTCAACCCGTTCACGACCTATGACGTACCTATATGTCATAGGTCATGTCCCTACAATTGATGCTGGCTCACACACTAAGCCCGCATCTTTCCCTGCATGTGTCAGCTGATCAGATCATTCACTAGGATAGACTTGGCTTAACCGCCCATAGGTGCCAAGATACAAAAATAGTCAGATTATCAGAGTAGAAAAAGATCTGGCACTCTAAACAGAAAGATACAATGAGTCCAAAAAATTGTTTTTGCGTCCTTTTATTGGTGAATTAGATAGTGCAAATCATTACCTGAGGTTTCTGCCCGACGTTTCAAACCTTTATGGATTTTTGACTTGGGCCTTAGAGACTGAGAAATAAAACAAAAGAACAAAAGAATCAGTGATAATTGTAAGGATTAAGTCTGATAGGCCTGTGGAAGAAAAAGGGAAGAGAAGGTTAGTATACATAAATCAGGATGAAGCAGAATCAGAAGCTGAAAGGCAGAATCATGAATTATTACCCTTGATGTGAGTAACCTATACACTAGTATAGACCACGACTTGGGTCCTAGACAAATACAGCACATTGACCAGTGAACAGAAGGAATTCTGCAAGGATGTGTTGGAGATTACCTTGAGAAAGAATTTTTTCTCTTTGGCGATATATTTTTCATGCAGCGTAGGTGGACTGCCATGGGATCTAATGTGGTCCCGCCTACTTCAACATCTTTATGACCCACTTTGAAGAGCAGTATGTCTATAGTTATGCAACTGCCAAAGCTAATATCGTCTACTAGAGACGATATATAGATGACATTTTTGTAACATGGCAGAGTGATGAGGATGAGTTATCACAATTTCACTCATATCTTAACACCTGTAACCTACAACTGTCTTTTACTCTACATTATGATTCAACCAGAATCAACTTTCTGGATGCATCAATCATAGCCAATGAACAAGGACATCTGACATCCGATCTTTTTGTCAAACCCAAGGATCGTAACTCACTCTTGCATTAATCTAGCTGCCATCCCAGTCATGTCAAAAAGTCAATCCCAAAATCATAACAAGCACGAGTTAATCATATTGTATTAGACCCTACACTTCAAGTGGTCTGCCAAAGAGAGATGAGAGACAAATTCATTGAGAGAAAAGAGAGAGGGGAGGGGGACAAGAGGCGCAATAGTGCCCTTATCACTAGACACTAAATTTTCAGTGGTGAAAAAATGCAATCCACTCACCTACTCCAGTTGTGTGACCCACAACTGGCTTGAAAACATGTAGGATAATATCCTGATGGCTGCTGCTGGACCTCCACCAACTCCACACACGTGGGGTTAAACCAGGAAATTCAGGGAAGGAAGGTGTGCTACGGTCCGCGCTGCCAGATTCAACAAGGAAGACCCAAGGCGAAGTTTTGATCCAAACCTTCTTTATTCCTGAACCCTGATGAAGGTGCCAGGTGGGCACCGAAACGCGTCGGAGGAGAATAAAGAAGGTTTGGATCAAAACTTCGCCTTGGGTCTTCCTTGTTGAATCTGGCAGCGCGGACCGTAGCACACCTTCCTTCCCTGAATTTCCAAATTCATTGAGAGGGGATACCTGCCCTCTATAGCATCACCACCAGTCACAAATATAACACGAAGACTGAGTACCGACAGGATAGCTTTTGTCAACACATTCCATCCATATCAGACACTCATACACAATACCATCAAGTGACATCGGCCTTTACTTGGTCAAGAATATCCCATGATCCATGAATTCCAAAAAATCATCCTATTGTGTCACAAAAAACCCTCCAACTTACGTGACAGAATTGTGAGAACAGATGTTGGATGTCTCGAACCTGTAGCGCGACAGACGATACTAGCGGCACCACGCATGAGTAATTTCCCATGTTTCGGCTGTCGCTAGTGTTCCAATATACGAAGGGTTGCTCTTTCACCCATCCCATGACTGTTAAGAAATTCCCCATCAAGGGATTTTTCACATGTGAATCCTCTTATGTATCTCATATGTATATCTCAGTAAATGCCTGTGCGGTCTCGAATACGTTGGGGAAACTACCCAGCATGTCTGAGATCGCATAAGCAAACATTTTTGCACAATCTGGTGTAAGCAAACCCTCCCACCCACTTCATCAGTCACCAGCATACTATCACACAGCTGAGATTCCAGGTCATGGTTCATGTGCCTATTGGGAGGAGGGAAGGAGATATGATTGGTAAACTGAAGGAACGCGAAGAGTTCTGGATCCATACACTTAAAACATTTGAACCTTATAGATTGAACCGAGAGTACGAGGTGCACATATAATTCAAGTAAGATTAAACACATGGTTTAGCTGCTCTGATTCTATTCTCTTACCTTCAGAACCGTTGTGCTGTATATGTATTTTCTTTGTGTATGACCCAATAGGGATATACAGTTATTGCCAAAAGTATTGATACCCCTGCAATTCTGTCAGATGATACTCAGTTTCTTCCTGAAAATGATTGCAATCACAAATTAATTGGTATTATTATCTTCATTTAATTTGTCTTCAATGAAAAAACACAAAAGAGAATGAAGCAAAAAGCAAAACATTGATCATTTCACACAAAACTCCAGAAATGGGCCGGACAAAAGTATTGGCACCCTCAGCCTAATACTTGGTTGCACAACCTTTAGCCGAAATAACTGCGATCAACCGCTTCCAGTAACCATCAATGAGTTTCTTACAATTGTCTGCTGGAATTTTAGACCATTCTTCTTTGGCAAACTGCTCCAGGTCCCTGATATTTAAAGGGTGCCTTCTCCAAACTGCCATTTTTAGATCTCTCCACATATGTTCTATGGTATTCAGGTCTGGACTCCTTGCTGGCCACCTTAGAAGTCTCCAGGGCTTTCTCTTAAACCATTTTCTAGTGCTTTTTGAAGTGTGTTTTGGGTCATTGTCCTGCTGGAAGACCCATGACCTCTGAGGGAGACCCAGCTTCCTCACACTGGGCCCTACATTATGCTGCAAAATTTGTTGGTAGTCTTCAGACTTCATAATGTCATGCACACGGTCAAGCAGTCCAGTGCCAGAGGGAGCAAAGCAACCCCAAAACATCAGGGAACCTCCGCCATGTTTGACTGTAGGGACCGTGTTCTTTTCTTTGAATGCCTCTTTTTTCTCCTGTAAACTCTATGTTGATGCCTTTGCCCAAAATGCTCTACTTTTGTCTCATCTGACCAGAGAACATTCTTCCAAAACGTTTTAGGCTTTCTCAGGTAAGTTTTGGAAGACTCCAGCCTGGCTTTTCTCTCGTCAATTTTCCTTTTCCGTCCACATCTAGGGAGGTTAGCCACAGTGCCATGGGCTTTAAACTTCTTGATGAAACTGTGCACTATAGAAACAGGAACATTCAGGTCTTTGGAGATGGACTTGTAGCCTTGAGATTGCTCATACTTTACACTTACTTCAGGGCAGCCGGGCACCAGCAAGTAGACACAGAGCTTTCCTCTCCCTTCTCTCAGGGGCACGCTGTGTTTCTCCTCACAGCTCTGCTGGATTTCCTGTCCCAGGGTGAACTTCCAGGTTAGAGATAGTGTTACACAGAACATTCATCCAGAGAATGGCAACAACTCACCGGACAGGTTTCAAACCTGCATATTCTGTACTGTTACAATATAGATATCACGCCCAGTAACACGCTGAGATTCCGCGCATGCGTGACAGCGGCTTTTTCTGCGATGAACTCACTGTTGGATAAGGGATAGTATCACAAATACTTCACATTATCTATCTTTTAATTGTAGTGCAACCTGACTTTACAATTATCCTTCATATACATTGTGGCCATAGGTCCTTGTCCATCTAGCCAGACGGTATGTAAACATGTATATGATGCTTATTGCTTGGATACCACAACCTGGATTATTAAATTTCACAGGCTACATTTCTATGTATGAACTCAGTCTCTAAGCCCCAGACGAAAACCCATAAAGGATTGAAACGTCAGGCAAGAGCCTCATTTAATGATTTGCACTATCAAATAAAAGGACGCAAAAATATTTTTTTTGCACTCGTTGCATCTTTGTGTTTATAGTCCCAGATCTTTTCCTACTCTGAATCTGATCAGATCAGCTGACATGTGCCTCAAACAGTGGCACGCTGTGACGCAAGTCACTACAGTAATAACTAGTCCCAGACTGAAGGGATAAGACTACAATTACAAATAGAAATTATATTATAACATTACTTACTGGATAAGTAAAGGTCAAACCTTCCAAGGTCAGGTCCAGGAAATGGCGCAGTACAACATGGGGTGATCAGAGACAAAATTCAATTCACGAGCCGGGGTCAGGAAAACCAGAAAGACAAGACAGTTTACAGGGAGCAAGCAAAAGAGTAGTCGGGTCAGAGGCAAATGGTCAAAGTCCAGGGAGGGGAATAAAGTCAGGCTGGGTCAGGCACAGAGCACAGAGGGATCAGTCTTACACAGGCAGCAACAAGTGTACGATTGACACTAGATGGAGGAGCTGTTTAAATAGGGAAGTGAATACAGATGATGCAGCACAGACCCAGCACAACCAAAACAGACTGACAGCTTCCACACAATAGTAGCATAGCAGACAAGGACAGTGTGAAGATCGTGACACAGGCAGATTGGAAATACATCAAATGCTGTTAACTAGTTAAATAATTTGTTTAATTTCAGGCAGCAGGGATTAACATACACCGTTGGGGAGCATGCCATTCCCCGCACCCATCAGCTGCCTCTAGATGTCATCACGGGCGCTGATGGGTTGCATGACAGCTTTGGGTCAGCTGATGATCTCTGGAAGACAGCATTTATGCTGTACAGTGTGGTGCACTGTTCTGTACAACACAAGCGTTAGAATGATTGCACCTTCAAATCCCCTAGGAGAACAAGTAAAAACAGTAAAAGATGAAAAACATATTTTTATTTTTTTTTAAATCTGAAAAAATAAAAAGAACACAAAAGGGCAAATAACCCTCTTTGCCGCATTGAAAATAGAATAAAATAAAAATTTAAAATACACATATTTGTCACCATATTCAGAAATGTCCAATCTATAAAAATATAAAATAAATTAGTCTGATTGGTTAATAATTTTATTGAAAAAAGAAATGACCTACCGTAATTATGTTTTGTTTGGTCGCTACAACATTTTAATAAAATGCAATCAAACCATCATATCGACCCAAAAATGGTAGCAGGAAAAATGTCAGCTCAATGCGCAAAAGCTAAGCCATCAATCACACAGCCCCAGATCATGAAAAATTAGAATATTATGATTCTCGGAAAAAAATTTCACCAATTATAAATTTAAAAAAAAAATCAACATTTTTGTTGTCTACCTACTCATACTGAATCATGCTGCCTGGTCAGTCAGTTTTATCATATAGTGAATATGATACTAAAAAAAAACAACTGTGGAATTGCACTGTTTTTTTTTGCAATTTCACCGCATTTGGAATGATTTTCCCATTTTCTGAACAATATATATTAAGATGAATGGTTTTGTTCAAAAGTACAATTTACTCTGTCCTCATATGGCTATATTGACAGAAAAATAAAAAAACTTATGGCTCTTGGAAGAAAAAGCAAAATTGCAAAAAAAGGAAAAATGCAAGGTCTTGAAAGGGTTACTAAAGGAGAATGTATTTGTAATTGAAAGCTCTGAGTTTCCTCATTTTTTAAACTACAATTAGTTTTGACTATACTATATGAAAATGAATAAATAAATGCAGCATTCTCTGATTTTTATCATCACATCTAAGGCTGGTTTCACACTCGCGTTTTTCATCATCCGTGTGCTTGCAGCTTGAACTGGATGCACCCGCATTAGTTTTCAGCCCCATTGATTCTCAATGGGGCCAGATGAACTTGTGGGTGCATCCATTTCTGTATGGTTCCCCCTGATCAGGGTGTCACTGTATTTTTCATTTTGGTGCATTTTTGGGTCTCTGTGACAAAACCCGAAAGCACCCAGATCTAGGACACTATTGGTTGATTTAAAATAGGGCTCTATGGAACCCGTAAACGGCAGATACCAGATCCTGTTGGATCCAGACTGCTGGATCCGGGTTTTGGAACTGTGCATGCCCAGAACGCATGGGGCATGTCATTTGTCGTCCCCGGATCCTGTGGAAACAGGTACACAGCTGGAAGAAACTGTATGATCCCGCATTGTGATTGGATCAGTGATAATACCAGTGTGGGGGCATCAGTTTTTACAATTCCGGGGGAGACTGGGGAAATCCAGGGGATGCAGGTAAAACTTGCATCCCCAGGACACAAAAAACAGTAGTGTGAAACCAGCCTAAGGCTAGGGTAACACTTAGGGGTTCGCTTCCCTTAGCAGGATCTGTTAACGGATCCATTTTTTCCATACGAGTTCATATGTTACTTCTGCTGTAATGTGTTGTTCCTAATAATGGATGCGTTAACGGATGGTACCTGTATGTGCCATCCATTAACTGATGTGTTAACGCATAAGGAGGCATTTTGTTTCCCGAAGTCATTTATGGGTGTGTGTTGTTGTTGGCCACACCTATCCACCAATAAAAGGGCCTGATTTTTGGAGGGGCATGGCCAGTTGCCATTTTGGATGGTGTGACAATTCGTGTTACAATCATGCCTGATGATAGTTTGCTTTTGCGTATGCGCTACTTGTTGCTCCGCCAGCAGGAGGAAAGGATACATGGCAGATGGCGACGTATCTGGGTCCATGCCGTGAATGAGCTCCGTCCTCAATATGGAGCATTCCATATGCTTTTCCATCAACTGAGGCATTATCCTGACAAATTCCAAAGGTTCCCTCGGATGTCAGTGGCACTTTGGATGAATTACTGGCCCATGTGCAGGACGATATAATGCAACAGGATACATTTTGTCGACCAGCAATTACTTCGGCGGAAAGATTGGTGGTGACACTGAGGTAGGTGTGACATATTAATTACATAAGGGTCAAGGATAATGTTTGCAATTCAGACCACTGTCACTTTCTTGAATTTTCAACTGTTAAACGCTTCAACATATCAAAGTGTGTTTCCAAGTGTTTAGTTTGGCAATTTTGCTGTACATGTTAGTATTACATGATATTTTATTTTTCTTGTTTCCATGCCCTTCAAAGTCAGCCTCAACATGCAGTGCCACTTCAAAACCATGATGGGTGTAGCCATCATTGGTCATTAAGGTGTTTATGTGGAAACATATACCCAACGTTTTTATTTTGTTTGGGGTGTCTTTTTGCTTATTAATCAATTTTTTCTTGTGTCCTTCATAGGTTCTTGGCTACAGGTGAGTCATATGCCTCATTGCACTACCAATTTCATCTTTGTAGGTTGACTATCGGCAACATTGTGTCTCACACCTGTGAGGTTATATGAGCCAAATTACAGCCCCTGTTCTTAGCACCACCCACATGGGACATGTGGCTTGAAAACGCTGCTCGTTTTGCCTCGGTGTCAAATCTCCCACACTGCATCGGGGCCGTGGATGGTAAACACATCCGAATCAAGAAGCCAGCCATCAGTGGGTCGAACTATTATAATTATAAGAAGTTTTTTTCGATCATGCTAATGGCAATAGTGGATGCTCAAGGTCACTTTGTGGCAGTGGACATCAGTGCCTATGGGAGAACAAATGACTCACGTATCTTTAACCTCTTACCGACACAGGACGTTGTACAACGTCCTGGGTTTCGGGTCATTCTTGACACAGGACATTGTACAACGTCCTGGCGTGTTTGCGCTGCTGCAGCTTGAGTGAGGATCTCACTGACCTGTCACTCGAGCTGCAGGTACATGGGGACTTACAGCACACCCCAGGGGGGGTCGCTTTGCCCCCCAATGCTACAGCCTCAGTGATTGGCGGTTTAAAGTTGAAACCGCCAATTACCGAGAATGTAGCATTATGCTGCTTCCCTGTGTTCCTTGCCTCTTCCCCTATCCTCTCCAGCTTCCCTGCCCCTCCATTATCCCTCCCGACCCTCCGCTGCCTCTCCCCTGCCCCATGATCGGAGGTATCGGCGGCGGCGATGATCACCGGAGATGTTGGTGCCACTGCTTCTGCTCCTACCGCCTTCGCCGCTCCAGCCAGTCTCCAGCCTCCGCAGCTGCTCGTGCCTCCGCTGCCGCTCCAGCCGCTCGTGCCTCCGCCGTCGCTCCAGCCGCTGCCTCCGCTGCTCCAGCTACCTCCGCTCCGGCTGTTCCCGGACTCCCCACCGCCGACCTGATGTCTTGTCAGATCCCTTCCCTGCAGCAGTGAAGGGATCTGACTGACCTGGTGCAGGGATCCATTGTGTGATCCCGTGCCAGGGCTGTGAGATTCCTTTGACGCAGCCGTGAAGGGATCTGACATTCCTGGCGCAGGGATCCATTGTGGGATCCCTGTGTCAGAGCTGTAAGATCCCTTTGCCGCAGCTGTGAAGGGATCTGACATTCCTGGTGCAGGGATCCATTGTGTGATCCCTGTGCCTGGGCTGTGAGATCAGCTTTCTGCAGCTCGATCCCCCTGCATGGGGATCAAGCTGCAGAAAGCGATCTGATAGCACGGATACAGTGATCCACATAGTGGAACACTGCGCCTGGGCTGTATGATCGCTACTCTGCAGCCCGATCCGCCTGCATAGGGATCGAGCTGCAGAAAGCGATTTCACTGTCCCGGCACAGTGATCCACATAGTGGATCTCTGAACCCAGGCTGCCAGATCGCTGCTCTGCTGTCCAATCCTCCTGCATGGGGATCGAGCTGCAGAAAGTGATCTCGTAGCGTCGGCGCTGCACCCAGGCTGCCAGATCGCTGCTCTGCAGTCCGATCCTCCTGCATGGGGATCAAGCTGCAGAAAGTGATCTCGCAGCCCCGGCGCTGCACCTGGGCTGCCAGATGGCTGCTCTGCAGTCCGATCCTCCTGCATGGGGATCGATCTGCAGAAAGCGATCTCACAGCCCCAGCGCAGCGATTCACATAGTGGATCACTGCACCCGGGCTGACAGATCGCTACTTTGCAGTCCGATCTGCCTGCATGGCGATCGTGCGTCGTAGGACCTTCGTTGTGGAATATGTCAGATCTATTCTTTTTATAATAAAGATGGAGTCTGAATTTTGTGTGTTTTTTTTTCAAATAAAAAGATTTTTCTCTGTGTGGTGTATTTTTTGACTATTTACTAGAGATTCCTAATGGCCGGGACTAACATTGGCCCGACATTATGAATCTCGGGCTTAGTGCCAGCTGCCAATAAACAAGCTGGTATTAACCCCTTTATTAACCAGTTTGCCAATGTCACCAGGGCAACAGGAAGAGCCTGGATACAGCGCCAGAATATGACGCTTCAATGAATGCGCCATTTTCTGGGGCTGCTGTGGGCTGCAATTCGCAGCATAGGGGGACCAGAACACTTGGGCCTTTCCATGCTGAGGTTGTACCTGGCTGGGCCAAAAATATGGCGGAGCCCCACATCATTTTTTTTTTCTAGAATTAGTTCTAGAAATAAAAAAAGAAGGATTTGCTGTATTTTTGGTTGCAGCCAGGTACAACAAGGCAGCTGGGGGTTGCTGGCAGTCTTTAGCTGCCAAGTTGTACCTGGCTGGACCAAAAATATGGTAGAGCTCCACATCATTTTTTTTTTCTAGAATTGGTTCTAGAAATAAAAAAAAAAAGGCCTTCGCTGTATTTTTGGTAGCCAGCCAGGTACAACTTGGCAGCTGGCTGACTGGAATCCTCAGCGTGAAGAGACCCAAATGTTGTGGGTCCCCCACGCTGCAAATTGCAACCCACAGCCACCCAAGAAAATAGCGCATTCATTAGAGGTGGCATTTTCTGGTGCTGTACCCCAACTCTTCCAGTTGCCCTTGTGCTGGTGGCACACGGGTTCACCATATGCGACATGGTGTCCGCTAACAATTTCAATGGAAAATTAGCTCCAATTGTTAGCGGAAACCATGTAGTGTATAGAGAGCTCCTGTGTGCCTGAACATTGGAGCTCCCCCACAAGTGACCCCATTTTGGAAACTAGACCCCCCAAGGAACGTATATAGATACATAGTGAGCACTTTAAAAACACATGTGCTTCACAAATTAGTCCGTAAAAGGGAAAAAGAAGATTTTTTTGTGAAAAAAAAGTAATTTTTGATTTTTACGGATCACTTTGTGAAGCACCTAGGGGATCAAAGTGCTCACTATGCATCTAGATAAGTTCCCTGGGGGTTTTGTTTCCAAAATGGGGTCACTTGTGGGGGAGCTCCAATGTTTAGGCACACAGGAGCTCTTTATATGCGACATGGTGTCCACTAATAATTCCAATTGTTAGCGGACACCATGTTACGTATGGAGAGCTCCTGTATGCCTAAACATTGGAGCTCCCCCACAAGTGACTCCATTTTGGAAACAAGACCCCCCAGGAAACATATCTAGATGCATAGTGAGCACTTTGAAGCCCTAGGTGCTTCACAAATTGATCCGTAATAAGGAATAAGTACTTTTTTTTCACAAAAAAATTATTTTTTCATTTTTACTGATCAATTTGTGAAGCACCTGGGCCTTCAAAGTGCTCACTATGCATCTAGATATATTCCTTGGGGGGTCTAGTTTCCAAAATGGAGTCACTTGTGGGGGAGCTCCAATGTTTAGGCACATCGGGGGTCTTTATATGCAACATGGTGTCCACTAATAATTACAATTGTTAGCTGACACCGTGTTGCGTATGGAGAGCCCCTGTGTGCCTAAACATTGGAGCTTCCCCACAAGTGACCCCATTTTGGAAACTAGCCCCCCCAGGGAACTTATCTAGATGCATAGTGCGCACTTTGAACCCCCAGGTGCTTCACAAATTAATCCATAAAAATGAAAAAAGAAAATTTTTGTGGAAAAAAAGTACTTTTTCACATTTAAGGATTAATTTGTGAAGCACCTGGGGGTTCAAAGTGCTCACCACCCATCTAGATATGTTCCTTGGGGGGTCTAGTTTCCAAAATGGGGTCAATTGTGGGGGAGCTCCAATGTTTAGGCACATAGGGGCTCTCCAAACGCAACATGGTGTCCACATAACAATTTGAACTGATTTTCCGTTCAAATTGTTAGCAGACACCATGTCGCATTTGGAGAGTCTCTATGTGCCTAAACATTGGAGCTCCCCCACAAGTGACCCCATTTCGGAAACTAGACCGCCCAGGGAACATATCTAGATGGGTGGTGAGCACTTTGAACCCCCAGATGTTTCACAAATTGATCTGTAAATATGAAAAAGTACTTTTTTTTTCCACAAATGTTTTCTTTTTTCATTTTTACGGATTAATTTGTGAAGCACCTAGGGATTCAAAATGCTCACCACCCATCTAGATATGTTCCCTGGAGGGTCTACTTTCCAAAATGGGGTCACTTGTGGGGGAGCTCCAATGTTTAGGCACACAGGGGCTCACCAAACGCGACATGGTGTCCGCTAACAATTTGAACTGATTTTCCATTCAAATTGTTAGTGGACACTGTCGAATTTGGAGAGCCCCTGTGTGCCTAAACATTGGAGCTCCCCCACAAGTGACACCATTTTGGAAACTAGAGCCCCCAGGGAACTTATCCAGATGGGTTGTGAGCATTTTGAACCCCCAGGCGCTTCACAAATTGATACGTAAAAAATGAGAAAGTACTTTTTTTTCCACAAAAAAATTATTTTTTTCATTTTTGCGGATCAATTTGTGAAGCTCCTGGGGGTTCAAAGTCCTCACTGTGCATCTAGATACGTTCCTTGGGGGATCTAGTTTCCAAAATGTGGTCACTTGTGGGGGAGCTCCAATGTTTAGGCACACAGGGGCTCTCCAAACGCGACATGGTGTCAGCTAACAATTTGAAAAATCAGCTCAAATTGTTAGCGGACACCATGTCGCGTTTGGAGAGCCCATGTGTGCCTAAACTTTGGAGCTACCCCACAAGTGACCCCATTTTGGAAACTAGAGCCCCCAGGGAACTCATCTAGATGGGTCGTAAGCATTTTGAACCCCCAGGTGCTTCAAAAATTGATCCGTAAAAATGAAAAAGTACTTTTTTTTTCACAAAAATTTTCTTTTAGCCTAAATTTTTTCATTTTCACATGGGGAACAGGATAAAATGGATCCTAAAAATAGTTGGGCAATTTCTCCTGAGTACACCGATACCTCATATGTGGTCATAAACCACTGTTTGGGCGTACAGCAGGGCTCAGAAGGGAAGGAGCGCCATTTGACTTTTTGAATAAAAAATTAGCTCCAAAAGTCAATTTGCGCTCCTTCCCTTCTGAGCCCTGCTGTGCGCCCAAACAGTGGTTTATGACCACATGAGGTATCGGTGTACTCAGCAGGAGAAATTGCCCAACAATTTTTAGGATCTATATCTATTTTATCCTGTTGTTCATGTGAAAATAAAATAATTGAGGCTATAAGAACATTTTTGTTGGAAAAATTAAAATGCCCATTTTTTCCTTCCATTGTGCTTTAGTTCCTGTGAAGCACCTGAAGGGTTAATAATCTTCTTGAATGTAGTTTTGAGTAGCTTGATGGGTGCAGTTGTTGGAATGGTGTCACTTTTTAGTGTTTTCTGTCATGTACACCCCTCAAAGGGACTTCAAATGTGATGTGGTCACTACAAAAAATGGTTTTGTAAATTTTGCTGGAAAAATGAAAAATTGCTGATGAACTTTGAACCCTTATAACTTCCTACCCAAAAATTTTTTTTTTCCAAAATTGTGCTGATGTAAAGTAGACATGTGGTAAATGTTATTTATTAACTATTTTGTGTCACATAACTCTCTGGTTTTGCAGAATAAAAATTCACAATTTGAAAATTGCTAAATTAAAACATTTTTTGCCAAATTTTAGATTTTTTCTCAAATAATCGCAAAAATTATTGACCTAACTTTAATACTGACATGAAGCCCAATATGCCACGAAAAAAAAATCTCAGAATCGCTAGGATCCGTTGCAGCGTTTCAGAGATATAACCTCATAAAGGGACACTGGTCACAATTGACAAAAATGGCCTGGTCATTAGGGTCAAAATAGGCCCGGGGGTGAAGGGGTTAAAGTCAGCAATATGGGGCAAGCCCTGTATAACCAGCCTTTTCACATTCCTGCACCATGTCCATTGGCCGGAACAACATGACTAAGCATACCATATGTGATTGTGGCTGCTAAGGCCTTCCAGCTCCACATCAACATTATGAAGCCCTATGCCAGTCGCCACATAACGAGGAGCAGGCGGAACTTCAATGGCCGACTGAGTAGAGCACATCAACACGTAGTGTGTGCTTTCGGCCTCCTGACTGCTAAATGGTATGTGTTACTGACATGCATACAGCTTCTTCCAAAAAATGTCGATAGTGTGGTGAAAGCGTGTGTCTGCCTCCATAATATGATGTGCACAAATGAGCCCATGGTTTATGACCCATATGATTGGGAGTCACCACTGTTCAGCCTTCAGATTGCAGGTGTTCGAGCACCGAATGCTGCAATGGCAGTCAGGGAACAATTCTCACTTTACTTTTCCAGTGAGCATGGTCGCCTTCCCTAGGGGTGCACAACCTGTATAGCTCCCTTGATGATCTTTTGTTTTGTCCTTTCTTGTAAATTTCTTGGCCAAGAAATCAAACATCTTTGTGTTCCCCTTGTTTGTCCAAAAATCTTTGGATATATTTGAGTTCAGTCTGGAAGGATCGACATGTATTTTGTTTTGCCCTCATAACAGCACATATGTAGCTAAGTAATGCTGTGGTTCGACTTCATGTAATGCATTTCTACAAGTGTTGCACTATCTATTTGTGAAACACACCTTATAATGTTTGTGGAGTAATGGTACTGTATGGCAGAAGCCATGGCTATTTTTTGTTCGTTATTACATTTTGTAGTAATTGTCATGCTATTGTCAATGATTTGTGACACATATAGATTAAACATTTACACGTGTGTGCAAATGATTTCTTTTTGTTGCATCAATAGTTTCTCACAGCTGTGGTCGACCATAGGAGTATATGGATTGCCTAACAACCAATAGAATAGAGTGAAACACTGGACAGAGTGACATGCAATTGTGTCGTGCAGTCCCCATTCCAAAGAGTCATTTGACAAGGCTAATCTTCCGGACAAAGTACCTTAAAGTCCGCGCTGCTGCCAGAGAGATGTTGAAACACCCAAGACACGGGATGTCTTCTTCAGGGAAGGAGCTCGGTATGTGGCTCTGAAACGCTTTGGAAAATAAACCAGTTATCACCGTACCCAGACATCCCGTGTCTTGGGTGTTTCAACATTTCTCTAGCAGCAGCGCGGACTTTAAGGTACTTTGTCCGGAAGATTTGTCTTGAAAACCGCAGTAACCTGTGGAAGTACAGTCCCAGCAGCAGCTGCATTTTCTGAGCGATCAAGCTGGTTGTGTGCTACACAACCTTACCAGGTGAGCAATTCTAAGATTGTTAATCTGAACCTGTCTAAAAAGATAAGACCCTATTGCGCATTCTCAACCCTTTAGATATATTTGACAAGGCTAGGAATATACAAGGATGGGTACCATGTTCAAGTGTGTTTGTTTGGGGAAAAAAACAAAACTGGGGGCGCGGCCTAGTGGCATGTGAGGAGGACGCGTGAGTGCTGAGCTCCCACACAGCATCTGACATATTACCCGGAAAAATACCCACGAGCACCAAGAACGCCTACTGTGCAGCAGCCCTGAAAGCAGTGGGGCCCCTGGACAGACCGGCATTCAGATCCGTCACTAATATGGTGAAAAGAGGCCAGAGGAAGATGGCCGGTGAGGCGGACAGCGAGGCTCAAGATGGCGCCGCTGCTGATGGAGGAGCCAGAAATCAAGAGGTGGCGGTGCAGCTTCAGCGGTTCGCCAGAGTTGAGAGGGGAGAGACCGACACCCTTCAGGATCCCGGAGACAGACGAGACCCGGAAGATGAGCTAAGTAACCCGGGGGTGATAGAGGAGGGGGAGAGGAGGACTGGGGGTGCAGGCATGCAGGAAAACCGGAGAGGGCTGGGGAGAACACAAAATCGCCAGCAGCTGAAGACACTGCAGCTACAAATCCCTGCAGAACCTACTATCAAAGATGTGCTGCTAGCAGTGATGCAATGTGGGACCTTGATCTCTAGTGTGCTGAAACAATTAGCACACTTGCAAGAAACTATGCAAACTGGACCTGCATGGGGTTAAGGAAAGAACAGGAGAGCTAGAAAAACGGGTCGGCACAGTGGAGGATCAATTGTTAGGATGCGTTAAATACCATAAGGAAGCTGGGAAGCACGTCACTACCCTCTATGCCAAAATTGATGATCTTGAGAATAGATTGAGATGCAATAACGTCCGTATTGTTGGGGTACCGGAGAGGTATGAGGGTAATAATCCAACTGAATTCTTTGAAAACTGGCTAAAGACAACAATAGGCCCTGAAAGACTAACCAATCTATATGCTGTGGAACGTGCGTACAGGGTTCCTGCTCAGCCGCTTCCCCCCCCGGGTGAACAGCCTAGGACTATGCTAGCAAAGATTCTCCATTACAGGGACAGGGATAATATTCTAAAATATGCTAGAGATCACCGTGATATTACCATCAACGGCTCTAGGATCGTGTTCTATCCTGACTACTCCTTGGAGGTTCAGAGACAGAGAGCAAAATTTATAGGTGTCAAAAAACGACTGAGAGCCATTGGAATCATCTACTCCATGGTGTACCTGGCGAAGCTGAGAGTTGTGGCGGAAGACAAGGTTCTTTTTTTCCCAGACCCGAAGGAGGCCACGGGGTGGCTGGATGTGAATGAAGGTCGGTTGAGGAAAGAGAGGGAGAAGAATAACACAGGATGAAAGATGAACTGTGTCTCTTTGGATTTTTACTTGCCGCTGACTGGGTCCTCTTTGATGCTACCTGATTGATAATGCTCGGGACTAATACCCCCTCTACCTCAATTCTTGTCTCCTTCTTGCTGCCCTTTTCCTTTCCCTCCCCCCTCTTCCATTTCTCCAACTTAGATTTCCTTCCTCATCCCCCCCTTCTTACCCCACTTTTCCTCCCCCCCCCTTTTTTTTCCTTTTCAATCTTCTTCATTATTCTTTTCCTTTCCGACCAGACACTTTATTTCTTCTCATAATAGAGGTGGACTATTTGCAATGTCTATATAAAGTAGATGGAATATGTTGGGAGCTGAGCGGGGGACTATGTCCTGGTGATTATGGTGTTCCTCCTCGCCTCCCTTTTCCCCCCCCCCCCTTTTTTTTTTTAATTACTCTGATTGCTGGCTCTAAGATATGGAACGATTACATGTACAATGGTGCTGTTGGATGGTACCCTGTAAAGTGCAGAAAGCGCTATGGAACTGAAATGCCCATTATTCTGCATAGAGAATGTATCACCTTAACTATTTTTATAGTTGGTCCTGGTTACGGTTAATGGCATTGGGATTGTGATGGGAGGGATTAAGTGCTCTTATTGTTTTTCTATTTTGACGCTACTCTTCTCTACACCGGGGTATGATGGAGACAGAAAATATGCCCCTTGCAAACTGATGACTGATGACGGGTAATATTAAGTTGTTTAGTTGGAACACTAGAGGTCTGAAATCTCCTACAAAAAGACAAGCCATATTTAGTTTAATATTGGAAGAGAGACCTGCTGTGGTTTGTCTGCAGGAGACCCACCTCATCTCTGAGACCGTTCACTTTCTGGATAAAAGATACCAATCCACCTACTCTGCGTACTCACAAGGGGTCAGTGTGCTAGTCTGTGCTCGTGTTCAATTTGAATGTCTTAAGGTGGTTAAAGACGCTGAGGGCAAATTTATTCTCTTGCACTGTAAACTTTTTGCCAAACAGATGCTCGTAATATCCATATATGTGAAGCACAAATTTTTGTGAAAAAAAAAGTACTTTTTCATTTTTACGGAACAATTTATGAAGCACCTGGGGATTCAAAATGCTCACCATCCATCTAGATACATTCCCTGGGGGGTCTAGTTTCCAAAATGGGGTCACTTGTGGGAGAGCTCCAATGTTTAGGCACACAGGGTCTCTCCAAACGTGACATGGTGTCTGCTAACAATTTGAATAGAAAATCAGCTCAAATTGTTAGCGGACACCATGTCGCACTTGGAGAGCCCCTGTGTGCCTAAACATTGGAGCTTCCCCACAAGTGACCCCATTTTGGAAACTAGAACCCCCAGGGAATTTATGTAGATGGGTGGTGAGCACTTTGAACCCCCAGATGTTTCACAAATTGTTCCGTAAAAATGAAAAAGTACTTTTTTTTTTTCTCAAAAATTTTCTTTTTGCCAAAATTTTTTCATTTTCACATGGGCAACAGGATAAAATGCATCCTAAAAGCTGTTGCGCAATTTCTCCTGAGTACACCGATACCTCATATGTAGTCATAAACCACTGTTTAGGCGCATGGCAGGGCTCAGAAGTGAAGGAGCGCCAATTCACTTTTTGAATGGAAAATTACCTCCAAAAGTCAAATTGTGCTCCTTCCCATTTGAGCCCTGCCAAGCGCACAAACAATGGTTTATGACTATATATAAGATATCGGTGTTCTCAGGAGAAATTGCCCAACAAATTTTAGGTTCCATTTTATCCTGTTGCCCATGTGAAAATGAAAGAATTGAAGCTAAAAAAAACATTTTTGTTAGAAAAATTTAAATGCCCATTTTTTCCTTCCACGTTGCTTTAGTTCCTGTGAAGCGGCTGAAAGGTTAATAACCTTCTTGAATGTACTTTTGAGTAGCTTGAGGGGTGCAGTTTTTGGAATAGTGTCACTTTTGTGTGTTTTCTGTCATGTACACCCCTCAAAGGGACTTCAAATGTGATGTGGTCACTAAAAAAATGGTTTTGTAAATTTTCCTGTAAAAATGAAAAATTGCTGATGAACTTTGAACCCTTATAACTTCCTACCCCCAAATTTTTTTTTCCAAAATTGAGCTGATGTAAAGTAGACATGTGGGAAATGTTATTTATTAACTATTTTGTGTCATATCACTTTCTAGTTTAGCAGAATAAAAATTAAAAATTTAAAAATTGCAAAATTTTCAAACTTTTTGCCAAATTTTTTATTTTTTTCACAAATAAATGCAAAAATTATCAACCTAAATTTACCACTAACATGAAGCCCAATATGTCATGAAAAAACAATCTCAGAATCGCTAGGATCCATTGAAGCGTTCCAGAGTTATTACCTCATAAAGGGACACTGGTCAGAATTGACAAAAATGCCAAGGTCTTTAGGGTCAAAATAGGCTGGGTCATGAAGGGGTTAATCAACGCCAAGGATCCGAGTACCCCATGGCCCGGGCGTGGGTCATGGTCCTGTCATTAGATGCTGCTAAAGCATTTGATAGCGTAGAGTGGAATTATTTATGGCCAACGCTCAGGTACATAGGGTTTGGCCCCGGATTCATTCAATGGATTTGGTTGCTGTATTCGGCTCTAAGTGCCAAAATACGAGCGACTGGTAGTATTTCTGAATCGTTCCTTCTTCATAGGAGTACGAGGCAGGGCTGCCCTTTGTCCTCACTGTTATTTGCTTTGGCGGTGGAACCGTTAGCAGCCAGAATTATAAAAGATTCTAATATTCAATGTTTCTGTTATGGGGATCATGTGGAAAAAGTAGCGCTATACACGGGTGACCTCTTCTTATTTTTGGGAGACCCAGATGGTTCTCTCGAACGTACTATGGCTCTCCTGTCAGAGTTTGGAGGTGTCTCTGGACTGAGTATCACCTGGGATCAGCTCTGCTCACCCTTGATACTGAAATGTCTATTCATACCCCTATTACCAGTGGTGCCGGAATTTAAGTACATGGGGATTGTTATCTCAGCTAACTTGATGGAGTTTGAATGATTAAATCTCGCTCCGATAATGCTCAAAATTAAACAAAAAGTTCGGGCCTGGTCCAAATTGCATCTCTCTGTAGTGGGAAGGGTGAATTTGATAAAGATGGTGATTATGCCACACGTTTTATATATTCTTCATAATGCCCCTGTATGGCTGACTCAAAAAAGATTTCATAAGATTAATCTTCAGGGAATTTATTTGGCAACAGCGGTGTGCGCGTATTAAGCATAAACATTTGCAGAGGCCTAAAGATGAAGGGGGATTGGCCTTGCCCAACCCTTGGTTGTACTACCTATCGTCCCAGTGTCAGCACCTTGCGGGATGGGCTAACTGCAAAGCAGACAACTCAGTGGGCAGAATACTTCATTTCCTGGTTGGACAGGGGTCATTGATCTCGAATCTAGAGACGGGTGCGTTCCGTTTCCATGCTTCTAAATGCCCTACCATATTGCTTATAATAAATATTTGGAATAAATTTAAGTAACTTCGAGGTATAACAGCACATACAATATACTCCCCTATATGAGACAATCCCTCTCTGCCTAAAATGCTACCCCTTAAGGGATTTGAGCATTGGAGAAGGATAGGAATCCAGTGGTTGTTACAGTTGTTAACCAGGGGAATTTTTAAGTTTTCTGAAGAACTTCGGAAAGAATTTCCACTGCATCACTCTATGTTCTTCAATATTTAAAACTAAGACACGCATTTGACACGCAAAATTGAAGGTCTCCAATTATTATACAAGACAACATTGTTAGTCTGCTTGGTTCATAGACAATCACTAATGGTATCTTTACACGCCGCTACCGAAGGTTAGAAACCACTGGGTGTCGCACGTGCACGCGCGCGTTTCAACGGTTCCTAACGGTACCTGATACCGCAATTACACGCCGCTACAAGGTGCTCCACAGTAGGTTTTTTCGATCCCTGAAAACACCGGCGGGTGCCGCAGGTTACCTTCTGTAGAGCACCTTCCCTGATTTACATGCCGCTACCAAAAGGGAATATGGGCGGACCTGGGGCAGCAGGGACAACACATAGGCGTGCCACAGTCCGTCACGCCGCGCCCAAACGACAACTATTGGCCAACACAATAGTGTTCTGATTGGGTACGGCACGAAGGGCGGATGGAGGAGACGTGACGTAGTAGTGTTTGGATTGTCACACGGAATAAGCGCTTGTTACATGGCGGAGGGTGCCTATATTCAGCTAGGGGATGCTTATGCGTCACACAGGAGCGGTTTACAGTCACACACGCCGTGCGTATTAAAAACTAAATGTTGGGCTATGTGTGCGTAGTAGAAGTGTTTGCATTGTCACAGGAAATTACGTGCTTGTAATTACATGCTTGTGACATGGCGGAGTGTGGCGATTCTGCTAGGTGACGCTTAGGCGACACACAAGAGCTGCTTACACCACACAGTCTGTGCGTTTTTTAAAATAAGTGTTGGTGTATGTGTGCGTCTGGATAGAAAGGTGTGAATAGAGCCCCAATGCAGATCGCATATGTGGGAACAGATGTCAATGGCCTTGAGCAGCTCACATGCCACATGTACATGATGTGTTTGTCTGCACATGTGCTGCACTACTTACTTAAACCCACATGACAGACAATATTATGTGCTGCATCAATGTGTTGTGTCCTGGTGACCCTCTGCAAGGGTTATGTACACACATTTGTCACATAGACTGTTGCCCAAATACCTTCACATAGCTCATGCCCACCCACACATATTGTGTGTCATATCCAGCCATAGGTGCCAATGTGTGTGACAGCACTGGCTACAACCCAAACCTTGATCACACTGCCCTCCATCCCCAAGTAATCAGGCTCACACAGAGTAATTTGGATACAAGAAAAAAAAAAATTATTGTTTTTAAATACATGAAATTGAGAAATAAAACACAGATACAGAAAGGAAAGACAATGGACATTGAAACATCATGTTACATTGTAAACACATAATATAATTTTTTTAAACAAAAACACAAACAAGGATACAGTGTGCAGCACCCACATAACACAAATAAAACCTAAACTCACTAACTAAAACCTGGGCACACAATTAAATAACCAAAAGAAAACACCATGGTGCAGCAACCCTGCTGTTAGCACCATGGCCACCATTTTAGGAGGAACCAGAACCACCCACACTAGACGTGCTGGTTCTGCCAGCCCACTGCCCCAGGGCCATTAAAGTAGGAGCAGTATGCATCTCTACTGTCCCTGGCCTCCTGCTGAGTGCGACCATGGCTCAGCGGCTGGAGTGGCGCCACACCATTGTCGTCATCACGCCAAGCCCTCCCCTGTTGTGGGGTCCGCAGAATCTACATAACTTCCTGGCGTGTATGATGTTCTATCCCTACGATAGCAGGAAGTTATGCAGCACACAGCAGGCCAGCACTACCGCGTCAATAGACTCCAGTTTCATATGCAGAGGCGTATGAAAAACCCGGAATGTATTCGCCATGATCCCGAACGCATTTTCAACCACACAGCGGGCCCGGGATAGCCGGTAATTGAAAATGCGTCGTTCAGAAGTAAAGGTCCTCTGGGGATATGGCCGCCGTAGGTTTGCCTGAAGTGGGAACGCTTCATCCGCCACAAACGCAAAGTTGAGATGATGGCTCGTCTCTTCATTTGAGGGTAGGTTCAGCGCATCGGTCCTTAGCAGTTGTGCCAAGGAGCAGTGTGCGAACACCCCCCATCTGAGATACGGCCGTTCATTCCAACGTCCACATAGAGGAACTCATAGTTCGCATCCACCAGGGCCATGAGGACTATACTAAAATACCCTTTGTAATTATAATACAAAGAGCCCGAGTTGGGGGGTTTAGTAATCCTCACGTGCTTACCATCCAAAGCGCCACCGCAGTTAGGGAAGTTCCACCAGCTTTCAAAGGCTCGGGCTACTTGCATCCATTCTGCGGCTGTTCGTGGCAACTTTATGAAGGATGGGCGCAGAGCATTCCAGATGGCCTCACACGTCTCAGGGATCAGGCGGCTCAGCAGGGACAGGGATACACCACGTGACGTGTATGTGAGGTCGGTCCTTGACCGGCCTGTAGGCAGGAACATCAAAGTAATAAGCAACCGCTCCTCAGCTGATACCGATTGACGCATGACAGTGTCCTGACGGGCTATCAGTGGCCCCACGCGCTCCAAAAGGAATTTGAAAGAGTCCTCGGACATACGGAGGTAGTTTTGGTAATCATGCGGATTGTTATCCTCCAGCTCACGCACCAGCTGCATGTGGCCCCGGGTTCCCCGGAGGCGAAGCCAATCCCAGCTCCACACACGCCGGCGTCTGCGCCGCCTCAACCTTTCATATCTCTCCTCCATCCACAGTTGCTCTTCCACCAACGCAAGAGCCACGATAACATGTCGATCATGTATATTTTGCATCTTCGGTATCAGCACCTGTATCGGAAAAAAAATAAAATCAGTACATACAGCAATATGGTGACATGTTTGCATGTAAAGCAAGGCACACAATACTTAGATTACACGCTAGGGTAAAGCAGATTTTATCGCTCCTGTGTGCACAGCACACAACCTTTGAAACATTGCAAGCCCATCACCCACAAGTGGCCGCTAAACAAAAGGAACATGCTCACTGATCAGCCCCTCCATTCTTCTACAGTTTGTTGCGTTGCAGAAAGTAACACATCTGGACATATCTGTGTTAAAAAGTGTCACCACAAATAACGGCTATACATGTCACACAAACAATGTAGGATACCATATATTTACACTTCTACAGTCTGTAAGTTTCAACGTACCACAGCTTTGCTGGGTGAGTAATCACAGATGACACGAAGCACATTATACATGACTCATCCTGTAGTGATGCAGGGCCACATGTGTTAGCAAGGGGGAGGTCCACATCTACACATTCTCTGCTGCCTCACGCCTCAAATCCATGTCTGATCCTAGCCATGTTGGTCCCAGTGTGTGTTCACCCCAAGCAGTATGATATTTTCAGTTCATTGCCCATCTGTACGACATTACACTCTAGATGCCAGCAGCCCTGATCCTGTATAGCGAATGGAAACAAACACAATAATTTGGTCACTACAATATGCAAATGTATGGGCCACATATGTGAAAAATACACCAGCATGCTATGCTACTGTAGTGACCAAACTGACATCACATGTGCCTCCCATACAGTAGCCTATGGAGTTACCCAAGCCAATCATGCGGCTCAGGCCGCCACGCCGCTACATCCATGTCTGCACACAAATACTTACTTAATGACTCTGGGCAGCAAGCGTAACGTCCTTCCACCCTGAACTGCTTTTCAATGAGCACAAACCAATCAGGACGCATCAATGATACCTAATCAGCTGCCGCTAGGGTTGTTCACAGGTGTTGGCTGCTAATGTGACTAATTGGTGTCTGCTGATTGGTGTGGGTGAGTATAAATTGCAGCCAATGTCGACCAGCCACTATCCAGACATACATGTGCATTGAGCTAGTGGTGTCCAGTAATCCGGTCTCTGTGGTTTTGACGGTAAGTTTACTCAGATGCTTTTTCGTCGCCATGCGCTTTCTAAATAGCGCTGATGCGTTTGCCACATGCCACTTATGGTGTGTGTGTGGCAACAGGCAGCGCCATGTGCTTAATGTATATATTGTGTTCATAATAGGGTAAAGCCTTGCTACCTATAGGCAGTATGTATAGGCAATTTGTTAATTGAACATGGTGATGTATTCCATACATTGTAGTGTTGTTTGTACGGCATGTATCAGGGGCTGCTTGCCCACTGTAAGTCAGGGTTACATTATCGCCCTACAACGCCTTAAAGTGAGGGCCGGGGGGGGTTGCCTGTCATAGTGTTGTGTGGCCCATGGGTGGAAGGGGGAGTGGAGGGTGTTGGTGTGCACAAGGCTCTGCGTCTGCTGCTGTGTCAGACAGCCAGCCATAAATTGATGCAGGCCATACCTTTTACATGGGGCGAGGGACCTAGATGACGGGTGTCCCACCAGGCCAGGTTCCAATTGGCCTCTGCCACCATGGTCCCTCTCCCCCTGTTTTTAATTTTGGGTTTACCTTTTTGGGTTTAATCATCGTGCCCCTTTTGCCTTTGTGAACATGTGTTGTGAAACATATCCTTCCAAACATGCCAACCGTAGCTGATACATTGCACATGGAGAAAGGGTGTCCCACATGCAAACATACATGTTCACCACATGTTGCCTGGCCCTAAACACCTGCATATATACACTCAATATAGTGTGTATTTAGCATGCATGCCTTATATTTCCCCTGCTTGCTGAGTTTGTTTTTCTTACACAAACAGATGCCTGAGGGGTACGTGGAATTTGTTACCGAGCTCCTCACCATGTATCAAGGACACAAGTGCCTGTGGCGCACAGTGCTGCCACAATATCGTGACCAGGCAGCGCGGGCAGCGGCCTACAAGCCTCTTGTTGATTTGGCCAATAGGCTGTACCCCAAGGAAAACAAGAGGTGGGACGCGGGGATGATAGCTGAAAAAATTAAGAACCTCCGCGCCGCAGTCACGCGGGCTCATAACGACTATATTCAGCGTCGGTCGGGGGCTGCAGGTGGGGAGGCACGTAAGCCAAAATTATGGTATTATGACCTCCTCAACTTCACCCTCGGCCACGCGAGCTCGCGTGAATCACGGAGCAGCGAGGAGCCTCCCGCGTCCCCTGTAGGCCCTGCCCAAGACCTGTCTGCACCGCAGGAGGTGGGTAAGTGTGTTTGGGTGGTGGTCCACCATGTTTGCTCCACAGGTGTGCTTGTCTGCATGCATTTCCGAAACACACTTCTATCTTTGTAGGAATTTCCTTTGTAAGCATGTTTTTATTGGGTATGTGGCCTCAGGGGCTTAGCTCTTAATTTGTTAACTCAACCAAAACAGACCTTGTCCCTGTCCGTTTCAATAAACTATCATGACTGATTTGTATCTCGGGTCTCATATTATCAACAATGCTGATTATGTGTCCTTTATCTTAGTCCCAACAACATATAGTAACAATGGAAGCCAGACATGTGTCTGGCTTTTGGCCCGCGTAGTGTATGTTTAAAGCATGAACCACATCCTTTAAATTTGTTCCGGAGGATAAGGCTGAGGCACATGGGCTAGCAGCTTCTTAAAGGCAGTTGAAATCTCCTGTGGTCACATACCCATTTTTGGTTAACCCCTAGTTAAGTAAACCGATGAATGTTTCAGGCCAATTCAGTTTGATATCTGCCGCGACACTACTTTTTCATGATTAATGATAATGTGAATCAATGAGTGTCACTAGAAGCAAGAGGATCCATTGGATATAATGTAAGGTGAATTGCAGAAACTGCCTTATGCTAAATGTAATAAAACGGAGATCTTGGTTTTCAATAGTGATCACTAGAGAGTAAGCTTACATTTAGCATAAGGCAGTTTCTGCAATTCACCTTACATTATATCCAATGGATCCTCTTGCTTCTAGTGACACTCATTGATTCACATTATCATTAATCATGAAAAAGTAGTGTCGCGGCAGATAACCTACTGTAAGTATATTATTATTTTCTGCCAGCACCTACGCTTGTGGTGATGCCGTCCTAATCTGATATATATATTGTTTATTTGTGACTGAGCTCCCACTGTAATTATTCCCCTTTCAACATTCCTTAATTTGGTATCCACACTTGGACACCATTGTGAAGGCCCTACACACACCTATTAATTATTTCCAATTATCCTTGGGCATATAAACCCGTTCACAATTCACAATTTTATCAGAGTTAGTGTTAGGACTTGGCAGTGGAGGCTCCTTGTAAGTGGATGCCAAGCTTACTCTCTAGTGATCACTATTGAAAACCAAGATCTCCGTTTTATTACATTTAGCATAAGGCAGTTTCTGCAATTCACCTTACATTATATCCAATGGATCCTCTTGCTTCTAGTGACACTCATTGATTCACATTATCATTAATCATGAAAAAGTAGTGTCGCGGCAGATAACCTACTGTAAGTATATTATTATTTTCTGCCAGCACCTACGCTTGTGGTGATGCCGTCTTAATCTGATATATATATTGTTTATTTGTGACTGAGCTCCCACTGTAATTATTCCCCTTTCAACATTCCTTAATTTGGTATCCACACTTGGACACCATTGTGAAGGCCCTGCACACACCTATTAATTATTTCCAATTATCCTTGGGCATATAAACCCATTCACAATTCACAATTTTATCAGGGTTAGTGTTAGGACTTGGCAGTGGAGGCTCCTTGTAAGTGGATGCCAAGCTTACTCTCTAGTGATCACTATTGAAAACCAAGATCTCCGTTTTATTACATTTAGCATAAGGCAGTTTCTGCAATTCACCTTACATTATATCCAATGGATCCTCTTGCTTCTAGTGACACTCATTGATTCACATTATCATTAATCATGAAAAAGTAGTGTCGCGGCAGATAACCTACTGTAAGTATATTATTATTTTCTGCCAGCACCTACGCTTGTGGTGATGCCGTCTTAATCTGATATATATATTGTTTATTTGTGACTGAGCTCCCACTGTAATTATTCCCCTTTCAACATTCCTTAATTTGGTATCCACACTTGGACACCATTGTGAAGGCCCTGCACACACCTATTAATTATTTCCAATTATCCTTGGGCATATAAACCCATTCACAATTCACAATTTTATCAGGGTTAGTGTTAGGACTTGGCAGTGGAGGCTCCTTGTAAGTGGATGCCAAGCTTACTCTCTAGTGATCACTATTGAAAACCAAGATCTCCGTTTTATTACATTTAGCATAAGGCAGTTTCTGCAATTCACCTTACATTATATCCAATGGATCCTCTTGCTTCTAGTGACACTCATTGATTCACATTATCATTAATCATGAAAAAGTAGTGTCGCGGCAGATAACCTACTGTAAGTATATTATTATTTTCTGCCAGCACCTACGCTTGTGGTGATGCCGTCTTAATCTGATATATATAATTCAGTTTGATGGCGCAGGTGAGTATACATCAGACGTGCATTTCTTAGCCATTAGAACCTTGATCCTTTGAGTTCTCTGTTGGGTGGTTGGGTGCTGATGTGTTGTGTGGTGTAGGGGATAGTGTTGGCCTGTGGCCAATTGACATCAATGATGCTGCTTAGTGGTATTGATTTTTGTTTTCTTTTTTTTTTCTTTCCACAGGCCCCTGAGCTGCCCGGCTTCATTGAGGAGGAGCATGACGCTGGTGAGGCTCACCCAACACCAGCAGCGGGCGAGCTGGTGGGCGGAGCTAGTGGTGTGGGCCCGGGCCTAGGGCCCAGCTCGGGCATTCGGCGAAGGAGATTGCCTGCCCCACCGATGACCGAGCTGGGCACCTGGGCCAAAAGGGTCCTTTTGGATGAACAACGGACCCACATCTCTAGTTACGCCCTCCACGCCAGCGACATGCTCAACAAGATGGAGCCGGAGCAGAGGATGATCGCTCAGTGGGTCATGGACCGTGTACTTGAGGCGGGCGTAGATGGGGCCCTGCAATGGGGGTGTAGCATCCCACCACCCCAGAAGCACACCCCTTGGCCCATTGTGCCTGCCCAACACCAACACAGGGTGAGGAGACCGCCCCGTCCACGTACCCCAACTCCCCCACCAAGACGTTCCAGAAGATCGGGACACTCTCAGGCAGGGCGGGGCTACCATGAGAGGGGGGGAGTTGAGGCATTGTCAGAGCCAACAGAAGAGGATGATGAGGAGATGGGACACTACTGGCCAATTCACTGAATTGGCCGTCTGGACTCGATTCCATTTTATTTATGTGACATTTGGCATGGTTTGTTTTGCCTTTATTTGTTAAGACATTGTGCCCAATTTGTGGAGACTAATTTGTTTGGGGTTTTTTTGTGTTTTTTTTTTCCAAAAAATAATAAATTTTGTTATATGAAAACATGCGGCTCCATAATTTGACGTCTACAAACACAACTGTGTTGACTGGGTGTATGTTTGTGGGCAGCATATTGGGGACATTATCCACACATTCTGGGCAATGGCGGGAGTGCAGGAACACGATGTGGCCTGGTAACATCTATTAACACCTCAAAGAGGTCTACAAATCGGGGTCACACAGTTAGGGACTTTAGATGATTGTTTGCCCTACATGTGTGTGGTGACATCAAGGAACACACAGAAAGATTGGCAAAATTGTTTATTTGTGAAAGAATGTGTGCCACACCATGCCCACAAAGGACACAATGCTGGTTGAGTGTAGGAGTAGCCACAACACAGTCCCTACAGTCCCAATGTGGGACACTATAAGAAAAGAGGCCAACGGGGTAGCCACAACACAGTCCCTACAGTCCCAATGTGGGACACTATAAGAAAAGAGGTCAACGGGGTAGCCACAACACAGTCCCTACGGGCCCAATGTGGGACACTATAAGAAGAGAGCCCAACGGGGGCAAAAACAAACAAAAAAAAAAGCCAACATGGCAACAAACAACATTTTTTTGTCCAACAAGGACAATAGTCCTTCAGGGCAGGTTTGCCCATTGATGTGTCGGGGTTCAGCCACATCATGGGAGGCCATCATGTCCTTGCTGGAGGGCAGCCAGCATAGCACCCAAACGGGCAAGGTCTTGGAGCCCGCGTCGGTGTGCCCGGTGTAGGCGTCTGGACACCTCATGGTGGGCCCTGATGACGTCCTCCATCGTAGGGACACCTGTATTGTGATGAAAATCACATTTACATTCAAATAGTCCCTGTGGGGGTTTGCTATGTTAAAAAAACAAATATGCTCCTTACCCTCTGGCTCCACCTCATCAGCACTATCAGGGGGTGATGGAGAGGCACTCAGACTCCACCCGGCAGCTCCAGCACGTTCTCCATCTGCACAAATGGGTGAACAAAATTTAAATCAAAATGTGTGCAAATCCTAATGTCCACAAAACACAACACTGATTACAGTGTGCAGGGCATAGCCCACAACAAAACACACTTACCACCATAATCCTCCAAGGCTGGCACAATTGCAGCCTGAGGCATCTCCTCCTCCGGGCCAGCAGGGGATGCCAGCTCATTCTCCGGCCCTGCTGGGTGTTCATCCTCCTCCGCCGGCGGCCCTGCTGGGGAAGCCATCTCCTCCTCCTCCAGCCCTGCTGGGTCTTCCTGCTCCTCCTTCGCAGGCCCTTCTAGTGAAGGAAGCTTCTTGTCCTCCGGCCCTGGTGTGGAGGGCATCTCCTCCTCCTCATGCCCTGGGGACGGTCTACTCCCTGGTGGGGATGGGCTGCCAGCAGCCTCTTGAGGCAGTGGGGTAGGTGGGCCACCTGCGGGTGGTGGCGGGGGACTATCTTCGGATGACGAGTCCTCAGCATCTGTATTTGAAAACACAATCATCGAGATTTCAGAAGAAGGGTTAAGCACAGAGCTGTTTATACATTTAGATTGTTGGCGTATGTGTTTCCAGCAGGCCAGATATGGTGTTAGGTCATGTTCTATGCATGTAGTGTGGGGAGAACACAGTAGTATGGTTATTGTCCGGAGGGCAACTAACTCTGTGGACTCATCTTTGGGCCAAAAAGACTGAGGTTAAGGCAGACGTGTAGGCACCCCCTCAATATTCTGCTGAACATATGTTACCCCATTGCATGGGTACCGCCGTAGCCCACAGTCTCCTTGTAATATGTTTTTCTACATGTGTGTAGTTTGGTCCATATACATGGGCAAGTGTGTGTTTGGGGCCAACAATTACTCACCACGCAGGCTGGCAATCCGGGCACGGATGTCCACTATGCGGCCTGGGCATTTCTGCTTGAGATCCGCAATCTTTTTTTGGATCGCTTTAGCGCTCCTCTCAACCCCCAGTTGGTTGAGCAGGGCCCACTGGATCCGCCTAACGATGCTGCGATTGCGCAGCCTGGGGTGCCGGTGGTGATGGTGGTCCCAATAGTCATACCGATCACAATGGTCTATGAGGACCAGAAGCTCCACCATCCCCCACGTTGCAGCGCGCTGTGTGGTGGCCATAACTGTACTGCTGTGTGCAGAGGAGGGGCTGGCACCTTGCAGGCAGAGTGAAACTGAAACCAACATCATGACATCAGTACGGCGGCTGGCGGGGCGACACAACATTCAAAGTCGCCGTATGCGCAGTGTGACACGGCACAAACACTTCTGCGGCACCTACAGAACAATAACCCAGGGCGGTGCGTACCGCAACCTTGTGCGCTGTGTATAGCATTATTCCTTTGTATGTGGTATGAGATTGTGCACACTATATAGTGCGCGCAGTGCGACACGACAAAAATACTTCTGCGTTAACTAAAAAAAAAAAAAAAACAGGCCGCTACGTACGGCATGCATGTGCACTGTGTACAGTAATATTCCTTTGTATGTGGTATGAGAATGTGCACACTATATAGGACCATGCCGCACTATACTTTGGCCTTCCGCAATTGTGTGGCCGCGTAATTGTACTAATGTGTCTGATCGTGCATACGGCACGTATCTCTAGTGCTGAAGTGACAGCTCATCCAAGATGGCGCCCTGTGAAGGGAGAGCCAATCGGAACGCAGGATCTTCCACCAATGAACACTGATGGTGCGCTGTGTCACGCCCCAGGGAGTTCACTACGTGTCAAAAATACGGTACTTTCCTGTTCCTTGATTACACGCCGCTACCATAGGGTTTATACCTACTTGTTTTTGAGCACGGCTGAAAGACAGGTGTCGACAGAGACAGGAGGGTGTTACCTGAATTACACGCCGCTACCTCGTGGTGTTTTGAAGGTAAAAGGTACAATTGTCTCCGACACCCGTGCTTTCTAACCTTCGGTAGCGGCGTGTAAAGGTACCATTAGGGATTAATATCCTTCACATATGGGGGTCTCCTCCGGGTGTGTCTGTCTAAACATCCACTAACTGCACTGGCAAAGTGGGAAGAAGCACAACTAAGACGGGTCTCAGAGGAGAGGTGGGATGAGATTACGCAAATGATACCTAAATTATCTCTTATGGCCCCTTTACACGCAGCTACAGGTAACAGGTTTTCCACAGGTAACTTACTGGTTGCAGTGAAATCATGGAGACATAGTTCCATTTGTACACAGCAACAAGATAGAACCATGTCTCCATGATTTCACTGCAGCCAGTAAGTTACCTGTGGAAAACCTGTTACCTGTAGCTGCGTGTAAAGGGGCCATTATGGTACCTTTACACGCCGCTACAGGATGGTGGAAACAACCGGGTAGATGAGACCGCCAAATCAACCCGCGGTCGCGGCGTGTAAAGACGGTTGTTTCCACCCGTCACTTGAGGCACCTGTTTCAGAGCAGAGCTCAATAACAGGTTGATTTCAAGGCGATGGTTACGGCCTGTATCGGCGTGTAAATAAGGAACAGGAGGGTTGTTTCTACACCTTGCTATGTACCTGAAACCACCCCCCTTCAGCAATCATTGGAGGAAGCTCCTGCGTTACGATTGGTAGTCGCTGCATAGGGCGACATATTTAAGGGGCTAACCAGTCACACTACACAATTGCTTGAGCGTCATGCATTAGTCAGCCTCCTGCGCTGGCTGCCCAATCATGATGCTATTGCCTTGTCCTATCAGCGTACGGAATTCTCGTAATCCAGAATTGTGGCACGCCTATGTGTTGTCCCTGCTGCCTTTGTTCCACCCATATTACCTTGTTATAGCGGCGTGTAAATGAGGTAAGGTGAGCTACAGAAGGTAACTTGTGGCACCCGGCGGTGTATCCAGAGATAGATGTAACCTACCGTAGCGCACCTTTTTGCGGCGTGTAAAGGTGGTGCGGGTACTGTTTTCAACCGTTTGTGCGTGCTCGTGCACGTGAAGCACCCAGTTGTTTCCACCATCCTGTAGCGGCGTGTAAAGGTACCATTATGGTACCTTTACACGCCGCTACAGAAGGTTAGAAACAACCGGGTGTCTCACGTGCACGAGCACGTTCCAACGGTTGCAAACGGTACCCGATACCGCCTTTACACGCCGCTACAAAGTGCTCTACAGAAGGTTTAATCTATCTCTGGAGGCACCGCCAGGTGCCTCAAGTTACCTTATGTAGAGCACCTTCGCTCATTTAGACACCGCTACAGAAGGTAATATGGGAGGACCTGGGGCAGCAGGGACAACACATAGGCGTGCCAGAATTGTGGATTACGAGACGCTCGTATGATGATTGGACAATGCAATAGCATCATGATTGGCCAGCCAGCGCAGGAAGGCTGGCTAATACATCACGCTATTGCAATTGTGTAGTGTGAGTGGTCGGCTCCTTAAATATGCCGCCCTATGCAGCGACAACCAATCGTAACGCAGGAGCTTCCACCAATGATCGCTGAAGGGGGGCGGTTTCCCGGAGGCTGTGTCACACCCCAGGGAGTTAACTAGGTGACGAAAAAACCTTCCTGTACCTCATTTAGAAGCCGCTACCATCGGGTTGAAACCAACCTGTTTTAGAGCACTGCTCTGAAACAGGTGTCGACAGTAACAGGTGGCAACAACCTAGTTTACACGCTGCTACCTCTGGTTGTTTTGACGGGTCAAGATACATTTGTCTCCAACACCCGGTTGTTTCCAAACTTCCGTAGCAGCGTGTAAAGGTACCATTAGTGAATCTAGGCGCTTGTCACAAATATATATTCTTTACAGAGCATACAGGACACCCAAATGGATGTTTGACTTGCAGTTATGGGACGAATCTAGTTGCCCTAAATGTACATCAGGATGATGCAGATATTGTACAGATGCTATGTACTTGTCCTTGCTTACAAGTTTGTTGGATCACTGTTCTTAATCCGAGAGATCCGATTACATGTATATTGGGTTATGTGGGCAAACTTACCACTGCAAGAATGTTGTTTGCGGCTAGAAAATTAATTACCTCCCACGGGATCTACCCTTAAGCCCCCGTCACACTAAGCGAGATCGCTAGTGAGATCACTGCTAAGTCACAAGTTTGATGACGCAACAGCGACCTCGCCAGCAATATCGCTATGTTTGACACTTAGCAGCGACCAGGCCCCTGCTGTGAGATCGCTGGTCGTGTCAGAGTCGTCTGGACCATTTTTTGATTGTTGGGGTCCCGCCGGGCAGCATGCATCGGTGTGTTTGACGGGGACAACGACCATCGACCTCAATACAACATGTCTGAGTGACAGGGTCCCAACAACCTCTGTATCATTCCGGATCGTTGTTGCGTATTTGGTGAGATCTCTGTTTGACATCTCACCAGCGATCCCTACCAGGTCGTATCACTGTCGGGATCGCTGGTGCGTCGCCAAGTGTGACGGTACCCTTAGAGAATATGTTTACAGCCTAAACTTCATAATTACTATGGAAAAACATATATATTTGAAAAGGGGACCGCCTGGTATATTTGAAAAAATATGGTGTTGCTGGCTGGATTTCCCTGGTCTCGCTACCTTTGACCTGATTAGAGACAGAATACAACTGGTGTAACGAACTATCACGTTATATTGCAGATACTCAAATGTGAATACTGATATTTTCAATAAGCATTTTACAATTGTTATATAATTGTCACTTCCTCGATTAGGGTACTGTTACACATCGCAACATTGCATGCAATTTCACTTGCAATTTGCTGGTTGCAGTGAAATCATGGACACATTATTCCATTTTGTACATGGCAACAAAATAGAACAATGTGTCCATGATTTCACTGCAACCAGCAAATTGCAAGTGAAATTGCATGCAATATTGCGACGTGTAACGGTACCCTTAGATTGCAGAGGCTATAAAAGAGCACTGTTAAGCTGGTTTCACACCACATTTTGATCCGATCCGGGGTTGTCCGTTGTGGACCGGACAGCCCCGGATTGGATCAGCACACAGAACCGGAGAGTTAATATGCCCTCCAGTCCGGTGTGCAGCCGCACGCAGCTGAAGCTGCTGATGAATCAAGACCGCGGCCTGCGGGGAGCCAGCCGCGGTCCTAAAACAACAGCAGCATGCGGCCGCAGGTGTCTGGTTCCCAGGTCCTCCCGGACCGGATCCGGGAGGATCCGGGAGAATCCGGGAGGATCCGGTTTGGGGAGATTTTTTTTTTGGCCAATACCAAAATAACAACACATTATCTTGCATGTGTGGTAAAAAAAACATAGTCATAAGTTTAGAATTATTTTGCCCCAAAAAGTATATAAATACAAACATAAACGGAGACACGTTGGTAACTTGAGGAATACTGCAAAAAGTTAACATGTCAAGTTATGTTTTTAACAGCGCATTACTCCATCAAAAGTCACAATGGCCTACACCACATCACAGGGCGGGTCGGTTTCCGGTGGCTCTGCAAATTCCTCCATCAGTGCATCTAAGAGCTTTCTAAACGCAATTTTGTGCCTCTCCTGTATTGTAGTAAGGAGTGGCACATAAGACGACATCAAGAGTTGCCACTCGTTAGCACCATGAATCGTGGTTGCGGCTTTCAATTCATCAATTAGTCGCTGCAGCTCCCTTTTCTCAAGTCTCCAATTCTCCTCCATCCTGTGCATCCCATCTAGCAACAGAATGTCAGTCTCGGATTTGCCCACATTATGCCGTTTAGCCCGGATTGCTGGGGGATCCGCAGCCACACGAACCGGAACCTGCATGCTGGTGTTTAGGTCAACCATAGATATTCGGGGCTCTGCTTGGGTACTCTCCAATTGGTTGGTGGCAATAAGTTCTGGCATATCAGTTGCCTCTTCAAACGGACTAACAGCAGGGTTATCCAGTGCTGCTGAGTACTTCAGTGGGTGCTGAAATTAGAACAAAACATCAACATAAATGCACACATCTAACAATGTGCTTTTTTGTATACAGAAAAATCAGGTATGACTGAAAACTTACGGCCGTCAATTGACTTTTGCATAAAAGCCAACTAGTCAAAATTCTTATACAGCAATGGAAGATTAGGGGCAGAACCACTACGGACTTTCTGAAGGTCTTTCATGTCCCGCACATAATGGTCACATATCGAATACCATCTGACATTCACATGCTTCTCTATAAGATAAATCAAACAAATCTTACCAAAATGTGTAATGTTACTTCATGGCGTCGCTCACAATAAACGCAGGTCAGCTGCCAATCTAAATGCATTGTGTTTGTGAAGACATTACCTGTGGCCTGCAGCTGTTGTGGAGACATCAGTTTATATGTGGGGAGTGATTGACTGCCAGATTTGTCTATTTTTAACCACATCATTGTGGCCAGAGTCTCCCTGGTCCTATATCGATGGGTGTGGTTGGACAAGATTTATCAGTTCTTCAATGATGAGTTTGGGTTTTCCTTCTAATACAATGACAGTTCTTTTGGTCTTCTTTGAAGAACTCTACAAAAAGGACACAATAATATTTTCTGATTTAAAAAAAATTTGCAGCCCTGCAAGACAAATCCTGAAGGTTGACATGTTTTGCAACATCCCTAATAATAAACCTTGTGTGTGGTCCCTGCCATTAACCCGTCCAAGAATTCCTAACATTTCCACACGCTAAGTTCATGCACTTACACAAATTAAGCCTGAAGCTACTTACCGCTGCCATGTGGGTGTCATTCATGGCCTTGTTTCTGCGCAGTGGTTCTTTTACGAGGGGAGGGAGGTGCCGGGATGACGGAGCCCGTTTCGAGTAGTGCTTACTCTTCAACAGATCCAGGAGCAGATACCGCGACTGGAATAAAGAAACCTGTCTTCACCGGTCCAATGAGTGCCTCCTCTTTCTTTATGGATAAAGTATATACAAGTTTGTGACGCCACCTGCAGTATCTCGTGATGCTCACCAGCGCCGCTACAGTCCTCCGGTGGTCGATGGTATTGCGGCCAGGTTGGTGTAGTCACCCGCAGGCGGGACTGGACCGCCGGGGCAGCGTTATCCTGTAAGGAAACAGTTTATGCAAGAAAGGATGAGGCAGAGTCGGCAATTCACTTCACCGGGTACTTTACTGGAAAACTTTCAATGATTACAGTCTTTTAGTAGCAGTAGATGTTACCTGGCAAATGGCTACGGATGCTGCAAGTGGAATTTCTGGCTGTTAGATGGATCCCTCACTGTGTACCTTTCTTTTTCCTTTCTTCCCTTGCCTCCCAGTGGCGGTGAAGTCTGATCTCTTGTAGACGAATCTGACCTCCGCTGCTTAGCTTAGTCTCCTCTCCCTTCTACCCGTTGGGTGAACCTTCTCTGGATGCTTCAGCGTCCTGCTGCTCCTGATTCCCCTCTCTCTGGGCTCTTTGGGAGTCAGAGGTGTACGTAAAGATACCCCTGTTCTTTGGATTTTCTGTGAGCCGTATAGGAACTCACAGGTGCGGGCTCCGGTACCCGGTTGCTTCCTTTGGGGCAAACCTTCAGGTTACTCTCTTCCCCTCTTAGAGAGAACTCGCGATGTGAGTTACCTTCTCTCCTTCTTCTTTCTCTGGGATCTGTTCTGTCTTGGGCCCCTCGGCTGAGGAGGCCCTCCTTTCTCCCTTCCAGGCCGGCTGCCTGGCTCTCCCCAACTCCTCACTACCACTCCAACTGAACTCAACTGGTTCCCCCTGGAGGTCACTATATCCCCTCCTGGATTCCCTTCCACCTACTGATCTAGTGTGTGGCTGTTTGTTCTAGGGCTCCACCTACTGGCCATAGTTACACTTGCAGTGGAGTGACTACACCACTTTTCTGGGTGTAGTACCCCTTTTGTGGCACCTACTTGGTGGGGCGCCAAAATTTACCTTACTTCAGGTCACACCTCCTCCTCTGCTCACTGGGGTCTTCCCTTTTTTGCCTTTCCAGCCGCACTTGTTTGCCTTCTTGTGGTGTATGCCCTGCATGGTGTAAGAAAAAGGGTATAAATGAACATTGTTGATACATAATACTGTTGTAATGTACATCAAGGATGACATGGATAACAGTAACTTAATGCACCACAGACCATGGTCACATGAGCCTATGCGTTGTCTGTTTGGACACATACAGGAACGCACATGTTAGATGGAAAGGTCAATATCAACACATGGAACAATGCTTTGTGCAAGTGAAAAATGAACCCCCCTTCACCCACAATCATGCCAACAATGTAAGAGGAGTATGGTTCCCAAAGCATGTTGGGCAAACACGTTGTTGGTCAAGAAAATACAATTCACAAATAAGGGTGTTTGCAGCATTGCACCCAGTACTCATCAACTAGTGCTCACCCAACCTCCATTATAGGATTGTATACTGGGTCAATAGACCCTGGAATCACTCCACATCACTATGTGATATTTTGTGACAGAATCACACTAGAGTTCTGTTCCGCTTTGCACAATTTATTATTTCAATTTTTAAATATGACAATGACATTTAAAAAGATGATCGAACATACAACAAGTTCTGAGAGGTACAAGGATGAGAACCACAGTAGGGTGGTCTCAGAATGGTGGGTTTACATGACTCAAATATTACTTCATTATAAGGGTCAGTCCATACAATTTATAGGGCCCACATTCCCATATCAACCCCTAATATGGGTTTTTAGATCAGCTATAAATCATCCCCCACTTAAATTTCACACTAAGGTCATAGCAATGATTAATATAGTGAAGGGGTTAATTTAACAGAGATGATTAATTCTGTCCATTATATTGCACATTGAAATCGTGGCAGGCTGGAGAATAACTACCAATGTGTGTCACCTAATATCCCATGCTAGCACTTTTGCTTTACATATGGACCCAGAGCTCCCTGCCCCCTGAGGAAGATAAAACGAAACAGATGTCGGGCGGGTGGGTCCAGGACAGAGGTTCTCCCCCAATTGGGTAAGTGAAGCAGTCTTTTCCCCTCTTTACACTTATGCCATGGCTTTGATAGTGGTGTTGTTGGTGGTATATTAGGGCTCTGAATAGTGTGTCCAACAGCCGACGGAGGGTAAGTATTCAATTTTTATTAATACCATTTGGATAACTTTTATTTAGGTTGCACAGTGTATATTAATGCACTGCAAAACCCCAAAAAGGGCTGTCACATATGTCGCACAGGGGAGGAATACAGGGTTCTTCCTCCCCTGTGTAACATCACTTCTCCCCTGCGCTTTTGGGGGAGAAGTGCAGCCGTAATAAATCGCGGTGTGTGAATGCACTGCCTTTTTTACGGCACTAAAAAGCTTTGGCTGCAAAATGCGGCAAAAAGTGTACGCAAATAAAACGCTACTTGTGAACGTAACCTAACAATGTAGAAATTGCAGACTTGGTGAATTTATTACATATATTTTTTTTTTAATTGTAGATTTTTCTGAATCTGAAGACTTTCTGTATTTGAACGTATTCACAAAAAGCGATATTTACATTTTTGTATGAATATAGGAAAATAGTATTTTGTGTGCATTCACTAATGTTATCTTTTTCCTTGAATTTTTGTTTGATTTATGGAATGTGGCTAATCATATTAAAAGCTCATCTCTAACCTAAGCCTAAAGCTGAAGCTAAAGAAGGGATCTGCTTCCAATACATACCGTAGGTGCCGGTTAAGCATTTTCAGCTCCTCTCTGGCAGAGATTACTCTGTTTCCCGACTAAAATAAGAGCCTCGAACATAACGGGGTGAAAGAGAATCAGAGTCTTGTAGCATATCCTAATGCCCTGATTTATAATAAAAAATTTAAAAGAAATCATTTATATTTCATCAGGTTCTAAATAGCTCTATAAAAGTTTTATCCAAAGTGCCGCTGTATTTATAGTCAGGACTTCTCTGGTAAAGGTAATTAATAGACAGATAATTTTCATGAATATCTTCCCAAACTCCACATTACCTTCTCCGTTTGTTTTTACTGTAAGTACAATCAAATTAGAATGAAATACCGACAAGAGAATATTATTTACTGACAAGATGTAGCAGCCAACACAATTGATTCTTAACATCCCTCTGCCCAGAAGGGAAAACAAGCCTTATATGTGTGTTCTGTGAAGATAACAACACGATTATCCCAGCTCGGTGTGTTTTTGTGTTTTATGCTGGGTGGACAGGCTGAACTTGACAGTAGGACAAGAACAGCTTGCAGTGAATATTTTAAAGTTACATTTCTCCATTGTGAAGTGCAATCTATCCTATTGTATGTTTATAGTGGCACAAACTGTGAATGCCTTCTATCCTGTCTCCACTGAATAAGTCAATGTACAAATTACAGTTTACAGTACCGTAACTATAAACTTCGGTGCCCCGAGGCAAAACTTCATAGTGGGGCCCCTCAACATTTCAATTACTAGAGGTTGTGCGGAACGTGGTGAAGCCTGCTACGCATTGTTGTATACAACACACAGGCTTCACCACGTTCCCCAAGACCTTTAAATAGATTTTGTTTATGATGCAAATTTTAGAAGTTAAATATTCAGTGAATATGTTTGGAAAATTAATAAGGTGAATAATTCCAAATATTGCACAATTTTCAAATAACTGTATTTGTTTATTAAATACTAGCTGTGAGCCCGATGCGATTGCATCGGGATTCTAGAATCGGTGTATAGTTTATTAAATTAGAGTTTGAACTAATAATCCTATAATTCCATGATAGATGGCGGCCGAATGTTAAAGAATCAGGAGTGTAGCATGCATATATACATTATTCATTCAAATTTGACAATAATGCACATAAGACATGATATCTATCTATCTATCAACTACCAATGTTTGTATGGTATATGTCAGTGTAGTACATGTCATGATTCTAAGGCAAGGCTTTTCGTACAGATACTGGCACTGATGTTTTGTACAGATTACGTATATTCAATTTATATATGAATATTAATAATCTATGATTGAGCCAGTACATGTTTCCCCACCAACCACGGGAAGGTAGCCTTACAGCTGGTGGGACCTACTCTACTCTATCCCTAATAATGAATAGTTAGACTCCTTTTAAAGCAGATATTTTTTGGCTATTTGAAGAAGGTATGGAATAACCAAATACAATTTCTGAACTTGGTACCAAAGGGACTACCAACAGCTACTTTCAGCAAGTCACATGTAATAAATATGGAACTTGCACTTAGCTTGCAGTAAATACGGCAAGCAGAGCTTTAACAGGTTGACTAAATGCAACCACTAAAAATGAGAGCTAACTGATTTTGGCGATTGAAACTGTCGAAAGCACATGTGCCGCAACTACCGCAAGTAAACGACAAATTCCATAAACATTTCATTCAACTTACATTAAGAGTACTGTAGGTCACCATTAGGCAGCAAGTTGCAAAATTGTTTTTTTCCAACTAAAAATTCAACAAATAGTAGAATAATTCAGATGTAAAATCAAAATGTCTATTCTTTCCCTATGTGTCTAAATATGTACCTATGTGTCTAAATATGTACCTATGTGAATATATGTATTTATATGTACAGAACACACTTCAAGATAGAGATGTGTGTGAACAGCCGTCCCACCCATCTCTTAGGCTGCCTTCAGACTTGCAGATGCATCTGCAGCGTTTTGCAGATGCATCTGCAAGCATGTGCATGCAGACGGCAGTCCCTATCTTTATAATGGGACACACGTTGTCTGCAGATTATTGCAGACAGCCGTGCGCACCCATTCACTCCTATATGTGATCTGTGTGCAGGCGGATGCCTTCGTACAAATCACAGACTCTCCTCCGCACCAGGGACGCGACATGTTGCATCCCTGGTGCAGGCGGGATTGTGTGATTCGTATGCAGGCATGCGCCTGTGCAGAGATGACATATAGGAGTAAATGGGTGCGCACGCCTGTCTGCAAGCATCTGCAGACACCGTACGTCCCATTATAAAGATAGGGGCTGCTGTTTGCATGCAGATGCTTGCAGATGCATATTCAAAATGCTGCAGATGCATCTGCAAGTCTGAAGGCAGCCTTACCTGTTCACAAAAACCTCACCCTGTGTAAAAAGAAAATGAAATCTTGCAGCAGCTATCTGCTGGAGCTTCAGGTTCTTATCACTAAATGCAAGCATTTAGATATACACATCTACAATCTACAAAAAAAATGTGTGTTTACATACATATACAATGAAAAGTAAAAATAAATTTTCTAAGCTAAAAAAGTAATTAGTATATATTTTAAATAACTATTTTATATCTAAAAACTAATTATAATATCTTTATAACAAAACGAATATTTTTGGTATTTTTGTATATTTCTATTCCTATACATCTATAGCTAAATTTATTAATTGTAATATTTGTGTTTAATTAGAAAGTAACTATGTATCTAAATGTAATATATATCTAAAGAATTGAAAGTAAAATATTTTTATACACTATATTTTCAGTGAAAAGTGAAAATAACGACTATATATCTGAAATAACTTTTATATCTAATAACTAATTATAATGAATTTATCTATAACTAAACAAAGTTTTTAGGTGTTTTGATTTATTTATATTGATATACATCTATTGCAAAACTAATTTATATAGTAATATTTGTGTCTAATTTAAAAATAACTATGTATCAAAATGTAACATGTATCTAAAGAATTTTAAATAAAAGATTTTTATACACTATATTTTTAGTGAAAATGAACACCAACGACTATATTTCTTAAATAACTATTTTATATCTAATAACTAATTATAATATCTTTTTCTATAACTAAAATAATTTTTTTGGTATTTCTTTTTTTCTATTCTTATACATCTATGGCTAAACTAATTTATTGTAATATTAGTGTTTAATTAGAAAGTAACTATGTATCTAAATCTAATATGCATCTAAAGAATTTAAAATAAAATATTAGAGCAATTATTTTGAGTCAAGAGTATTTCACTACTGGGCAGCAATTTGACTTGAATGGGTGTATCCAGCACTTTCACCTTAACATTGCATCGTGTTTTTACTCGTGAAAAAGCCACATATAACTGTCCATGTCCAAAAACGGGTTGTGACAAAAAAATCCCGACTTTCTCCAGTGTTTGGCCTTGGGATTTGTTGATGGTAATGGCAAAAGAAGACTTCACGGTAAATTGTCGACGTCTTAACTTGAAAGGTAAGGCAGTCTCTGATGGAGATAAATCAATCCTTGGAATAAACACCACATTTCCTTCTGCAGATCCAGTAATGACTTTTGCTTGAATCAGATTGTCAAACAAAGTGATGACAATGAAGCGATTCCCATTGCAAAGACCTTTTATGCTGTTAAAGGTGCGCAAAAGCATGACAATGGTACCGATTTGTAATTTGAGGCGATGATAAGGCATTCCCATTGGTGTGAGTGAATTTAAAAATTCCACTGGATATTGGTCTGACTCTTCAGTCTCAATGGAATCATCACTAATGTACTCAGTGTATTCACCAGCAATGCAATCCATAACCTTAGAGTTCACCATTTCCACATGGACATTTTTATGGCAAAGAATGTCATGTCATGCAGCAAGTTGAATGCTTTCATTGTTATATCCATCATGTATGTAAATGTAATATATATCTAAAGAATTTAAGATAAAATATTCTTATACACAATATTTTTAGTAAAGACTTTTTCAGAATTAGGCAGCAACTTTCCTTGAATAGGTGTATCCAGCACTTTGACCTTTACATTGCATCGTCTTTTCACTCGTGAAAAAGCCACATATAACTGTTCATGTCCAAAAACGGGTTCTGGCAAAAAAATCCCTACTTTCTCCAGTGTTTGGCCTTGGGCTTTGTTGATGGTCATGGCAAAAGCAGGCTTCACGGGAAATTGTCGACGTCTTAACTTGAAAGGTAAGCCAGTCTCTGATGGAGATAAATCAATCCTTGGAATAAACACCACATTTCCTTCTGCAGACCCAGTAATGACTTTTGCTTGAATCAGATTGTCAAACAAAGCGATGACAATCAAGCGAGTCCCATTGCAAAGACCTTTTCTGCTGTTAAAGTTGTGCAAAAGCATGACAATGGTACCGATTTTTAATTTGAGGCGATGAGAAGGCATTCCCGTTGGTGTGAGTGAATTTAAAAATTCCACAGGATATTGATCTGGATCTTCAGTCTCATCAGGATCAATGGAATCATCACTAATGTATTGAGTGTATTCACCAGCAATGCAATCCATGACCTTAGAGTTCACCATATCCACATGGTCATTTTTAGGGCAAAGAATAGCATGTGATGCAGCAATTCGAATGCTTTCATTGTTATGTACATCAATGAGAATGTTTTCACCAAATATAGCAAGTATGAGTGAGCCAGTGCAGATCATGTCTTGTGGGATTTCAATGATATCATCTCCAAGGTTGAAATCATTGGACAATTCACCATTTCCCAGTTGAAGTAACCAACTGCTATAATCAGGATCAATGGAACGCATGTTGTTGAAGAGTGGCAATTGAGTGAAAAGCTGCCATTGTCGTGAGTATTTAATACAACTCTCTATAATGTCAGTTCTTGTACCATGAGGGATGATAGGCAGACACTGTCTAAAGTCTCCTCCCAGAACAATGACTTTCCCTCCAAAAGGTGTGGTATTTTTCTTGGAAATATCTGTTGTCATGACATCCTGTAAAAGTTGATCTATCACATGCAATGCATATTTAGATAACAGAGTGGACTCGTCAATAATGAAAAGTTTGGTACTTTTCAAATGTTGTGCAGCATCTGTATCATTTTTAATTCTGGAAACGGATGTTTCATTAATTGGAATTGGTATGCCATAAAGCGAATGGATGGTTCTTCCTCCTTGCAGTAAGTTAGCTGCAATCCCTGTACTGGCTGCAGGTGATACAATTTCGCCTTCTCCTCTTAGTTCATGAATGAATAAATCATACAGATATGTTTTCCCACTGCCACCTGGACCGTCAATGAAAAAGCACTTAGGTTGTCCACTTCTATCGTGTAAAGCTTGATTGATCGCATCATAGGCCAAACGTTGTTGGTCATTTAAAGTAGCTTTCATTTGCTGAGCTCTTCTTAACTCATCATCCTTGTTGTATAGTGGAGCGATGTGTGGCTTTCTTTTTGGTCGTGGTAGATTAAAATCAGTAAAAGTTTTGCCATGAAATTTTAGAACATTTTGGACATCTGTCATTGCATATCCTTCACAATTCTCACACTCCTCAGTGTTGGAGTGATATGCATGGCAGTAGTCTTGCATAAAGTCTTGTTTAAATTCTTGCCACAACTCCAATGGATGAGCTGGAGGACCAAAAATACATATATATGCAAACATATCACGAAGCTGTGCAGGCATGTTGAGAACACAGGCATCCAATAAAGTATTTTTCCAAACAGTGTCATCGAAGAGCAATCCAAGAGCTAATGCTGCCTCTTTAAAAGTTGAGTATGTGACTTCATTAACAGTCTTAATGTTGTCAAAACTTGTTGCTCCTTTGACATGCAGTAACAACAACCTCAAATAGTACCGTTCTTGATCTTTCATACTGACAGTATACATTCTTCCAATCACTGAAGAACCTCCTCGCTTTCTAATTTCCCATGCACCTTCTTTCCAAACATAGTGCTCTGGAATTTGGCGGTAGAAGTAATCCTGAGCATGTGGGTCATTCTCATTCAGCTCAAAGTACGCCATAAGAGTGGATTTTCTGTGCATTGTGTAACTGATGTTTTCAACAGAGTCATCCTCATGAAAATAAAGTGGTTGAGAATGTGGGAGATGTACGGCAAGGCGAATAATGGAGTGCGATTGTCTATGCATCGGGTAAGCAAATATTCGCCAAGCTGCCTCCGGTGCACTCACGTATCTTGAATCCATGAATTGATGTGTTTCATCATGGTGAATATTGGTTTGGCAAATTTCAAGATTAGCTTTATCATGTCCTTTGTAGACATATTTGAAGAAGTATTTGACACTTTGAATGGAAGCACATACCTCAACATTAATATGACACTTGTATTTTAATAGCAGATAAGGGTTATAGGGAACAACCCAAGAATTATCAATCATCTTTGAATAGTATTGAAAGGATGGTCCTTCCTTTCTTTGATAAGTAGGGTATGCATCCTTAGCTAAGACTGTTCTTGTTTGGAAATCTTTAGGAAAACCTTTCTTACACTTTCCAAGATCCATACATGGAGAATTGGGGTTGTGTTGTCCACAGGGTCCATGAATCATGTGTTGCATCACAATTTCATGGAGCACAGGGTAATCTTCTGGATCAGGGATTTCAGCCCAAACTATATTATCCACTTCAACCTCAGTTCTTAGTTTGGATTTGCTATCCAGAATGATCAAAATGTGAGCGTGTGGTAGGCCACGGTTTTGGAATTCAATAACATGAACCATTGCACAAACTTTGCCAAATAATCCAGTGTTAATGTCCTTTAATAGGGCTTCCAGTTTAATTCTGAAGACACGGGCGACTAAATCAGGTCTATGTTCCACACGCTGCCATGGCTCTAAATTGTTTGTAATCTCCCTCCATTTAGGATTACAGGTCATGGTTACAAAAAGATCCGGTCGTCCAAATTTAGTCACAATAGCCATGGCATCCTGATAGCGTTGCTGCATGTTTCTGGGACTGCCCTCAAAGGAAGATGGTAAAATGACCGTCTTGCCAATGGGAATAACTTTCTCAACAGATTGTTTCAGGAGATGTTCCTGGAGTACGCAATAATCCTCCACTTTTAAATCCTTCTGGTGTTGACGGATAAAATTTAAGCGATTAGCCTCGATTTTCACATACGCATCCACTAAGTACTGCTGTGTTAGTTTGCCACCATTCAGGACAGGATTGAACCGATTCCGTACAGACAACAAATAGCAGTAATACTGGAGCTGTGTAACCCTGCGTAGACTTTGGCCTTGATGCTCGAGTCCCTCATGCCAACCTTGTTCTCCATGAGGGAAAAATAAGGGATACAGTAATGCATCTAAATTTCTGTGTAGAATACTGACTTGCTGTGTTTTTGGGGCCAAGGGGTTATTTGGATCAGGTTTCAAATGAATTAAAATGTCTCTATTGAATGGTGGCTCTCCATCAGCATTTTCAAAGACCACTGCAACTTCATGGACAGTAGGATTGTTATAGCGTCTAGGGTCTTGCTGTCTGTCTTGTTTAATGGCCATGATAATATTTGGCATGACGGTGCCATGTTCTACTGCCTTCTGTTGTTCTTCTAATTCAACGTCACGTAACATTTTGTAGGCCGAAACAAATGGATTAATATTATCCAATTGAAGAGCAATGATACTCATTAAAGTAGGATTACATTTCACATTTTCTGGAGACTGTATCCGTTGTTCTACAGCGCTTGCAGTATCTAACCTAGACTTTACCCTCAATGCATCTAACGGTGAACCGATTACCATAATGGGGGTTAGGGAAGTACCAATAAAGGTGGGGAGGATGGAATTGCAGAACCAAGGGGTCATAGTTGTAGCAAGTAATACAAATGACTCATATATAATACAATACAAATGTTGTTAGCAATTGCATAGGAGAAGTTTTGTCTTTGCTTCAACAGATTGCAGACACTGCCAAACCTGGTCAGAGGAAGGTCCTTCAGTGTGAAATAGGAGCCCTCCTGCACCATCAACAGGTAACAATTAAAGGTGGCGAAATTGGTACTGCACGGGTGACAGACCCGTTTCCTATTGTGATTCCCCCAATGGGTGAAATGATGATTTGGTGTCGAGCAGCTATAGGTCTGAGAGAGCAGGGCTATCAGGCATTAGTGGGGCCAATCAGCACAGAGCACAGACCTACACTCTTGACAGCCAGGGGGTGGTTGATGTACACAATGTGAGAGTACCTGTTTGCATCTTAAATTGTGGCAGTGAAGAAGTTAAATTACCCAGGTATGCAACTGTTGCTAAATTGTACACAGTCAGCAACAACGAGATCCAAACAGTGGGACCCTTACCCCATACCAAAGGGGCAAAACCTGATAATACCACAGGGCCACTGGAAGACTGGTGCCAGCAGCTCCATGTCAGAATTGACACCACTCCTGTGTACGAAAAGCAAGGTGTTTACCAGGTAGTCAAAGAGTTTGAACAAGTCTTTAGTAAGGATTCACTTGAATTTGGTAAGATAAAAGGTGTGCAACATCATATCCACACAAGTACACATCCACCAATCAAGGAGCGGTACAGGCCTATTCCACCTGCACATTATCAGAAAGCCAAAGAAATGTTACAGGACATGAAGGACGCAGGGGTTATATGAGATAGCTGTTGTTCCTGGGCAGCCCCATTAGTCCTAGTCAGGAAAAAGGATGGCAGTATGAGAATGTGTGTAGACTACAGGCAAATAAACCGCATAACACACAAGGATGCTTACCCGTTACCTCGTATAGAGAAATCCTTAGCTGCGTTGAAGTCTGCCAATTACTTCTCTACTTTAGATCTCACTAGTGGGTATTGGCAGGTGTCCGTAGCCGAGGAAGACCGCGAGAAGACGGCATTTGCCACACCTATGGGCCTATGTGAATTTAACAGTATGCCCTTCGGACTATGTAATGCACCCGGAACCTTTCAGAGGTTGATGGAGAGTTGCCTGGGACATAAGAACTTCGACACGGTACTGCTCTACCTTGATGACGTGATCGTGTTCTCCAAGACCTATGAGGAACACGTAGCCCATCTAGCAGAGGTGTTTGAAGCTCTGGCCAAAAACAGGATGAAGCTGAATCCATCCAAATGCCAGCTGTTAAAGCCAAGAGTACAGTACCTGGGACACATAGTCAGTGCCGAAGGCGTGGCCCCTGACCCAGACAAGGTGACAGCCATTAAGGAGTGGCCAGAACCCAAGACCCTGAAGGAAGTACGTCAATTCCTGGGATTAGTGGGCTACTATAGGAGGTTCATAAAGGAGTACACCAAGAAGGCTGCTCCCCTGCAAAACCTCCTGGTAGACCAACCCACGAAGGGCAAGTCTAAAGATTCTTCGTGGAGGTGGGGCAAGGAAAAAGAAGAATCATTCCAGGTAATGAAGGAAGCCTTGACAGGAGAAGAAATCCTTGCTTACCCGTACTACAACCTGCCATTCCTGCTGTACACGGATGGCAGCAATGTGGGACTTGGAGCCGTCCTTTCTCAAAGGCAAGAAGGCAAAGAAAGGGTGATTGCCTATGCCAGTAGGAAGCTGCGCCCCACAGAGAGGAGCCCAGAGAACTACAGTTCCTTTAAGCTGGAATTCCTGGCCTTGGTCTGGGCCGTCATAGAGAGGTTCAAACACTACATGGCCTCTAGCAAGTTTACAGCCTACACTGATAACAATCCGCTGACCCACCTGGGGACTGCAAAGTTGGGAACCATGGAGCAGAGATGGATGGCCAGATTGTGCAACTACCAGTTCACCATCAAATACCGGGCTGGGCACCAGAATGGAAATGCGGACTCCTTATCCAGAAGGCCTCACCCGTCATATGAGGGCGTAGATGAAGATGAGCTAGATGAAGTGGAGTTACCTGCCTTCCCTCAATTGAGAGTAACTCAGTGCCAGCAAACCCGTAAAGACCCTCCTGCAAGAATGGTGAACCAGTTGCCCCACTTCGGTTGGAAGGAAGTGCAAGACAATGATACGGCTGTCAGTTTGGTAAAACAGGTGATAACCCAGGAATCAGCAAAGCTGCCAGAATATCCCCAGCCAGAAGTCAAACATCTGTGGAGCGAGCGAAGCAAGCTGTTCATTTACCAGGAGAAGCTCTGCAGGAGGCAGATCAACCCAAGGACACACGAGATGGTCTGGCAAATCATCGTACCAAAGTCAGAAGCCAAGATGTCTTAAACGTCTACCACAACCAGACTGGTCACTTCGGGTGGAAGAAGCTAGAGATGCTACTGAAAGATAGGTTCTTTTGGGTCGGCATGCGTGGATCCATTGAGAGGTGGTGTAAGAACTGTAGACCCTGCAGCCTGAGAAGAAAAGACTTACAGAGCCAGAAAGCACCGCTCCAGCCCATCGTGACGAAACAGCCTTTGGAAATAGTAGCCTTGGACCACGTAAAACTGACTCCAAGTAGATCTGTCTACACATACGCGTTGACCATGGTAGACCATTACTCGAGATTCTTAATGGTTGCCCCTGTGAAAGACTTGACAGCTGTCACCGCTGCCAGAACATTCCAGGAATGTATTCTGCAGACTATTGGGTTATCCAGAACAGGTCCTCATAGACCAAGGATCAGCTTTCGAAGCGGAGACCTTCCAAGAGTTCTGCCACATGTATGGGTGCAAAAAGATAAGAACGACCCCATACAATCCCCAAGCCAACGGATTATGTAAGAGAATGAATGGTGTCATCATTGATTTGTTGAAGATCTTACCCTTGAAGGAAAACTACCAGACTTGGTTGATATGTACAACCACATTCCAGTAAGTTCTACCAACTGTACACCAGCTTACCTGATGAGAGCCCATACAGGAAAGTTACCCGTAGACTTGGAACTTGGAGTAGTCGATCCCAAAGCAGATGATTCAATACCCAACTGGAATGAAAATCACCTCGATCAATACAATATGGTTCAAGCCTGTGTCGAAGACAACCTGGAGAAAGCCCATGAAAAGCAAGAAAGGGACTATAACAAAGATGCTCCAAGCAGAACCTATTGCACCTGGAAGTATTGTCTTAAAGAGGAAGAGAACCCAACAGAAATTGGACAATCAGTGGGAGCAAGAACCCTACGTTCTATTGGATTCCGAATATGACAATGACAAAGTGTGCCTCATCAGCAAGAACGGAGGAAAGACCACTCAAACTGTGTCAAAAAACATCAAAAAGTGTCCAATGAATGGGAAAACCAAAATCCCCCAACTCAACCAATACAAGAGTCAGAACCAGTACAAGAACTAAATCCAAGTGAAGAACCAAATGAGAAGGTAGTCTCAGCCATCTTGGGAGATTTCCTGGAAGATTGGCTTCAACAAGATGGAGCCACAATGGTGCCTGTACTGAACTTCTACCTTCCTGAAGAGATGGTACAAAGGAATCAGGAAGAAATACCCGTTGCCAGAGAATCTGAGGATGCTGCAATCAGTACACCTGCTAGCCCTGTAGTGAGACGCTTACCTGACATACCTGCACCAAGCCTTTCAATAGAAACATCACCTGAGACAGCGACACCAGTAGTGCAGTGGATCGCAGAAGAGCACACAAGGTCAACCCCCGTCTAGGTATGGAGTGTGGGCACAAACTGAAAAGTAATGTGTAAATAGCAGTTGTAAAATAAGAATGTAAATAGTAGTGTATTAAAGGGTAAAGAGTAGGTCAAAAAGCCAACACAACACCAAAAGAGGGGTGAGTGGAGTTGGCGTAAGGAGCTGTCTAGGGAGAGCAACAACTTGCCCAATAGGTGACCCCAGGGCCAGGAGGCCTACAGCACTTATGACCGGTAGAGGCCCCTATAGTACCTAGGACTCCTACGCCGAAAACACCCGTAGTAGATGTTGTTGTGTATTTTGAACTGTTCAGCCTTCAGAGACTTTACCTGTAAGAACTTGTTGAACTTTTGAAAGTCTTCTCCCCTTTGAACTTTCCCCTGATTATACGTGTTTTCCATTTTTCCAATCTTTTTCAGTGGTTTTTGTAAATTTTTATATTTTGAGACTTTGTAAATATGTTACCTGTTATTATTGTTATTATTGTTATCCCTTTTGTTTAAACACAAAAATGCTCAGTCAAGGAGTACTGAAATTACCTAGGGGGTATGTGGTGCCCTGCTCACGCAGGTAGCCACAGACTTCCCTAATACACAGCTTGGTTTCCACAGCAGGTACCTACTACATGCAACACCTTCCACCCCGGTACAGTAGGGGGAGCTGCACTCACCGACTTTAGTTGAGGTCCCCTATAAATACTGCTGCTGGGGGAGGAGTTAGTTAGAGTGTGCAGACGCTAGGAGAGCTGCGAAGACGTCCTGGTGAGCAGTGCCGCGGTTAGGCCCGAACCACTGACCCAGAGTGGCCCTTCTGCTGTCTAGCAAGCCTAGGAGTAGGGACAGAAGGCAAGGAGCAGAGCCAAGGGAGCAAAGAACTAGTGGAAGTTCACCCAAAGACGTATCGGACTTCGGGGATTCGCACCTGTAGGATTACTTCAAGATTACATAAAACCCTGTCACACCATGGAGACTTCAGTCACCCGGTCCCCCTGCGTACCCAGTGAGAGGGAGCCAGACACCGCAGTGTAATACAGCAGTGATCAGAGAGGGTAACCCGTGGACCACGCAGGTGGGAGAGAGAGGACCAGAGAGGGAAGGAGGCCAGTCTGGCTGCAAGCAGACAGGGCTTCAAGAACCGTAGGAAAACTGAGGAGGCCTTATACCCGCTTGCTGTGGGGACACACTGTGCACCTGGTCACCTGACAGTGCCCTGGACTTCTTTACCTGCTAATACCACCAGTAAAAAGGTAAAAGAGACTTTCTACAGTGTGTGTGCGTTATTCCTCTCCGTTCCTGGTGCCCCTCATAGACTGCTCCATCACTCCCTATCCCGACCTACAGTTCCACTCCAAGCTGCCCCTTTACACAATGCTGCCCCAGAGGCCCAGCTCCACCTGTAGGGAGCTTTGCCATCTCAGCCGCATTACCATCGACCTCCGGAGGACTGTGGCGGCGCTGGTGAACCATCACCAGGTACTACAGGTGGCGTCACATGACAAACTCTAATCCCCTGTACATACACCCCTTTTTGAAGTGTCACCCAGGCCACGGGTTCAGGCGCTGCCACCCGTGACATCCCCCGTGAGAACAACCTCCGAGCCTGATACCTGATTACACCAGGGTCTGGGGCTCGACAACAGCACATCATTCCATTCTTTGATGAAACTATCATTGAACTGCATCATAGGCAACTTTTTAATATGAAGTCCTCTTGGAATCATCTTATGAGAAGTGTATTTGATTAGGGTGACATGATCCCACCAGACCCGCAGGTGCTGCAATGTCTTTTCCAACGTGCAAAATGCTTTCTCTTTATCCGAGACACATGCATCTTGAATAGCTACTTTCGTGACCAAGGAATCCACTTTCTTTGACCTGGATTCGTGGCATAAAGACAAATAAGTTGAAGTGAAGTCCATAATGCCAAAATATTTGTCTAAATAATGGGTAATACCCTGAGTGAGTAGCGAGGGCTTGCACATAACAATAAGCTTGAAGAGGGTGGGAAGGGAAGCAGCCCTTCCACATATGGTAACAGACTCCTGACACTGGTGTGATGCTTGGTGTCCATCCGAATCAATGAATTCAAAGAAAAGATTGCCGGTGTCATTCTTCTATTCAAAGTCCTTTATTGGTACATGATCATTAAAAGCATCACAGGGCCCACGCAGGGGTTTCTTCTCTATGGTGAGGCAGGGAGGTTTGATAATATTGATCTTGTTGCTTCTCACAACTGCTTTTCTGGTTTTGCATTGGTCTGGAGCACAGTCAACTCTTTGTTTGGGGCATATACATCACAGGAGATGCTGGGGCAGATACATCACTGGGGAGGGCTGAGGGGCAGAGACAATACTGGGAAGGCTGAGATGGGGACACAGACATCACTACCGTGGAGGCTGAGGCTCAGGACAGAGACATCACTGTCACGTAAGCTGAGGCTGGGGACAGAGACATCACTGCTGGGGAGGCTGAGAACAGAGACATTACTGGGAGGCTGAGGTTGGGGACAGACATCACTGCAGGGAAGACTGATGCTGGGGCAGACATCACTGCTGGGGAGACGGAGGCTGGGGACAGAAGTATGGAGCCCACTGGGACTGGGGTACTCGGTACTGGACTGGGTCGTTGCTGGGGATGTCACGGAGGTCCTGGTCCGGACCGTGTCCCGGGTTCTCACAAGGAAAAGGGAATATTTACAAGGGATATAAAGTCTGTCGTGACGCCACCCACGGTTTGTGGTCAATGATGGGACCACCGCTGCAGCGTTTCTCTGCCAGGAGGATGGATGGGCTGCAGCCAGATGGATGAGCCCACCGTGGGTCGGGCTGCTCCTGACAGGAATGAAAGGTATGAAAACAATCCTTTATCCCTGGAATCAAACACGGACACACACGCAGGGTTCACCGGGTTTAGTTGTTAGCTCTTCCAAGTCAAACAGCAGTTCTCAGTACAGTTCAATTCTTAACACAAGTTACAGTCACTTTACTCCGGTTCTGCTAAATCCACTGCAGCCAGGCTGTCTCTCTCTCTGAGACCCCTCACTCCTTCTAGTGTCCCTTTCAGGCTGTGGTTTCTCTGTTTTTAGTGTCTCCGGACAGTATTGCGGCAGCTCGGACCCCTGTTGGTCCTCGTGGTTGCTACTGTGCTTCCTATCCTTGGTGTGGGAACTCCAACTTAGAATTGGAGCTCCTCGTCGGTGTATCTGGGGATACCGGGTGAATCTTCGGTCCCCGTCAGAGCCGACACTCTGCTGTATGCCTAGCCTGCAATAGCCCTCTCCTGCAAGGCACTACCAGGCTCCTTCTAACCCATGTGACTCCAGCTTCAATAGGGAAGACTACTCCGCCTGTAGTTGGTCGATGTTGCTGTGTTCCTTGGACCCAGTGCTGCTGGTCCGTCTCTTTCCTCACACTTCCCTGGGATGCTGGTAATGGACGAGCTTTCTCTCCTTGGTTTCTCTGACGCTGTGGATTCTGCATCTCCATCTAGCCCAATCCCACCAAGACGTGTGTCTCTTTCTTTCTGCTCTTGTCTTTACAGCTCGGCACCCTCGGCCTACTAACTCCTTCCTCCTCCTCTTCCTCTACTTGTACCTTCTGTCACCTGACCTACATGCGTTCCCACCCACTGTCCTCTAAACCGACCACCCTTTGCCCGCCTAGAGTTCCGGACTCCGGGTTGGGTGCTGCCTCCTAGTGGTGTGTGGGATGTCTGTGAGGGTGTTTAGTTTATAAATTGACTTTCCTCCTACCTGGCTGCAGTTCCCTATGTGGCCACCCTGGTCGCAGGGGTGCCACAGCAGCATCACGGCTGGGGAGGCTGAGACTGGGAACAGACACATCACTGATGAGGTTGAGGCTGAGGACAGAGACATCACTGGGGAGGCAGAGGTTAGGCACAGTTTGGGGAGGCTGGGGACATACATCACTTGATGGCTGAGGCTGCGGACAGAGACATCACTGCCAGGGCGGATGAGGCTGGGAACAGAGACATCACTGCTGGGGAGACTGATGCTGGGGCAGATATCACTATGGAGACTGAGGACAGAGACATCACTGTGGGGACTGAGATTGGCAACAGAGACTTCATTGTCAGGGATACTGAGGCTGGGGACAAAAACATCATTGCTGGGGAGGCTGAGACTGGTGACAGACATCCCTTGCCATGAAAGATGGTGCTGCTACTGCTCTTCAGCTGTGGGACAGAGCGCACTTTGCACTCTGGCTCTATTCATAAAATATATCCTCATGCTATCACAGACCAAAGTGAGGAGGTTGCATGGACAGCATGCGTGCAGTGCAAGTGGGGGTTTAAACGGGCAGCAGCCACAGCTGCGTACCCCAGCACTGTGGTCCCTTGGGGCCACAAAAAAATCATCTCAGACAGAGGTTCTCCACCCCTGCATTAAAGAAAATATGTTCCCTGATTCATGCTGTTCAAACTGTAGGCCACATGAATCATAGCCCAGTTGCATGATTGCAGCCAAGTATATTTTTTCTCAAACACTCCAGACAGCATATAGTTTAAAGATCCAGCTGGGACCACAGCCTGAGATGAGGCTCCATGGCAAGAGACTTGACAGTCACGAGCAGCGCTGGTATAAGACAGCTGGTAAAGGAGCTGGACTAGTCTCAGTTCTGGCTATGGCCTCCAGCCAAATCTTTAAACTATATTTCTGTGCAATCAATACCAGACCACTTCAGAGAAAAATATAACTAGCTACAATCATGGAGTCATGCTTTGATTCATGCTGTTCGTTGTTTGGGCAGCTTGAGTCAGGTGGCAAGTTTCCTTTTAAAGCATACTGTGCTAAGTATCAGTAGCATTTATGACTTGGATATACCCATTGGGGTATTAGGCGAAGTTCATATGTGCAGTAGTTATTTCTGTTTTTTTAAAGTGTTTTGAGATGACAAAAGCAAAAAAAAATTAATGATTCAGAACTGGATCCATGTATTTGAATAAAAACAGAAATGTTGAAAAAAATTAAACTTTGCCCGCACGTTTTCTTTTTCTAACATCAAAGTCTACTGGAAATGGAATATTATAGATGGTTATCTATTAATGGATCTGAGACTGAGTTGTACCTGGTACTCTCTGGAGCCTTTTCTGCTTTTTATAATCGGCGAGGATCCTAAGCAAGAAATAAATACCATACTCTTCCTCATCCTACAAATTACCTTATCGCAAATTTGAAAATAGGTATTCCTTTTAATAGTCTTGATGTAGATTCTTGGACAAAGTGCTTCGGTGTCCGCGCTGCTGCTCCGAGACCAAAGAAACACAGACATGGGAATGCCTGGTACAGCTACAGCCTTTATTTTCCGACGCGTTTCGGAGCCTATAAATAAAGGCTGTAGCTGTACCAGACATTCCCGTGTCTGTGTTTCTTTGGTCTCGGAGCAGCAGCGCGGACACCGAAGCACTTTGTCCAAGAATCTACATCACGACCACGGTCACCGTTGAGAGTGCGGTCCCTGCAGCAGCTGCTTGTACGCTATTCTACCAGTTGTGGGTTTCACAACTGCTAAAGGTGAGCAATTCCACATCGATAAGTGAAAGTGTGTTATTGAGATAAGACCCTATATGCGCATTCTTTCTTTCACAGTTTTAATAGTCTTGGCATTATTAATTCTTGCAAAAATAACCTCAGAACATCATTTTAAATAAATTTGGAAAACCTATGCAGCGCCTCTATATACAGGGTGGGCCATTTATATGGATACACCTAAATAAAATGGGAATGGTGGGTGATATCAACTTCCGGTTTGTGACACATTAGTATGTGGAGCCCCGCAACGAGTGCATCACAGGAGGGTACTGCACCCCTGACTGAAGGTGCAGTATCCTCCATCTCAGTGATGAACAGGTTAATCCCAAGGCTCCATACACCACATGCAACATCCAGAGGTAGAGGACCAATCAGATACCCGTTTACCGGGCAACCGGTCCTGGTGGGAGGAGTGTGAGATGTACAGTGTGGGGAAAGAGCAGAAAGAGAATTAGTAAGTGGGAAAGACAAGTACAAGGAAGAAGTCGTGACAAGACTGCTAACAGAGAGGACACCGGGAAGCAGTGACCCAGAAGTGAAGGGGGCCAAGTAAATCAGTAAACAAGTAACGGGTAAAAAGCAGACCCAAGCCCAGTCCTCCCGGAGTACCAGCTCCGAGGCAGTGAAGGCGTCCACCGCTGTACTACAAAACCGGAGTGATAGAGGGCTTCTTAGGAGCGCATCACAACAACCACCATCACCGCAGCCGTGCCAGGAGGGGTACCCACCATTGGGGTTCAGGGGACCCATCGGGAGTCGATAGGCCACGGCTCGGGTTCCCAACAGAGGTTCCTCAGTATCCTGACCTGGTGCACAAAGGTAGCGAAGAGTAAACAGGGACAGCGAGATTTAGAAAGACATTGTGGAGCCTTGGAGGGATACCGTTCATCACCGGGACCACCCGGTCTATCGACTGAAAGTCTGGAAACCGTTATACCGTGTACCTGTTGACTTTGAAAGAACTAAGTAAAGACCCTTGCAGAGGAGCACTGTGTCCGAGCATTCTTTCTGAACTGTTGCTAACCTATGCATCTACCAAACCAACTGAGCTGCCATATTCCATCAGAGCAGCTCCTGACCCCGGGGACTTTCGCTCGTCCTGTGGGGAGCGGTCCCATCTAGATGCAGCCCATCCCCTGGAGGTCCAAGCAGCACGGGTGCCATCACCGGACACCCACAAGTGGCGTCACGAAACAAAAACTTTATTCTTATTTAACCGTGCATTGACCACCGGGCCCTTACAGCCTCAGGCACCGAACCATGACCGCAGCCCGCGCCTGAGATCTGAGAACCCGGCAACGGTGAGTCAAGTATATGGCAGGGGAAAAACTTTTCCAGATGGGTGGTGACCATGGTGGCCATTTTGGAACCAACTTTATTTTTTTCAATGGGAAGAGGGTCATGTGACACATCAAACGTATTGAGAAAAACAATGGTGTGCTTGGTTTTAACGTAACATTATTCTTTCAGGAGTTTATGACCACTACAAGTTTAAGACCACTTATACAATGTTTCAAAGTGCTGCCCATTGTGTTGGATTAGAGAAAAAAGATGCGCACAATGAGAGGTACCTGGTGCTTTAGTGGGGACCTTAGCCGAAGTGTGGGGGGATGTACCACTCACGTTGTATGGTTGCGCACCCCTGCACAACCTCGGTGTGTTGCCTGAGAGAGACGATGCTCAGGGACCGCCCGTCGTCTTTCTTGTGGGTCACATGGATGGATTCCAATCACGTGATCACTGCGTCACTGTGACATCATGGCAGGTCCTTCAATAAGGAGTTGTTATCAACACGAGCCGGTGGCTCCAGCCACAAACCCCAGGGGGAATTATAACATGGAAAACATGATTGTGGTCAGAATTGCGGAGCGCTCAAGCACACGTGACAGGGAATCAAGTGGATTGTATAACAAACCTCTTTTATTTGACATACCAATACGCGTTAAAACAGCAGTATATATACAGGGGTTGGACAAATAATGGTAACACCTAACGTTTTGGCATCATAATCTTCGAACATGTTATAAACATGCAAACCGTGACATGTTAATGTTTTGTAGTTGAATATTTGTGTTAGGTGATATGTGCATGTGAATTAACTGTTTGTTTTGCTGAATTGTAAGAACATTGATGAGAACCTGATACCAATGGCACACCTTTCAAATTTTCAAAAAGGTCAAATTGTTGGTGCTCATATGCCAGGCGCTAGTGTAACAGAAGGTGCCCGAATGCTTGGCGTGTCAAGAGGGTACTGTCTCCAAAGTAATGACTGCATTTGAAGAGAAGGAAAAACGTCCGCAGCAAAGCACAAAGACTCTAAAGCGAATTGTGAGAGAGGATCGCAAGACCACGGCTCCAAAATCACTGCTGAGCTCAATGAACACCTACAGAACCCAGTTTCCATGAAAACTATTGGTCGGGAGCTGCACAAATCTGGATTTCACGGAAGAGGTGCAATGCAATTAGAAAACCGCTGCTCTCAATGACAAATGTTTCCAAGCAGACACCTCCAGAATTGGTCCCTCGAGCAGTGGAAACATGTGATATTCTCAGACGAATCATCGTTTACCCCATTTTCCGACCTCTGGCTGAGTGTACATTTGGAGACAGCCGAAAGAAGCATTCCATCCAGACTGCCTTCTCCCAGCCGTAAAACATTGCTGAGGTTCTGTCATGATCTGGGGTGCTATTTTGTGGAGATCTGCAAGGGCCAATGATATCACCTTGTATGAATCCATACCTCGGAGAATTGAGGCTGTAACCGCCGCAAAAGGTGGACCTACACCATATTAAACTAACTTTTGTTGATTTTTCCAGGTTTTCCATTATTTCCTCCAACCCTTGTATATATATATTTATATATATATATATATATTTCTTATCCTTGTATTCCTGGTCAGTAGCTGTATATTTAAGATATTCTGCTACATTTTTAAAAATTTGAATCAGAACAGATTGTGAGGCAATACGTCCATGTATCTTTGGTGAGGTTTGTTGGTTATTTTGTTAAGTCAGCTTTCACGCTATATTACTCAATTTAGGCCAATGGAGAACATGATGGCTTTGGAGAATACAAAACAAATAAGATTTATTTGCAGAAGACTTACCCACATATCTGAGAAGATAGCAATAATTAAAGCCCTGAAATATTTATGCTATAGGCCATCCTACTGCCTTTGCACAGTTGAAACTGACAAGAGAAACCTGGGATATACAATAGGATCCCAAATACATTATCTTCAGAACACACCCACAGACTAAAAGGTGTCTTGCACAATGCCTTCTGTCCAAAGAAAAATAAATCATGTTACAATTTTTCTTAAAGCAAAATTACATTTTTCTAAGTTATATAAAAACTGATTATAAATCTTGCAAGTCCATCATAAAGAAAGAAAACATCTAGATGCAGAAGATTTATTAAACCACTGTAAGTGTCATAGATCCTTCCTAATTCAGTAGGTTGCTGATTTTCTCTTCAAGGCAGGTCAATATTCGAAAAGTACATCTCTCAATGCTTGAATTGGCACTTTTCTGCAATACTCAGGGTGACCATGATTTGCTCAGCATCTTAAAATAGGTGAAATATTTTCAGCATTTCACCAATTACACCTACAATCAATAGAAGTGGGAGCTTCAGGACTTATTTTGAAAATAATTCCTTAGAAAAGCTCTTAAAGAGACCCTGTCCTATAAAAAAAAACATTATTAACTTGTAGATGTGGCCACATTGAGAACCCCGCTGCCAAGGAAAACGTTATCTTTATTTTTCACGCCTCCAGTACTAACTGACAGCTGGCTCTGTTCTGATGCAATGCTGAGCTGGCTGCCAGTAAGTTCTGGGGATGACATTACAGTCATCACTCACCAGAGGTGTATCTAGGTTTTCTGGCACCCTGGGCAAGAGTTCAATGTAGCGGCCCCAAGTGGTCTCAGGAGACGTCATGTGACCTATCATCCATATGTGATTTTTACCCTTACAGGTACAGTAACTGCTGAAACCAGCAAGAGCTGTTTCTGGCAGTAAGTATATTACACATTGTTAGGAAAGGACTAAAGTGTTTAATGTTATAATTAAAGGGCTTGTCCAGGTTTGAGATGAAAGTCTAGGTGACTGCAGGCCTCTAAATTCTCATGGCGCATGCACTGCACACTTTCAGGATTCTCCCGTGTCAATGGTAAGATTGGACGGTCATGTGAGCAGGGCCGTATCTCGTAGGCACGTGCCTAGGGCGGCGCCATTCTCATAGGGGGCGGCGTCTCAGCGTGTTTTTTTTTTTTGTTTCTTTTTTTTTTTATTCGGCTCCGGGTTGGCCGGGTCGCAAGCCCCACCCCCATACCCCCTTCCCCTTCCCTTCATCATTACAGCCGCCTCGCCTGCCTTCCCGCCCACCCACCTCAGTCAGACACCCGGAAGAGACGAGGAGAAGGAGAGGCCCGCAAAGGAGGGGAAACTTGAAGTTCCCACTCTTTTTCCTCCTCTCCCGTGCGCCCAAGTGCTGCGGTGGTGGCGCCGGCGGCGGCGGTGTCGGTACTGGCGGCACTGGCGGCTCCTGCACTGGCGGCTCCTGCACTGGCGGCTCCTGCACCCAGCCGCCCCCTCCAGGCCCAGGGAAACGAGGAAGCAGCCGGCCGGAGGCACTGGAGGATGGTGCGGCTGGCGCATCAATGTGCTCAGAGGGAGCCCGGCCCGGCCAATGTACGCAGCCAGTACCAGGTGAGGGAAGTGTGGGGGAACTGTGCAGGGGACAGAGGAGAAGAGGACAAAAGAGCAGAGGTCCGAGGAGAAGAGGACAGAAACAGAGGGGCAGAAGGACAGAAACAGGAGGACAGAGAAGAAGAGGACAGAGGGGCACGGGGACAGAAACAAGGGGACAGGAGGAGAGGAAAGAGGAGCAGCAGGAGGGACAGAAGAGAGGAGGACTGTGGTGCAGAAGGACAGAGGGACAGCAGAGAGGAAGACAGGGGTGTAGGATGACAGAGGAGCAGCAGGAGGGACAAAGGAGAGGAGGACGGGGTGCAAGAGGAGCAGCAGGAGGGACAGAGGAGGATGGGGTGCAGGAGGACAGCCGAGCAGCAGGAGGGACAGGGGAGGGGAGGACGGGGGTGCAAGAGGAGCAGCAGGAGGGACAGAGGAGAGGAGGACGGGGCTGCAGGAGGACAGAGGAGAGCAGGACGGGGGTGCAAGAGTACGGGGGTGCAAAAGGAGCAGTAGGAGGACAGAGGAGAGCAGTACGGGGGTGCAAGAGGACAGAGGAGAGCAGGGCGGGGGTGCAGGAGGGCAGAGGAGAGCAGGACGGGGGTGCAGGAGGGCAGAGGAGAGCAGGACGGGGGTGCAGGAGGGCAGAGGAGAGGAGGACGGGGGTGCAGGAGGGCAGAGGAGAGGAGGACGGGGTGCAGGAGGGACAGAGGAGAGGAGTACGGGGGGTGCAGGAGGGACAGAGGAGAGGAGGACGGGGGTGCAGGAGGGACAGAGGAGAGGAGGACGGGGGTGCAGGAGGACAGAGGAGAGGAGGACGGGGGTGCAGGAGGAGAGCAGGACGGGGGTGCAGGAGGACAGAGGAGAGGAGGACGGGGGTGCAGGAGGACAGCCGAGCAGCAGGAGGGACAGGGAAGAGGAGGATGGGGGTGCAAGAGGAGCAGCAGGAGGGACAGAGGAGAGGAGGAGGTGGTGCAGGAGGACAGAGGAGAGCAGGACGGGGGTGCAGGAGGGCAGAGGAGAGCAGGGCGGGGGTGCAGGAGGGCCGAGGAGAGCAGGACGGGGGTGCAGGAGGGCAGAGGAGAGCAGGATGGGGGTGCAGGAGGGCAGAGGAGAGGAGGACGGGGGTGCAGGAGGGACAGAGGAGAGGAGGACGGGGGTGCAGGAGGAGAGGAGGACGGGGTGCAGGAGGGACAGAGGAGAGGAGGACGGGGGTGCAGGAGGGACAGAGGAGATGAGGACGGGGGTGCAGGAGCGACAGAGGAGAGGAGGACGGGGGTGCAGGAGGGACAGAGGAGAGGAGGACGGGGGTGCAGGAGGACAGAGGAGAGGAGGATGGGGGTGCAGGAGGAGAGGGGGACGGGGGTGCAGGAGGACAGAGGAGAGGAGGACGGAGGTGCATGAGGACTGAGGCTGTGGCTGGCACTGTGTGTGGTGATAATGGCGGCTGTACCATGTGTCTGCCTCCATGCAGCTGCTGCCACCTTCCTGAGTTGGCATGGTGTGGCATGCCGGGAGTTGTAGTTCTCCTACCTGCCTGTCCTATATGATTTCTGGTCAGTGTGTTGGGTGCTGGGTGTTGTTGTTCTTCCAGGTGGGCTCAGTGTTGTCCTGTCGCCGGTCTGTGGCCTGTCTGTCTCTTCTGGGATGACCTCAGCTCTGTGCTGTGCACAGACAGTGTACCACCATCTCCCCAGCTCCGTGCTGTACACAGTGTACCACCATGTCCTCAGCTTCGTGCTGTGCACAGACAGTGTACCGTACCTGTACACCCCTGCTGCTCGGCTGTCCTCCTGCACCCCCGTCCTCCTTTCCTCTGTCCCTCCTGCACCCCCATCCTGCTCTCCTCTGCCCTCCTGCAACCCCGTCCTGCTCTCCTCTGTCCCTTCTGCACCCCCGTCCTGCTCTCCTCTGTCCTCCTGCACCCCCATCCTGTGCATCTCATACACACTTGGCTCTGCTCCGCATGACCCGTATATCCGCCACTGTGCTCCGTACGCCCCAAACACACACGGTTCCGCTACGAACACCTCATACACACGCGGCTCCGCTACATACACCCCGTACACTATCAGCTCTGCTCCATATGCCCTGTACACTCTTGGCTCTGCTCCATACGCCCTGTATACACGCGGCTGTGCTCTGTACACCTCGTACACACTCAGTTCTGCTCCATACACCTAGTACACTCTCGGCTCTGCTCCATACACCTTGTACACATGCGGCTCCACTCTGTAAACTCTCGGCTCTGCTCCGTACGCCTTGTACACATGCGACTCTGCTTCATACGCCCCGTACACCCTCGACTCGGCTCTGTATACCCCGTATACATGCGGCTGTGCTCTGTACACCTTGTACACACTCAGTTCTGCTCCATACACCTAGTACACTCTTGGCTCTGTTCCGTACACCTCATACACATGCAGCTCTGCTCCATACACCCCGTACACTCTCAGCTCTGCTCCATACACTTCGTACACATGCGGCTCTGTTCCATACGCCTTGTACACCTCCTACACACACGGCTCTGCTCCATACGCCCTGTATACTCTCAGATCTGCTTTGTACACCTCCTACACACGTGGCTCTGCTGCATACGCATCGTACATACTCAGCTCTGCTCTGCACAACCCATACACATTTAGCTCTGCTCCGCACACCTCATACACATGCGGCTCTGCTCCGTAAACCTCATACACATACGGCTCCGCTCCATACATCTCGTACACATGTGGCTCCGCTCCGTACACCTCATACAAACTCGGATCCGCTCCATACACTTTGTACACTCACCGCCACTGTGTACACCTTGTACACACTCAACTTCGCTCCGTACACCTCATACACACGTGGCTCTGCTCCATACACCTAGTACACTCTCGGCTCCGCTTCATACACCCCGTGCACACTCGGTTCCACTTCGTACACTCTCAGCAATGCTCCTCTATACACCTCGTACACACTCGGCTCCACTCCGTACACCTCGTACACATGCGGCTCTGCTCCATACACCTAGTACACTCTCATCTCTGCTTCATCGACACTGTAAATCCCTCTCAACCCCACACATAAACTTTACCTTTTCCAGCACCATGACTAGCACAGCAGCAGAGTCCTGCTTACACAGAGGAGCTGATCATGTGCTCCCTGACTCCTTCCCTTCATTTAAATCATCACAGGTACTGTAAGTGCAGAGTGTGCAACTCTACAGGTGAAGAATAAAGCCAGCTCACACTGCAGGTGGGGCGAGGGGAGACCGCGGGCGCTGCAGCAGGAGGTCCAGCGGTGCCCCCCTGCCTGCTGCGCCCAGGGCAGATGCCCCGCCAGTTCCCCTAGATATGCCACTACACTCACTATGCATAGAAAACATACTAATAGAACAAAAATGGAGTTATAGTGCCCATCACAAAAAGTGAATGAATCTGTCAAGCCACTCAAAAAAGTTGTCTAAAACATAATCTTTATTAATTTCTGTCAAAAAAATGACAGACATTTAATTGAAGAGGTGAGGACAATAACCATAGATTCATACAATAATTTTATACATAAAATAATTGTGAACAGTTAAGATAACAAAATAAACAGAAAAAAATACTTTCCGTGTTTCAAATGGGGGAGCCCCTATGTGTTCGCTTTCTGGCTTCCTTGGGGGGCAGAACAGAGACTGCGCCAGCTGCACCCCTATGGCTTAAACCCCGATGCTGCTGAGAAGATTAAAAATTTAATTCCTCTCGGCAGTGTGGTGGTTGCATGGCATCACACCTCTTTTAACCTGCAAATTATCCCCATATCTGCATTAAAAGCATTGTTTTATATGACAGATTCCCTTTTAACCAATTAGCACCAAACGCAATTTTCACTTTAATGACCAGGCCAAATTTTAGAAATCTGACCAGTGTCACTTTATGAAGTACCGTATATACTCGTGTATAAGCCGACCCGTGTATAAGCCGACCCCCTACTTTTGCCCCCAAAACCTGGGAAAACCTATTGATTCGTGTATAAGCCGAGTGTGGACCTCAGCACAGGTATACAGCCCCAGCAGTGTGGTATACAGCAGCCCCAGAGGTATATACAGCCCCAGTGGTAGTATACAGCAGGGGGCCCCAGAGCTAGTATACAGCAGCCCCAGTGGTGGTATACAGCAGCCCCAGAGGTATATACAGCAGCCCCAGAGGTAGTATACAGCAGCCCCAGAGGTAGTATACAGCAGCAGCCCCAGTGGTAGCATACAGCAGCAGCCCCAGTGGTAGTATACAGCAGCAGCCCCAGTGGTAGTATACAGCAGCAGCCCCAGTGGTATACAGAAGACGGATGAAGCCGGGATCGTGATGTCGGCAGCGGCGGGACGGCGCGATAGGACAGTGATAAGTATGATTTTACTTTACAGGTTTGCCGAGCAAGGAGGGGGGGCCCTGGATCTTTTTTTTTTTTTTGAACCAATACATTTTTATTGAGAGTTTAAGAATTTGCATACATAATAAAGTCATACATTTACTGTGGTGACATAAACAAGGAAAAGGAAGGGGGAGGAAGGGAGGGGAGGGAGAATACAATGCAGCAGAGCGATATAGTCTGTGTACCCATTCTGGAGATAAAATAGAAATAAGGAGGATAACAGTAATATACAAAGTTAACTGACTTACATATGGATATACAACTCCTTTCCAGATAATATACATTCAACAGTGGCATGTGGTATCTGAAATTGGTTCAACTCACTTTAACTTAATTTAGGTCTGCATTGTGTTGTAAGAAGAGACAAGCCACGGGTCCCACCACTGAAGGGTTTTTGTTCGTGATGGAAGGTCATGTACTAGCATAAGTTCGTACATGCAGTGTGAATTTAGTCGAGAGATAACCTCTGCTATAGTGGGCGGAGTTGCTGATTTCCAGTGAGCTGCTATTGTCAAACGTGTGGCTACCAGAACGTTGGTGAGAGTGGGTCTTAATATTGATGGGAGATTCTCGATGTCTAGTCCTAACAGAGCCAGAGGTGCTGACACATTAATAGGAACCATTAACAATTCGGTAAGTAGAGATTCTACTTGGAGCCATAGGCGGTGTATGTGAGGGCACGACCACCACAGGTGAACCATAGTGCCCGGGTCCACACAGCCCCTCCAGCAACGAGAGGAAGGAGGAGGGGCGTTTGTGCCGAATTTAGCTAGCAGCACTGGGGTCAGGTACCAGTTGAACAGCAGTTTTTTGGATTGCTCCAGATGAGAGAGGCATCGAGAGTATTTGGCCGCATGGGCTGAGGCGTGGTGCCATTCCTCTAAAGATGCCGTAAATTCAAGTCTGTCTTCCCATTTAAACATATAGGGTAGTTTCTCCGAGGATAGTGTAATTTGTATCGCATTGTATATGATAGAGACTCCTCTAGTAACACAGCCTGATTGTTTAAACAGAGCTTGGATAGGTAGCGAAGTACTCAGAGGGTCAGAACTAGGGATATCAATAGTGTTTAAAAAATGTCGTAGACGAATATATGGGAAGAGGGAATTCGTGGGGAGATTGAATTTACGGTGGAGGTTTTCAAATGATGCAAGATGGTTCTGTTCAAGGAGCTTCAAGGGGGGGCCTGGGGAGCCTGGAATACACCAATGCATTAAGGATATGTCACCCATGAGGAGCTCCACCGCCCGGTGGGTAATGTACCTGAAAAGAGATGTAAGGTGTGTTCTGGAGAGTGCACGCCAAATAGAGAGAGTGCCCTGGACAGCCTTAAGAGTGAAAGTAGGGGAAGAGGAGCGTAAAAGGTTCATTTCCAGTAAAATGCGTGTGGAGCCTGCCGGTGCAAAATATGATTCTATCTGGAGCCAACGTGAAGAAGGAGATTGCGCCCACCAGGATCTTGCTGAATCTAGGCCTATAGCTGCATAATACGTGGCAATATCAGGGACTCCAACTCCTCCTCTTTTAGTGGGGAGAGATAAAATTTTCATCGCTACTCTAGGGGTTTTATTATTCCATATGAATCTGGTGAGTATTGATTGAAAGGTGCGCAGATATTTTTTAGGGAAGTGGTGGGGGATGCAGCGTAGAATGTATAGAATCCTGGGGAGGAGCATCATTTTCACCGTGTTTATGCGGGCCACCCAGGACAGCTGAAATGACGAGTAGTCCAGGCAAGCACTGCGGAGGGAAGAAATCAGGGTCTCACAATTCATGCGTACAATATGATTTGAGTTTGTGATTTGGACTCCTAAATATTTAAAACCTGTCGGGGACCATAGTGATGGGAAAAAAGAGACAAGATGTCGTTGTGAGTCTGTGGAGAGGTTGAGAGGAAAAGCGGAGGATTTTGCAAGATTCAGTTTGTAGTATGAAGCTGCAGAGAAGTCTGAAAGAACAGAAAGTACAGCGGGAAGAGAGGTGTTTGGGTTGGTGCATGTGAGGAGAACATCATCCGCATAGAGACTGATTTTGTGGTCTATTGGTCCTACCACAATCCCAGTGATCTCAGGATGCGAGCGAATTATAGCGGCTAGCGGCTCCATGACAAGGGCGAAGACTAGAGGAGAGAGGGGGCAGCCTTGTCTGGTCCCGTTTGAGATCGAAAGGTCCGAGGACGTGAATCCACCGGCCTTTACGAACGCACAGGGAGAAGAGTATAAAGCTAGAATAGAGGATCTTATATTTCCTGAGAAGGCGAATTTGTCCAGAACAGCTGCCAAGAACCCCCAGTGCACACGGTCAAAAGCTTTTTCAGCGTCAAGGGAGACCAGCACACTGGGGGTGCCTCTCAATGAGGTCTATAACTCGCCTTGTCGCATCTCTCGCCTGTCTGCCAGGTATAAAACCTACCTGGTCTATGGCGATCAAGGACGGAAGTACCCCCTTGAGACGGTCCGCCAACAGTTTCGCATATAATTTTAAGTCGCAATTCAACAATGCTATGGGGCAGTAGTTAGCGGGGTCGGTGGGAGTTTTCCCTGGTTTCAGGATTGTAGAGATTGAGGCTCGAAGGCCCTCGGGTTTGATGTTCCCCTCACGCTGCCAATGGGTAAAGAGGGCTAGGAGACGCGGAGCAAGAAGAGGAGCAAAGGAAGAATAATATTGAAAAGAGAAGCCGTCAGGACCTGGGGCAGATCTCTTTTTGGATGTGCGGATGACCTCTAATATTTCTTGTAGAGAGAAAGGAGCATTAAGAGTATTTAGTTGTGATGGGGATAGGGAAGGGAGATCAGCTTTAGCAAGAAAGTTAGAGATGATTGTCTGAGTGGGTTGTGGGGTCGAGGAAGAGGAGTGGAGATTATAAAGTTCATTGTAAAACTCTCGGAATAGTTCAGCAATGTGAATTGGGTTCCGGATAGCTGCACCTTGGGGTGAAGTGAGATGAGAAATACGAGTGCGTGCCTCAGACTTTTTAATCCTGCGCGCCAGTAGTGCTCCTGCGCGGTCACCCATATTGTAATAGTGAGATTTCGTCTTTTTCAATTGGAGTTCCACCTTGGTGAGGAGAAGAGCTCTGAGATCATTGCGGGATTTCGTGAGGTCAGAGAGAATGTTTGGGGATGGGGTGGTTTTGTATAATGTTTCAAGTTCTTTTAATTTGTTTAGGAGGGAAGACAGAGTTGCGTTATACTGTCTCTTCTTAAGTGCTGCAAGCTTGATTAAGTATCCTCTCATAGCAGCCTTATGGGTGAACCATAGCGTGTCCGGGGCGACGTCATCTACCTCATTTATCTAAAGAATTCTGTCAGTTGTGAGGATAGAGTATCACAGTTGTCTTGTGAGATTAAGAGTCGTTCATTAAGCTTCCAAGAGGTGAAATGATTACGTGGAGTAGAGTCCGTAAAGGTCAGGGTGATAGGGCGTGGTCAGACCATGTGATTAAGTCAATCGTTGAGTTCAGGCAAAGGGGCAGTAGAGAGTCACTGACTAGTATAAAGTCTATTCGACTGAATGAGCGATGTCGGGGGGAGAAGAAAGAGTAGTCACGTTCAGTACTGTGGTGGTATCTCCAGACATCATGAAGATGAAAGGAGTCAATCAGTGCGCTCAAGTCTGTCCTGTATGTTGATGGCGAGGAGCAGTCAAGTGAACGTATTAGGGGGGCATTCAGGTCTCCGGCAATCAGTTTATGACCAGTCATAGTAGGAGTGAGAGATTCAAGGGTAGCGCGTATGAAAGTGGTCTGTTTGTGGTTGGGGGCGTAGAGGGCAAGTAAGGAGAAGAGAACATCATTCAGTTTACATGTGATTAGTAGGAAGCGGCCCTCTGGGTCCGGGGTAGCAGTTGTTAATTCAAATGTCAATCTTTGAGAGACCAATATAGCAACTCCCGCTACTTTTTTCTTCGCGTTCGCGAAGTATCGATAGGGAAATAGATGAGATTTTATGCGTACATTGTCCTCCTCCAACAAATGAGTTTCTTGTAGAAAGACAACATCCGCTCGAGATTTTCGTAGTTGGTGATATAACAGGGAACGCTTTTGTGGGGAGTTTAAACCATTAACAGGGCCCTGGATCTTGATGGGGGGGCCTGTATACCTCCGGGGGTTCTGTATACTCGCGTATAAGCCGAGGGGGGACTTTTCAGCCCAAATTTTGGGCTGAAAAACTCGGCTTATACACGAGTATATACGGTATATGGATAGCACTGTGGCTCAATGGATGAGTGGTTAGCAGTGCAGCCTGGGTTCAAATCCCACCAACGACAAAATCTGCAAGGGGTTTGTATATTCTCTCCGTGTTTGTGTGGGTTTTCTTCAGATTCTCCAGTTTCCTCCCACACTCCAAAGACATACTGATAGGGAATTTAGATTGTGAGCCCCAAAGGTCACAGATTTCTTGAGGTATATAAAGCATTGTGGAATTAATAGCGCTAAGTACGTAAATAAATATTAATATTATAACTCTGGAATGCTTCAACAGATCCCAGTGATTCTAAGATTATTTTTTCGACCCATGTGTTAATAGTAAATGTAGGACAATATTTTTTGCCTTATTTGTGGAAAAAAATAGAAAATTTGGCAAACATTTTCAAAACTTCACAATTTTCAAACTTTGAAATTTTATGCCTTTAAAGGGATCCTGTCACCTCCAAAACGCCTCCTAAGCTATCAAAACATGTCCCTGCACCATCCTATCACTAATCTCACACTTGTTTTGTCTCCTAAAAGAACCTGTGAAAGTGGAGAAAAACGTTTTAATACTTACTCATTAGTGATTATAATTAGCAGGGGCCATATTCTTTAGTCACCAGGGGGTGTTGTTTAGCAGCTCCAGGATCCACCCTCTCTCTGTCTGTGCTGTTGTGAAACTGAAACTGAAGGCAGGACTAATGATTTGCATTCTGTAAGTCAGAAGTCCCCAACTCCAGGCCTCAAGGCCCACCAACAGTGCAGGTTTTTAGGATTTCCTTAGTATTGCACAGGTGCTAATGTGATCATCTGCACAGGTAATGATTCCAAGCCCTGTGCAATACTAAGGAGATCCTGAAAACCTGCACTGTTGGTGGGCCTTGAGACCTGGAGTTGGGGACCTCTGCTGTAAGTGATAGAGAGGGTGATGGGCAATGCCTGCACATCACAGCAGAACACACAGAGACAGGGTGGATCCTGGAGCTGCAAAACAGCCCGCCTTGGTGACTAAAGAATATAGCCCCTGCTAATTATAATCACTAATGAGTGAGTATTAAAACGTTTTTATGCACATTCACAGGATGCTTTTAGGAGACAAAAGAAGTGTGAGATTAGTGATGGGATGCTGCAGGGACATGTTTTGCTAGCTTAGGAGGAGTTTTGGAGGTGACAGGATCCCTTTAACTTCTTTACAACTCATGACATATCCAGTACATCATGTGGCGGCTCACTCACTTTGATGTGAGCTCCTGAGCTGCGCTCACATTTTTATCCCAACATCTCAGCTGATATCCTTAGCTGAGATGTGTGGCTACCACTGCTGATCTGATCAGTCATCTGATAGGTGGTATTAACCCTTTGAATCGCACTGTCATTCACTGACAGCGCAATCCAAAGCACTGCAGCAGCAATCGCAATGTTCCCCGCTGTGATCGAAGATCCCGCAATAAGATCAAGGGATGTGTTACCCAGAGAGCTCTGGGTCCAGTGGTGACCCCAGAAGCTCTCCGGGATCACTTCCCGTGGATGGATGGCAAGCGCCAGCATCCACAGAGAGTGATCATTTGTACTATGTCCAGAGGAGCTGCAGCTCATCGGGACATAGCACAAGCGATCAGACTGTGCAGCACTGTGGCCCTCTAGGGACCTGTGTAAAAACAAAAAAAAAATGTTTAAATCCCACAAAAGTTCAAAAAGTTTGACCCATTCAAAATAATGTTGCATTTCCCGGGCTCCTAAAGATACCGTCACACGTCAACATATCGCCGGCAAGAATGCTGGCAATACCCGAATTCGGCGACCACATCACATGTGTGTAGTGGCATGTGACTGGGTGATTCTAAGGCAAGAAATCGCTGGCGTAGCCTGATTGCCCTGTACTGCAGTGAAATCAGGCGATATCAACCAGGCGATTTCAGCAGATTGTGCCGTATGAGAGGGCGATAGCGATGTACACAGCGATCCTGAAATAAATCCCATAGCAATCCTTGGATGTTTTTCTCTTCGCGCCGCATCTGCGGTGATAGGTGGGTGATACTGTGTTCCAATTGTCTGGCTGTGTCCGAGGCACCTTATTTGATGTCCCGTGCGTTCATGCAAAGCAGACTAATGGGAACACAGTTCCGTCCACCAATTGCAGTGATAAGGGCGTGGTGAAACACACTCTAGCACGCTCCTATCAAAACAGTATGCCCACATCGCTGCTACAATTGTGGCACGTGACGCAGCGATGTGTGAAGGGAAGATCGCTTCTGGTCTTGTGCAGGCGATTTCCGGAACGCAGGATCACCGAAGATCTCACATGAGATTGCTACGTGTGAAAGCTCCACAGCGATCACAAAAAAGTGCCCGCAACGTGTGTGCTCACATCAAATCTCCAGCGATATGGAAGCGATATGGCGGTGGGTGACAGTACCTTAAGGTACTTAAACAGCAGACATCCCCAACAAGTGACCGCATTTTGGAAGCTAGACCCTTCAAGGATTATACCGAGGGGTATAATGAGTATTTTGAACCCAGAGATACTTCACAGAATTTGAGAACATTAGATTGTCATATTGGAAATTTTCAATTTTTTTTTTCACAAAAATGTTGTTTGGCACCAAATGCCTCACCTTAACAATAGATAACACCAAAATGTGGACTCCACAGTTTGTTACACACTTATTTATGAGTGCGGCGATACCTCAGATGTAGTCAAACAGTTCTGTTTGGACAAGCGTCGGGATTCAGAATGGAAGGAGCAATATTTGAATTTCAAAAAGTAAATTTGTAGTTTGGTGGGTTGCTTTTGTGGTCACTACTTTCATAAATGAGAAAGGTGCACATGCAAATTATGCGAAAATTGTTACCGACATCTGATGAGAAATTTATGTCAATAATACCTTTCTAAATATATTTACTTAGAAAATTGGTGATGTATTCAATACTTTTACTCGATGTATAAATACATGGTTAACACAACCTTGCAGTCGTTTTCCCACACACAAAGTTACATTTTAATCAATAGATCTTTGGAATAATAGTAAATTCTGCAATTGGATGTGTTAAAACTTCCTGTGCTGAGATAATTTTATATAAGTGTCCCTGCTATGTACTGTGTAATGTCTGTGTCTGACCATACAGGGACATGGTCTAATCATACCAAATATCCTGTGCTGAGATAGTCTTATATATGTGTCCCTGTTATGTACTGTATAATGGATGTGTTTGACTGTTCAGGGCCATAGTCTGATCATACCACATCTCCTGTGCTGAGATAATCTTATATATGTGTCCCTGCTATGCACTGTATAATGGATGTGTCTGACCGTACAGGGACATGGTCTGATCATACCACATCTCCTGTGCTGAGATAATCTTATATATGTGTCCCTGCTATGTACTGTGTAATGGAGGTGCCTGACCATACAGGGACATGGTCTGATCATACCACATCTCCTGGGCCAGAGAAGAGGCAGTTAAAAAGTATGCAGATATTAAAAATTTCCCTACCTGTTTTACCTCACAGGAAGAATCAGCTGTAGTTTATATTTATAAAATTATCTCAGGACAGAAACATTTTTTAACACATCCAATTGAGTAACTTTTTACTGTTCCAAGATCTGTCCATCAAAATGAACTTTGTTCAACTTTAAAGAAATGTAATAAATGTCTATATGGAGATACAACACAGTGGCAAATTGTGCCAAAGGTGAACTCAATTCCTCTTTACTGGAAAATAAATAAATTAGGTAAAATCAAAGTTGCAAAAAATGCACCTATTGCCTTGACTTTATATAGATTTACAATTTTTACATATTCCTATGAATTGGTTTTATTAAATGCCCCCATCCCAATGTTACCTAACATCAGCTGCTGACCTGCCATCCTACAACATATGCACACATCACTTGCTAGTGCCCTTGGCAATGAACTTGTTAAGTACAACTTGAATAGACTGAAAAGATAGCATGTGGCTGCTATTATTTGTTGCCTGACATCATAAAACAGAGAAAAAGAACCTGGAGCAGGTATGACATGGCTGTTCCATTGCATAATCTGATTTGGGATATGTATAGAATTACCCAGACAGTGAATTATTTATCAGCTAAACGGACCAGCATCAATTACCTGTCATGGTGCTCTTATTCATTAAGAAGATTGGGCAGCACACACTAACAAAGGGAGAGGAAGTTGCTAAGTTACAGCCGTTGATGGCCAATGACAGGACTACCCGTCGACATGGTAAACTATGTGCACGGTATGGGTCTTGTAAAAAGATCCCAGAACAAATGTGGAGTTTACTAAATCCATTGCAGAAGTCACATAAATTGGCAGTCTGCCCCTTGTAATGCTGGTGAACAACATTGCCTTTTTATGTGACATAATTTAGTAGTATATATACAAGTGCATCTCAATAAATTAGAATATCATCAAAAAGATCATTTATTTCAGTAATTCAATATTTAAAGTGAAATTCATATATTATATAGAGTCATTACAGAGTGAGCTTTATCAAGTGTTTATTTCTGTAAATGTTGATGATTATGGCTTACAGTCAGTGAAAACCCAGAAATCCTTATCTCAGAAAATTAGAATATTGTATAAGACAAACTGAAAAAAATATTTTTAACTCATAAATCTTGGCCTAATGAAAAGTATGTACAGTACATGCACTCAATACTTGGTCAGGGCTCCTTTTGCATGAATAATAGCATCAATGTGGCGTGGCATGGAGGTGATCAGCCTTTGGCACTGCTGAAGTGTTATGGCAGCCCAGGTTGGTTTGATAGCTTGTTTGCATTGTTGGGTCTGATGTCTCTCATCTTCCTCTTGATAGTATCCCATATCTATGGGGTTTATGTCAGGCGAGTTTTCTGGCCAATCAAGCACAGTGATACTGTGGTTATTAAACCAGGTTTTGGTACTTTTAGCAGATTGGACAGGTGCCAAGTCCTGCTGGAAAATGAAATTTTAATCTCCAAAAAGCTTGTCAGCAGAGGGGAGCATGAAGTGCTCTAATATCTCTTGGTAGAAGACAGCGCTGTCCTTGACCTTGAAAAAACACATTGGACCTACACCAGCAGATGACATGGCTCCCCAAACCATCACTGATTGTGGGAACTTCACACTAGACCTCAAGCAGCTTGGATTGTGGCCTCCCCACTCTTCCTCCAGACTCTGGGACCGCGATTTCCAAATGAAATGCAAAACTTACTTTCATTTGAAAACAACATCTTGGACCACTGAGCAACAGTACAGTTATTTTTCTTCTTGGCCCAGGTAAAACGCTTCTTGTGTTGTCTATTGATCATGAGTGGCTTGATACAAGGAATGTGACAGTTGTAGCCTATGTCCTTGATACACCTGTGTGTGGTGGCTCTTCAAGTAATGACTCTAGCAGCAGTCCACTCCTTGTGAATCTCCCTCAAATTTTTGAATACAGGAGGAAAAAGTTATTAGCGGTCTCCGGGGTGCTGGAACAGAGGAGACAGGAAATTATAATATGTTGGTAGGCGCAATCACCTGAGGAGGATAGCACTTGGTTATCGAAACATGTTGTGGCACTCAGAGATCTTTAATAAATGGTTTACGCCTACAAACATATTATAATTTCCTGTCCCCTCTGTTCCGGTGCTCCGGAGACCGCTAATAGTTTTTTCCTGCTGTGTACGCACCTTTCCCTGGGAGGCTGGTAGGAGAAGCTAAGAACCTAACATCACAGCACCAGGCTAAAGTACGTGCAGTTACGTGATCATCTCTCCACCCCTTGCTGATCACGTGACTGGACCCCGTGACCAGGTACCAGGAGATGCTGGGTAACCAGAGAGAGAGGCATCCACTGGCTGGTTCCCTGCCCGAGGCCGGTCCTCCTCACCTCCAGGTGATCACCAGAGTTGTGCAGGGGTGTACAACCCCTAGAGGTGAGTGAGCACTCAGCACCCTAACTAGCTGCCCACTAAACCACCAGGTTCAACTTATGGGCGCTTCCTGTTTTCTTCTTATTTTAAATTTTTGAATGGCCTTTTCTTAAACGAATCCTGTCACCTCCAAAACGCCTCCTAAGCTATCAAAACATGTCCCTGCAGCTTCCTATCACTAATTTCACATTTCTTTTGTCTTCTAAAAGCATCCTGTGAAAGTGCATAAAAAACGTTTTAATACTCACTCATTAGTGATTATAATTAGCAGGGGCTATATTCTTTAGTCACCAGGGGGTGTTCTTTTGCAGCTCCAGGATCCAGCCCTCTCTCTGTCTGTGCTTAAGTGAAAGTGAAACTGAAGGCAGGACTAATGATTTGCATTCTGTGAGTGATAGAGAGGAGGGAGGGCAATGCCTGCACATCACAGCAGAACACACAGAGACAGGGTGGATTCTGGAGCTGCAAAACAGCCCGCCTTGGTGACCAAAGAATATAGTCACTGCTAATTATAATCACTAATGAGTGAGTATTAAAACGTTTTTATGCACTTTCACAGGATGCTTTTAGGAGACAAAAGGAGTGTGAGATTAGTGATGGGATGCAGCAGAGACATGTTTGGATAGCTTAGGAGGCATTTTGGAGGTGACAGGATCCCTTTAACAATCCTTTCAAGGCTATGGTTGTCCCGGTTGTTTGTGCACTTTTTCTACCAAACGTTTTCCTTCCACTCAACTTTATATTGATATGCTTGGATGCAGCGCTCTGTGAATAGCCAGCTTCTTTAGCAATAAGCTTTTGTGGCTTACCCTCCTTGTGGAGTGTGTCAATGACTGCCTTCTGGACATCTGTCAAGTCAACAGTTTTTCCCTTGATTGTGTAGCCTACTGAACCAGTCCAAAGGACCATTCTAAATGCTTAGTTAGCTTTTGCAGGTGTTTTGTGTTAATTCTTCTAAGTTTCTGAGATAATGACTTTTGGGTTTTAATTGGCTGTAAACCATAATCAATCAATTAACATAAATAAACAGTTGAAATAGATCACTCTGTTTGTAATGACTCTATGTTATATATATATTATGCGTTTCGCTTAATTTATTTCAGTAATTTAATACATAATCTTTTTGATGATATTGTAATTTCTCAATCGCCTCATTGGAGGACACAGGATCATGGTTGTTATGCTGCAGTTCACTAGGAGGCGAGACTAAGTAAAATTCTGAAAAGAGCACAGTAGCTCCTCCTCTGCAGTATACACCCTCTAGCTGGCCGAAGCCGAACCAGTTTCAGATTAGTGTCAGTAGGAGGCAAATGTGGTCTACTGACCCACATCATATCTTTTTTTATATTTATATTTTTATATTTAGTTAGTTTTTTTTTTTTCCATCACTTTCCCTCGGAATGAAGATAGACGGGCGACGGTGCCTCCGCATATTGCTTTCCCACCACTACCAACAGACGGGAACGTGGAATGTTACCTACACGTACCCCTTTCTGCGCAGAGGGACAATACCTTTTTTATTTTTTATTTAAATTTTTTACATTTTCAACCACAGCGACGGTTCCATAGCGTTCCGATCTCCACATCATTAGAAGTGCACGCGGAGTGTTACCTCCCCGTATCCCCCTCTGCACCGTCTGCTCCATCATAGATTCAGGAGCCCTACAGCCCTCCCCAGATCCCACAGTTGGGACATTGGGTTGCAGGAGCCTGGTGACACATCTGGAATCACTGGCCCTCCCCATTCTCCCTTACCAAGGATCCTGGGTCGCAGGAGCCGTCATCATCACCCTACACAGAGCCCTCCCCATCCTCCCCTCACAGGGCATTTGGGTTGCAGGGGCAACACCAGGTAATGCCTCCGGGCTAAACCTACCTCTCCATGGGCCCTGAAAAGAGATACTCGGAGGGGGTATGGCAAACATTGAGGGTTCCCTGCCAGGAATGTGGCTGCGACAGCTGGTACTTCCACTCCAGCCCTGCACCATTCCCGGGGCTACAATTCACTTTAAGCCCCTGCTCCGGCCTGCTTCCGTATGGCTCCGCCCCTCCAGTCTTCTGCCCGCCTCCGTTTTACTTCACATGCGGCCGGAACTCCTACCGGCTGCCCCCGTGTGATGTCATCTGCGGCCAGAACGCCCCTCGGCCGCCACCTTGAAGGGGCGGTTCGGGTGTTTTTTCGGCACTTCTTGCATTATCACAAGACTTCCTGCGCGCCCTTCCTCCACATGTGCAGCCTATATGTCCACACCAGAGTATCAACATCCTGGCAATTACCGAGGTATACAACCCCTCTGCACAGGGGGACACTGGATCAGGGCACAGCTGCATCAGAAGCTGGACCTCGGTTTGGGGTAAGGAGCTCAGTAGATCCTGCTCTGCTGCAGCTCATTCTCTTGACTCTGCTCCCTGTCTCAGAGTACTGCACCCAACAAGGGTAACAACCAGTGTTACATATACAGTATATATATATATTGCCCATATATATATAGCCTGCCTAACCAAGCCGAGCTCAAAGACCTCCACAAAGACCCCAAATCTTATACGGTCTCATATGCCTCTTGCATTACATGCTGCATTCGGCTCCCACTGATGCCCAGGAGCCCCCCACAGACACCACACCTTCCAGTGTCCTTAATCCACCCGACTGGACTCTGTTCCTCACACAATCTATGTCGCAGTCTATGTCGAAATCAATGGACAAGCTCTCCACTACCATAATTCAGGCCCTGCAGAGCCGTCCCACACCATGTACCTCCTCTGGGTCACAGGTGGACTCCCATGTAAGCGACTGCACGCCACATAGAGACAGGCCATGAGATAAACAATGATCCGTGGCTCGTGCGTCACGTAAACGACATCATAGGGACGCCTCTCCTGCGTCCTCGCAGGGTTCTTACACCTCCCCTTCCCAGGTGCCAGAACCGGCCTCGTCCTTGTCTAACCATTTTCAAGATTCGGACTTGGAACCCGAACCGGATGTGTCCTTTGACTTAGATTCTCCCGACACGCAGGCCATAGTTGAATACTAGGAATGAGCGAGTATGCTTGTCGCTACTCGGTAATCGCACAAATATCTCGGTACTTGGGGTACTCGGCGAGTACCAAGTAATCCCGCGATACTCTTGCTATGCTCGGGGTCCACCTCCTGCATGTTGGCGCTCTTTACAGAGCCAGCCCGCATGCAGGGATCGGCTAACAGCCACTGTAAAGCCACGGCCCTGTTGGTTGTGGCTTTACAGTGATTGGCTGGCCGCACAGCGTGACCAAATCTTTATAAGACCTGACCGCGCTGTGCTCGTCACTCTGCTCCACAGACAGGCAACAAGGGGAGAGGTGCTGCTGATTGAGGGACAGATTTGTGGCCTTTCAGCTAGTGTAGGCGCAGGGCTGTTAATCTAATTACCACAACAGTCCTTCTGAGGACTAATAGAGCTGTATACAGACAGGGAGGCAGGGTATATAGCAAACTTCATTGTGCCAGTATAACAGCCTGCATCACATCTGGGGCTGGTGGTGGACAGGCTGGAAATCTCATCCATCCCAAAACAGTGCCTTTAGGGATTAATTTAGCTCTCTATAGGCAGGAGTGGGTTGTAGCGGAAATTAGTATACGCCAAAACACTCTGTATTCTCGTCAGTGGTTGTGTCTGACTGGTCCACCTGCTGTGATTTAACCTCAAATCTGTAATCTCAGTGTCCAGCTAAAAATCAACTCTTGTCTGCATTCATTTACCATTTTTGTGCGGCAGGAGTGGGTTGTAGCGGAAATTAGTATACGCCAAAACACTCTGTATTCTCGTCAGCGTTTGTGTCTGACCGGTCCACCTGCTGGGATTTAACCTCTAATCTGTAATCTCAGTGTCCAACTAAAAACCAAATCTTGCCTGCATTCATTTACCATTTTTGTGCGGCAGGAGTGGCTTGTAGTGGAAATTAGTATACGCCAAAATACTCTGTATACTCGTCAGCATTTGTGTTTTACCTGGTTATCTGCTGGGATGTAACCTCTAATCTGTAATCTCAGTGTCCAGCTAAAAAACAACTCTTGTCTGCATTCATTTACCATTTTTGTGCGGCAGGAGGGGGTTGTAGCGGAAATTAGTATACGCCAAAACACTCTGTATTCTCATCAGTGTTTGTGTCTGACCTATACACCTGCTGGGATTTAACCTCAAATCTGTAATGTCAGTGTCCAGCTAAAAACCAACTCTTGTCTGCATTCATTTACCATTTTTGTGCGTCAGGAGTGGGTTGTAGTGGAAATTAGTATATGCCAAAACACTCTGTATTCTCGTCAGCATTTGTGTCTGACCGATCCTCCGGCTGGGATTTAACCTCTAATCTGTAATCTCAGTGTGCAGCTAAAAACCAACTCTTGTCTGCATTCATTTACCATCTTAATGCAGCAGGAGTGGCTTGTAGCTCCAAGTAGTATACGCTAAAACACGGTACACGCGTCAGCGTTTGTGTCTGACCGTTCCAGCTGCCGGGATTAAACCGCTCTAATCTGTAATCTCAGTGTGCAGCTAAAAACCAACTCTTGTCTGCATTTATTTACCATTTTAGTGCGGCAGGAGTGGCTTGTTGCTCCAAGTAGTATATGCCAAAACACGGTATACGCGTCAGCGTTTGTGTCTGACCGTTCCAGCTGCTGGGATTAAACCGCTCTAATCTGTAATCTCAGTGTGCAGCTAAAAATTATCTTTTGCATGCCTTCATTTAGCTGTACACAGACAGTACAACATTGAAAATGCGCAAGGCCGGTGGCAAGGAACAAGGAACTGGACGTGATGGTGGTTCAGGAAGAGGCTGAGGCCGTGTGCAAGCTCGAATTGCGCCACTACAAACGCCCACATCATCTCGCTCGACCTTCCTGTCCCAATTTTTAGGGGACTGCAGCAGTACACCACTATTAAACCAAGACCAGTGTCAACAGGTTGTTAGTTGGATAGTGGATAATGCTTTCCAGTCAGTTTGGCACCAAAACAAATAGCCTGTCTTCCACACGGTAAAGTGTCAGTAGCCGTGAGACTGGACCGCACATTCCACACCCTGATCCTCCTTCCTCCCACCATGCGGAGTGCCCGGCTCCGGACATAACTGATCCCACACTTGGACACTCTGAAGAGCTGTTCACTTATCCATTCTTAGATTCTGGCCTCTCACCAGCTCCAGTTGAAGTGGGTCATGAGGAGATCGTATGTACCAATGCACAAATATTTGAGCAGTCATGGTCTCACAAAGGCAACGGTGGGAACGTGTCTCAACAAGAGGTGGACGATGTTGATACACAATTGCCAGAAAGTCAGGAGGAGGACCAGGGTACAGAAGTGGTAGACGACGTGGTGGATGATCCAGTAACTGACCCGACCTGGCAGGAGAACATGCAGAGCGAGGACAGCAGTTTACAGGGGGAGTTAGAGGTAGCATCACAACAGGCCGAAAGAAGCAGGGAGGTGGCCGCAGGCAGAAGGCAGGCAATCGTTCCCCGGAACAACAACACGACAGAAGTTGGCAGTACAACTGTTAGGTCTTCCCGAGTCTGGCTGTTTTTTAAGGCTTCTGCAGATAATTCCAAAAAGGCCATTTGCAACACCTACCATGCCAGCATCAGCAGGGATAGCAAAACTAGCAGCCTGACCACCACCAGCATGATCAGGCACATGGCAGCAAAGCACCCAACTTTGTGGGATGTACACCAGAGTCCAGGAGCAGTGTCTGCGGGTGACACCGCTGCGTGTTCCACTGTTGTGCGTGCAAGACAATCCCTGTCCATACTGCATGCGAATATGCCTCCTGTCCTTCACCTGTAGTTGCACAAGCAGAAATAGCACCATCATCAACCACGTCCTTGTCCCAGCGCAGCGTTCAGTTATCCATACACCAATCTTTGGAATGCAGGCGCAAATACGCTGCCAATGCCCCACATGTCACAGTTCTAAATGCACACATTTCGCGACTGCTTGCGATGGAAATGTTGCCTTTTAGGCTACTGGAGACGGAAACATTCCACAACCTGATGGCAGCTGCTGTCCTACGTTACTCGGTCCCCAGCCACCACTATTTCTCCCGGTGTGCCGTCCCCACATTACATAAGCACATTTCACAAAACATCAGACGTGCCCTTAACAACGCAGTTTCAGGCAAAGTCCACAACGGACACATGGACAAATGCTTACGGGCAGGGCCGGTACATCTTGCTGACGGCACACTGGGTTAATATTCTGGAAGCCGACCCAGTCTGAGCTTGGGACGGAACACGTCCTTCCGACACCAAGGATTGCAGACCCTAGCTCATCAGGGTTTCACCCACAGTGTACAGCTCCAGAACCTCATGCTCCTCAGCCTCCTCCTCCTCCTCCTCCACTGCACCCTCCACACCAGTCCCAAACAGCAGGCAGATCACTGGCTCACACCGCTGAACCTACAGCCAGGCATGGTCGTGTGTGACAATGACCGGAACCTTGTGGCGGCTCTGAGGCGAAGCGAGCTGACACATGTTCCATGCGTGGCCCATGTGCTCAACCTCGTGGTTCAGTGGTTTCTTAAATCCTACCCGGAGCTGTTGGATCTGCTCATCAAAGTACGCCGCCTGTGTGCCCATTTTAGAAAGTCACCTACTGCTTCTGCTGCCTTTGCCGGCTTTCAGCGGCGTTTGCAGCTTCCGGCTCACAGACTGGTGTGTGATGTCCCCATGCGTTGGAATTCCACACTGCACATGTTGGTCAGGATTTGTGAATAGAAGAGGGCAGTTGTTGAGTACCAGCATCAATTAGGTCATTGGTATACGGTTCTAACTTCACACAAAAGACCTCAGGAGTGGACATGGATGTCTGATATATGTACCGTCCTCCAAAGCTTTGAGGACTCCACCAAGATGGTGAGTGGCGATGACGCCATCATTAGTGTCACCATCCCGCTTCTCTGTCTTCAAAATCGCTCTCTGCTCAAAATCAAAGACGATGCATTGCAGGCGGAGCACGATGGGTTGAAGCAAGAAACCGTACTGGGTGATTACACACAGCCCAGCCTCATCTCATCCCAACGTGCATTGGAGGACTATGACGAGGAGGAGGAGAATGAAGAAATAGAGCTACTTTCATGCAGAATTCACGGTAATACATGCACAACTGTCATACCGTTGGTTCAGCGTGGATGGCCAGAGGACAGGGGAGAGGAGGAGGAGGAGGAGGATGAGGCCAGCATGGACAGTCATACTGTTGGTGAGGACCCTGAAGTCTTGCCTGTTAACAGTCTGGCGCACATGGCTGACTTTATGTTACGCTGCCTGTCTCGTGACCCTTGCGGTATCAAGATCTTGGCGGACACTCATTACTGGTTGGTGACACTTTTAGACCCACGCTACAATGAGAACTTTATTTCTCTTATTCCCGAGGTGGAGAGGTCTACAAAAATGCTGCAGTACCAGAAAGCCATAGTCGCGGAATTAGTAAAAAAATTCCCTTCTGGAAACGCTAGCGGCAGAGGTCACGATTCGGTAGACAAGCAAGGCGTCCGACCGAGAGAGGCGCAATTCGAATCCAGCAGAGGTAGGGAACACTCTCAAAAATCTGGGACAGTTTTCTCAGCACCTCCCGTAGCACAGGCCCTGATGTGCAGGGTAGTGTCACAAGGACTGCAAAGTTTGCGAAGATGCTGAGGGAGTACCTTGCCGATCGTACAAAAGTGCTCCTAGATTCCTCTGTGCCTTATAATTATTGGGTATCCAAGCTGGAAACGTGGCAGGAATTGGCTCTCTATGGCTTGGAAGTCCTGGCCTGCCCTGCCGCTAGCGTTTTACCAGAGCGTGTTTTTACTGCCGCAGGTGGAATCATTACTGATAAACGCACCTGCCTGTCAACTGAAAATGCTGACAGGCTGACTCTGATCAAGATGAACAAGGGTTGGATTGTGCCTCATTTCCCCACACCACCACCAAATGATAGTGGAATTTTAATTTTGTGCCGGTAAATTGCCATGTACCTCCGCACACTCACACGTGGGTACACACTTCATGACTTTGGCTACTTGCTGTACTGCTCTTCCTTCTCCTCATCCGCCACCATCATATGATCAGTGCGACCGTCGTTCATCATGATGCATCGAAAACATAATTTTTTTACATCATATTTATGATAATGATGACCCTAACCGTTTAAAAGTTATGCAGTAGTATCATGTATACTCCCCAGGGGTAAATGTTTTAATCCATGCTTACAGAATGGGCATTACAAATACAGGAGACCCGTTCCTTTGTAATGGGAACAATATTTAGAGGCTCTCCTCCATGTTTCTTTCCAGGGGCATTGTGGTGCCTCCCAATTTTTGGCTGGCCTGCCAAAGGGCAATACTACAAAAGACCTGCTTCCTTAAAATGGGCACATTATTTAAAGAGGCCTTCATGCACGTCTCTATCCAGTGGCATCAGAGTGCCACACAATTTTTGGCTGCCCTGACAAAGGGCAATACTACAAAAGACCTGCTTCCTTAAAATGGGCACATTATTTAAAGAGGCCTTCATGCACGTCTCTATCCAGGGGCATTGGGGTGCCTCCCAATTTTTCGCTGCCCTGCCAAAGGGCATAACTACAAAAGACCCACTTCCTTAAAATGGGCACATTATTTAAAGAGGCCCTGATGCACGTGTCTATCCAGGGGCATCAGAGTGCCACACAATTTTTGGCTGCCCTGCCAAAGGGCAATACTAGAAAAGACAAAGTTCCTTAAAATGGGCACAATATTTAAAGAGGCCCTCCTGCACGTCTCTATCCAGGGGCATCAGAGTGCCACACAATTTTAGCTGCCCTGACAAAGGGCAATACTAGAAAAGACAAACTTCCTTAAAATGGGCACAATATTTAAAGAGGCCCTTATGCACGTCTCTTTCCAATGGTATTGGGGTGCCTTCCAATTTTTGGCTGCCCTGCCAAAGGGCAATACTACAAAAGACCCACTTCCTTAAAATGGGCACATTATTTAAAGAGGCCTTCATGTACGCCTCTTCCCAGGGGCATCGGCGTGCCACACAATTTTTTTTTTTTTAAATCTTTCATGTAATCAGAAAAACTAACATACACCAACTCTGTCTCACAAGTGGGTATATTTTCTCCAGGAAAATCCATTTTGGTTTCATTTTGTAATGTTTTCTTGACAGTACGTAAAAGTGGCGTAATACTCTCACAACATTGTTCACAGCAGTGACCTTGGAGTGATTCAAGGGCTTCTATTCAAACCTTTTCGTAGTTCCCAAGAAAGACTGTTCTGTCTGCCCCATCTTGGACCTGAAGCAGCAGAACAAATTTGTCTGTCTTTGCGATTTCCACATGGAGTCCCTCCGTTCCATCATTACATCAATGGAGGAGGGAGAATTCCTAGCCTCAATAGATATTCAAGATGCATATCTACACAGTCTTCCCCATGGTGTTCCCATGTGATTTCAGCACTGTTCTGATACTTTTGTGACATTTTTAGGGTTTATCCATGCTGCCGGGGATCATGCCAGAAAAATACTCGGGTCTCCCATAGGATAACATTGGGCTCGGTGCTCGGGCCGAGTACACGAGTATCTTGGGATGCTTGGCCCAAGCTTCGAGCACAAGAGCATTTTAGTACTTGCTCTTCTCTATCGAGGACTTAATCACGGCTGTCAACTGGACACTCAATGTGGACGACCCCCCTTGTGACACCCAAGACCAAGCCGTCTCTTTCAAAAGGGTCAAAAGCACACAACTATATTTTGCAGATCACCCTAAGTTTCAGGAGATCTTGAAGAAACATAGAATTCGCCCAGATAAAAGATTTGGCAACCGTAAGTCCATCGAAGCTCGTTACCCCTTCTCCCCAGACCTAGGCCAGGACTGGGTGGAATCTCAATAGGTTTACCCCAAAGTCTCCCGTTTGGAAGCAAGAACCTTACTTTCTCTGCCAGATGGATCCTCTATAAAGGACCCAACCGACAGACAGGTGGAACAATTGGCACGCTCGGTCTTTGAGACATCTGGTTCATCTCTCTCGCCATCCTTCACCTCTGTGTGGGTTGCTAAAGCAATCATGACCTGGGCAGCTTCTCTACACTCCTCACTACGAGATAGCAGCTCTTCCCCGAGTTAGCAATGCACACAAAAGACAAACACGGCCTGGCAGTCTCGGTCCAAACAGTCCAGACCGAAGGGATCTAGATCCCATAGATCCCATAGGTTCTCCTCATCTTGACTAGCCCTCAGCCACGGAAGACACCATCTTAGTAGGCAGCCACTTTTCTTTATTTTGTCACGTCTGGCTCGCCGTCACAAAAGACAGCTAGGTCAGGGAACTGGTGTCTTCCGGCTACAACATCAAGTTCATTTCCCATCCACCATATCATTTTTTCCCATCCACCCCACCACGACCTCCATCGAGGGCTCATGCCTTCCTCAAGGCCGTCGACTCCCTACTACAGTCAGGGGTCATCATCCCAGTTCCGGAAGGCGAACGCTTCAAGGGCTTCTATTCAAACCTTTTCGTAGTTCCCAAGAAAGACTGTTCTGTCCGCCCAATCTTGGACCTGAAGCACCAGAACAAATTTGTCCGTCTTCGCGATTTCTGCATGGAGTCCCTCCGTTCCATCATTACATCAATGGAGGAGGGAGAATTCCTAACCTCAATAGATATTCAAGATGCATATCTACACATTCCAATCTCCCAGGCGCATCAACAATTCCTACGCTTTGCCATTCACGACGACCATTTTCAGTTTGTCGCACTTCCCTTCGGTCTTGCCATGTCTCCCAGGGTTTTCACCAAAGTCATGGCAGCCGTTATGACAATACTTCACTCTCGGGGCGTAGTCGTCCTGCCCTATTTAGATTACCTACTGATCACAGCCCCTTCCTTTGCAGACTGCAAAGACAGCGTTCAGATTACCGTGGACACTCTCTCTCTAGTCAACCTAGCCAAGTCTTCCCCAGTCCCGGGTCAGACCATTACTTTCCTGGAGATGGTTCTCGATACCTCCCGCGGGTTGGTAATTCTCCCTCAAGACAAGTTCCAGGCTATGCGTCAGGAAGTCCAAGTACTCCTTCATCCTTCACCTCACTCCATCTGCCTGGGCATGAGAGTCCTAGGCAGGATGGTTGTGGCAATGGAGATGGTCCCTTTTGCCCAGCTGCATCTCAGGCCCTTGCAGATGGCCCTTTTTCCAGCGTGGGATAGGAACCCGTACACCTTAGAGAGGACTCTTCGGCTGCCCACCAGGGTCAAGCAGGCCATACACTGGTGGTTGCACCCAGCTTCCCTCTCACAGGGGAGGTTCTTCCTTCCCGCTCATTGGGCAGTGCTCACCACCGATGCCAGCCTAATAGGCTGGGGGGCAGTTTACTGCCACCACACAGCACAGGGTCAGTGGTCCTCACGGGTCTCAACACTACCCATCAACCTTCTGGAGATTCGGGCCATCTTCCTGGCCTTACACACTTTTTATCATCTTCTGGCAGGTAGCCACATTCACGTCCAGTCAGACAATGCCAAGGCAGTGGCATATGTCAACTATCAGGGAGGCACTCGTAGCTGACACGCCATGCGCGAGGTAAAACACATTCTCCTCTGGGCCCATTCCACCCGATCAGTGATCTCAGCAGTGCACATTCCGGGCATCGACAACTGGGCGGTGCACTTCCTCAGCCATCAGGGCATTGCATCGGGGGAATGGGCTCTACATCCAGAGGTTTTCCAGCAGATATGTCATCGCTGGGGGACCCCGAACATGAATCTCATGGCTTCACGAATGAACACCAAGGTGCCCACTTTCATGGCTCGGTCTCATGATCCACTGTCGGTGGGAGCGGACGCACTAGTCCTACCATTGACTCAGTTTCGCCTGCCTTACATCTTTCCTCCTCTCCCTCTGATACCCACAGTGGTGAGAAAAATCAAGGCAGAAGGTGTCCCCTTCATTCTAGTATCACCAGATTGGCCCAGGCGAGTCTGGTATGCCGATCTAGTGAGGCTCGTCGCAGACACACCCTGGTGTCTTCCGGACCACCCAGACCTGCTAACTCAGGGTCCAATATGCCACCAACATGTGACAGCCCTGAATTTGACGGCGTGGCTGTTGAGACCTGGATTCTAAACCAGGCCGGTTTCTCTTCTGAAATCATCAAAACAATGATCAGCGCTAGGAAATGTAGCGCCCAGGCTTTGGGGTACTCGGGCGTCAGGTGGCAAGGGTTAATGCTCCGGTTGTCACGGGGAGTGGTAGCCGTGACTCCTTGTCCTGGGGTATCTTTTGAAAAGGGAATTTTATATACAAGGGATTATTTACAGTTTGTTGTGATGCCACCTGCAGTTTCTGGTGAAGTAGCACCAGCGCCGCCACAGTTCGCCGGAGGTAGATGGAATTGCTGCTGAGATGGTGAAGTCCATCTGGACCTCCGGGGTAGCGTAGTGAGGAGGGACAGCTTGGAGTGGAGCTGGGATTGTTTAAGGAGTACGGGAGCAGTCTATGGGGAGTTCTGGGAGTGTGAGAAGAAGGATTCACAAACGCAGGAAAGTCTCTTTTACCTTTTACTGTTGTTAAGCAGGTAAAACGGTCCAGGGCACTGACGGGTGGACAGGTTGCACAGTGGGTCCCCACAGCAAGTGGGTATAAGGCCTCCTCTGCTCTGTAGTAGTATCTGAAGCACAGCCTGCTTGCAGCCCGACTTGCCTCCTCTCTCTTACTGACAGTAGTGTCTTCCTCTCCTCCTGTGCGGTCTCTGGGTTACCTTCTCTGAACACTGTGGCTTTGCCCTGCTGTGTCTGGCTCCCTCTCTTGACCCCACATAGGAAACCGGGTAGCCGAAGCCTCCATGCTGCGATGGGGTTTTCTGTGGTCCTATAGTGTCCCACAGGTGCGGATCCCCAATATCCAGTGTTTCTCCTGGGACAAACTCTCTCAAGTTCCACGCTCCCTTTTCTGTCCTAAGCTCCTTGCCTTCAGTCCCACTCAGGCTTGCGGGACGTAGAAGGGCCACTCCGGGTCACTGGTTCAGGCCTAATCGCAGCACCTACCACCAGGACGTCTTCGCAGCTCTCCTAGCGTCTGCACACTATAACTACCAGGGTGGAAGGTGTTGTATGTAGTAGGTACCTGCTGTGGAAACCCAGCTGTGCATTAGAGAAGTCTGTGGTTACCTGCATGAGCAGGGCACCACAGAAACCCGTCTCAGCTCGGATCTACTATCACACATGGAGGGCTTTCTTTTCTTGGTGTAAGGCTCAAGACCAATCGCCTCTGGTATTTTTCCTCCCTGTGGTTTTAGGCTTCCTTCAGTCGGGCCTGAACTCCGGGCTTTCCTCCACTTCCCTCAAGGGACAGATTTCGGCACTCTCAGTACTTTTTCAGCGATGCCTTGCTACCAAACCTCAGGTTAGGACCTTCATTTAAGGGATGCCCAAGCTGGTTCCCCCTTATAGAAGGCTGCTAGAGGTGTGGTACTTAAACCTGGTCCTCGATACCCTTTAGAAACCCCTCTTTGAGCCTCGCGAGGAGGTCTCCCTTTCTCTCCTATCCTGGAAGATTGTTTTTCTCGTGGCAATAACTTCAATACGTCACGTCTCTGAGTTGGCAGCCCTCTCTTACAAGGTGCCTCTCCTTGTTTTCTATCCAGATAAAGTTTTGCTCCGGCCAATTCCGTTATTCCTTCCCAAAGTGGTTTCTTCATTGAATGAACAGATCACCCTCCCTTTATTTTGCCCAGCGCTGGTACACCATGTGGGGAAGGCTGTGCACAAACTTGATCTCGTTAGAGCTCTCCTGTACTATGTTTCTAGGACAGCGCCCTTCCAGAAGTCTGATTCTGTTTTCATTCTCCCGGAGAGTTACCAGAAGGGCATGACAGCATCCTAGGCCACATTGGCCAGATGGATTAAGTTTACCTTTCGGGAAGCATATCAATTGCAGAACATGCCCATTCCGGTTGGGTTAAGAGCCCACTCGACTCGTGCGGTAAGGGCATCCTGGGCCATTCGACACCAGGCATCCGCCGAGCAGGTGTGCAAAGCTGCCACCTGGTCCAGCCTGCACACTTTTGCAAAACACTACAATGTTCATACTCAGTTGTAGGCAAATGCGAGTCTGGGTAGGTGTATTTTGCAGGCGGTGGTTGCTCATCTTTAGAACGTATGTCTTGCAAAGGCTGTTTTATTTGTTCTGCGGTTTGTTTCCATATACCCACCCATAGATTGCTTTAGAACATCCCATGGTCCTGTGTCCCCAATGAGGCGATTGAGAAAAAGAGATTTTTGAGTGTACTCACCGTAAAATCCTTTTATCTAAGCTTCTAATTGAGGGACATAGCACCCTCCCTGTTGGCCATCCCGGGCCGTTTAATGTTCCTTTAGTTCTTTGAGTTCTCTCATGGTTGCCTTCTCACAGACCTGTTTTTTCTCTCTCCTACTCCTTTTGTCACTGAATTGGTTCGGCTTCAGCCAGCCAGAGGGTGTATACTGCAGAGGAGGAGCTACTCTGTTCTTTTCAGAATTCTACTTAGTTTCTCGAATATTCGCCTGCGACATTTTTTAAACGCCACTGTCATTCCATGTTCTGATCCTTCGGACTCTTCGCCTTCTCTCCAGGCAATGTTTAAGCAATCGGGCTGTGTTACTAGGGGAGTCTCTATTATATATAAAGCGTTCCAAATTGCACTCTCCTCTGAGAAGCTCTCCTATATGACTGGATGGGAAGACAGACTCGACTTTGCTGCATCTCTGGAGGAATGGCACCTTGCCTCAGCTCATGCCGCCAAGTTCTCCCGATGTGTCGCTCATCTTGAGCAATCTAAAAAACTGTTATTCAATTGGTATCTGACCATAGTCCGATTAGCTAGATTTAGGACTTATGATCCTCCTCCTTCCCCTCGGTGTTGGAGGGGCTGCGTGGACCTGGGCACTATGGTCCATATGTGGTGGTCCTGCCCTCACATAAACCGCTTCTGGCTTCACGTGGAATCCCTGCTTATCGAATTGATGAGTGTCCCTATTGCTTTAACGGCTCCTCTGGCTGTGTTGGGACTGGGCATTGAAGCTTTCCCTTCACTACTGAGGCCTATTCTCACAAATGTTTTGGTGGCTGCACGCTTGACGATAGCGGCTCACTGGAGATCATCATCGCCACCCTCCATAACTGAGGTCATCTCTCGCCTCAATACCCATTGTATGTACGAACTCATGCTGGCTCATGACCTTCCACTAAAGGCAAAAACCCAACGCTGGTGGGACCCATGGCTCGCCTCGCCATACAATATAGTAAGGACCTAAGTTGTTCTCCCTTGTTTCAATGTTGTCCTATACACCCGATGTATTACATGCATTATACTTTTCATATATGTTGATTTATCTGTGATTCCAACTTTTTGGGTACACTGATCGGATCCTTTACTGCACTGTAATCTCCCTACTTCCCTTCCCCTCCCCTCCCCACCCCTCTTCCTCTGTTTTTATTGTTCTCTTACCTAATTTTACTTGCATTCCTGACATGTTTGTACTTTCAAAACCTTCTCAATAAATACTAATTGGTTTAAAAAAAAAAAAAAAAAATTCTACTTAGTGTCGCCTCCTAGTGAACTGTAGCATAACACCCATGGTCCTGTGTCCCCCAATTAGAGGCTCAGAGAAAAGGATTTTATGGTGAGTACACACAAAAATCCCTTTTTATTGAGATGCACTTGTACCTTTGCTTATTCTTGATCTTTATAGTACTATTGCTGCATCTTAGGCTTGGAGATATTAGAAATATACTGAAGATGTTGCATTGACTAAAGCAGGAATCTAATTCTGGTCTTCATACGTTTTTAAGAATAATTTTCAGTTTCTTCATAAAGAATGTTATTAGGGATGTGGAAGCACTGAAATAATCTTAAAATTGTGTAAAGAATGCACATAGAAAAGAGAAGACATTTGTCACATGCTGTTGGGGGCAGTGATGGTGCAGTCAGGACCTCTGAAATATGAGAGGTTGCATCAGTTCTGTTACTATAAGTAGTTAAAGCGGTTGTCCGGGCTTTTTGGATAATTTCTATGTGTATTGTGAGGTAGCGCCCTGGGGAACCCGCTTTCACACTAGTGTTTTTTTGAAATCGCGGCAGAAAAAAACGCATTTGCCGCGATTACCGCATACCGGCTGCACTTGCGGCACAGTTGCGGCAAGCCCCATACAGTGTATATGCGGGCTTGCGGCAGGTGCGGCCAAGTGTGGTTTTGGCACTTGCGGCAGGTGCGGCCGCGAAAAAACCGTGGCTGACCGCGGTTTTTTTCGCGGCCGGACCTGCGGCAAGTGCCAAAACCGCACCTGCCGCAAACCCGCATATACATTGTATGGGGCTTGCCGCAACTGTGCCGCAACTGTGCCACAAGTGCAGCCGGTATGCGGTAATCGCGGCAGATGCGTTTTTTTCACCGCATTTCAAAAAAACGCTAGTGTGAAAGAACCCTTACCTATAGTTTATGGTGTGTAATAAACTATGGTATTATGTTATACGTTAAAAATGTATTTGGTGATGTCATTTCATTATGCTGCAAGCGGGTTCCCCAGGGCGCTACCTCTCAATACACATAGAAATTTTTTTTCACCGCATCTGCCGCGATTTAAAAAAAATGCTAGTGTGAAAGTACCCTAACACCCACCATACGCTTTACATTTCACATAACATAACATTACACCATATGTACATGTGACATTACATCTTACATACATTATACATTTTACACTTTATAATCACTTTATTCCTCCATATTAATCAGAACTTCAAGGCGTCACCCACCAACCCTTGCAGACCTCAGCCTGGTTCTAATGACGGCTACCACCGTCTACCACCCCGACAGGGATCTTTCCCCATCCTACTGTAGGGATCCTCAACCTACCCCAAAGAGTCTCAACCGACACCACCAGTAACGCTTACCAATGGGACCCTGCTCGACACACTAGTCAGTCCCACGTTACATCACACATCATACATGGCACTTTTACATAAGCCATCAACACATCATCACGTATCTATTGTATCACCCAGGGTAGTTTTCCATACACCCTTATGACACACACTTATCACCGGGACCATATCACAGCTATCACAGTCAGTCCCAAAGTTGGCTGTGACCACCTGGCCCTTGAGTTGTCCTTGGTCTCCATCGCCACCTGGCATAGTACAGGCTCCATTAAAGGCAAGATTACAGGGTAACATAATGGACTCATGAAGTCAGCAACTCAATATACATATATTAACTCGAGTACAGAGTTCTATAGCCAAAAAAGTCAATGTAAACATCACAGAATCCACTGATTGCATGTGCACAAGTTTATTTATAAACATCAGTGAAAGAGTATAAAACACTGGGAAAGTATATAAAACCAGGTACAGTTGTTTCAGAGGGGATGAACAGGTCACAGTCCCCAATACAGAGAGGCAAGTGTACAACAGGCATCAACAATCTATGGCAAACAATGGGGACATAGCAATTCCATAAATATAATAAAAAGTACAGCATCCCTAGCCTGTCTTTATTGCCCAAACTCACCACATTGAGCATGGAGAAAAGAAAGAAGACCAAAGAACTGTCTGAGGACTTGAGAAACCAAATTGTGAGGAAGCATGAGCAATCTCAAGGCTACAAGTCCATCTCCAAAGACCTGAATGTTCCTGTGTCTACCGTGCGCAGTGTCATCAAGAAGTTTAAAGCCCATGGCACTGTGGCTAATCTCCCTAGATGTGGATGGAAAAGAAAAAATTGACAAGAGATTTCAACAAAAGATTGTGTGGAAGGTGGATAAAGAACCTCGACTAACATCCAAACAAGTTCAAGCTGCCCTGCAGTCCGAGGGTACAACAGTGTCAACCCGTACTATCCGTCGGCGTCTGAATGAAAAGGGACTGTATGGTAGGAGACCCAGGAAGACCCCACTTCTTACCCCGAGACATAAAAAAGCCAGGCTGGAGTTTGCCAAAACTTACCTGAGAAAGCCTAAAACGTTTTGGAAGAATGTTCTCTCTTATTGGGCAAAGGCATCAACATAGAGTTTACTGGAGAAAAAAAGAGGTATTCAAAGAAAAGAACACGGTCCCTACAGTCAAACATGGCGGAGGTTCCCTGATGTTTTGGGGTTGCTTTGCTGTCTCTGGCACTGGACTGCTTGACCGTGTGCATGGCATTATGAAGTCTGAAGACTACCAACAAATTTTGCAGCATAATGTAGGGCCCAGAGTGAGAAAGCTGGGTCTCCCTCAGAGGTCATGGGTCTTCCAGCAGGACAATGACCCAAAACACACTTCAAAAAGCACTAGAAAATGGTTTGAGAGAAAGCACTGGAGACTTCTAAGGTGGCCAGCAATGAGTCCAGATCTGAATCCCATAAAACACCTGTGGAGAGATCTAAAAATGGCAGTTTGGAGAAGGCACCCTTCAAATATCAGGGACCTGGAGCAGTTTGCCAAAGAAGAATGGTCTACAATTCCAGCAGAGCATTGTAAGAAACTCATTGATGGTTACCGGAAGCGGTTGATCGCAGTTATTATGGCTAAAGGTTGCATTAGGCTGAGAGTGCCAATACTTTTGTCCGGCCCATTTTTGGAGTTGTGTGAAATGATCAATGTTTTGCTTTTTGCTTCATTCTCTTTTGTGTTTTTTCATTTAAGACAAATTAAATGAAGATAATAATACCAAAGAATTTGTGATTGCAATCATTTTCAGGAAGAAACGGAGTATTATCTGACTGAATTGCAGGGGTGTCAATACTTTTGGCCACAACTGTATGTGCTTTTTTTGTAAAGATACGTCTCTCCAGTGTCTTACAATGTAATTCTTTGCTGCGTTCAACAGATAGGGTATCAATGAGTTTCTTTTGAAATGTAAATTTGAGGGATCGAGATTGAGTAAAATGAAAGATGTTAATTGGATGTCCATGTTTATGACTTTCTTTACATGGTCTCTAATTTCTAACCAGAAATGTTTGATTTTTGTGCACTCAAGCCAAATATGGGACTGAGTGCCTTTCTGCTTGTTGCATCTCCAGCATAGAGGGGAGATGGAACTGACTATTTTATTTAATACATGTGGAGTTTTATACCATCTTGATATGATTTTGTAGTTTAGTTCTTGAAATTTCACTGAGAATGTTAGGAAGTGGATGTTCTTAAAAATTGTATGAATTTCATCTGGAAGAAATTTTGTGTATAACTCTATTTCAAATTTTTTTTATAAAGTCTATCATCTGCTTGGGTTAAATATTTATGTATTTTGGCTATTATTTTTTTGTTTCCTTTTGTATTCAAAAATAGTTTGAGAATTGGCGGATCTGGTGCTGAGGTGGAAATATCTGGGAGATAACGTTTGGCTGCTTCCTGTAGAATTTGAATTTCAGTATCGTTTCAGTAGAGGTTTTTAGTGAGACAACTGATTCTAGTCTTGTTCATGAATCTGCTTTTGTGTACCAAAATGTTTATCGGCATGTCTATGAGGGAATTTGAAAGTCTTTTTTTTAAGTGTTCTATAGCTGTTAGGGATCAAATGCAAGATATGAGTGGCTCAGGGGCTATTATTGCTGCTGCTTAACTCCTTCCCGACCCATGACGTTACACAAACGTCATGAAAGTCAGTGACTTCCCGACCCAACCCATGGCGTTCAATATCTTGGCGGTTACTGCGGCACCGTTGCCGCGGTACCAGCCATCGGGCCCCGGTGTTCAGTGATCCTGATCACTGAAGACTGGAGCTTGAGGTCGGGGGGGGTGGATTCCCCACCCCGCCCCCAGGATCATGGTGATTGGCTGTTTGAACAGTTATTCTCCGTGATCCTCTGCTACTTGTGGAAGGGGCTGTGGAGCGGCTCTGATGGGAGTGATCATCCCATCAGATCGCCCCCTCTAACTCTGATGGAAGCAATCTGATGGGATGATCGCTCCCATCAGAGCCGCTCCACAGCCGCCCGCCGCTTTTACCAATCTCTCCCCTGCTCATGTTCCTGCGCCCTGCTCCTTCCTCCTCTCATTCCTGATCTCCTCCCTGTCCCCTTCTTCTCATCCTGATCTCTCAGCCCCCGTGCTATTCCTTCTCCCACCCTGGATCTCTCCCCTTCCCCTTCCTCCTCCCGCTCCAGTCCTGTCCCTCTTATTCCTCCCCCACACACTGTGGATCCCTGTGCCCCTCCACCACCCTCCCCCGTGCTGCCCCCATACCTCCATTCTCCGGCCCCACCGCCACCGCTCCTCCGCCGCCGGGCTCCTCTACTGTGCAGCTCCTCCTGTGTGCAGGCTGATCTGTTACAGGAGGAGCTGCCAGACATCGGGCTGCTGCAGGGGATCTGTGTGTGAGGTGGGTATGGAAGGATGATGGATGGATGATTGATGAATAGATGGATGATGGATGGATGGGGTCAGACTCATGGTGCATGGTACGGCAGATCATTGCCATACAGTGCACCATGACTGACCCCAGTCACTGCAGCAAGTGGACACTTGATCCCTTGTTGTAGTCCCTGGAGTCAGAGTCATGATGCACTGTATGGCAATGATCTGCCGTTCCATGTACCATGACTCTGACCCCAGAGACTACAATAAGGCATCAAGTGTCAACTTGTTGAGGTGACTTGGGTCATCATGGTGCATTGTGTGGCAATGATCTGCTGTACAGTGCACCATGACTCTGACCCCAGAGACTACAAGTGGACACTTGATCCCTTGTTGTAGTCTCTGGGGTCAGAGTCATGGTGCAAGGTACGGTAGATCATTGCCATACAGTGCACCATGACTCTGACCCCAGAGACTGCAACAAGGGATCAAGTGTCCTCTTGTTGTTGTCTCTGGGGTCGGAGTCATGGTGCACTGTATGATAGATCATTGCCATATAGTGCACCATCAGTGTTACCCAAGATACTGTAGAAAATGACACTTGATCCCTTGCTGCAGTCTCTAGATGTAGCAGAGGTGATCGAGCGTCGTGGGACCATCATGTTTTGGCCTACGTCGGATCTTTATAATAAAGATGGAGTTCAAATTTTGTTTGTGGTTTTTTTTTTCAAATAAAAAGATTTTTCTCTGTGAGGTGTATTTTTTGACAATTTACTAGCAATTTCTAATGGCCGGGTCTAACATTGGCCTGACATTATGAATCTCGGGCTTAGTGCCAGCTGCCAATAAAAAAGCTGACATTAACCCCTTTTATTACCCAGTTTGCCACTGGCAACAGGGCAACTGGAAGAGTCTGGGTACAGCACCAGAAAGTGGCACTTCAATAAATGCACCATTTTCTGGGGTAGCTGTGGACTGCAATTCACAGCATGAGGGGCCCAGAATGCTTGGGCCTCTCCATGCTTAGGATTACAGCCCCCAGCTGCCTAGTTGTACCTGGCTGGACCAAAATTATGGTGGAGCCCCGCGTATATTTTTTCTAAAATTATATCTATAAATTAAAAAAAATGGGCTTCACTGTATTTTTGGTTGCCAGCCAGGTACAACGAGGCAGCTGGGGATTGGTGGCAGTCCATAGCTGCCAAGTTGTACCTGGCTGGAGCAAAAATATCGTGAAGTCCCACATCATTTGTTTTTAAATTACTTCTGGGTCATTCCATGTCAAGTGATCCAAAAATGAATATTTTTTTTCCCTGACGTCCTCAGATTTTTTAAATTTTTTTTCTATATGAAGAACAACTTTATCTAATTACAAAAAAAAAGTTTTGAATTTTTTTCTTTATCAGTTAATTTTTTACAGATTTTTAAAGTTTTAAAAAAGTGCGAATTTTGGCCTGGTATGGCTTTACATTTTCTATCATATCTCGGGCTAGAAATATGATAGAGAAACAAAATAAACACCAATCTACTCAGAACTGTCCAGGCTTTCATCAGATATGTCACAAGAGGATCTTTGTTAATATTTTACCCATGTGATCGCAAGCGCAAAACTTTAAAACGCATTTCTGAAAAATCGGCGCGCTTTAAATATTTCAAAAACTGCCCATGTGTCTGCTTTGCTCTTAGCCACATCTGTACCAAATTTCAAGTTGGGATCGCAATGGGATCATATTTTAACATATTTTACTAGTAATAGCGTCAATGGGTCATTCCATATCAAGTGATCTAAATATGAATATTTTTTTTTACCTGACGTCTTTAGATTTTTTTTTTTTTTCCTTTATGAAGTACTACTTTAGTTAATTACAAATTAAAAGTTTAGAATTTTTTTCTTCATCAGTTAATTTTTTACAGATTTTTAAAGTTTAAAAAAAGGGTGAATTTTGGCCTGGTATGACTTTACATTTTTTTATCTCAGGCTAGAAATAAGATAATGAAGTGGGAGAGGCATCATTTTACTCAGAACGGTAACAGCTTTCATTTGAGATGTTACAAGACTATGTTTCTTTATATCAAATTCAAACTATTGACGGGCAATTGTGATAAAATGACTGATTGTGTTCTTGGTGATTTTTGAATTGACACTATAATAGTTAAATATTTTGCACTTAGGTCCAATGAATGCGTCCATGGGGTCAAGCTGGGACAGAGTCATCACAAATTAGCCTTATTTGCAGATGACCTGCTACTTTACATCTCCCAGCCCCTGGTCTCCATCCCTTCGGTCTCAATGGAGTTTGAACGGTTCGGACAATTGAGCAACTTTAAAGTGAATTGCTCCAAAACCGAGGCACTCAATATTTCTTTGCCTGGAGAATTGGTTTCTCATCTATCTAAACAGTTCCCATTTAAATGGAAAGTAGAAGCCATTAAGTACTTGGGAGTCCTTATACCAAAAGATCTTAAACAAATATTCAATTTAAATTATCAACCCCTTTTGACTAACGCGGAATCGGCATTTACCTCCTATAGACAATTAAAGCTATCCTGGTTCGGGAGAATAAACGTAGTCAAGATGGATGTCTTGCCCCGACTCTTATATACTTTTCAGACAGTTCCTGTTCTATTGGATAGAGGCTTCCTCTCCAAAATGCAATCTATGATCCTTAGATTTGTCTGGGGGGGCAAGAGGTCCAGATTGCGAATGAATATCCTATCCTTGCCCAAGACCAGAGGAGGGGTTGGACTACCCAACATACGAGCGTACTTTGTGGCGGAGCAAGAGGGTTTGGGGATTCCGCTGAAACACCTGCTTTGGATTTCCCCTAAAGACTCCACAGACCTAGTACCTTTGACAGACATGACCAGAAACACCTTGAAGGTATGGCACCTAGTGACGAAAACCCTCCGCTTAAACGACAGACTTAGCCCTTTGACTCCCCTATTTTCCAACCCATCTTTCCCACCCAGATTTGACAGGCAGAGATTTTTATGTTGGCGGATTGTGGATGACACCCGAGTAGGACAGACTCGGTCCAGTGGTGGTTTGCCCCCGATGGCAGAGCTACAACTCAAAGAACCTACGAGACCTCTTAAGTGATTTGAATTTCTCCAATACAGAGCATACTTATATTCAGCTGACCACTCTTGCAGGGTAAGATTGACGCCCAACGTATTGGAGAGGTTATTCCAACTGGAGGCTCCACCGAGGCGCAAAATATCAGTTCTATACCAGGCCTTAGGGTCCATGAGAGAGCAGGGCACCCTTTACTTCCAACGTGCTTGGGAGAGGGAATTGGGGTGTAGCATTTCAGAAGCTAATTGGCAGAAATGCTTTATATTTACTCACTCACTAGCTAGCGCTTGTTCTGCACAAGAAAGAAGCTATAAGCTGCTCACTAGATGGTACTTGTGCCCGACGACACTCCGGAACATGTTCCCTGGAACCCCTGATACCTGCTGGCGCTGTGGGGAAGAGAAGGGTACAATGATACACATTTGGTGGAGTTGTGGGAAAATCCGGCGGTTCTGGTCTGAGGTTTTCAATGCATACGCCCGGATAACAGGTAAACAAGCCGAATGCTGCCCAGAATCGGCAATGTTATCCATTTTTCCAGGTCCTATTGGGCTACAGACGAGGGATATTCTCCGCTTTTGCATCTCGGCTGCTCGTGCTGTGATCCCGAGGTTCTGGAAATCAAGCCGGGCTCCATCTCTACTTGATTGGTTCAAAGAATTGATGGACATATATCGAATGGAGGAGCTCGCAGCTGATGCGTCGGGATCTCGGAACAAATTCTTAGGGATTTGGGTTGAATAGATTCTTTTTCACGACTCTGCAGAATTTAGGAGTATCTTTTCCAGCACAGATAATATGGCTCGACCTCTGGCTGATGGGGAGCCAGTGGGATGAGTACCCTTTCTCCTTCCCATACCTCACCCGTCCCCCCCCTCCTTTTTTTCTTTTTTTCTTACGTGGCTTTTCTTTCCCAGTATAACTTTTTCTAATGGTTTTTGTTTCTCTTCTCTCTTTCTTCTTTTCTATCTCTCTTTTCTTCCCATCTGATACATTCAGTCTAGGTATTTCCTTTCTACACCTATACCTTCAGAATTCTAGTGAACATTAGACAGGTATCGGAAACTCTGAGCTGTGAGTAGATCATTAATATTTCGGCCTTCCTTTCCGGTACACCAGTCGATAGACTATTCCAACTAGGCCTCAACGGGTAATGACCCACTTACGTGGTCAACCTGTTAGAAGGGGCCAAGTGATAAAAATCATTCTGCTGGGGCTGCTTGTCCCCTTGACATCAGAACATCTCAAAACCCTGAGAAAGGTTGTATACTTGAGTGTTTGGAATTATATTTAGATTGTAGTATATAATGCACCAGAGATAAGCGCAAAAGTAAATTTGCAGCTTATCTTAAAGTTACTAATAACTTTGTGAACTCTCTTTTTGTATATTTTATATGTCTCAAGATTTTGTTAAAAGATTGAATGTATGTCTTTCATATGTTTTTTCAAAATTTAATAAAAATGAGATTAACCATAGTTAAATATTTTAAAATATGATCCCATCACGATCCCAACTTGAAATTTGGTACAGATGTGGCTAAGAGCATAAAAGACACATGGGCAGTTTTGGAAAATTTTTATTAAAACGTTTTTTCGGAAATGCGTTTCAAAATGTTGCGTTTGCATTCGCATGGGTAAAAAATTAAAATTAACAAATATACTCTTGTGACATATCTGGTGAAAGCCTGGACAGTTCTGAGTAGAATGGTGTTTATTTTGTTTCTCTATCCTATTTCTAGCCCGAGATAAAAAAATGTAAAGTCATACCAGGCCAAAATTCACCCTTTTTTTAAACTTTAAAAATCTGTAAAAAATTAACTGATGAAGAAAAAAATTCCAAACTTTTAATTTGTAATTAACTAAAGTAGTACTTCATAAAGGAAAAAAAAAAAAAAAAAATCTAAAGACGTCAGATAAAAAAAAATATTCATATTTAGATCACTTGATATGGAATGACCCATTGACGCTATTAATAGTAAAATATGTTAAAATATGATCCCATTGCGATCCCAACTTGAAATTTGGTATAGATGTGGCTAAGAGCAAAGCAGACACATGGGCAGTTTTTGAAATATTTAAAGCACGCCAATTTTTCTGAAATACGTTTTAAAGTTTTGCGCTTGCGATCACATGGGTAAAATATTAACAAAGATCCTCTTGTGACATATCTGGTGAAAGCCTGTATAGTTCTGATTAGAATGGTGTTTATTTTGTCTCTCTATCTTATTCCTAGCCTGAGTTATGAGGAGAAACGTAAAGGCAGGCAACAGCGAAATTCACACTTTTTCCGAACTTTGAAAATCATTTAAAAAAAAAATTTTTTTTTTTAAATTTTTCTCTTCACATTTTGCATTGTCTGACATGCTATTATCAAATAACAAAATCTCAAAAGAATTAAAAATATAGAGGTAATAATCATTGGTTCACTTGACATGGAATGACCCTTCTACAAATAAAATGATATGTAGCTTTGCTGTATTTTTGGTTGCCAGCCAGGTACAACTTGGCAGCTGGGGGCCTGGATCCTCAGTGTGGAGAGACCCAAACGTTGTGAACCCCCGCACTGCGAATGTGCAACCCACAGCCACCCCAGAAAATAGCGCATTCATTACATAGTAACATAGTAACATAGTATTTAAAAGGAACCTGACCCCTCATAATCACCACCAAGGCTCTCAATACCTGTCCCTGCACCCTCACAAATCATTTCCAACGCTCCTTTTGTGTTTAAAATGCTCCCTATAAAAAGGTCAAATCTTGCCTTTTATACTTACAGATTTTGCGACTTCCCCTCACTGAATAAGCCGCACAAGGCGTTCCCTGTGCATTCCTAAGCCCGCCTGAGCCCCCCATTATCACGCCCCGATGGGCATGCTAAGGAAGCCAACTCCTCCTCGCCCTGCTGTATGGGCGGAATAGCTGGTATGACGCAAATTGCATCAGATCCGGCCAAGATGACGTCGGTACACCCGAGAGTGCCGTAAAGCAAAACCAGCGCATGCGCAATGCGCATTTTGAAGTCGGCAGTACACCTAAAGGGTTGTACCGACGTCATCCTGACCGGATGTGACGCAAATTGCATCATACTGGCTATTCCGCCCATACGGCAGGGCAAGGAGGAGTTGCATTCATTATTACGCCCATCCGGGCGTGATAATGGGGGGCTCAGGTGTGCTTAGGAACGCACAGGGATTTAAACTTTTATAGGGAGCATTTTGAACACAAAAGGAATGTTGGCAATGAATTGTGAGGGTGCAGGGATAGGTGTTGAGAGGCTTGGGGGTGATTATGAGGGATCAGATTCCCTTTAAGGTTGAAGGAAGACCTTAACTCCATCTAGTTCAACCCATAGCCTAACATGTTGATTCATTGGAAGGCAAAAAAAAAACCATGTGGCAACACTAAGCTCCACATTGGGGAAAAAAAATTCCTTGCTGACTCCACATATGGCAGCAGACTAGTTGCCTGGATCAACGCCCTATCAAAGAATCTAGTATATATAACCGGTAATATATTTTTCATCACATTTGCAGTCCCTTGACTTTTTGAATGGAAAATTATCTCTAAAAGTCAAATGGCGCTCCTTACCTTTTTAGCCCTGCCGTGCGCCCAAACAGTGGTTTATGACCACATATGAAGTATCGGTGTACTCAGGAGAAATTACCCAACAGATTTTAGGATCCATTTTATCATGTTGCCCATTTGAAAATGAAAAAATTGAGACTAAAAGAACATTTTTGTTGGAAAAATGAAAATGTACATTTTTCCCTTCCACGTTGCTTTAGTTTCTGTGAAGCACTTGAAAGGTTAATAATCTTTTCGAATGTAGTTTTGAGTAGCTTGAGGGGTGCAGTTTTTGGAATGGTGTCACTTTTGGGTGTTTCAAAGGGACTTCAAATGTGATGTGGTCCCTAAAAATTTGATTTTGTAAATTTTGCTGGAAAAATTAGAGATTGCTGATGAACTTTGAACCCTTATAGCTTCCTAACAAATTTTTTTTTATTGTTCTGATGTAAATTAGACATGTGGGAAATGTGATTTATTAACTATTTTGTGTCACAAAACTCTCAAGCTTAACAGAATAAAAATTCAAAATTTGAAAATGGCAAAATTTTCAAAATTTTCACCAAATTTTCAATTTTTTTTACGAATAAACACAAAAATTATCGACCGAAATTTCCCACTAACATAAAGTCCAATGTGTCATGAAAAAACAATCTCTGAATTGCTAGGATCCGTCGAAGCATTCCAGAGTTACTACCTCGTAAAGGGACACTGATCAGAATTGCAAAAAATGGCCAGGTCAGTAAGGTCAAAATAGGTTGGGTGATGAAGGGGTTAAAGGAAATCTACCAACCCAAACTAACAGTATAAGCTACACCCATAGCATTAAAGGGACATTGTCAGGTCATTTTTTAATATGATACTAATATTACCCTTGAATAGGGCATGGGCAGACCTTTTAACCCTAGAACGCATACCTGGGGACTCGCAGGTCTGCTAGGTTACTTGTTTTCTATTTTCTGCAAGATTACTTTAGTTAGAATTTTGAAACTCTAGGTGTTCCTCAGGTATATAGTTGTTAGTAATTTTCAGTTGTTCATATATTTTTATGTTACAGGCATTTCGGTAAAACAACTCATTTTTGGGACTACCCCCATATTCACATACCTGGGGCCTTTTAGGCCTGTACTTGGTTTACATGTGATCCTCAGTCATTTTGTCTGTACTGTTGCTGGGGAAGACTTTGACTTTATTACTCAGTCTTTATGACTGCTGCTGCTGGGAAGAGTCTGGATTCTGCCTGACTACATGGTCATATGATTTGGGAGGGAGGTTCCCTCACAAAGTCATGCGTCTCTGACATTGCAGGTCATGAACACACAGGAACAGGAGGACAGACAACATCCTGTTCATTATGTGCTACTTGCTGAAGAGACTTTGGAGGAAGGAGTCAGTTCTCTTGTTTCTGGAAAAAGAAACTTTCTGAGCTTCAAAAATCCAGAGGCTGTTACTGCACCTAAAAGAAAGTGGTGACCTGCTGAAGGTAAGACAAGGGGGGCTGCACTTTACCTTTAGCACACACACTAACAAAGAGTGCACAACCCTGATTGTAATCATTTTTTTTTTCATTTTAGTTTACTGACATCTAAGGTTACAATGGCACAGTCATTCAGTGGTTTGACTGACCAAGAAATCGAGGCAATCATTTTTGATAGTGATGAAGACAGTGAACTTTCTTTATCCGATGAAGAGTACATGCCACCAGCTGATGAAGAAGTAGTGGATCCAGCAGAACATACAAATAGAAAATCCAAAACTAACGTTTTTTGGAACAGTATTGCTGGGGTTCTTGGACGCACCCCATCACATGATATTAAGAGAGTTGCTGAAGGCGCTGTAGGAATTCCCCAATTCTTGTCCAAGAGATGTTTTCTGTAAACTTTCAGATGATATTGCAGATGAGGTAGTTTTGCGTACTAACTTATAAGGAAAAAATATTGCTTCAGGAAGAAAAAAAACATGGAAAAATATAACAAAAGAGGAACTATATGGTTATATTGCCCTTACTCTTCTAGCATGGTGTACAAAATCGTACCATGTTCCAATCATAAAATTATTTCTGAACCATTTTTCAGATCCACACTACAAAGCTACAATGTCAGTCAATAGATTTGAGAATATTCGGAGAAGCCTTCATTTTGATGATAAGAGAACTCGTCCTGTGAGGTTGGAAACAGATAAATTAGCCCCTATTTGCTACATCTGGAATATTTTCGTCAAAAAGTGTACAAAACTTTACCATTCTAATGACAATGTGACAGTGGATGAGCAACTTCTTGCCTTTGGGGGACGTTGCAAATTCATTCAGTACATGCCCAGAAAACCTGCCAAGTATGGCATAAAAATTTTCTCGATGTGTGATTCTACAAGCTATCATGGCATGAATGGTCTGATTTATTGTGGCATAGAAGCTGATGCCCAAGTCCAGAAAGACCTATATTCTGACATATTAAAAAAATTTGCAGTACCAATTTTCAATTCTGGAAAAATATAACAAATGGACAAACTAATTTACTAATCTGGAACTGGGCAAATTTTTGCTTCAGAAAAAACTCACACTTGTTGGTACTATGAGGCCAAACCGCTGCGAAGTTCCTCCAATCATGAAGCACAATCCTAAGCGACCACTTTATAAGAGTGTCTTTGGTTTCTGCAATCAAGCGACAATGGTATCTTATAAAGCAAAAAAAGAAAAATCTGTGATATTACTGAGTACAATGCATCATGATGGAAGTATTGACACCGATGGCAGGAAACAGAAACCTGAAATCATAGTGCATTATAATAAAACAAAAGGAGGTGTGGACAAGATGGATGAAATGATTGGAGAGCATTCATGCAAGAGGCAGACAAAACGTTGGCCTGTAGTAATTTTTTATAATATCCTTGATGTGTCAGCCCTCAATAGCTATATTGTTTATAGTGAAACTCATCCAGAATTCCATGCCAACAGGAAGGACAAGAGACGTCTATTCTTGCTGGAACTTTGCTATGAGCTTTTGATGCCTGCCATGATGGAGCAAAGCAACACAAAATGCTTGCCAAGGCAAATTACGGAAGCTATGATCCGATGTGGTATACATTTTCAGGAACATCCAGAGCAAAGAGAAAAAAAGAAAGCACTGTTATATTTTTCCAGCAAAGAAGGAAAGGAAATCTGAGTGTTTCTGTACTACTTGTGGACAAAATGTCTGCAAGGAACATTCTTCCGAAAAAAATATTATGTGAAAATTGTTGGGGTAATCAGTAAAGTTGAAAAGGAAACTTTTTGAAAAGAAATATTCCTGCACCATGTTTACTACAACTTTTATATAAAAAACTTTGACAAAAAAATCGATTTACATATATATATATATATATATATATATATATATAAATGCATATATTGGGCGTTTTAAGCCAGTGTAATTACTTTTTTTTGTTTTAAGCACATAATTATAATGTTTGCAAATATTCACATCTCAAATAAACTTTGAAAAATATTTCTATTTCAGTTACTCCATGTTATTTGCACACAGGCCTAAAAAGCCCCAGGTATGTGAAAGTGTAGATTTCTATATGTCTGCGCGTTCTAGGGTTAAAAACATGTAAAATTCTACCATTTGTAGTTTCCATGTTATCAGCATTTTCAGACTTTGCAGGGAGCTCCTGCATTGGTCCTCTCCATTACATTAACCCCTTCATGACCCAACCTATTTTGACCTTACTGACCTGGCCATTTTTTGTAATTATGACCAGTGTCCCTTTATGAGGTAATATCTCTGGAACACTTCAATAGATCCTAAAGATTCTGAGAATGTTTTTTCATGTTATATCAGGCTTCGTGTTAGTGGTAAATTTAGGATGATTATTTTTGCGTTTATTTGTGGAAAAAGTCAGAAATTAGGCAAAGATTTTGAAAATTTAGCAATTTTCAAATTTTTACTCTGTTAAACCAGAGAGTTATGTAACACAAAATAGTTAATAAATAACATTTCCTACATGTATACTTTACATCAGCACAATTTTGGAAAAAAAAAAATTTTGTTAGGAAGTTAGAAGGGTTCAAAGTTCATCAGCAATTTTTCATTTTTCAAGCAAAATTTACAAAACCATTTTTTTAGTGACCACATCACATTTGAAGTCCCTTTAAGGGGCGTAAATGACAGAAAACACCTAAAAATGACACCATACCAAAAACTGCACCCCTCAAGCTACTCTAAACTACATTCAAGAAGATTATTAACCCTTTAGATGCTTCACAGAAACTAAAGCAATGTGGAAGGAAAAAATGGACATTTTAATTTTTCTTACAAAAATGTTCTTTTAGCCTCAATTTTTTCATTTTCACATGGGCAATTTCTCCTGAGTACACCGATACCTCATATGTGGTCATAAACCCTGTTTGGGTGCATGGTAGGGCTCGGAAGGGATGGAGCGCCATTTGACTTTTTGAATAATAAATTACTGTAGCTCCAATTGTTAGTGGACACCATGATGTGTATGTGTACGGAGAGCCTTGTGTGCTTAAACATTGGAGATCCCTCACAAGTGATCCCATTTGGGAAGCTGGACCCTCACGGAACCTATCTTGATACATAGTGAGCACTTTGAACCCTCAGGCGCTTCACACTTTGATATGTAAAAATTAAAAACTACTTTTTTTTCATAAAAATGTTCTTTCAGCCTCAATTTTTTTCATTTTCACATGGCCAAAAGAATAAAATGGATCCTAAAATTTGTTGGGCAATTTCTCCTGGGTACACCGATACCTCATATGTGGTCATAAACCACTGTTTGGGGAGCATGGTAGGGCTCAGAAGGGAAGGAGGGCCATTTGACTTTTTGAATGGAAAATTAGCTGCAATTGTTAGTGGACAACATGCAGCCCCCATCATCCCCACATGAAGCCCCCATCATCTAGCCCCATCACTCACACACACACTCTCACTCACACACTCACATACACACTCACTCACACATACTCACACTCAGCCATACACACACACATGCACACTCACACACACTCACTCACATACACACTCACTCACATATGCAATCACTCACATATGCAATCACTCACATACACACTCACACTCACATACACGAAACACAGGCAGAGGCAAAGACACTTTTTTCCGGGTACTTTACTGGAAACTTGTAGCAACATCAGTTACAGTTCACAGTTCAACACTTTAGATGTTACAAGGACAGGTAACTTAACGGGTGGCTGCAAGTGGATCCCAGGTGGTATGGTGGAACCCTTGGTGTACCTTCGTTAACTAACCCGTGTCCGTTCTTCCCCACTTTGGATCGATCTATGCCCAGTAGCTCCGTGTAGGTAGTACCGGGAGTCCCCTCCCTCATTGGTGAGGAAGCAGGTAGACCTCTCCAATAGCAGGGTGCTTCGGCTGATGAACAACTCACAGCAGCAGGTTGCCGATTGCAAAGGTGGACTTTGGCCAGATCCCAGGGCCCGGCGTTCCCCTGGTGGACTGGAGTATCCCCTGGAGTATGGGCACTCCACTCTGAGGATCTCCCTTTCTTTCTAGGGCCCAGACTCTCCTGTCGGGTGCCCCCTTTCAGGACCTCCTCAAGGCCCCTTCTTTCCTCCAGTTCAGCTAGTAACCGACCCGGTGTGACCTTCCGCCTCGTTCCACTTAGCTACTCTTCCTAGAACTTTTCCTCCTCCTCCATCTCCTCCTGGTCCCTCTGCCGAGAGACCTAAGGCCAAAAGACCTCGGAGCAAAGACAAAAGACCTTCTGGTTCCCCCTAGAGGTGAATGTATTCCCTCCCGGGTAACCTCCCACCTTAAACTAATGTGGGAGTGCTGGGAATGGGTCCCACCCACCATCCTAGGTTTACACCTGCTGCTGGAGCATTTACACCTCTTTTACGGGTGCAATACTCCTTTGTGACACCTGCATTTGTGGGGCGCCACATATCCCCCTGATGGAATATACTTATCCGCGAGTATGTGTACCTGTTTACCGGGAAGTGAAAAAGCATTTTTTTTCTTTTTTTATATCTCAGCTGAGAGACCTAAGGCCAAAAGACCTCGGAGCAAAGACAAAAGACCTTCTTGTTCCCCCTAGAGGTGAATTTATTCTCTCCTGGGTAACCTCCCACCCTAAACCAATGTGGGAGTGCTGGGAATGGGTCCCACCCACCATCGTTGGGTTCCACCTGCAGCTGGAGCATTTACACCTCTTTTACGGTTGCAATACTCCTCTGTGACGCCTGCATTTGTGGGGCGCCACACATACACACTCCCACATACACGCACATACACACACACACCCACATAAACACCAACTCACATACACACTCACTCACATACACACTCACACACACACACTCACTCACATACACACACACAAACACACTCACATGCACACACACCTGCTGCGAGCGGAGAGTGATGGGTGGGCATTTATGCTGGCGCTGTACTCAGGTGTCTCAGCTGCAGTACGTTTGCCAAGCAGTGGCCAATCAAACACCAGCAGCCACTGGCGTCTATCGGCCGCTGCTTGTCACTAATGTACTGTGGCTGAGACACCACAGCATGGAGCTGGCATAAATGCCTGCGATTGCTCCCCCCATACCCTGCGATTGCACTTCCGCCGACTTCTGCAGCATCCCCAGTGCCATCCAATCACCCCCTCTGTCCCCCGATGCCTGCTGCCAGTACAGCGTGGGACAGGGGGTGATCAGAAAGCACGGGAGGATGCTGCAGAAGCTGGCAATGCCATGATCACAGGGAGCGGGGAGCAGAGAGTGATCACTGGGCAGGGGGCAGGCAGGGGGTGATCACAGGGTCACAGGGGGGTGACGGCAGGAGGCGGGCAGGGGACAATCACAGATGGGCAGCGGCAGGAGGTGGGCAGGGGGCGATCACAGGGGGCAGCATCAGGAGGCGGGCAGGGGCAATCACAGGGGGGCGGCGGCAGGGGGCGTTCACAGAGGGGTGGCTGCAGGGCTGCTGCACCTTGGGCACCTCCCTCTTCAGCCTTTGGTCCAGATAGGATGAGGCTGAGTAAGGAGGGCTTAGGGCAGCAGCACGTCACATTGCCCCTCCACATCTGATTGGAGGGATAGCGTCACATGGACGTTAGCTCCAATCAGATCTGGGGGGGTGATACAATGGTTACCCTGCTCCAGCCAATGGCCGGGATTGTAATATTTCACCAAGTTTCATTGGTGTAATATTGCAATCGCAGTGATTGGCGGTTTCACTTTCAACTGCCAATCACCGCGATCGAAGGCACAGGGGGGCAATGGTCAGGAAGGCACCGATACCGTCATAGGTCAGGAAGGCACCGATACCCATGACATTTGTGTAACGTCATAAGTCGGGAAGGAGTTAACAGACAATTAGCCCAGCGGTGTTTAATGGTCACATTTAAGTATGCACTCTTCAGCAGCTCTCTCTTCCCTTCTCCCTTTGCTCTAAGTGCAGTGTCAGGTTTCAGTTTCCATTAGGAGCTTCTGTTCTGTTGAGGACATGTAGGGAGAGAGCTATTGCAGGTCTGCCTTACCTGATCTAGACTCCATTTGTTCCTGTAAGAAGGTATCCCTGCTGTGCTGTAGAGATGCTGTGCTTTATTTAACCTCTTGGTTTTGCTACGAAGGTGCAGAGATGAGGATACATCCCCCCTTAAAGATCTCTTGTGCAGTTATTTAAATCCTCATTCGCACCTGATTGCCCTTAGCTGAAGATGCATTCAGAACCATGAGTCTGTTCCAAACTTTTAGTCTGATCCATAAAACTAATTAGACTTGAATTCTATGATGCATTTGGCCATTCCTCAGAATCATCTCTGCTGTATTGTTATCATCATCATCACCATCTGTATCATCTAATTGAGTTGTTTCCTCTTCCCACAAATATGCTTTAAATCTACACAGCTTTTCATGGCTTCTGACTGTGTGAAGTAAATACTGTATACTCTCTCTCTCTGGTACACTTTAAATCTACACAGCTTTCCCTGCCTTCTAACTATCCGTGTGAAGTGCATATAATCTCTCACTGGTATGCTTTAAATCTACACAGCTTTCCCTGGCTACTGACTGTTTGAAGTGCATATGATGTGGCCAGGGCTAGGGGTACTCAAACACCGGGACTGATGGGTTCTTGTTTGGGGGAGTCACGGGTGGTCGGTTTACATTGTAAAGCACTGCGGAATATGTTGGCGCTATATAAATAAAGCTTTATTATTATTATTATTATTATTATCCCGGTTCCGTGCCCTGGTTATAATTTGTTAGAAGCTGGTGGGGAAGGAGATATTTACAAGGGAACGTGACGCCACCTGTAGTTTCCGGTAATATGGTACCGGCGCTGCAACCCGGCCGCTGAGGTGATGGTGGGTGCAGCACAGAGTGGTCCAGCTCCCTACAGGTGGAGCTATTACCTCAGGGCAGCAGTGATGGATGAGGATGAGGGGAGTTGTAGTGATGGTTCTTACCCATCTGGTGAGTTGCTGGTGATAGCGTTCAAGCCCTCCGGGCACCGGCAGAGGAACAACGGATACCAGTTCAAGTTTGACTCCACTTTACTGAGTACCAGCAGATGGTAAAACGGAACACGGTACAGTTTGGTTGACTGGGTGGATGTTGCCAGCTCAGGGTCCCTCTTATGGAGTCTCTGGATGTTTGCTCTCTTTGTCTTTTGGGGTCTGTCCTATTCTTTCTGTTTCTACCACCTTTACAGTGCTCTCCTGCCAGTCCTTCGGTATGTCACTAGCCGTCCAGGTCTGTCCCTTACTGGTACGGACGGGAGCAGCAGGAGCGCACAATTTCTCCTGCCAACGGAATTCAGTCCATGACCACTAGTGCCCTCAACTGGTTTCTGCAAGAGAAAAGAGAGAGAAAGGGGCGCAATAGTGTGGTTACCAGGGGGGATTTATTTAGCGTGGCGTACTAATAGGTGGCCACCTGTGGAAGATAGAGAATCTATGGAAACATGTTGTGGAGTAGGAGGGGAGTCTGAATAAAGGTCTGTTGAAAAACCATCCCAGTGCCTGCTGCCTTTGTGCCTGAGCGCCTCCAATTAGACCGCTTACAGTTTGTTTACCTTCTCAACCAGTTTCTGTCCTGAGGGGCGAGATGTCCTTGTGGTGCGTACGGCAACCCGTTTACAATGGGCCCGCAGCTCGTCGGTCTGCGGTCAGAGTTAAACTTCAGGCTGCCTCGGCTTCCCTTGTTGCCGGTGTCTTCTCCCCCAATGTGACCAGCTGGCTCCAACCAGTCCTGGCCCATTGCCTGCTGTCCTGAGCCCCCATCTAAAGATGGGTCTCCCTCCTGTCGGCTATGCTGTCAGGCTTGTCCTTCCTGACTGCCTTCTCAGCACCGTCTCTCCCTCAACTGTCACTCTCTCACTAACTGTACCATAGGCTCCACCCCCTTTTGGGGCCTACTAAATTACCGGTCCCCCCTACTCTAAGTGGCCTAGTCCTAAGTGTGTGTAAGAACAGACTCCGTAGGTTAAACCCTGAACTGACAACTTACTGGTATAACACATTTGTTGTCACAGTGTAGTACTTCCCTGTGGCGCCTAGCCAGAGGGGTGCCACACACCCCCTTGGTGAAACACACCCGTCCTCGGGTGTTAAACCAAACCAGGTATAAATGGGTGCTTTTATTAACAGGTTAACCGGGTAACTTTAAACATATATAAACAATAAGATTACTTTTGGGGTCTTCCCTTGCATGAGGTTCACTTCTTATAATGTTGCATTAACATTTTTCTATAGTCTAGTCCTTATTGGTTTAACGGGGACCTGGTAACATGTCTCTGATCAATGTTCATCAGAAGATAAAAAGGAAATAACAGGAAAATGCAAACAAGGTACACACTTAAAGGCACAGTTTTCATTTTTAACACTGTCATACCGGGTTATGTGTTCATTCAGCTACTTTGCTGACCCGGATTGCGAACCACTCACGGGGACCTGCGTAGCGCTCGTATGTGATGACATCTCCACGATACAGGTCCCGGTCTGGGTGGCCCTGGGGTAAATGTTCTTCTACATTTCTGCGGCCTACGTGCACCTCCTGGTATAGGCCCTCCTCCTTGGCAAACCCGTACCCGGTACTCAGATTAAAGGTGGTGACCACCCCCCTCTTGCGTTGGTCTGGGGGCAGTGGGGGCTGATTACTGGCCATGACGCGGGCCTGGCGAGTCTCTAGTTCGTTGGCATACCAAGCCTCGCGCCATCGGTGCTGCTCAGCCTCATCACCCGGGTCGGGTCGAGTAAACCAGGGGCGACCTACCGGTTGCCAGGTGTGTTCATCATCATCGATGCAAAGTACTGCTCTCCTCTCTCCAACCACAGTGACTGATGCTGGTACCGCAACCCTCCATAGCTCGCGGGGCCCGGCCTCCTCCGTCCCGACGAAAGCTCCTTCCTCTTCCAGATTCTCCTCCTCCCCGACACCAACCAAGCTGCTCATGTACTCCACCGGCTCTTCTTCAGTCAGCTCGAGCTCCTCTGCGAACTGGATTAGGTCTCCCACCTCGGCGGCATCCTCCTCTCCGAGCTCCGCAAGTGGTGCGTAAACCTGTTCCAGGGTTTCAGCAATGGGTTTGAGGGTTACCAGGTGATCTGTTTGGGTTGCGACAGTCACCCGGCGCTTCAGCTGGAGCACCATCTCTGCTCCCCAGCACCGGACGGTCCATTCTGTTACCTCCTGGATTTGGGCCTGCAGATCTTTAAGGGCCATCCTTCAGAAGGCACTGTCTTCTCCCTCTGTCTCCAGCGTCAACACACCCGGGGCAGCACAGTCAACCAGTATGTCCTGCTCAATCTCCTGGATCAGCTGTTTGAAGTTGGGTACAGCCATTGCCTCACAACCGGTTCTAGGTAACGGGTCCGGAGCCTGACCAGGTATCTTATGTTTACTTCCGGCCGCACCTTGCTTAGTTTTCATAGTCCCGAACTGGTGTGGGCTGGCGCTCGACCCACCCCCTTGGTTGTTTGATAGCAAGGGGGCGGGGAGACTTTTTGGCGCCTCTTGGATGGCCCATGTATGTTGAGGGGCCGAGGTACGCCCCTGGACCAGCACATAGTCTCTTTACATCTCTTGACCCGTCCACCACAAAGATCCTATGGGCGAGCCTTTCGGGCTTTTCCAGAGCCTGCCACTACTCTTCATCACTCCTCGGCAGAGCGGAGGGGCGGGGCTTATTTGCCCGCTCTTTTCTCTTGCTGTAGTGACGCAGTTTAAATTGTGAGGCGATGTAATGGCTGCTCTACTTTGTAATCCACAGTAACAATACACAGTCAATAAAGTATTTTTGGCGCACTTTACCTGGTTTTACTAGGCTGGTTCTATTCTGTTCGTAGACACCAGAAAATGATGTGGCCAGGGCTAGGGGTACTCGGACACCGGGACTGATGCATTCTTCTATGGGGTAGTCACGGGTGGTCAGTATCCCGGTTCCGTGCCCTGGTTATCATTTGTTAGAAGCTGGTGGGGAAGGAGATATTTACAAGGGAACGTGACGCCACCTGTAGTTTCCGGTAATATGGTACCGGCGCTGCAAGCCGGCCGCTGAGGTGATGGTGGGTGCAGTAGAGAGTGGTCCAGCTCCCTACAGGTGGAGCTATTACCTCAGGTCAGCGGTGATGGATGAGGATAAGGGGAGTTGTAGTGGGCACCGGCGGAAGGAACGGAAACCAGTTCAAGTTTGACTCCACTTTACTGAGTACCGGCCAGGGGCATAACTACAATAGGTGCAATCGCACCCAGGCCCTGGAGCAAAGGGGGCCTCAAAATTCCCTTTGGCCTATAGAAAAAGACTAATGCTCTTAAAGATTTGCAATAATTGGGGGCCCTGCTGGAGCTTTTGCATCGGGGCCCATGAGCTTCACGTTACGCCACTGGTACCGGCAGATGGTGTAACGGAACACGGTACAGTTTGGTTGACCGGGTGGATGTTGCCAGCTCAGGGTCCCCCTTATGGAGTCTCTGGATGTTTGCTCTCCTTGTTTTTTGGGGTCCTATTCTTCCTGTGTCTACCACCTTTAGAGTGCTATCCCGCCAGTGCTTCGGAGCGCACAATTTCTCCCGCCACTGGAATTCAGTCCATGACCACTAGTGCCCTCAACCGGTTTCTGCAAGAGAAAAGAGAGAGAAAGGGGCACAATAGTGCGGTTACCAGGGGGGCTTTATTTAGCGTGGCGTACTAATAAGTGGCCACCTGAGGAAGATAGAGAATCTACACAGCTTGTCCTTGAGGTGCGTATGGTAACCCGGTTACTATGGGCACGCAGCTCGTCGGTCTGCGGTCAGAGTTAAACTTCTGGCCGCCTCAGCTTCCCGCGTTGCCGGTGTATTCTCCCCCAACGTGACCAGCTGGCTCCAACCAGTCCTGGCCCATTGCCTGCTGTCCTGGGCCCTCACTTAAAGATGGTGCTCCCTCCTATCGGTTGTGCTGTAAGGCTTGTCCTTCCTGACTGCCTTCCCAGCACCATCTCTCCCTCAACTGTCACTCTCTCTCACTAACTCTACCCTAGGCTCCACCCCCTTTTGGGACCTACTAAATTACCAGTCCCCTTTACTCTAAGTGGCCTAGTCCTAAGTGTGTGTAAGAACAGACTCTATAGGTTAAACCCTGAACTGACAACTTTCAGGGTTAACACATTTGTTGTCACAGTGTAGTGTGGCGCCACACATAAAGTCTCTATAGTACTATTTTCTTACCTAGAATATCCATGTGCAGTTTCATTCCTTGTGATTGTTCTGGCATACCTTTGAATAGTCACTCCAACCCCTCCCTCTCTTTTATGACCTGTGTTTAACTCTCAGTATCTGGTTATTCCATACCTACCCACCCCCTCATTCACACCTGATTGCCTTTAGGCTGGTTTCACACTACAGTAATGGATGCCCTCCACACCTTTCGGGTGGGCTGTCATCTTAATTGTTTGCCGCCAAATTGTATGCTTTGTCTGATGGCGGGTTTACACGTTGCGATATCGTAGTCCAATTTCAATGAAAAGTCACGTGGTTCGATCGTTGGACCCGATATCGTTCCTGCGTTGTATGGTGTGAACGTCCAATACGATGCAGGAACGATGTCAATGCGATATCGGGGATTGAATGAGCGTGCTTTTCAATGCCCCGATATTGAAGGGAGATTGGAGTCGGATCGTGCTGTGGGCTGTCATCTTAATTGTCTGCCGCCAAATTGGATGCTTTGTCTGAGTGTGTGCATGCCACCGTAAGAACCACGCTGACAACCATGTCAAGGTAGAGCTTAATGACAAAGATTTTTATTAAGGGAGGAGTTAACAGTTATATACGACTCCTTAAAGGGATGTTAAAAGGGGTGTTTGCATCATATTATGTTGAATCTACATTTTATTCTGAAAAAAACATTCAATTATATTCTGTGAGCTAGTATTCCAATTCAGCCTTGATTAGTACAGTACATTCAGAACATGCGGTCACATGACTGTGACATCACCGCAGGTCCTATAAGGCAGAGGAAGCCCTCTGCTGACACCGGCAGCCTGCGGGAGCCACCGGGAGCCTCCAAGAAGATGGCGGAAGACGGCGGGGGCTCGTGGAGAGGTGAGAATAACTTTTTTTTTTTTTTTAACACTTGTGCTCCTAGTTAGGAGCAGTTTTACTGTACTGAGCATGCTCAGTACAGTAAAACGGGGTCCGAGGAGACATCAGATGTTTCCTCGGACCCTTCTCCATAGGGCCCCATGTTATAGGCATCGGACCTAATCGGATGTGCACTAAATGCCATCCGATTTGGTCCGATCCGATTCTGTCAGATTTTATTTTCGGTGCAAAAATCGGAGCAAGCTCCGATTTTTGCACCGATAATAAAATCGGACAGAATCGGATCGGACCAAATCGGATGGCATTTAGTGCACATCCGATTCGGTCCGATGCCCATAGGGCTGCATGGGGCCGAATTCGGATCCAATGCTGTCTGATTTTGATCGGACAGCATCGGAAATCCGAAAATCGTAATGTGAAAGCAGCCTAAGACGGCAGCTTGAGACGAAGTGGGTGCACCCTGGTTCACTGGAGTGTAATGTGTGCCATCCATATTGAGAACTGGACACAGGGTGGTGTGTCTGTGTGGGTATCTGGAATGTGTCAGCATAGGCACAGTGCAGCAGCTTCAGCCAGTGTCATCTTGTTAGTATACACGCATACACATCACGATGTTCACTCCACAATAACTTCCATAACTTCCTCGTATCCTTAAACCATGCTTCTGCATCTTCCAAAACTTGGCGTCCTTCAAAAGCTCTCTTTTACTTGTTATCACATCCTTTCACTCCTTTTCATCTAAGCGTCCTCCATGGGTTGTGGATCCCACCAGTTTTAAGAGGACCTTCATATTCTTCACATACTATACTTCTTCCATTTTTCACATACTACTTCCCTTTCCTCTCTGCCACAAGGTCTCTTGGGGGTAACTTGCTGAGGCTTTGACTGATTAACACCCATGTTATAGCTTAAACACAAGTCTCTATGCTTCTATCTTGGCTATGGCTGCCCACCCCTCAAGGTCACCACTGTCAGCAGGGTTGTATGAAGGGGAGTCAACTAGGATACCTTCAGTGACCCGGGCATTAATGTTTATTCTGAAAACTCTAAACCTTGGGGGGAAGAAGAGACGTGAAATGGGTCTGTAAGCAAGTCAGCAGTCAGCAGAAATAGCAAGCTTCACACCATGCTTACACTGTGTGCACGTTATGGAAACTAGTCAGTGGTGTTAGGCACGCAGTTAGTCAGAGGACTGGAACTGGTTGCGTCACTGGAGTCAGTCGGTCAGAGTCAGTCTGAGGACTGGGACTGGAATGGTTGTCACCAAACAGATAAAACATCAAACTGTGTCGGCCCCCTCTACACCTCAGTGGGGCAACAACTTCTACACTGCTACGTCTAACTCAAAACATTATATAAAATCTGAGATCCGAATCGCGTCCAATCCAATTTTGTCCGATTTCTTGCCGGTGCAAAAATTGGAGACTGCTCCGATTTTTGCATCCGAACCAAAATCGGATCTGACAGATCGGATGGCAATTATGCCAAATCCGATCCAATCCAATTCCTGTAACATGGGGCCATCTGATGTCTCCTCGGACCCCATTTTAGTGTACTGAGCATGCTCAGTACACTAAAACTGCTCCTAACCATCTAATTTTACTTCCGCAATGTATATACATACATTAAAATTACGGAAAATTACGGAAAATTAAGTAAGGCATGGGTGAAAAATAATAAACCATCTATTCTCACCTGTCCAAGAGTCCCCTGGCGTCTCCAGCACATCCTGCCTCTAGGACCTGCCGTGATGTCACAGTCACATGACCAGTTACTGAGGTAACCGATCATGTGACTGTGACATCACGCGAGGTCCTAGGATCAGAAGAAGACAGCTGGAGACGCCGGGGGACTCGTGGACAGGTGAGAATAGATGGTTTATTATTTTTTATTCCGGAGCATAGGGGAGAGGAGTGGGAGTACCAGGGAAGAAGCGGGGTTAACACAGGGGAGAAGAGGGGAGAACAGCTGACAGGTGACAGGAGGCAGAGAGGAGCGAGATGACAGGAGAAGCCGGCCAAACTGATCCTGCAAAATGTTGGGATCGGATGCCTATTTGGCATCCGATTGCAGGGATCAGTTTGTTTCCAATGCTGTCCGTTTTATATCGGAGAGCATCGGATTTAAAAAAAATCGTAGTGTGAAATCAGCCATAGCTGAAGATATATATTTAGAACCATGAGTCTGATCCATGCATTTTCCAAGTGTAGTTTTCGAAGTGCAAATTTTTGATTTAGACTCAAATTCTATGATGCATTTGTAAAAAAGGATAAATAGGGAGCGCACATAGGGCGTTATCGTCTTAATAAATAGTCCAGTCCCCCCAATCGGTGTGACTCACCTGCGGTGGTTGTGAGAGCCACAACAAACTGAAAGAGCCTGGTAATGGTCGCTGCAGGAGCCCACTGAAGATAAATGATTTCCATCGAAGAAAAAGCTGGGCTTTGTAGTCTGCGCTGACCTCAAGAAACTTCCAGTCCAGTAAAGGGTTAATCAGGTTCTGGTTTATTTGCCTACGCGTTTCGTGGCTTTAAATCTGCCAAATCTAGCCCTGATGAAGTGGCAGATTTAAAGCAACGAAACGCGTAGGCAAAGAAACCAGAACCTGATTAACCCTTTACTGGACTGGAAGTTTCTTGAGGTCAGCGCGGACTACAAAGCCCAGCTTTTTCTTCGGTGGAAATCATGATGCATTTGGCCATTCCTCACCATCATCTCTACTCAGGGCCGGGACTACGACTAGGCGACCCTAGGCGATCGCCTAGGGCGCTATCTAGTGCAGGGCGCATTTTTGCCCGCCCCCTGGGAGGCCCCGTGCTGGCCGCCGGCGGCCGCGGCGCGTCGGCCAGAGAGGGAGGAGGGCGGGAGTCCGACTTCCTGTCCCGCGGCTCTGCCCGCCCCTCCTCTCCTCACAGCCAGCGCCCAGCAGACGCACGGTGACGGCATCTTCGGTGACCGGAGGCGGTGAGTGTGTAAAGGCGCGCCCCTCCCCCCCAGTCCCTGTATTCACCACCACTGGGCTCTGCTTTATACACCACCTCCACCACTGGGCCCTGTATACACCACCACCACCACCACCACTGAGTCCTGTATACACTAGCACTGGGCCCTGTATACACCACCACTGTGGCCTGTATACACCACCACTGGGGCTGCTGTATATAGTGCTGGGGCCTGTATATACCACTGGGGCTGCTGTATATAGTGCTGGGGCCTGTATATACCACTGAGGCTGCTGTATATATTGCTGGGGCCTGTATATACCACTGGGGCTGCTGTATATAGTGCTGGGACCTGTATATACCACTGAGGCTGCTGTATATATTGCTGGGGCCTGTATATACCACTGGGGCTGCTGTATATAGTGCTGGGGCCTGTATATACCACTGAGGCTGCTGTATATATTGCTGGGGCCTGTATATACGACTGGGGCTGCTGTATATAGTGCTGGGGCCTGTATATAGTGCTGGGGCCTGTATATACCACTGAGGCTACTGTATATATTGCTGGGGCCTGTATATACGACTGGGGCTGCTGTATATAGTGCTGGGGCCTGTATATACTGCTGGGGCCTGTATATACCACTGAGGCTGCTGTATATATTGCTGGGGCCTGTATATACTGCTGGGGCCTGTATATACCACTGAGGCTGCTGTATATATTGCTGGGGCCAGTATATACCACTGGGGCTGCTGTATATACTGCTGGGGCTTGTATATACCACTGAGGCTGCTCTATATATTGCTGGGGCCTGTATATACCACTGGGGCTGCTGTATATAGTGCTGGGGCCTGTATATACCACTGAGGCTGCTGTATATAGTGCTGGGGCCTGTATATACCACTGAGGCTGCTGTATAACCCCTGGGGCTGCTGTATTACCCCTGGGGCTGCTTTATAACCCCTGGGGCTGCTGTATACCCCTGGGGCTGCTGTATTACCCCTGGGGCTGCTGTATAACCCCTGGGGCTGCTGTATTACCCCTGGGGCTGCTGTATTACCCCTGGGGCTGCTGTATTACCCCTGGGGCTGCTGTATTACCCCTGGGGTCTGTATATACCACTGGGAAGGCTGCTGTATACCACACTGCTGGGGGCTGTATACCTGTGTTGGGGTCCACCCTGGGTTATACACGAGTCAATAGGTTTTCCCAGGTTTTGGGGGCAAAAGTAGGGGGGTCGGCTTATACACAGGTCGGCTTATACACGAGTATATACGGGTAGTAATCCTACAATGTCTGCTGGACATGGTATGAGGAGGTTTATGGCTCAGTTAGTACACTCCATACTTCATGCTAAGGGGAGGGTTTATGGCTCAGTACACACTCCATACTTCTTGTTATTAACCAGTTAATGCTCTCTTGTCCACCGCACTGCAGTTTCAAAAGAGGACAACAGCGAGACAAGCAGCAACATGGCATCAGAGAGTCCCTGACCTCGAAATAGAAGATCCTCAGATCCTGGTATTGTGACATAATATTAAGAATAATACTTTTTTCATTTATATTACACTATGAACTCCACAGCACTTTACATACATCATGAACACTGTCCCCATTGGGGCTCACAATGTAAACAACCTATCAGTATGTCTCTGTAGTGTGGTTGGACGAATCTTTTATAGGTCCCCGTTAAATTAAATTTACTTTCAAAGTATGCTGACATTTTTATTCCCAGACATATTTCGGGGGGGGGGGGGGGCGCCGTTTGCCTTACCTGCCTAGGGCACCAAAATGCCTTGTCCCGGCACTGTCTCTACTGTATTGTTATCATCATCATCAACATCACCACCACTACTTGTATCATTTAATCGAGTTGTTTCCTCCTCCCACTGGTACACTTTAAATCTACACAGCTTTCCCTGTTTTCTGACTGTCTGTGTGAAGCACATACACCGTATATACTAGAGTATAAGCAGAGTGTTTCAGCACAATTTTTGTGCTGAAAAGTGCCCCCCTCTGCTTATTCTCGAGTTACTTGGTATTTGCTTGGGAAGGGGGGGGGCTGTGACCGGGTGCTGGAGGAGGCAGGAGGGGGCCGCAGTGACAGCGGGAGGTCACATGGGGCCGCCTCATTAGTGTAATGAATATGCACTGCATCCCCCCGTCCATCAGCGGCGGGGGGTGCGGTGCATATTGCACTACACTGGCCCCCCATCAGTGATCTACAGCCCCCCCCTCCTTAGTATCTGTCCCCCAGGCTGCAGCACACATTAAAATAACAAACTTTTTATACACCACCTTTCCGGTGTCTCCTTGCTGGCAGCGCCGCTCCTCCGGTCTTCATGCTTTTTCCTGCTTTTGCCGGTATCATGTGACCGGCGCAGCAGATGATGTCATCGCTGCTGTGTCGGCCACAGGAATAGAAGCTGGCACAAGCAGGAAGAAGCATGAAGACCAGAGGAGCGGCGATACCAGCAAGGAGACGCCGGAAAGGTGATGTATAATAACTTTGTTATTTTAATGTGTGCCGCAGCATGGGGGACAGATACTAAGGCATGGGGGCTGTAGATCACTGATGGGGGCCTGTATACTACCTAAGGAGGGGGGCCTGTATACTGCAAAGGAGGGGGGCCTGTATACTGCAAAGGAGGGGGGCCTGTATACTCCAAAGGAGGGGGGCCTGTATACTCCAAAGGAGGGGGGCCTGCATACTCCAAAGGAAGGGGGGCCTGCATACTCCAAAGGAGGGGGGCCTGCATACTCCAAAGGAGGGGGGCCTGCATACTCCAAAGGAGGGGGGCCTGCATACTCCAAAGGAGGGGGGCCTGCATACTACCTAAGGAGGGGGCCTGTATACTCCAAAGGAGGGGGGCCTGCATACTCCAAAGGAGGGGTCTTGCATACTCCAAAGGAGGGGGGCCTGCATACTCCAAAGGAAGGGGGCCTGCATACTCCAAAGGAGGGGGGCCTGCATACTCCTAAGGAGGGGGCTTGTATACTACCTAAGGAGGGGGCCTATATACTACCTAAGGAGGGGGCCTGTATACTACCTAAGGAGGGGGCCTGTATACTACCTAAGGAGGGGGCCTGTATACTACCTAAGGAGGGGGCCTGTATACTACCTAAGGAGGGGGCCTGTATACTACCTAAGGAGGAGGCCTGTATACTACCTAAGGAGGGGGCCTGTATACTACCTAAGGAGGGGGCATGTATACTATCTAAGGAGGGGGCATGTATACTACCTAAGAAGGGGGCCTGTATACTACAAGGAGGGGAGCCTGTATACTACAAGGAGGGGGGCCTGTATACAAAAGGAGGGGGGCCTGTATATTACAAGGAGGGGGGGCCTGTATACTACAAGGAGGGGGGCCTATATACTACAAGGAGGGGGGGCCTGTATACTACAAGGAGGGGGGCCTGTATACTACAAGGAGGGGGGCCTGTATACTACAAGGAGGGGGGCCTGTATACTACAAGGAGGGGGGCCTGTATACCACAAGGAGGGGGGCCTGTATAGTACTAGGAGGGGGCCTGTATACTACTAAGGAGGGGGGCCTGTATACTACTAAGGAGGGGGGCCTGTATACCGGGATGGGGGGCTATATACCGTAACAGGAATGGGGGTCTGCTGTATTTCTCACCCTAGGCTTATACTCGAGTCAATATATTTCCCTAGTTTTGGAGGGTAAAATTAGGGGCCTCAGCTTATACTCTGGTCGGCTTATACTCGAGTATATACGGTAATCTCTCTCTGGTATGCTTTAAATCTACACAGCTTTCTGGCTTCTGACTGTGTGAAGTGCATATAATCTCTTTCTGGTACTATTTTCTTACTTATTTCCATGTTCTGTTTCATTCCTCATGATTATTCTGGCATACCTTTGACTGGTCACTACATCTCTTCCCTCTCTTTTATGACCTGTGTTTAACTCTCAGTATCTGGTCTGTCCATACCCACCCAGCCCCTCATTCACACCTGATTGCCCTTAGCTGAAGATATATTCATAACCATGAGTCTGATCCAGATTTTAGTCTGATCCATGAATTTTTCCAAGTGCAGTTTTCTAAGTGCAAAACTTTGAGTTAGACTCAAATTGGACTGGAATAAACTGGAAGGTAATGGGATAGAAACCACTACAATCTTTCTGTTTCTGTTCACTTTCACCCCCATACTACTTAATTTCTTGCTAACTCCTCTAATCCATCCACCTAGTAAGGAACTATTCATTTCTCCCTCCATCCTCTCCAGCCATCTCACCTCCTCCTCAGAACTGTTGTTCCACATACATTCCTTTTTCTCCAGACACACACGGCCACATCATGCTCTATCCTGCTCCCACCTTCTAATGCTCTGTCTGTTGCTCCTCATTGCTGGCGACATATCCCCAAATCATGGACGTCCTCAACACATCCCCGCACTCATTTCTAACACCCTGCCACAATCCTGTAAAAGTTTTTGCAACTCTGATAACCTCATATCCATTCAGCCAGCCCCCTCTCCTTCAGTCCCCCTACCTGGAGCACTTTGGAATGCACACTCTGTCTGCAACAAACTGTTGTACATCCATGACCTCTTTATCACTACTAAACTCCCCTTCCTCGGCATCACTGAAACCTGGCTCACCCCCTCTAACACGGCCTCTCCAGCTGCACTTTCTTATGATGGATTCAGTCCCTCTCACACCCCTCGCCCAAACAGCAAACATAGTGGAGAACTTGGCTTGCTGCTGTCCTATGAGTGGTCCTTTATCCCAATTCCGCTACCACCCTCCACTACTCTTCCCTTGTATGAGGTGCACTCCGTCTGCATCTACTCCCTCTCCTACCTCCAGCTGGCAGTCATCTATTGCCCTCCAGTGCTAGCTTCTCCACCTTTCTTGACCACTTCACCACCTGCATACTTCTTTTCCTTTCTGCTGACATCCCCACTATCATCATGGGTGACTTCAACATGCCCATTGACCCTTCCACCTCGGCTGCCTCTAAACTTTTATTACTGACTGCCTCCCTTGGCCTCACTCAATGGTCCTCTGCAGCCACTCACAGAGATGGCCACACGCTTGACCTTATCTTCACCTGCCTCTGGTCCCTTACTAACCTCTCTAACTCACCCCTCCCCCTGTCTGACCACAACCTACTGATTTTCTCTTCCTTCTCTCCTAGTGTGCAACAGCCACTCCACAAATTCAAGCATCCTCGCAGAAATCTCAAACACCTTAATTCACACTCATTCCGAGTCACTTCTCCCTCTTACAGACATGGCTTCCTTACATAACACAGATGCTGCTTCCACTTTATATAACACTACAATAACATCAGCGCTCTATTTGGCCACCTCCCTTCATGCACAGTAAAACTCGTACAAACAACAGCCAAGCCTGGCTGACCAGCCTGACCAAAGAACTGAGACAGGCCTCCAGGGTAGCTGAGTGGAGATGGAAGAGATCCTGTTCTACCGAGCACTTTGTTGCATACAAGCAGTCCCTCGCCAACTTCAAGTCCACTCTCACTGCCACAAAACAAACTTCTCATCTCTCACATTATCCTTGTCTCGCAAACCTAAATAGATTTTCAATACTTTCAATTCTCTCCTCCATCCCCCAGCACCTCCTCCCTCTCCTCTCATTTCTGCTGAAGACTTTGCCTCTTTCTTTAAGCAGAAGATGATAACATGATTGAAAGCTTTGGTCCGCTGCCCCCTATGACCCTCCTCATAACTGCTCAGCCCTGTTCTTCCAAAACCAGCTTCTGACATGACAGAAGATCAGCTCTCCTCCCTTTTGTCAAGATCACATCTCACCACTTGTATGCTTGACCCACTCCCGTCCCACCTCATCCCCAATCTCACCACAGTCTTCATCCCAACCCTAACGCATCTCTTTAACCTTTCACTTACAAATGATGTCTTCCCCTCATCCTTCAAACATGTCTCAATCACACCCAACCTCAAAAAGCCCTCACTCGCCTCATCCTCTGTGTCCAGCTATCGCCCAATATCACTTCTTCCTTATGCCACAAAACTGCTGGGACAGCATGTCCATCTTGAACTGTCCTCCCACCTCTGCTCCTGCTCCCACTTTGACGGGTTACAATGTGATTTCCAAATGCATCGCTCAACTGAAACTGCCCTAACTAAAGTCACCAATGACCTACTAACCGCCAAGAGCAAGTTACACTATTCTGTCCTCCTCCCCCTAGACCTGTCTTCTGCCTTTGACACTTTGTATCATTCCCTCTTGTTACAGATTCCTCTCATCTCTTGGTATCACAGACTTGGCCCTATCCTGGATCTCGTCATATCTAACAGACCAGACATTCAGTGTTTCCCTCTCCCACACCACCTCCTCACCTTGCCCCCTGTCTGTCAGTGTTCCCCAAGCCTCAGTTCTGAGACCTCTACTCTTCTCCATCTTCACCTTCGACCTCGGATAGCTCGTACAATCCCACGGTCTTCAGTATAATCTCTACGCTGATGACACTCAGATCTACCTCTCTGGACCTGCCATCACCTCCTTAAACTAATTCAAGACTGACTAAAATCACCTAGATCTGTAGGTGCAAGCAGAAAAAACATGAATTATAGAAAGAGAATCTGCTGCAACACTAAACACTGTGATGTATGAAATAGGATAATGGCTAACAATGAATGGCAGGGCTATATGCACAGCTAATGAAGGTATAAGGAAAAAAACATGGCAAACTGCTCTAGAATGTAATGAAACTTGAGAAGACTTAGCTTTAGCAGTGGCCGCTGCGAAAGTGCTCGATAACTGCGCCAAGTTGCTTCTCATCTTATCGAGTCCTAACACTAAGTCACTACTAGTGGTATACTATTGCATGTTTCACAGTGGTCACTGCTAAAGTTTGCCATGTCTTTTTCCTTATATCTTTATTAGCTGTGCATATAGCCCTGCCATTCATTGTTAGCCATTATGCTATTTCATATATCACAGTGTTTAGTGTTGCAGCAGATTCTCTTTCTAAAATTCATGCTTTTTCTGCTTGCACCTACATGTCTAGATGCTAGTCTAGAAATTATTTTTATTAGTATACTTTTACTGACTGTTCTCCCTTCCCCCACCCTGTAGCCAGATGAGACCTCCATCTTGTTGTAGCCCAGGTCCAAGATATACCTTATATTGCAGGTTTTAATTGCAAACCGAGGCATATGAACCCACACATGCAATAGTATACCGCTGGTAGTGACATAGTGTTAGGAACCGATGAGATGAGAAGCACCTTGGCGCGGTTATCGGGCACTTTCACAGCGGCCACTGCTAAAGCTAAGTCTTCTCATGTTTTATTACATTCTAGAGCAGTTTGTCATGTCTTTTTTTCTTATATCTATTAGCTGTGCATATAGCCCTGCCATTCATTGTTAGCCATTATGCTATTTCATATATCACAGTGTTTAGTGTTGCAGTAGATTCTCTTTCAAAATCCAACAGTGTCTGTCCCCTGTGTCTTCTTTGTTTTCTACTCACTTTCTAAAACTGAATATGGACAAAACAGAATTCATCATCGTTCCCCCCATCTCACCCTACTCCTCCAGCAGACCTATCCATCAAATTCAATGGCTACTCACTTTCCCCAATCCCGCATGCTCAGTGCCTCGGGGTGATTCTTGACTCTGCCCTCTCTTTCAAGCCACATATTAAAGACCTTGCCACCTCCTGCCGACTCCAACTCAAAAATATTTCATGATTATGTACATTCCTTGGCCAAGAACCTGCAAAAACACTTGTGCATGCCCTCATCATCTCCCGCCTCGACTATTGCAACCTCCTAGTCTATGGCCTCTCCTCCAGCACTCTTGCACGGCTCCAATCTATCCTAAAATCTGCTGCCTGACTAATCCACTTGTCTCCACATTATTCCCCAGCCTCTGTTCTCTGCCAAGCCCTTCACTGGCTTCCTATTGTCCAGAGGCTCCAGTTCAAAACCCTAACTATGACATACAAAGCCATCCATAACCTGTCTCCTCCATACATCTGTGACATGCTCTCCCGTTACTCACCTACACGCAATCAGCGATCCTCTCTAGATCTCCTTCTCTCCTCCCCTCTTATCTCTTCTTCCCACAACCACATACAAGATTTCTCCCGTGCTTCCCCCATACTCTGGAACTCAATACCCCAACACATTAGACTTTCGCCCAATATGGAAACCTTCAAAAGGAACCTGAAGACCCACCTCTTTCGACAAGTCCACAACCTGCAGTGACTTAGTCTACTGAATCACTGCATGACCATCTCAACCCTCTCCTAGTGTATTTTCACCCATCCTTTGTAGACTGTGAACCCTCGTGGGCAGGGTCCCCTCTCCTTCTATACTTGTGTGTGCCTCGTATTGCTCATGTTTATTTACTTGTCTATGTATGCCCCTTTTCACGTGGGTTAAACGGCATTATAATAATGAATAATAATATGTGACATGAATATTCATCCTACGGGGAGTGGACAGCAGAGAACTAAGTGGATCATTCACTGTGATTTACCATTAGAACTGATTGTCAGTCAGTGCAGTGAATGGCATAGCCACCACTCTTGATACACAGAGCAGTGATTGAACGCGTGCCATCACCACACTGATAACTAGAAGCTGAATGCTGGTAGAAGGGAAAAATCTCTTTCTTCCAGTAGCAAAGCTCTCAATACCAGTGTCAGGCAGGTTCAAAATGCTATCAACCTGCATATTAACCCCATATCTGCAGGTAAGTAATGTTTTTCACATGACAGGTTTCCTTTAAGTAGTCTAACTGCTGGCTTTGTTCTGCAGGAACTGAAGTTTAATCATATATGCTAATTAAGGTGCTGGGTACACCCTTAGTGTGGCCAAGAGGGTCAGTGCCCCTTCCACACATGTGTTTGCATGCCTTTGACTCCTTCACCAGCTAAAAAAAAAGGAAATGTTGCATTTCAAGTTGCACATGAATATGGGCGATCATATAAAATATGGTCAACCATGTTCTGGACAAGTAGGTGCTCTAACCATTTAGTCCACTTTTGAGCAGGTGGCCTTTATGACATATCAGTATTCACTAATAAAGTTTATAGATAGAGGTAATTTGATGATAATATAGTTCATTATGTTTCCAGATTAATTAAGCATCAGATATTGTTACCTTACTATATCATGTTTTAGTTAAACCTCTCTCATATTTTTTCCTGTGACTTGTCGAGATTAACTCTCCGACATCATACATGGAGCTTGGCCAATGTAGAAGAATGCAGAGTGTGTTTGTTGGCAGTAGTGCCAATGACATGGCCCAGTGGATTCCCTTACTTAATAAAACATACTGAGCCAACAGAGGACTGCTTGACACTCTACTTGGGACTTGCAGTGCTACTGCAACTGGAAATACATAAAGTGTGGCCAGCACGGCCCCCCTGCTTATGAACTTTTACAAACCTTGTGTGTTTATGTATGATGTCTGATGCTAATGACAGGTGACAGCACAGCTTCACTTAGCCTATTACTTGCGTGATGCATTTTCATATTCTGAGTTTAATGGATTCTCCTAGCGTGATGCTGAAAAAGATACAAATTCCAACAGAATGAAGGATTTATGCAATGTCTGGAAAGCAGCTGTCCATTCCATCCAGTTGTCTCCATAGAGTTTTCTGAATGTAATCGTATTTGATGCAGATGTCATAGGAGTAGCTAAATGTGTTTGTATTAGGACTGTTATGGGACTTAATATGTGCTAGAGATAATTTATTTGGTAATGGCATAGTTACTGCTGAGTATAATCATTGAATATTTGATTTTAGATGTTTTATATTTAATACATTACCACTTTTATTCATTTACCATTATACAACTCTTAGAATAGAATTAGCTTTAGCCTACAATGTAAAGGTTCTCCTTCCCAATTGTCTACTTAAAGGGGTTGTCCAGGACTTTAACACTGATGACCAATCCTTAGAATAGGTCATGAATGTCTGATCAGTAAGGGATCCACACCTGGCACCCAGGCTGATTAGCTGTTCCCAGCACCACCGCCACTGGCTCGAAATACTCAGTTGAAGAGCTGCACAGTACAGCTCTGTCAATGGAATAGTGGCTGAGGCCAGGTATTACACATATGCCCTGTATTGTTTGGAATTGGGGATAGATATGCAATACCCAGCCATGATCACTATACAGTTAACAGAGCTAAGCTGGACAGCTTTGCAAATGAGTATCTCTGGCCAGTGGTGGCAGCAGCACAGTGAACAGCTGATCAGTTTGGGAGCTGGGTGTCGCACCTTCACCGATCAGACCTCGAGGACCTATACTAAGGGTAGGTTATTAATGTTAAAGTACTCGACAAAAACTTTAACAATTTGTCGCCTGATTTTGTGAAATTCATTGCTGGGTGTTCCCTATTGGAGCCCTGTGCCCTGCTCAGTCTTTGTCACAGTTACAACACTTGACATCTGGTAAGCTTTTTAAATATTTGATTCTAGGTTTGGACTGTCCCAATGGGATCACCTTGAAGTGGTAGGATGGCTTTTACATTTTTTTAATAACATAATGTTACCAAGTACCCTATGTATATTTTCATGCACTCTTGCAATTTATTTATTTACTTATTTTAGGGTATCTGCTCATTTTTGTTTATTTTCTTTGGTTTTGCTATTTTGTGGTCTATGTGAACAAGCACCTACATACTGCATGCATATACAGTCCTGTTCATCAGTATTGGCATCCATGAAGTTTAAGTACATAATGTGGAATACCTCCTGAGAACAAATAATCAAGTGAAACAGCTTTTTAGTATAGAGCTCTTGTGTTAAATACAAAAGAGCAAATGATAAACAATTTAAAACAAAAAACAATGGGAGGGAAAAATAGTAAAACCTTATGCTTGCTGTGAAACGGATATTGGCATCCTTTACATTAAATTAGTATGGAAACACATTTTGTTCCTTTGTTTTTCTAATTATATTCTTTATTTAATAAGATAATTACAGATTAAACAAAAGAACTTTTTTATACTAAGGCAGATGCAAGAAATAAAATATTGATACTTACACCTCCATGTTATGTCACATATTACATAATAGTCAAGTAGAGGTAAGGGCCCTGTCACATCAGCGGTTTTCGCTGATGTGCGGCAGATCCGGCAGGTGGCGTCACATCTACCAGATCTGCCACCTAACGGCTGACTCACTGCCCGGATCCGGCAAGTCCCATGCATTGTATATGGGGCTTGCGGTCCGGTTTCGCGGCCACAAGTACCGAATCTGCTGCATCAGGCGTAACCGCACTTGTCTCACCGGACCGCAAGCCCCATAGACAATGCACGGGGATTGCCGGATCCGGGCCGCAAGTCGGCGCCACCTGTCGGATTGCTGCACATCAGCGAAAACCGCTGATGTGAAAGAACCCTTACCTCTACTTGACTACTATGTAATATGTGACATAACATGGAGGTGTAAGAATCAATATTTTATTTCTTGTATCTGCCTTAGTATAAACAAGTTATTTTGTTTATGCTAAGGGTAATTTTATGGATCTTTCTTTTGCTAAGGAACATGACAGAGATACACCAGAGAGCCTCTCTGGTTACCATGGATATGGTGGATTGGTCCTTCTAAACTTTGGGGCCTGTGAATCAGGTGCTTTCCTTCATGTTAATTTCTTCTCCTCATTTCTCTGTGATTTTAGGCATTCCTTGGTTGCGGCCGCAGCCCCATAATGTCCCACAATAAGTTACCCTTTTGGTTTATTTCCTCACAATCTTCTATTATATAAAAGCCGAAGGCCACTTCCGGAGAACCCAAAGGGTTACTTCCGTGACGGCCTCCGACCATGCTGCTGACGTCACAGTGCAGTGTAGCCGCACGGAACTTTCCGTGCAGCTACAGGCACCGGCGTTTCAACGTTCCGCTCGCCCCTCACTACTGTCTCATCAAACACACACACACACAGCCTCTCACTACAGTCCTCCCAAACACACACACACCATCCCAACCACATCACACACACACACTCACACACCCACACAAACACACACCCACACACACACACACACACTCCAGTATACTTACCCCGCCGCCATCCCGCTGCACCGCTCCCGCCATGGCTCCGCCCACATCGCAAGGGCTCCGGCCACGGCTCCGCCCACATCGCGGGGCTCCCGCCATGGCTCCGCCCACCCCGCGGGACTCCCGCCTTGGCTCCGCCCACCTCGCAAAACCCCCGACTTGGCTCCGCCCACCTCGCGAGACTCCCGCCTTGGCTCCGCCCACCTCGCGGGACTCCCGCCATTGCTCCGCCCACCTAGCCTGCGCTGACCACAGAGCTGCCGTCCTCTGCTGACCACAGAGCCTCCTTCCTGCGCTGACCACTCGACCACAGAGCCTCCTTCCTTCGCTGACCACAGACCCGCCATCCTCTGCTGACCACAGACCCGCCATCCTCTGCTGACCACAGACCCGCCGTCCTCTGCTGACCACAGAGCCGCCGTCCTCTGCTGACCACAGAGCCGCCGTCCTCTGCTGACCACAGAGCCGCCGTCCTCTGCTGACCACAGACCCGCCGTCCTCTGCTGACCACAGACCCGCCGTCCTCTGCTGACCACAGACCCGCCGTCCTCTGCTGACCACAGAGCTGCCGTCCTCTGCTGACCACAGAGCCTCCTTCCTGCGCTGACCACTCGACCACAGAGCCTCCTTCCTCTGCTGACCACAGACCCGCCGTCCTCTGCTGACCACAGACCCGCCGTCCTCTGCTGACCACAGAGCCGCCGTCCTCTGCTGACCACAGAGCCGCCGTCCTCTGCTGACCACAGACCCTCGTCCTCTGCTGACCACAGAGCCCCCGTCCTCTGCTGACCACAGAGCCCCCGTCCTCTGCTGACCACAGAGCGCCGTCCCTTGCTGACCACAGAGCCTCCTTCCTGCGTGACCACTCGACCACAGAGCCTCCTTCCTTCGCTGACCACAGAGCCGCCGTCCTCTGCTGACCCACAGAGCCTGCCGTCCTCTCGCTGACCACAGAGCCGCCGTCCTCTGCTGACCACAGAGCCGCCGTCCTCTGCTGACCACAGAGCCGCCGTCCTCTGCTGACCACAGAGCCGCCGTCCTCTGCTGACCACAGACCCGCCGTCCTCTGCTGACCACAGACCCGCCGTCCTCTGCTGACCACAGACCCGCCGTCCTCTGCTGACCACAGACCGCCATCCTCTGCTGACCACAGAGCCGCCGTCCTCTGCTGACCACAGACCCGCCGTCCTCTGCTGACCACAGAGCCCCCGTCCTCTGCTGACCACAGAGCTGCCGTCCTCTGCTGACCACAGAGCCTCCTTCCTGCTGACCCCTCGACCACAGAGCCCCTCCTTCGCTGACCACAGACCCGCCGTCCTCTGCTGACCACAGAGCCCGCCGTCCTCTCTGACCACAGAGCCGCCGTCCTCGCTGACCACATGCCCCGTCCTCTGCTGACCCCAGACCCGCCGTCCTCCTGCTGACCACAGACCCGCCGTCCTCTGCTGACCACAACCCCCGTCCTCTGCTGACCACAGACCCGTTCCTCTGCTGACCACAGACGCCCCTCCTCTGCTGACCACAGAGCCCCCGTCCTCTGCTGACCACAGAGCCCCCGTCCTCTGCTGACCACAGAGCCCCGTCCTCTGCTGACCACAGAGCCCCGTCCACTGCTGACCACAGAGCCCCCGATCCTCTGCTGACCACAGAGCCCCCGTCCTCTGCTGACCACAGAGCCGCCGTCCTCTGCTGACCACAGAGCCGCCGTCCTTGCGCTGACCACTCTGCCTCCTTCCTGCGCTGACCACCTCTGCCTCCTTCCTGCGCTGACCACAGAGCCGCCGTCCTCTGCTGACCACAGAGCCGCCGTCCTCTGCTGACCACAGAGCCGCCGTCCTCTGCTGACCACAGAGCCCCAGTCCTCTGCTGACCACAGAACCGCCGTCCTCTCTGCTGACCACACTACTGCCGTCCTCTCGCTGACCACACTGCCCCGTCCTCTGCTGACCACAGTGCCCCGTCCTCTGCTGACCACAGAGCCCCGTCCTCTGCTGACCACAGAGCCGCCGTCCTCTGCTGACCACAGAGCCCCGTCCTCTGCTGACCACAGAGCCGCCGTCCTCTGCTGACCACAGAGCCGCCGTCCTCTGCTGACCACAGAGCCGCCGTCCTCTGCTGACCACAGAGCCGCCCTCTTCTGCTACCACAGGCCGCCGTCCTCTGCTGACCACAGAGCCGCCGTCCTCTGCTGACCACTAGCCCCTCCTCTGCTGACCACAGAGCCGCCGTCCTGTGCTGATCACTCTGCCTCCTTCCTGCGCTGATCCACGTCTGCCTCCTTCCATGCGCTATCACTCTGCCTCCTTCCGTGCGTACACTCTGCCTCCTACCTCTGCTAACCACTGAGCCCCTATCTGTGCTGACCACAGAGCCACCCGTCCATCTGCTACCACTGAGCCCCCGTCCTCTGCTGACCACGAGCCACCCGTACCTCGTGCTGACCACTGAGCCCCGCTCTCGTGCTAACCACTAGAGCCGCCGTCTACGCTCACCACTCATGCCTCCTTCCTGTGCTTACCACTCTGGGCCTCCTTCTGGCTGACCACTCTGCCTCCTTCCTGCGCTGACCACAGAGCCGCCTATCCTCTCGTCTAACACTGGCCACCGTACTCTGCTGAACCACTAGAGCCACCTATACAGTGCAACCACTGAGCCACCATATACAGTGCTAACCACTGAGCCACCATATACAGTGCTAACCACTGAGCCACCATATACAGTGCTAACCACTGAGCCACCATATACAGTGCTAACCACTGAGCCACCATATAGTGCTAACCACTGAGCCACCGTATACAGTGCTAACCACTGAGCCACCGTATACAGTGCTAACCACTGAGCCCCGTTACAGTCCTAACCACTGAGCCACCATACAGTGCTAACCACTGAGCCACCATATACAGTGCTAACCACTGAGCCACCGTATTACAGTGCTAACCACTGAGCCGCTTTACAGTGCTAACCACTGAGCCACCATACAGTGCTAACCACTGAGCCACCATATACAGTGCTAACCACTGAGCCACCATATACATGCTAACCACTGAGCCACCACACAGTGCTAACCACTGAGCCTCCATACAGTGGTAACCACTGAGCCACCATATACAGTGCTAACCACTGAACCACCAATACAGTGCTAACCACTGAGCCACCATACAGTGCTAACCACTGAGCCACCATATACAGTGCTAACCACTGAGCCACCATATACAGTGCCAACCACTGAGCCACCATATACAGTACCAACCACTGAGCCACCATATACAGTGCTAACCACTGAGCCACCATATACAGTGCTAACCACTGAGCCACCATATACAGTGCTAACCACTGAGCCACCATACAGTGCTAACCACTGACCACTATATACAGTGCTAACCACTCAGCCACATACAGTGCTAACCACTGAGCCACCATATACAGTGCTAACCACTGAGCCACCATACAGTGCTAACCACTGAGCCACCATACAGTGCTAACCACTGAGCCACCATATACAGTGCTAACCACTGAGGCACCATATACAGTGACTAACCACTGAGCCACCGTATACAGTGCTATCCACTGAGCCACCGTATACAGTGCCAACCACTGAGCCACCGTATACAGTGCTAACCACTGAGCCACCGTATACAGTGCTAACCACTGAGCCACCATATACAGTGCTAACCACTGAGCCTCATATACAGTGCTAACCACTGATCCACTATATACAGTGCTAACCACTGAGCCCCGATACAGTGCTAACCACTGAGCCACCATATCAGTGCTAACCACTGAGCCACCATATACAGTGCTAACCACTGAGCCACCATATACAGTGCTAACCACTGAGCCACCACACAGTGCTAACCACTGAGCCTCCATACAGTGGTAATCACTGAGCCACCATATACAGTGCTAACCACTGAACCACCATACAGTGCTAACCACTGAGCCACCAATACAGTGCTAACCACTGAGCCACCATATACAGTGCTAACCACTGAGCCACCATATACAGTGCCAACCACTGAGCCACCATATACAGTACCAACCACTGAGCCACCATATACAGTGCTAACCACTGAGCCACCATATACAGTGCTAACCACTGAGCCACCATATACAGTGCTAACCACTGAGCCACCATACAGTGCTAACCACTGATCCACTATATACAGTGCTAACCACTCAGCCACCATACAGTGCTAACCGCTGAGCCACCATATACAGTGCTAACCACTGAGCCACCATACAGTGCTAACCACTGAGCCACCATACAGTGCTAACCACTGAGCCACCATATACAGTGCTAACCAGAGGCACCATATACAGTGATAACCACTGAGCCACCGTATACAGTGCTATCCACTGAGCCACCGTATACAGTGCCAACCACTGAGCCACCGTATACAGTGCTAACCACTGAGCCACCGTATACAGTGCTAACCACTGAGCCACCATATACAGTGCTAACCACTGAGCCATCATATACAGTGCTAACCACTGATCCACTATATACAGTGCTAACCACTCAGCCACCATACAGTGCTAACCGCTGACCCACCATATACAGTGCTAACCACTGAGCCACCATACAGTGCTAACCACTGAGCCACCATATACAGTGCTAACCACTGAGCCACCATACAGTGCTAACCACTGAGCCACCGTATACAGTGCCAACCACTGAGCCACCATACAGTGCTAACCACTGAGCCACCATATACAGTGCTAACCACTGAGCCACCATATACAGTGCTAACCACTGAGCCACCATACAATGCTAACCACTGAGTCACCATATACAGTGCTAACCACTGAACCACCATATACAGTGCTAACCACTGAGCCACCATATACAGTGCTAACCACTGAGCCACCATATACTCTGCTACCCACTGAGCACCTGTATACACACAATTTATTTCACCGCACTCCCCTAACTATTAGTAAATAAACTATATATGGATTCTAGACTACCCGATTCTTTAGAATCGGGCCGCCATCTAGTTGTTAAATAAAATGGTTGGATAATACTTTAGAATGACACTTGTCAACATTTGCTACTCAACAGATTAGGCTCCTATCAGATCAACGGTTTTCGCTGATGTGCGGCAGATCCGGCAGGTAGTGCCACATCTGCCGGATCTGCCGCCTAACGGCCGACTTGCAAGCCCCGTGCATTGTCTATGTCCAGGGCGACAAGTGCGGTTACGCCTGATGCAGCAGATCCGGCACTTGCAGCTGCTAAAAAAGCCTGCTGCTTGCAAATCTGCAAATGCCGGATCCGGCCAATCTGGTGTAACCTCAGTTGCCGCACGAACCGCAAGCCCCATAGACAATGCATGGGGCTTGCCGGAACCGGGCCGCAAGTCGGCCGCTACGCGGCAGATACAGCATATGCGGCACCACCTGCTGGATCTGTCACTCATCAGCAAAAACTGCTGATGTGAAACAAGCCTAATCTGTTGAGTAGCAAATGTTGACAAGTGTCATTCTAAAGTATTATCCAACCATTTTCTTTAACAATTGTGAGGAAATAAACCAAAAAGGTAACTTATTGTGGGACATTATGTGGCTGCGGCCGCAACCAAGGAATGCCTAAAATCACAGGGAAATGAGAAGAAATTAACATGAAGGAAAGCACCTCCCGATGATCAGGCTCCAACAAGATGGCAAGGGGTACAGTCTACTGATTCACAGGCCCCGAAGTTTAGAAGGACCTATCCACCATTTCTATGGTAACCAGAGAGGCTCTCTGGTGTATCAGTATGTCATGTTCCTTAGCAAAAGATCCATAAAATTACCCCCTGTGCCAGAGTGTATCAAAGCCGCAGTAGAGATCCACTGTCCAGAACACTTTTTTCCTTTTGTTCCCTAGAAGGTGGGACAGCAAGCTAATTTGGAGATATAGATTCATCATCATAATTATCACATTCCCCTATCACTTCTGTAACCTTTTGCGGTTATAACGTTGTAAGCTCCAGAAGCTTAAGAAATTCATTTAAAGCTCAAAAAAAATTCTACAGCTTGATATAAGTAGACCTAATGGCGGGAACACTCCTAACCTTAGGGTAGGTGTTGTTCCCAACCAACAGGTCTTCTGGTGAGTGTTTTGGCCCCAAACAATCAGGGAAAGTTTTAGGGCCATTTAAATTTTGTACTTTTTTCCTGAACAAAGCCGCGTTGCGCAATTTTTTTGTAAATTGCTCGGTTTTCCGATCGTGAACTGAATCTGCAATGTTCGTGCTGAATTTGAAATTGGTGAAAATGTGTGGGGAAAGTTTACTCATCTCTACTCATAAATGGAGATGGGAGAACCTTTTAAGGTTTGGATTCCGTTTGGGAAAAATGTTCTCTGAACAGCTTGGTAAACAGCTCGCTGAACTCCCAAACCCCATTCAGATCAATAGGAGGCAAAATCAAGGGTCTACAAAACACTTTTAAAGGGACCTAAAAGCTGCCAAATCTAAAATTAGGGACTGACAACAAGAAAACTGCCATCTATTCCCCAGAGTTAACATTTTTATCATTGTGCATTATGAATGCATGGGACAAGGCCTGGCCCAGTATTTCAAGCTTTAGCTATGATCAGGAACAGAGAGATAAGTAACAGGTGTAGGCATGGTGCTCAGAGAGCCCTGCTAAATTCACAAAACACACAACAAAGACACCCCAATAAGATTATCCCCATTTTCAAAAATCAGGGAAAGATGCCACCAAAGCGGCATCAATTAACCCAAAATATAAATTATATAATGGTGCAGCCTCCATGCATGGCACAGGGTCTGTAACAGGGCCTGGCCTAGCATTTCAAATTTAAACATTCACTAGTAACAGGGTGATACGTGAGTGACCTGCAGTGGCATATCTAGGGGGGCTAGCGGGGCATCTGCTCCGGGGACAGCAGGCAGGGGGCTCCATCAGGTCTCCTGCTGCAGTGCCCGATGTCTCACCGGTGCCTCCATTTGCAGCGACTCAGAGTGTGAGCCGGCTATTTTCAGCTCCCATGGTCAGCTGACAGCGGGAGCAAAGAAAGTGCTACACGCCAGCTCCTGCAAACTATTGTACAGAGCACCTATTAGACACTTTGTACAATGGAAGCAGCACCCTCAGCTGCCCTGATTCCTGGCACTTCTGGGTCAGGGGGACATGACCAACGTGATCACGTTGCTGACGTCACTTGGCAGCCGTGGCCTGCAATGCGGATGCAGCAGGATGGGGAAAAGTGCTCCGTACAGGAGCTGAAGACCTTGAAGACTGATATAATTAGGGGAAGGGGAAGTATATGTGAGCCGAAGTGGGAAGATGGTGACAGGAGTATATATGAGTCAAAGTGGCGGGAGAGGGTAGGAGGTGTATATGTGAGCCAAAGTGGGGGGGGGGGAAGAGGGTGGGGGAGTAAATGTGAGCCAAACATGGGGAGAGGGTGAGGGCAGTATATGTGAACCGAAGTCGGGGGTGAGGTGGGGAAGTATATATGAGCCAAATGGGGGAGGGTGGGGGAGTATATGTTAGCCAAAGTGGGGGGAAGAGTGGGGGAGTATGTGTGAGACAAACTGGGGGGAGTATATGTGATCCAAAGTGGGAGGGAGAGGATGGGGTGAGTATATGTGAGACAAAGTTGCGGGTGAGGGTGGGGGAGTACATGTGAACCAAACTGGGGGGAGAGGTGGGAGGGAGTATGTGTGAGCCAAATTGGAGGAATAGGGTGGGGGGGGGAGTATAAAGGAGCCAATCTGGGGGGGGGGGAAGTATATGTGAGCCAAACTGGGGGGGGGGGTGAAAGGGGGAGTATATGTGAGTCAAAGTGGGGGAGAAGGTAGTTGGGAGTATATGTAAGCCAAAGCATGAGGACAGGGTGGGGGGAGTATATGTGAGCCAAGATGGGGGGAGTATATGTGAGCCAAAGTGGGGGGAAGAAAGTTGGGGGAGTATATGTGAGCCAAAGGGGAGGGTGGGGGGGTATATGTGAGACAGAATTGGGGGAGTATATGTGATCCAAAGTGTGAGGTAGAGGGGTGGTGAGTATATGTGAGCCATAGTGGGGGGAGAGGGTGGGGGGGAAGTATATGAGAGCCAAAGTAGGGGAGAGGGTGGAAGGAGTATGTGTGATCCAAAGTGGGAGGAGTATATGTGAGCCATAGTGGGGGGAGAGGGTGGGGGGGAGTATATGAGAGCCAAACGGTGCAGAGAGGGTGGGGGAGTACATGTGAGCCAAAGTGGGGGGAGTGGGTGAAAGGAGTATGTGTGAGCCAAATTGGGGAGGAGAGGGTGGGGGAGTATATGTGAGCCAAACATGGGGAGAGGGTGAGGGCAGTATATGTGAACCGAAGTCGGGGGTGAGGGTGGGGAAGTATATATGAGCCAAATGGGGGAGGGTGGGGGAGTATATGTTAGCCAAAGTGGGGGGGAAGAGTGGGGGAGTATGTGTGAGACAAACTGGGGGAGTATATGTGATCCAAAGTGGGAGGGAGAGGATGGGGTGAGTATATGTGAGACAAAGTTGCGGGTGAGGGTAGGGGAGTACATGTGAACCAAACTGGGGGAGAGGGTGGGAGGGAGTATGTGTGAGCCAAATTGGAGGAATAGGGTGGGGGGGGGAGTATAAAGGAGACAATCTGGGGGGGGAAGTATATGTGAGCCAAACTGGGGGGGTGAAAGGGGGAGTATATGTGAGTCAAAGTGGGGAGAAGCTAGTTGGGAGTATATGTAAGCCAAAGCATGAGGACAGGGTGGGGGGGGTATATGTGAGCCAAGATGGGGGGAGTATATGTGAGCCAAAGTGGGGGGAAGAAAGTTGGGGGAGTATATGTGAGCCAAAGGGGGAGGGTGGGGGGGTATATGTGAGACAGAATTGGGGGAGTATATGTGATCCAAAGTGTGAGGTAGAGGGTGGGGTGAGTATATGTGAGCCATAGTGGGGGAGAGGGTGGGGGGGAAGTATATGAGAGCCAAAGTGGGGGGAGAGGGTGAAAGGAGTATGTGTGATCCAAAGTGGGAGGAGTATATGTGAGCCATAGTGGTTGGAGAGGGTGGGGGGGAGTATATGAGAGCCAAACGGTGCAGAGAGGGTGGGGGGAGTACATGTGAGCCAAAGTGGGGGGAGTGGGTGAAAGGAGTATGTGTGAGCCAAATTGGGGGAGAGGGTGGGGAGTATAAGTGAGAAAAACTGGGGGGGGAGAGTATATGTGAGCCAAACTGGGGGGAGAGGGTGGGGGGAGTATATGTGAGCCAAAGCAGGAGGTGAGAGTGGGGGAGTATATGTGATCCAAGGTGGGGGAGTACATGTGAGCCAAAGTGGGGGGAGTATATGTGAGCCATAGTGGGGGTGACTATATGTAAGATAAACTGGGGAAGAAAGGGTGGGTGGAGTGTATGTGAGCCAAAGTGGGGGAAGAGGATGGGGGGGAGTATATGTGAACCAAAGTGTGGGGAAGAGGGTGGGGTGATTATATGTCAGCCAATCTGGAGAAGAGGGTGGGAGGAGTATATGTCAGTCAAAGTGGGGGGAGAGTGTGGAGGGAGCATATGTAAGCCAAAGTGAGGGGGGTTGGGCGGAGTATATGTGAGCCAAAGTGGGGGGAGAGGGTGGAGGGAGTGTGTGTGAGCAAAATGGGGGGGGGGAGTATATGTGAGCCAGAGGGTGGGGGAGAATATGTGAGCCAAACTGGGGAAGAGTGGGTAGAGGGAGTATATATGAGCCAAACTAAGGGGAAAGGGTGGGGGAGTATATGTGAGCCAAAGTGGAGGGAGTATGATACAGGATTATAACAACCCTCCACCTGCAGAGCCACAGCTTGCCGCTCCAGCACCGAGTAAGGATAGTAAGTGAATTGCACTCAGCACCAAGCCTGCACACTACACAATAGACTCTAATCATCACTGCCCCGGGGAACACAGTTCTGCTCACGGGAATTATTCCATCTACGCTGCCATTACATCATCCCCGGAGGTTCTGCAGCAGCGGCGGCCCCATCACTGGCCGCACACAGTGGGTGGCGTCACGACTGACATTCCCCTGTAAATATCCCCTTTTATTTGCCAGCCCAGGACACGGTCTGGACCAGGACCACCCGTGACTTCCCCAGTAGCAGACCCGGTCCGGTACCGAGTACCCCGTCCCAGTGGGCTCGACAGTGGCATAATTCAGTTTGTTTATTGTGAGATGTAAGATGATAGCTGACATTTTGACCAAGCCATTGCCACGACCTAGATTCCAAGAATCGAGAACCACTATGGGACTAACAGAATAAGTAGTTGGTGAGTGGGGGTGTTGGCCTAATGCATATTGATCTGTATGTATTGCAACAACTATTGTGTGTTTAATATGATGTGATTTTATGTCTGCATGCATATTGTTCAGATGTCAACACAGTTAAAAAAAAAAAAGTCCTCATTCTGAGAAAGGATTTTCCTCCTCCTGCTCCCTGCGCGCTCATTCTAGTGTGGAACTGGAAGCTGAAGGTCACAGCAGATTTCTCTCTCCCTCTCCCAGAAACCATATTGATCCTATTCTCATGTTGTAAGCTGGATGTTCTTGATTCTCAATAAATGAACATTCTCTGTTGCTCGCTGTGGACATCACGCTGATTATCACGCTGCTAACAGGTGCAGTTTGTAAGTTCACTGTAACTCCAGGCTCTCTCATGGTGCAGGCAAGCCAGCAATCATAGTCCTGTGGCTTTCCTTTCTCATACTGGGAACAGAATAACAACATCTCCAGAGCCCACACAGAATGCTGTCCTGGAAGGGTTAATCTTCCCTTCTCCTCCAGCCTCAGTGTACATACTGAGATAAGATCTTTTCCTTTCTCAGCTCCAAGCTGCTCTGCAAAATCCCCATGACTGCTGCACACAGTGCTTTCTCAGACAGACAGGCAGGATCTCCTTCAGACATCAGACTTTGCATGTGGCTGGAACAATCTTCTCTCTTTTCTGCATGTTCCCTTTCAAGCCAGTCTTGTTCTCTCCTGGGCAATCTCCTGTGCTCCACCATTACAGGGTCTTTCTCTGCATCCTCTTGGCTCTGCCTGCAGGAATCTGCACCCACCTCGCTTAGAGGCTGTAGCTCCTGTCTCAGCAGCAGACTCCACGCTGGCAGCTTCACTCCAGGGCTCTGCTCAGCCATGGCCGGGTTCTTGCCAGCTCCCTCCGTCTGCATGTACGCTGATCCTGATTGTGACTTCTCTTCCGGTTCTTTGTCCAGCCTCTTCCAGGTGACGATTTCCTCTTCGGTTCTCGGCAACTTCTCATTGGTAGGTGGATTTAGGGGCGGAGGCTCCTCCTTTGGATTGATGGCTGTCTCCCCCGGAGTTAAGGGACCGGGCTGGCCCATGATGGGGGGTCTGGGCACGCCTCCTCTGTGCATGGTCTCAGGCTTCTCTGGCCGCCATTAAGCCCAGATTTGGCGGGAAAAGTCCAGAACACGATATTTAGGCATGCGGGGTCTGATTCTTTTGGACCGGGTTCATCCTGTTCATGACGCCAGGTTGTGGAGCCCACTAGGATGGGGTATTTAGTACCGGACCGGGTCGCTGCTGGGGGTGTCACTGAGGTTCTTGTCCAGACCGTGTCCCGGGTTCTCACAAGTAAAAGGGGATATATACAAAGGATACAGTTTGTCGTAATGCCACCCACGGTGTGTGGTCAATGATGGGACCACTGCTGCTGCAGAACCTCCGGGGATGATGTTAGGCAGCTGTAAGATGGAATAGCTCTCCGCGGGTAGAGCTGGGTTCCCTGGGGCAGTGATAGTTAAAGTCATTGATGGTTATGATGGGGGGTTGCAATAGGTACAGTTCACTTACAGTTCACTTACTTTCTTGCTGCTGCAGCCTTCTTTCAGCCAGTGTGCAGAGCTGACAGGCTGTGGCTCCCCAGGTGGGACATTTCTGCTGTCCTGCTGGAAGAAATCAGTCACAGACAAGGGTGCAAAGATATAGTAAAGTTCTGTCTGCAGGGAATCACACACGGGAGTCTGAAGCAGGGTTCACCGGGTTTACTGGTCAGTTCTCTTCAAACAGTTACAGCAGTTCTTAGTACAGTGCATTCTGCTCCGGTTTCCACTAAACTCCCTGCAGCCAGGTTGTCACTCTGTGATCCTTCACTCTCTCTAGTGTCCTTTCCAGGCAGTAGTCTCTCTCTCTTGGTGTGTCTCCGGACAGTGTAGCAGCAGTTCGGACCCCTTGTGAGTCCTCGTGGTTGCTACTGTGCTTTCTGTCCTTAGGGTGGGAACTCCAACTCAGAGTTGGAGCTCCCCATCGGTGAATCTGGGGATACCGGGTAAATCTTCGGTTTCCCGTCAGAGCCGACACTCTCCAGTGTGCCTAGCCTCCAATAGTCCTCTCCCGAAAGGCACTATCAGGCTCCCTCTGACCCGTGTGATTCCAGCTTCAGTAGGGAAGACTTCTCCTCCTAGTTAGTCAGTGCTGCCGTGTTCCTCAGACTCAGTGCTGCTGATCTGTCTCTTTCCTCACACTCCTGGGGTGCTGGCTATGGACGAGCTTTCTCTCCATGGTTTCTGTGACTCTGTGGATTCTGCATCTCCATCAGCCCCACTCCTCCAGAACGTGTGTCTCTTCCTTCTGGTGTCTGTGCTGCTCAGCCTACTCCGGCCTACTTCTGGGTCTTTGCTGGTCGGCACCCTAGGCCTACTAACTCCTTCCTCCTCCTCTTCCTCTACTTGTACCTTCTGTCACCTTACCTACATGCGTTCCCACCCACTATCCTCTAAAGCCACCACCCCTTGCCTGCCTAGAGTTTCGGGCTCTGGGTTGGGTGCTGCCTCCTAGTGGTGTGTGGGATGTCTGTGAGGGTGTTTAGTGTATAAACTGTCTTTTCCTCCTACCTGGCTGCAGTTCCCTATGTGGCCACCCTGGTCGCTGGGGCGCTACACAGACATCTGGGTACAATATATACATACAAGGATATACAATCTCCATATACAAAATAAAGTGCATGTGCATAGGTTCATAGAGCCATGCATAAAGATTGCTCCAGATCAATATAAATCCCACAACCATGTCTTCTTATGGCCAAGGGCAATACCAATATAGCCTGTGTCAAAACAAGGAAACCTTTAGAATGAAGGCAAACCCATTACCAGTGTGGAAGATTGCACAGTGCCCAAAGCAGCAAGAGGATCCCCCAGTTTAGATCCCTAACATACGTTTCGTCGTGTTTAGATAATAAACTTCATCAGGGGGGATTGAAGAGCAGCCATCTGCTGCCAGTATTTATATCAGTGTGGCGCCTTAACAGCCACATGCCAGTCAAATTGCGACGCTCGGTCATTTCCGGCCCCCACCCTCTACTACCGGAAGTGCGCCGGCGTCATCGCTGGTAATGACGTGCACACCCAGGAGCCAGGACGCGTTACCATGGCTTCCGGACATGCACATCAGCGATATTGACACCACGCCCGCCGTGGGAGGGAGGAAACTACCATGTGCACATGACCGGGTTAGAGATCACAGACCAATCCCAGAGGGTAATTAACCCCTTAACATCTGATGGTGGCCTATATTGACTAGGTGTAGATACTTAATTAGCACAGCAAGGAAATTATACAGGAATTGCCACAATGCATTAACAATATATACAGAGCATGTACAATAAGTAAGAAACCGGGCACTGACCTGCGGTGCGGTGGTGTGTAGCACAGATCCAGAAAGTGGCGTCCTCCTCCAGCGATGCACAGCTAAGATTGAAGATCCATGAAAGTAGCAGAGAGAGCGGCACTCAGGTGGATGAAGTGCAGTTGCAGCTTTATTAGTTATAGATCCATGAGGTGAACAAGCAGGGAGGGAAGGAGGTGCAGGACAACCATTGCTTGTGCTTGTTCACCTCATGGATCTATAATTAATAAAGCTGCAACTGCACTTCGTCCACCTGAGTGCAGCTCTTTCTGCTACTTTCATAATATATACAGAGCATATTTCAAGGGTAAAAAGACAATTAGACAATCCATAATCCAATTAATTTGCATGCAGAGTAGCATTCTTCAAGTACTTCCTTGCCATTCCAAATGTGAAGAGAGGTCTTTTCAGATCTTGTATGGTGCCAAAGTTGGAATTGGTGGGCAGAAGGACAAAATAGAACAAATACCAACTGATGGGTGATCATCAAAAGGGGTTTTATATCTAAAATGAATAAAATAAAATAAAACTATGAACAAAGGAACGTAAACAGAAGATACTGGTGGTGAAGATCACAGAAATGGAGCAAAACTTAGTGACTAGGGATGGCGCAAATCGTAGACCGTTTTTGGCCAGACAATGCATGTAAAAGGGCATTAACCGAGGTAGGCTTTGGAAAGACATTTGTCAATATCATTCGATCAGGACCGACCTCAATGGAGACATCCAAAAACTCTACGTTCTCTGTACTGTATTTGTATATCAATTTAAAATTAAATGGGTTAATGCCCTGCCCGGCCATGTCAAGTGTGCCCTGCCACAAAAATAATAAATCATCGATAATGGTACCAGCACTACACATGGGCGCAGTCCACCGCACTGAACATGGTGATGATAGCAAATGGCCACTTTTTATATCCCAAGGGACATATGACTTCGGAGCCAATGAAACAAGCCAGCCAATGACACAAGCCCTTGTGTCTTCAACTTGTGGATGTTTTATGCACCCTAATTGGCTGCAGACCAGGAACATCCACACAGAAAATGGCAGGGAAAAAAAATGGAGTCCGACCCTAATGCTTTTTTATCCGATCACTTTACGAACAAAGCCGTGTTCACAGATTTTTGTGAAATTGATCGTGTTTCTGATCCCAAACACAATCTGCAATGTCTGTGCCGAATTTGAAATTGGTGAACATGTTTGGGGAAAGTTCATTCATCTCTACTCGTAAACTCACATGAATACGTATGTAATTTGACTCCTAACATTATTAAAAATCTTAAAAAGAGGATAGGGAAGCAGGAATGAGCTAGGCGGTTTACAGTTATACAAACGAAACCTTTGAATTTTTATTTTTGCAGGTTCATACAACATTTTTAAAGCCTCTAGATAGGTTATTACTTGTGGATCAAACCATTAGTGAAATTAAATTCAATATTGGACACGAATATTGTGAGTTATATATAGTTTTGCTGTTACAAGGTAAAAGTGAAATGCCTCCTTATTGCTATTCTGTGTCTTCATTATAGGACACTAGGTCTTCATAAACTAATACATGTATTGTTTGCTTCTTCTATCAATACTATGTATCCACTGATATGATTGTTGAATGACCATTCTGGACAATTCTTTTTTTTCTCTTGTGGCACAAGAAATATGTTGTTGGTAAATTGAACTAATTTTTATTGTAGTAGTCTCAATGTATAGTTTCATGGTCAGAGTTCCTCAGCTCCCTCATGTCCAATACAGATAGTGCCTTCAGTTGGCAGAACTGGATCATGGGGCAATAGAGAAAGATGCAGGGGCATACCATCCATACTGGCAGCCTATGCAGCCACTATGGGGCATGTGAGTTACGTATGCCTGGCCCCCTCTCCTCCCCCTGTCACAGTTTCAGCAATTTCTGAATCCTCAGAATTCAGACACTGTTGAATAGAATGGTTGATCAGGGAATTGAAGGCTCCTTTAACCAGCCTGCACTGGGGAGTTTGAGGCTCCATGCACGGATGTAGTGACATCACCTACATTGTAAAGCGCTGCGGAATATGTTGGCGCTATATAAATAAAGCTTTATTATTATTATATTAGGCTGTGGTCACAGTTGCCATGCGTTTTTTTTAGTGATTTAACAAAACTCATGCGTTTTTTCATGTCAGCATGAGTTTTGTAAGGTGTGTGATGGCTCCCTGCGTTTTTGGCTGCGTTTTTGAATCTGCACCTAAAAATAGTGCTTGTAGTATTTTTTTGAGCGTCTTGAAAAACGCATGCGTTTTTGTAGAATATGCATGCGTTTTTATAACATGGGTTCCTATGGGAAACGCATGCAAAAACGCATGTACAATTAGTACCTTTTAGTGCCATTCAAAAATGCATGCGTTTCCCATAGGAGTCCATGTTTTTTTAACATGGGCTCCTATGGGAAACGCATGCGTTTTTGAATGGCACTAATTGTACATGCGTTTTTGCATGCGTTTTCCATAAGGCCCCTTATTAAAAAACGCATGCGTTTTTGGATATGCTCCAAAAACGCATGGGACAGTCACACATGCTTTTTGGCTATTAGGGCATGCGTTTTTTAACATGGGGGCCTATGGGTGCGTTTTTTACATGCGTTTTTGAAAACGCAGGTCTCCAAAAACGCATGTGAAAAATGTTACTGTGACCCCAGCCTTACTATCATCACGTTTGCAGTGTATGGAATCTGAGACTTAGCAGCACAGGCTGAAGCCTAAGTACTCACAGTGCACAAGTGTGCCAAGGAACAGGGTGAGGTAATAAGTTTTTTTTTTTAATGGCTGTAAATAAAAGGGCATTACACTTAATGGAGGACTAATGGGGGCCATCATATTTGGGGGGTAATGGGGGTTAATCATATTGAATGGGAGCTGGTGGTGGTAATTTTCCTGAGTGGGGGCTAGTGGGGGCAATTATGCTGAGTGAAGGGCTATGGGGGGCATTATACTGAGTGAGTTTCTGGTGGGGGCATCAAGCTGAGTAAGGGGCTGCTGAGAGCTATTTTATTGAGTGGAGACTATTGGGGACTATGTTACGAAATGGGGGGCTGTTTGAGGCATAACACTGTGTGAGGGGTTTTGGAGGACTTTAAGTGCCCATATTGAGTTAGGGACTGTGAGAGCACCGATAGTAAGTTTAAGACAACACCTTATTTTTTGGGGGTGCCTTCATTCTTTGGGAGCCATCATACTCTGTTAGGGACTGTAGAGGTCCTCATAATGTGTAGGGAGCTGTGGGGACCCTAATTTTGTGTAGTACGCTTTGAAGACCCTCATACCGTGTGAAGAACTGTTGGGGCCCTCATATACAGTGGGTAGAGAAAGTATTCAGACCCCTTTAAATTTTTCTTTCTTTATTTCATTGCAGCCATTTGGTAAATTCAAAAAAGTTCATTTTTTTACTCATTAATCTATACTCTGCACCCCATCTTGACTGAAAAAAACCAAATGTAGATATTTGTGCAAATTTATTGAAGAAGAAAAACTGAAATGTCACATGGTCATAAGTATTCAGACCCTTTGCTCACGCATATTTAAGTCACATGATGTCCATTTCCTTGTAATCCTCCTTGAGATGGTTCTACTCCTTCATTTGAGTCCAGCTATGTTTAATTAAACTGATATGACTTAATTTGGAAAGGCACACACCTGTCTATATAAGACTTCACAGCTTACAGTGCATGTGTGGCGCCCTACTCACACAGGTAGCCACAGCCTTCCCTACTGCACAGCTGGGTCTCCACAGCAGGTACCTACTACATGCAAAACCTTCCACCCTGACACAGTAAGGGGAACTAGACTCACTGACTTTAGGTGAGATCCCCTATAAATATTGCTACTGGGGGAGGAGTTAGTCAGAGTGTGCAGACGCTAGGAGAGCTGCGAAGATGTCCTGGTGATCAGTGCCGCAGTTAGGCCCGAACCAGTGACCCGGAGTGGCCCTTCTGCCGTTGAGCCAGACCTAGGAGTGGGGACTGAAGGCACGGTGCTTAGCCAAGGGAGTAGAGAAACTAGTGGAAGTTTACCCAAGACGTACTGGACTTCGGGGATCCGCACCTGCAGGAACACTTTAGGACTGCAGAAATCCCTGGCACACCGTGGAGACTTCAGTCACCCGGTCCCCCTACATACCCAGCAAGAGGGAGCCAGACACCGTAGTGTGGAATCACACAGCAGTGATCAGAGAGGGTAACCCGTGGACCGCGCAGGAGGAGAGAGAGAGGACCAGAGAAAGTGAGGAGGCCAGTCATGTTGCAAACAGACAGGGCTTCAGCGACAGCAGGGAACCTCAGGAGGCCTTATACCCACTTACTGTGGAGACTCACTGTGCACCTAGTCACCCGACAGATCTCTGGACACCTTTACCTGTGAATACCATCAGTAAAAGTTAAAAGAGACTTTCTTCAGAGTGTGTGCATTATTCCTTTCTGTTCCCAGCCTCCCTATAGACTGCCTTACTGCTTCTTACCCTGGCCTCAAGTCCCACTCCAAGCTGCCCCATCACCAGGTACTACAGGTGGCGTCACATGACAATAATTCTTTTCCTTGTACATTCCCCTCTATTGAAGTGTCATCCAGGCCATGGGCTCAGGCACCGCCACCCGTGACATCCCCGCGAACCCCTCCGAACCCAAGTACACCAGGGCCTGAGGCTCGACACGTCAGACCAAATGAGAATCAATCATGAGGTCAAAGGAACAGCGCAAGAGCTCAGAGACAGAATTGTGGCAAATATGCAAATAGAGTCTGTTCTGTGGAGCCTCGTTTAGAAGTCTCAACACAGGACTAGCTGGATATCCCTCTAGAGAAGGACCTAGCCATGGGGTGGCTCTTTGAGGAGACCACCATAACCACCATATTAAGTGGCCCTTTGAGTCAATATCCATCTCTTTACAAGCTTAAAGATATGACAAGGGAATACCAAGGCCAGGTATCCATCCACAGACAGCTGTTTCGGGGTGTTGCCCTCATCAGTGTGGAGTAGGATTCTGGCTAGGTGGGAGCAATGCCTAGTCGACCAACAACACAAAGAAATCACTGATCTCAGGGAGACCAGTCCAAGAAAACCTTGGGCAACCGGCTAAAGCACTCAACACAGTGAATTCCTAGGTGCATTGCCCCCTGGGGATTTCAAATATGCAAATAGAGTCTGTGGAGCCTCATTTAGGAGTCTCAACACAGGACTAGCCAAATATCCCTCCAGGGAAAGGACCTGGGTAGTCCTGTGCTGAGACTCCTAAACGAGGCTCCACAGACTCTATTTGCATATTTGAAATTCCCAGGGGGCAATGCGCCTACGAATTCACTATGTTGTTGATTCTTCAGCCAGCTGCCCGCAGTGTTTTCTTGGACTGGTCTCCCTGAGATTAGTGATTCCTTAGAATTGTGGCAAGGTACAGATCTGGCCAAGGATACAAAAGAATTTCTGCAGTACTCAAGGTTCCTAAGAGGACAGTGACCTCAATAATCCTTGAATTGCATAAGTTTGGGACCACCAGAAGTCTTCCTACACCTGCTCGTTCAGCCAAACTGAGCATTCGTGGAAGAAGAACCTTGGTGAGAGAGGTAATGAAGAACCCCAAGTTCACTGTTGCTGAGCTCCAGAGATGCAGTACGGAGATGGGCAAAAGTTCCACAAATTCAACTATCACTGCAGCCCTCCACCAGTTGGACCTTTATGGCAGAGTGGTCCGATGGAAGCCTCTCCTCAGTGCAAGACATATGAAAGGCCGCATAGAGTTTGCAAAGGACACATGAAGGACTCCCAGACTATGAGAAATAAGATTCTCTGTCTGATGAGACAAAGATAGAACTTTTTGGTGATAATTCTAAGTGGTATGTGTGGAGAAAACCAGGCATTGCTCATCAACTGCCAATACAATCCCAACAGTGAAACATTGTGCATCATGCTATGGGGGTGTTTTTCAGCTGCAGGGACAGGACAACTGGTTGCAATTGAAGGAAACATGAATGCGGCCAAGTACAGAGATATCCTGGATGAAAACCTCTTCCAAAGTGCTCTGGACATCAGACTTGGCCAAATCTTCACCTTCCAACAAGACAATGACCCTAAGCACATAGCTAAAATAACAAAAGGAGTGGCTTCAGAACAGCTATGTGACCCATTCTTGACTGGCCCAGCCAGAGCCCTGACCTAAACCAAATTGGACATGTCTGGAGAGCCCTTAAAATGTTCACCATCCAACCTGACGGAATTGGAGAGGATCTCCAAGAAAGAAGAATGGCAGAGGATCCCCACATCCAGGAGTAAAAAACTTGTTGCATCATTCTCAAGAAGATTCATGGCTGTACTAGCTCAAAAGGGTGCTTCTACTTAATACTGAGCAAAGGGTCTGAATACTTATGACCATGTGATATTTCAGTTTTTCTTTTTTAATAAATTTGCACAAATTTCTACATTTCTAGGGGTTTTTTTTCAGTCAAGATCAGGTGTAGAGTGTACATTAATGAAAAAAAAATGTACTTTTTTTAATTTACTAAATGGCTGCAATGAAACAAAGAGTGAAAAATGTAAAGGGGTCTGAATACTTTCCGTACCCATTGCATAAATGGAGGCATCATATTAACAGGCCATCATATTCTGTGAGGGCTATGATACTGTGTCTGTATATGTGTGAAACTATGGGAATATCATGTTACTAGATGTGGGCTCGATGCTTATCGCATTGACAGGGTGGTGATGTCATGATGAGGGTGGGTTCTATGGTGCTGGTGGTGGCAGCCATCTGTCCCCCTTGTGCAGTCTCTCCTCTGTCCGCTGTCTCTCAACCTTTTACTGTCTCCTAATGTATGTAAATAAATGTATTTTTACTTAAAAACCTGTTTGTGTTTTTTTAAAACCTGTTTGTGTTTTTTAACTTAATAAAGCGTTTAATTTCCTGGTAGAAAAAATGTCTAGGGCTTCATTTCATTGTGTTTTCTATTGTCAGCATAGGTAAGACAATCAGGTAGTGGCTGCCAACCCCAACTGTCTGGTGTTACTTTTGCTGGCAATAAATAATACTGAGGAGCCATATTTTTTTTTAGTTATTTAAATAAATAACTTAAAAAAAATTGGTGTGGGCTTCGCCATATTTTCTATTGCCAGCCAAGGTGACCCGGGCAGCTGGTAAGGTCCAAGCGTTCTGAGCCCCCACACTGAAAATTGCAGCCAGCATCTGCCCCAGAGTTGGCAGCTCCACGAGAGACGAGAGACACCAAAACTGGAGGTTACCCCGCTCTTTTAGCTGCCATGTAGCGGTGCAGACTAGGTAATAAAGGGGTTGATGTCAGCTTTATTTTGGCAGCTGACATCAAGCCCTATTGCTAATGTCAGCCATCAGTATCACAGCCGGCCATTAGCAATACTGTTAGTAAAGAGAGAAAAACAACATCCTTTATTAAATACATATATTTTAGCTTTGTGCTTAGGGTCATTGTCTTGTTGGAAGGTGAACCTTTCGCCAATTCTGATGTCCAGACCACTCTGGAAGAGGTTTTCATCCTCTATCTCTGTACTTGACCACATTCATGTTTCCTTTAATTGCAACCAATTGTCCTGTCCCTGCAGCTGAAAAACACCCCCATAGCATGATGCTGCCACCACCATGATTCACTGTTGAGATTGTATTGGGCAGGTGATGAGCAGTGCCTGGTTTTCTCCACACATACCACTTAGAATTATCACCAAAAAGTTCTATCTTCATCTCATCAGACCAGAGAATCTTATCTCTCATAGTCTGGGAGTCCTTCATGTGTTGTTTGCAAACTCTATGCAGGCTTTCATATGTCTTGCACTGAGGAGATCTTCTACTATACATTAAAGGGGGAGAAATAGCGCAAAATAGGGTCTTAACTGTGTGATTAATGGTCATATAGGTGTGTGTTGTGCTCACCTTTTTAGGTTGTGCCCAGTCACAACACCTTAAATCCGTATCCGGCTGCTGCACCTCCCAGTAAAAAAGATGATCTCCAAAGTAAAAGAAAGGAATTTTTTCGTATGCTGCCTCCAGACAATAGGCGATCCAAATATTATCCAAACTGTTCTTTATTACTCTACACGTTTCATGAGAACTTCTCACTTCCTCAGGAGTTATACAAAATAACTTTGTATAACTCCTGAGGAAGTGAGAAGTTCTCACGAAAGGCGTAGAGTAATAAAGAAAAGTTTGGATAATATTTGGATCGCCTATTGTCTGGAGGCAGCGCACGAAAAAAATCCCTTTCTTGCACTGAGGAGAGGCTTCCACTGGACCACTCTGCCATAAAGGTCCAACTGGTGGAGGGCTGCAGTGATAGTTGACTTTGTGGAACTTTCTCCCATCTCCGTACTGCCTCTCTGGAGCTCAGCCACAGTGAACTTGGGGTTCTTCTTTATCTCTCTCACCAAGGTTTTTCTTCCACGATTGCTCAGTTTGGCTGGACGGCCAGGTGTAGGAAGACTTTTTGACCTTGTCCAGATCTGTGCTCTGCCACAATTTTGTCTCTGAGCTCCATAGGCAGTTCCTTTGACCTCTTGATTCTCATTTAGTCTGATATGCACTGTGAGCTGTGAGGTCTTATATAAACAGGTGTGGGCCATTCCAAATCAAGTTCTATCAGGTTAATTAAACACAGCTGGACTTCAATAAAGGAGTAGAACCATCTCAAGGAGGATTACAAGGAAATGGACAGCATGTGAATTAAACATGAGTGTCTGAGCAACGGCATAAACAATACTTATGACCATGTGATATTTCAGATTTTCTTTTTTAATACATTTGCAAACATTTCTACATTTCTGTTTTTTTTTAGTCAAGAGTGTACATTATTCAGAAAAAAATTAACTTTTTGAATTTACCAAATGGCTGCAATAAAACAAAGAGTGAAAATTTAAAGTGGTCTGAATACATTCCGTACCCACTGTAAACCTGAAAGAAAATTGAAAGAGAAGTGGCTGCTACCTAAAACTCTTATGGTACCTTTACACGCCGCCACAACAGGATGGATACAACCCGCTACAGGCTACAAAAGTAGCTTGTCGCGCCAATATCGCCCGTAGTAGCGGCGTCTGAAGACGGGACGACACAGCCGGCTACAGATACCTCTGCATCCGTGCACTGCCCATAAACAGATGGCTACATCGCCGATTGTAGCGAGCTGTATCGGCGTGTAAAGAAGCTACAGAAGTGAACTCGGGACACCGGCGATGTAGCTGCAATGTGGCTAAGGCGTCACCCATGCTCCGTGATACCGCGCCCCTTCAGCGATCATTGGTGGAAGATGCTGCGTTACGATTGGCCCTTGCCTCACAGCCCTCCATCTTGGATGAGCTGTCCCTTCAGCACTACACATACGCGCCGTATGCACGATCAGATAGTAGTACAATTACGCGGACACACACTTGAACGTAAAATCATAAATGGCCCATGATCTACATACAGTGTGCACATCCTATCAACATGATAACGAATAATGCGGGACACAGCGCACAAGTGTGTGTTACGTACCGCTCTGGCTTATTGCACAGCAGCTGCCGTAGAAGTGTTCCGGGTCTGGCAGTGCGCGCAGCGCGCACACAGATGCACACAATCCCATAGCACATCGGAGGAGATTACCCAGTAGACAGATCAGAGCCGTGTTGTACGGACTGCACTGTGGGTCTTCTGCAGTAGGGGCCGCATAAGTGTGTCGGGCGAGTCACTGCGTGTTGGGCTACTTATAAAGGTGCGTCACCCCCACAGCGGTCGTAATGACGTCATGACGTTGGTTTCATTTTCACTCTGCCTGCAAGGTGCCAGCCCCGCCTCTGCACACACCATAGCAGTCATGGCAGCCTGCACCGCGCCGCAACATGGGGGATGGCGGAGCTGATCATCCTCATTGATCAGTGCGACCGTCGGGACTATTGGGGCCACCATCACCACCGCCACCCCAGGCTGCGCAATCGGTGCACCGTGCGGCGGATCCAGCGGGCCCTGCTCTGCCAACTGGGGGTACAGAGGACAGTCAAAGCGATCCAAAAAAAGATCGCTGACTTGAAGCATAAGTGCCCAGGTCGCATACTGGACATCCGTGCCAGGATTGCCAGGCTGCGTGGTGAGTAATTGTTGCCCCAAAACACACACCGCCACATGTGCATGTCCCACAATACACAAAAAATGATGGAAACATATGACAAGGGACAGTGTGGCCTACACAATCAAACACATCTTCACAGTGTTGTGCTCATCCAGTCAGGCCTAAAAATGTCTCACACGCACAGTCCATGCATACAACATGAGTGTATGCATCCAGCATCACCTGGTTGATGCTAAGTAAGGCTGGGGTCACACACACAGATATCTGCCCACATATTGTTTGCAGATCTCTGTTTGCAGTCAAATCATGGTCACATGTTGACATTTGGAGACAGCCTCAAAATGGAACAATGTGTCCATGCTTTCACTGCAACCAGAGATCTGTCAACAATATCTGGCCACATATCTGTGTGTGTGTGACCCCAGCCTTAGCCGTCAAATACATACCCACACAAGCTCTTTGTAGGACAACAATGTGTAGGCATGATCTTATTACGTCTTTTATGTTCAAATTTCAAACTAGATGCTGAATCCTCATCAGAAGAAGGGCCCCATGCCCCACCCCCAGGTGGCCCATCAAGAACCCCACCACATCAGGCTCAAGTGGCACCCTTGTCCCCAGGGTCAACACCTTCCCCCGGGCCTCAGGAGCCAGACGTCCCGTCACCCACCGGGACAGAGGACGTGGAGGACCAGTCCGCACCTGGCAGCCCGCTGGAGTGTGACCAGCTGTCCCCATCTGCCTGGCTGCTGGAGGAACACATCAACTCCCCACAGGAGGGCGAGGAGCAGCAAGTACCTGGCGGCCCAGAGGAGTCTTTGCCCCGTAGCCCAGGACCACTGTTACCCCTGAACCACATAATGTGGCCACGGAGCCCCAGCCCGGGAGTAACACCACCTCCCACTGTCTCCAGCTCAGTGGCGAGTCCGGGGGTGACCATGTCCCCACACAGTGACTATGGTGGTAAGTGGGTTATGTTGCCACAGAGACCCTGCACACTGTTGCTTAAATTTCATCTGGGGCCAAACAATTTATGTAAACAAAGTAAACCATGTTGGTTCACCCTTTTTCCAGATGGTGAACGTGCGGGCTCATATGGATGGAGCTTGACCCCATCTCCCTCCCCGTCTGATGGTGAACTGGATTTGGAGGAACAGGGTAAGTGGATGGTTGCGGCCAGTCATGACTAACCATCAGCAGTGACGACTGTGTACTAAAGTTTGTGTTTACTCCCAATACAGGTGCCCCTACCATGGAGGAATTCATCCAGGCCCATCAGGCATTTGTGGCCCGTTTGACCACGGCTCTACAGCGTGGCCTGCAGGACCTTGGCCGCCTGGCTCAAATGCTGGTGGACCTACACCCACACCATGGTTCACACCCATGAATTTGAGGGATGCATTGTATCCTGGCCAAACATGGCCCCACAAACAGTTGTCCTTGTTGGACCCTAAAATTTTCACACGTTGGCTTGTTGCCTTGCAAAAGTGAAAATATTGTTGTTTTTTTTTTTTGCCCCCGTTGGGCTCTTTTCTTATAGTGTCCCACATTGGGACCATCACAAGTGTGGACTGGCTAGCCCCATCTGGCCTACAATCCCTATACTGTCCCACATTGGGACCATCACAAGTGTGGACTGGCTAGCCCCATCTGGCCTACAATCCCTATACTGTCCCACATTGGGCCATCACAAGTGTGGACTGGCTAGCCCCATCTGGCCTACAATCCCTATACTGTCCCACATTGGGACCATCACAAGTGTGGACTGGCTAGCCCCATCTGGCCTACAATCCCTATACTGTCCCACATTGGGACCATCACAAGTGTGGACTGGCTAGCCCCATCTGGCCTAAGCCTTCCTTGTATGATGGCAAATGTCTGTGACACATGTATGTTTACAATACAATGCTGTTCTAACTTTGTTATACGCTCCTTCATGTGACCTTACTAATATTTGGTGACCAAACCTCACCATAACCTAACTATGTGAGGCACATCACAACATCCCTTTGTGAATGTGCTAAGACATTCCAAATGAACCGATGGTGATCCTGCTGAGCGAGCACTGGCCCATATTGTGTGGCTTGGGGAAACCTATTATTGGCCACAATTACATTCACCCCCAAAAACCCCCACAATCCTTATTCTGAAATGAATACACAATTGTGTTAATAAAAAAATTTTAATCCAGGCTGGAATTTAAAATAAATTACAAAGAATAGAATTTTTGTGGAAAAAAAATAAAAAAAACCCACAAATTTTGGCCAATACTCAATCAAAAAAATATACATATAAAACGCGATTCCTGAAATTATAAAGTCCAGACTGCCAATTCTGTGCATTGGCTACTAGTGTCCAAATTACTCCTCTTCTCTCGGCTCTGACAATGCCGCATCCCCCCTCCTCTGAGGGCAGCCCCGACCTGCCCCAGAACGTCTGGTTGAACGACAATGTGTTGAGGGGGGATGGGGTGACTGTGGCGGGGCCGGTCTTCTCACGGGCCGAGATGGGGCAGCTGGTGAAAGGGGCCACAAGGTGTGTTGCATGGGGGGGGGACGTGGCAGCCCCATTGAAGGGCCCCATCATCGGCAGCATCAGCGGCATTGTGGAAGACCCTCAGAAGGATCTTTTTCTGGAGCGGCTCCATCCCTCGCATTCTGTTGCTCATGTAGAGGGCGTCGGTGTCCATGTGGGTCCGCTGTTCATCCAACAGCACGCGTCGGGCCCAGGTCGCCAGCTCCGTCTCAGGTGGTGCAGGACGTCGGCGGCGACGGATCCCGGAGCTGGGACCTGGGCCTGGACCCACATCACTCGCCCCGCCCTCCTGCTCAGCCCCAGATGTCATGGGCTGAGCATCATCAGCAACAGAATCCTCGGCAATGGAGCCGTCCTCTTCTGGGGCCTGTGGGTGGGGAAAAAAAAAAAAACCATTAGTGGAGGCAATATCAACTGTATACATTCACAACAGGACTCTATATACCACTCCCACACACACCAAGGCCAACTACCAGAATGGAAAATGAGGAATAACACAGTAAAGCAAATAAGGTTCAAGACCCCAACACCAGTGGTTCTCCTGTACACTCACCTCGACCATTCCAGGAGCTCACCTAAATACATAATTAGTTGTTTGTCACGTAGCCGTAATCCAATATTAGGACATGTCACCACAACACCTTGATACTGGGGGCTGTGCTGGCCAATGACACATATTGGGCACCTTCCCATTAGGACTCCTTTATGGTGAGAATCCACCCCTCACTCAATTACCTTTAACCCACTGGCAACAAAGCCAACACACATGTGAGACAGCACCATTTACTACATGGTACTATGTGGCTGTTTGAGAACAAACCACCTGCTATCTTGAAACCCTTAAATAACTAACCTAAACATACCAAGATGTTGTGGAAGAAGCAACATTGCAATACGGCTGGAAGCATAGAATAGAAAAGTCTGGCAAGTCATGGAAGGAGGGCAGATAGATTGACACCCCAAGGTGTGCCGCAGCAAGGAGGTAGATATGCCAACACATTTGGTGTGAAGGATTTATCGAAGCACACATGTGAAGGAAACATTGTGGCCCACCACTGTCACACAATTACCCACCTCCTGTGGCGCAGATGGTGATGCAGCCGGGCCTACATGGGACGCAGCAACGGGGCAGTTGGTGGTCGTTCGATGCGGGCGAACCTCGCCCAGGATGAAGGTGAACAGGGGATAGTACCATAGGGTAGGTGATGGTACCTCCTCTGCTCCAGCCCCTGAGCGACGACGCTGGTACTGAATGTGAGCCCGCATGAACGCCGACCTCATGTTTTTGATCTTAAGTGCCACCATATGCTGGTCCCACGTCTTGCCTACCCTTGGCTCCAAGCGATTTGCCAGAGCCACAAGACTCCTGTAGGCCTCGGCCCTCGCTGCCCGATTTTTATATTCGGGCAGCGAGCTGCGCCACAAACATTCGTGCCGCTGATACTCCGTGAGAAGCTGGGATTCCAATTCCACAGTACCCGTCGGCATCTGCCGATGAAAAATTAAAAAAAAAAAACACAGTCACAACACAAGGCATACCGACATTTCAAAACTTGCCACAATCATACACATAATCATTAACTTTCTACAGTGATCATCTATGCAGCTATTTTGTGGAGTGAAACTGGCCATGAGTGTGCCATTTTCTCAATCTCAGACCGCTACTAACTCAAACACATGTATGCTGCCAATATCAAGCCCCGGATATCGGTGTCCACCTACAGATGTTTCAAACATGATTTCAGTCCCCAATGTACCTATTGCAACACACCTTGACACGGTGTGTGCGTACATACCTGTAGAGGGCAACATGTGACCTAACACGTTGTGTGCTAACTAGTACCTGGCCAGTGTCCACAATGGTAAGGGGTCACTATATCAGAAAGGCGGGCTGGGTGTGTGCCAACACTGCACATACTACATGTAATGTGCACCCAGATGATCATGTAGGTGTTCCTCCAGACGTGGAAGTCCCATTTTAACACATGTACCCAACATCCCTGGAATGTCCGCCACAATTCTACCACCCCTGAAATGTTGATGTGAAGTACCAGCCAAAGAAATAACACCGTGCTCTTTTACCATTGCCAAAAAGCAGAAGGTGCAATACATACTTACACTATATAAGTAGAGGCACTACCTGGCTACTGGGCGACACAGAATAAGGTTCACATATTTAATATTACGTGTTCAATATTTGCATGCCGCTTCAAACATGGCCATACACACATCGCCTAAGCTGCCTGTGCCAGAACCAGCTGCGTTCATTACATTTTCTTACAAACCGCTAAAGAGGCTTACCGTCAGAGCAACAGAAGTCAAACAGGACACTAGTAGCTCAATGCACATCGACGTCTGGACACGGAGCAGTGGGCATTGACCTGCCTTTATAGTCCGGGACACCAATCACAGCGGACACAATAATGCACATCCTGATGGGGCACCTGGGTGCGGATTTGCCTTCCGCTAATTGGTGGAGATCGCTGAATCGTGATAGGTTGGCGGCCCTTTAAAAGTTGCCCATCCCGCCAAACATTACGCTTGCTGGCCAGACCCATTAGGTAACTTTTTGTGGACACACATGGAATTGGCGCAGGGTGGGGTGCATATGTTGATGTTCTTGGAGAGCGCCGGAGACTGGTGTAGCGGCCGATATAGGGGTTTGTATTTTTGGGGACGACATATAGTGTAGGTGTGGGTTAGGATACGGCATTTTGTGTGGGCCTTGACACTTTTGTTGAGATACATTGCTGTGTTTGTTTGCAGACAACATACAGGAGAATGGATGCATGACTGTAGACGGAACTGTGTCACTCATGTCGACTGGATCGATTTCTGCATACTGGTTGTGGCCAATGGAGACTGTGTTCAACGGGAATGGGATGACACAGGGCTTTGAGGTGTTGGGCGCCAGACATGGCATACATGTGTATTTAAAATGACACCTTCAAAAACCAATTACACCATGGGTAACCATCCGCAGTCATGTGCAATGTTGTTTGGTTCATGTAGCCTTCCTCAACCTTCCATATCGGGGTACGTCACATTCGTTATTCTTCTCATTTTTACTGTAATCAATTGACATTATGGGCTGTGTAATGGATTATGGGACCTGTTTGACCAACATTATTGGTGACACATGTCCCTTTCTAACTCACCTAGGTGCAGATGTGTGAATTTTGGGAGCTCCCATTGACGTTGATGTAGAGGAGGCCACTCTCAATCGCCGTGTGCCATGTTGTTTGGGGTGACTACTGGGTGTTTGCCGTCCTTGCTTCAGGGTTGTGTTTTGGGCCCACACAAGAGATGCCATCCTCTTGGCTATAGTGTGTAATGGAAAAGAGGTGTGGCTTGCTGAACCTGCTGACTTGCACACATTTTGGTCTATGTACTCATGTTGTGCTTTCACATCTACAGGTGCTGATATTGAGGATGCAGAATATCCATGACCGCAATGTTATCGTGGCTCTTGCGTTGGTGGAAGAGCAAATGTGGTATCAGGATCGGTATGAAAGGTTGATGAGGCGCAGACAGCGGCGGATGTGGACCCGTGATTGGCTTCTGAGGCGGGAAACCCGGGGCCACATGCAGCTGTTGCGGGAGCTGGAGCTTAACTGTCCTGATGATTACCGAAACTATCTCCGTATGCCCGAGGACTGTTTCACCTTCCTATTGGAGCGTGTAGGGCCAATGATAGCGCGTCAGGACACTATAATGCGCCCATCAGTATCAGCTGCTGAGCGGTTGGCGATCACTTTGCGGTTCCTGGCTACAGGGCAGTCCATGACATCCCTCACATACGTGTCACGTGTCTCCCTGCCCCTGCTGAGCCGCCTGATCCCTGAAACGTGTTGGGCCATCTGGAGAGCTCTGCAGCCAGCCTACATGAAAATGCCATTAACCGCCGCAGAATGGCTGGAAGTGGCCCAAGGGTTTGAAACCCGGTGGAACTTCCCCAACTGTGGCGGGGCATTGGATGGTAAGCACGTGAGGATTACCAAACCTGCCCACTCTGGCTCTTTGTATTACAATTACAAAGGGTATTGTAGTATAATCCTCATGGCTGTAGTAGATGCCAACTATGAGTTCCTCTACGTGGATGTTGGAATGCCCGGTCGCAACTCAGATGGGGGGGTGTTTGCCCTAAGCTCCTTGGCAACACTACTAGGGAATGGTGGGCTAAACTTACCCTCAAATGAGCACACGACCGAACATCTCAACTTTGCGTTTGTGGCGGATGAAGCATTCCCACTTCAGGAACACCTACTGCGGCCATATCCCCAGAGGGCCCTTACTTCTGAGAGACGCATTTTCAACTACCGGCTATCCCGGGCCCGCCGTGTAGTTGAAAATGCGTTTGGGATAATGGCGAATAGATTCCGGATTTTTCATACACCTATACATATGAAACCGGAGTCTATTGACGCGGTAGTGGTGGCCTGCTGTGTGCTACATAACTTCCTGCGTCGTAGGGATAGGGCATCATACACGCCAGGAGGTTATGTAGATAATGCAGACGCTACAACAGGGGAGCTCCGTCCAGGGTCTTGGCGTGATGAGGCCCATGTGATTGTGCCACTCCAGCCGCAGAGCCATGGCCGCACTCGGCAGGAGGCCAGGGACAGTAGAGAAGCTTACTGCTCCTACTTCAATGGGTCTGGTGCAGTGAGCTGGCAGGACCAGGCCATATAATGTGGCTGGCTCTGGGAGTTGCTTTTTGTGTTTTCAATGAAGGTGACAGCAGGTTAGCTGCACCCCTTTAATGTTTGGTTGACCTTTTCCATTATCTTTGTTTTCATTATGTGCATGAGTTTTCATTATGTAGTTATTTAGTTAGTTAGTTTAGGTTATTTTGGTATTTTTTCCATGCACAGTTTGCAATGTGTGGTGATTTGCTTATCCATTGAATTTGCCTGATTAATGTCACCTGCTCTTGAATTCTACAATGTTTTTACTTTATGTATATTTTGTTTGCACAAGACAAGGTCAAGATTCATGCAATATATTAAACCTTTTTCTGTTGGATCCAACATAATCTGTGTGAGCCTGATTACTTGGTGGAGGAGGGCAATGTGATGCAGGGTTGGGTGGGGGCCTGGGATGTCATAGCCACCTATTGGCTGGGATTGTGCACACAATATGTGTGGGTAGCCATGTTTTTCTGAAAGTCTTTTGCCCAACAGTGTTTGTGGCCATTGTGCGTACATGATCCTTTATTTTGTTGTAGGCAGAGGGTCCCCTGCACACAGCACATTGATGCAGGACATATTCTTGTCAGGTGTTTGCTAATACACTGTCACACAGATCTTTGACTTGGTGCCTTGGAAGCTGATCCACTACATTCACATCTGTCAGCACATATATTAAACCCCATTCAGCCTGTATACATACACATACTTCGCCACAGTTGTCACAGATTTTTGACAGAAAACGCACATACTGTCTTTTGTAAGACGCTAATGTGTGGCACACAAACGCACCTCAGTTCAATCGGCACACGCGGCTGTCACAAGCGCTGATCGTGCGTGACAAGGCAAACACTTGTACTACGCACACATAGCCCCGGACCGCTACTTTAATACACACGGGATATGTGACTGGCCACCGCTCTAGCGTGACCCATTACCATCGATTTGGATGCATTCGCCAGGCTCCGCCATGTCACAAGCGCTTATTCCGTGCCACACTCCGCTCACTAGTACGGCACGTCTCGGCCATCCGCCCTTTCCGTCGTGCCCAATCACAACTCCGTAGTGTTGGCCAATGGTTGTGGTTTGGGCGCGGCGTACAGGTCTGTGGCACGCCTATTTGTTTTACGTCCTGCCTTTGTTGCTCCCAGATCACTCTGTGGTGGCGGTGTGTAAAGCTGGTACGCTGAGCTACAGACGGCTACTTGCGACACCCGGCGATGTATCTAGCTGTAGATGTAGCGTAGCGTAGCGCACCTTGTGGCGGCGTGTATAGAGGGTGCGGTTCCCGTTGGTAACCGTTCGGCCGTGCTCGTGCACGTGAAGTTGCCGTTGGTATCCATCCTGTTGTGGCGGCGTGTAAAGGTACCATTAGGGTACCTTTACACGCCGCTACTGGCGGGTGGATACAACCAGCTACATGCTACAAATGTAGCTTGCATCGGCAATGTACCCCGTAGTAGCGGCGTGTGAAGACGGTAGGAGGCACCCGGCAGTAGATGCATCTGTTTCCGAGCACTGCCCTGAAACAGGTGGCTACACAGCCGATTGTAGCGAGCTGTATCGGCGTGTAAAGAAGGAACAGAAGGGTTGTTTCTACACCATGCTATGTACCTGGTATGTAGCTGGGGCGTGACACAGGCTCCGGGTTACCGCGCCCCATCAGCGATCATTGGAGGAAGCTCCTGCATTACGGTTGGTAGTCGCTGCATAGGCAGGCATATTTAAGGAGCTGACCAGTCACACTACACAATTGCTCGAGCGTCATGTATTAAACAGCCTCCTGCGCTGCCTGCCCAATCATGATGTTCTTGCTTTGTCCTATCAGCGTACGGACGTCTCGTAATCCACAATTGTGGCACGCCTATGTGCTGTCCCTGCTGCACCAGGTCCGCCCATATTAGCTTGTTGTAGCGGTGTATAAATGAGGTAAGGTAAGCTACAGATGGCTACTTGTGGCACCCGGCAGTGTATCCAGAGATAGATGTAACGTAGCGTAGCGCACCTTGTTGCGGCGTGTAAAGGTGGTGCGTTTACCGTTTGCAACCGTTTGTGCGTGCTCGTGCACGTGAAGTAGCTGGTTGTATCCACCCGCCAGTAGCGGCGTGTAAAGGTACCCTTAGGGCCGCTTTAACACACACCAACTTCTGTGTCCAACTTCTGAACAGATCTCTGGTTGCAGTGAAATCATGGACACATTGCTCCATTTTGTACACAGCCACAAAATGGAAGAATGTGTCCATGATTTCACTGCAACCAGAGATCTGTTCAGAAGTTGGACACAGAAGTTGGTGTGTGTAAAGTGGCCCTTACCATGTCAGCTACATTCACACACAGCGGATTTTGATGCATTTTTTGAGGATCTGATTTTGCAGTGGCAATGAAACGGATCAATTTCAGAGATTCCCAGCAAAGTCAATGAGTTTTCCAGATTTGTCATTCTGACACAAGCTTTTACAGTGGTGCATTTTTTGGCTCAAAAACGGATCCTCAGAAAAGAATAGCATGTCAATTTGTGTGGCATTTTTCTGATCCGCTTTTACCATTGAAACCATTGTCTATGAGCTTAAAAAAACACAACAGTTAAAAAAAACATAAAAAACAGAACAAAAGTGGATCACCTCTTTTTGTGGTATTTTTTGAAAAGCTGATCTAGTTTCGCAGCTAAAAACGGATCCTCAAAAAATGCATCAAAAACAGTGTGTGTTAATGTAGTCACATAAATGTAGGGACAGAATGACTTGAATCAGTATTTTCCCACATAAGTTATAGAAATGATAGTATACTTAGGCTACGTTAACATATTGGGCTTTTTTGTGCTTTTTTCTGCAGTTGCGCTTTTTTACATGGTCACGCAGCAAAAAGCGCAATTGCTTTCACACCTTGCGCTTTTGTGCGCTTTTTTATGAGTGCTTTTCATGAGCCCATTTTAACATGTGGTAATGGGAAAAGCGCGCTGAAAAGCACAAAAATAATTGACATGTCTATTCACTGCAATAGCGTGTGCGTAAAAAAATGCGCAAAAGCGCAACATATGCTTGCATCTCAGTAAAACTAATAGGTTTTGCTGAACTGCATTTCCATAATTGTGCTTCACTGCATTTACGCACGCATAAAAAAGCACTGCGTAAATGCAGGAAAATGCTGCCAATATGCAGCGTGTGAACGTAGCCTAAGGCACATATTTTAGAACATTCTCTTATTTCTAGTTATTCTAAGGTATTGACATAATTTGGGACCCAAGGCCAAGACATTCTGTTTTTACGTAGAAACCGAAAAGAGGACTAAAACTGTTGTTTGATGTATTCACAGCCACAGGAGACCATGCTGTGGTGCATTATAGTAAGATGTCTCCAAATAATTTTCACATGAATTACTAAAGTGCAAAATATGTATAATTTATTGGAATTTAAATAAATCACAGGGACAGAGTTCTGAGGTTATTGGCATAAGGTGCTCAGAATATTAAATTATAATTACTTCAAACGGACAACAACCCATGTAGCATTATAATGACAATCTGAGCGAAAGAGCCCATCTAGAAAGTACTTAATGTAGCACAATGTCGCTCCTTTTTATTGTACTTAATGAACCACAATGTCGCTCTTGTTTTATCGCAGACTACTCCCTTCTTCATTAAATTTGCACACTGGGTAATTCAGTTACGGTTTTGAAAAATAATACTGTGTATTTGTGGTTATATCATTTATGTAATTAAACATATCTCTTAAACTAAATAAATTAGAAAGTCCACAAAATGACTGTTAATTCCAGAACACTTGTAACACATATGAACCGGAGTTTACAAATTGACAATATCCAGAGATATCCAAGGCATATAAGTGTGTAATGCAGTCAACCGTACTAGCTTTTATGAAATCCTAAAACACCACAAACCGCAGAATAAATCATTCACTTAAAGGACCTGGTACAGATTAGTGGGTGTCATACATGGGGGACCCTCATCATTAAATAGTATTTACAATGCTCCAGTAATTTTCCTCCTGGAAATCCCTTTAAACTTTCAGTGATATTTTTTCTACACTTGCATTAGAATTTTAAATCATCTAAATCACAAAAAAATCCTGTAAACAGCTGTTTTTTGCTCGTGCAAGCCTTCTCTGAAAGATAGCATTACATGTCAGTCATTCAGATAAACAATAAAAAATATAAATGTCTTGAGTCCACTAGAATGGCAGCTGCTTTAACCCATTCACAACTACATAAATTTACAGACAGCGTGTGGCTGCAGGGTAAATATGGAGCGGCCTCAAGAGCTGAGCTTGCGCCCTACTGGATATTGGCTTGTGACTGACGCGCTTTGATCATGGCCATTAACCCATTTAATTGATGCTGTGAATTACAAGCAGATGGCTTTAAATGATACAGTTGTCTGTGAGCATGCACAACAGCTCCCATCAGCTCCCCAGTGACATGATCATGGGGGAACCCTGGGTTGTTCTAGTAGCCCGGGACCTACTGACAACCTTCATGTTTGGCTGCATATGTGACTGCACATGCTAGGCTTTTCAGCTAAAGAGAATAAAAATAAAAAAGTAAAATAGAATTAAAACAAAGTTTAATTAAAAAAAATACAATCACTGATTTTACCCCAAATAATAATTGAAAAAAACATATTTGGTATAGCCACATCCATGAAAGTTTGAAGTATCAACATATAAAATTAATAGAACCAAACCACATGATGAAAACAAAAATTAAAAACACCAGAAGTCAATTTTTTGTCAATGCATCTACCTAAAAAGATTACAATAAAAATAGATCAAAACATCAGATCTACCCATTATTTGTATCAATAAAAACGTCAGCTTGCCACATGGCTTTGTTAATGGAAAAAAAAGTTGGCAACAAAAATAGAGAATAAAACAATAATCTTTTTACAATATTTCACATTTTGTTTTACCACTTAAAAAAACTATACATGCTTGGCACTACCATAACAATACTGAATTATTTTGTGAGGTCATTTTTACAGTACTACATACACCGTAAAAAAAAGTGTATATGTATGTGCTATCTGTGTAAATGTTAGCATTATGGTCAGCTAGTGTGCAAGCTTCCGCATGGGCTTTCAATTCTGCTTCCCGTGCTGACATGTATACTGGGAGTGATCTTACTTGTATGTGATTGCATAACCTGAAAGAAGGTTCAATCTAAGGCTGGGGTCACACACACAGATATTTGTGCAGATATTGTTCACAGATCTCTGGTTGCAGTGAAATCATGGACACATTGCTCCATTTTGTGGCTGTGTACAAATGGAGCAATCTGTCCATGATTTCACTGCAACCAGAGATCTGTGAACAATATCTGCCCAGATATCTGTGTGTGTGACCCCAGCCTAAGGGGGCCGTCACACGGAACGATATCTTGCCCGATATCGTTTAAGCGATCTCCTTTTTGATCGCTTAAGCGATATCGGGCAAGATATCGTTGCATGTAATCAAGCGATTTACGATGGTAAATCGCTTGATCGTGACATCGCTGATCTGAGGTTCGGTTCTCAGATCTAGCGATGAACGATGCAACGATCTCCTTCATCGTGGTGTGTGACACCACGATGATCCATCTCCCAGCGACCGCGCCTATGCTGGGAGATGGTAACTATGGTACACGTCGGGTAACTAAGCGACGCGCGGCGCCTAGTTACCCGATGTGTACCATAGTAACGAGCGAGATAGCGGCTCCGCATCGCTGGTGAGTCTGTCTGTGTGACATCTCACCAGCGATGTGAGCGATATTGTAAGCGATTGCGCGTGCACGTGATCGCTTACAATATCGCTAAGGATATCTCAGCGTGTGACGGCCGCCTATGGCATATCTGGAACTAAAATCTAGATTTTCCAAAGGTATTTCTGTCACGTTTGCCAATCCAGCTGTTTCTTGTTGCATTAACCAGAGTCAGTCATGTTCTGCCTCCTATACATCCATCTCTTTCTCACCCTCCCTTGGAAGATGAGTGACTGCATTCATATTGGTACACTTATTGTAAATCGGGGGGAGCAGAAATACACACTGAAGTTTGAGATGTCTGCCCATGGATAAGTGTTTGGGTTGGACTTGAGACAAAATACCATGAATGTCATGCGGTATATGAATGACAGTGGGAAAGTCAAAGACAATGGAAGATGTTGTCTGAACTATTATACAGTTTGATTATAAAAGATTAATTGGGCTTCAAAGAGCTATATTTCAAAATGTATTACATGTACAATAGTGAATGTCACATGATAACGAACATAAACTAAAGTTTAGCCTATAATGTTTACAAATGTTCTGTGTATCTGTGGTACCCTGCTGACACAGGTAACCACAGAGTCACCTACAACACGGATGGGTTTCCACAGTGGGTACATGGACACAAACAACAACTTCCACCCCGACACAGTAGGGGGAGTTCCATTTGCTGCCCTTAGGCAAGATCCCCCATAAATACTGGTGCTGGGGGCGGAGTTAGTTAGGGAGTGTGCAGACACTACAAGAGCTGTGAAGACGTACTGGTGGTCGGTGCTGCATTAGGCCCGAGCCAGTTACCATGAACAGCCGTCGAGTAGTCCTGCAAGGCCCAAGAGTGGGGTCGGAAAGCGAAGAGAACAGAAAGAACAAAGTGGGAACTGAGGAGTCAGTGTTAGGTTCGCCCAAACAACACATCCGACACCGGAGTCCAAGTCTAGAGGAGAGCACCCGGCCTTGTAGAGAACACCGGAATACCGTGGAGACTTCAGCCTCCCGGGCACCTGCAAAGTCACTCACCAGGAAGCCAGGCACCGCAGAGAGAGGAACAGCGGTAGTCCATCGAGGGGGTCCTGGCGACAGCACAGGTGGAGAGAGAGAGCAGAGGAGGCCAGCCAAGTTTCACACGGGGCAGGGGCTTCAAACACACAGGGAAAGAGACCAGGAGGCCTTATACCCACTCACTGTGGAGACCCAGAAGTGCATCCTGAACACCCGGCAGTGCTCTGGACGTTTCCCTGCAATTTCACCAGTAAAAGGTAAAGAACAACCAGCAGTGTGTGTGTTAGTTCCATACCCGAGCCCCTGCCATCCACAGAGACTGTCCCGTTATCCAGCAGCCCGGCCAAGTCCCTGATCCATCCGTCATCTTCATAACCAAACACCCCAGGGATCCAGCTCTGCCTGAGGGGAGCTTCAACACCTAGCTGCTCATCCATCACCCCTGGAGGTCCCATGCAGGGCTGGTGCAGTCACCAGATACCACAGGTGGCGTCACGATAAACTTTTAAACTTTTATTCCCATTTCAACTATCCCTTTTTAGTTGACCACCAGGACCACGGGTCTGGACAGGCCACCAGTGACATCCCTACCGCAGGCTAATCTGGAAATTCCTGAACGCCTAACCCCCTGCCTATGGGGTTCAAAAATTGTTTAACTGTTTAAAGACTGGTCGTGATTCACTAAGGGGACCCCGAAAATGTCCGCCTCGTCCAGCAATGACGACAGCCCATTTGCTGACCCCGAGAATCACCCCGGAGCGACCATGGCTGCAACCGGTATAGCCGCCGACCCACCGACGCAGTAGCCCCGATCATGCTGATCTCGCTACCGTATATCCTGGGTTCTAAGTGGTTACCCCAGTATGACGACCGCCTTGATACTTTGTCCACCTTCAAAAGAAAAATCTGTAGTGTGTTGGACATGTATGCAATGACTTGTCACCAGCGCGCAGCTGTTGTATTGGGATAGTTAACCGATGTAGCAGAAAAAGAGGCTGAATGCTGGTCCACCGCTGAACGGGGATCAGTAGCTATAATCTTTGATAAAGTAAAAGTTGCTTTCGAGGACTGTAATGAGGCTGACATAGGAATTTTCTTCTATCATTGCTATCAGAAGTCGGGGGATGATATCCGGAACTATGCCTGGCGCCTACAGGAGGCGCTGCGAGCTCTGAAGCAAGTCAGCCCTGCTAGTGTCCCTGATGAGAATAAACTATTGACCGAGCAGATTACCCGGGGGCTACTATCACCAGAGGACAACAAAACCTTGCGCTGGTGGTCCCTAAGCCACCCGAACGATGAGTTCAATACTTTAAAGGACATGGCCATAAAGGGGTTACAGCCAGTGGAGACTCCTGAAGCTGCCATCCGGCAGAGGTGCAGTGGCAAAACTCCGGCTACAACAACACTAGTACCCGTGCCTGCAGTTGAAAGCCGTTTTCAGTCTACCAACTGTGATAGGATTGACTCTTCGTGCTTGGAGGTGCGCCAGCTGGGCAAGAGCTTTGCCACAGTCATGGAAGCCCTACAGCTGCAGCAGGGGTCGAAGCCACAGCCAAAACCGCAACCTCTAATCCAGCTTGCTGACAGCCCGTAGGATGAGAGGAAGGAAGACTGCGTCACCCAGAGGAAGGACCACCGACCGTTACAGTTCCACAGGAGAGCCCATCTGTCACCACTGCAGCAAGACCGGCCACATTGCACGATACTGTCCTTTAAATGAGCAGACCCTGGGGGCTGGGGCCGAACCTCACGAGTAGCACAACAGGGCCCAGCCAACTGGTATGATACTTACATCAGACAGCGACCGTTCCTGTCTATCATACTAGATGGAATCTCGATACCTGCTTTATTGGACACTGGGTCACAAGTGACCACTATCCCTGATATCCTTTACATGCAGTTTTGGTCATGTGATGAACTTAAAACACCCGATATGAACCTTAACATTTATGCTTCTAATGGTGAACCACTTACTATAGTTGGGGTTAGAGAAGTACCCATAAAAGTGGGGAAAGTGGAGTTCCAAGACCAGGGGATTATTGTGGTAGAGGAAAATCCTAATAACCGGGATACATTATTCTCAGTACAAATGTTGTTAGCAATTGCATGGATGAAGTGTTGTTCTTGCTTCAACAGATTGCAGACACTGCCAGACCTGGGCAGAAGAAGGTCCTTCAGAGAGAGATAAGAGCCCTCCTGCACCAGCAACAGGTAAAACTTAAAGGTGGTGAAATTGGTACTGCACGGGTAACAGACCCGCTTCTTATTGTAATACCTCCAATGAGTGAAATGATGATTTGGTGTCGAGCAACTATAGGTCTAAGAGGGCAGGACTATCAGGTGGTAGTGGAGCCCATCAGCTTAGAACACAGGCCTACACTCTTGAAAGCCAGGGGGGTAGTCGATGTATACAAGGGAAGACTACCAGTTTGCATCTTAAATTGTGGCAGTGAAGAGGTCAAACTACCCAGGTATTCCTCCGTTGCTAAGCTGTACACTGTGCATAACAACGAGATCCAAGCGGTGGGACGCTTACCTCTACCCAAAGAGGCAGAGGATAACAATGCTAAGGGGCAGCTAGAGGACTGGTGTCAGCAGTTCCATGTAGGAACTGATTCCACTCCCATGCATAAAAAGCAAGGTGTCTAACGGGTAGTCCAAGAATTTGAACAAGTATTTAGTAAGAATCCACTTGATTTTGGTAAGATCAAAGGGGTACACCATCATATCCCCACACGTACACATCCACCAATCAAAGAGCGATACAGGCCTATTCCACCCGCACACTATCAAAAAGCCAAAGAGATGTTACAGGACATGAAGGACGTAGGGGTTATAAGAGACAGTTGTAGTCCCTGGGTGACTTCACTAGTCCTAGTCAGAAAGAAGGGTGGCAGCATGAGAATGTGTGTAGATTACAGGCAGATAAATCGCATAACACACAAGGATGCTTAGCCGTTACCTCACATTGAAGAATCACTAGCTGCATTGAAGTCTGCTAATTACTTTTTAACCCTAGATCTCACTAGCGGGTACTGGCAGGTCTCCGTTGCAGAAGAAGACCGTGAGAATACGGCATTTACCACGCCCATGGGCCTATGTAAATTCAACAGCATGCCCTTCGGACTACGTAATGCACCCGGAATGTTCTAGAGACTGATCGAGTGTTGCCTGGGGCATAAGAACTTTGAAACGGTACTGCTTTACCTGGATGACGTTATCGTGTATTCAAAATCCTATGAAAAACACCTAACCCATCTAGCAGAGGTATTTGAAGCCTTGTCCAAATAGGGGATGAAGCTAAAACCATCCAAATGCCACCTGTTGAAGCCGAAGGTCCAGTACCTGGGACACATAGTCAGTTCCGAAGGAGTGGCCCCAGATCCAGACAAAGCCACTGTCATCAGGGAATGGCCAAAACCAAAGACCCTCAAAGAAGTATGTCAGTTCCTGGGATTGGTGGGATACTAGTAGATGAAAGAGGCCCTAACAGGTGAAGAGATCCTGGCTTACCCCGACAACAACCTACCATTCCAGTTATAAACCGATGCCAGTATCGTGGGGTTAGGAGCTGTACTCTCCCAGAAGCAAGAAGACAAAAAAAGAGTGATTGCCTATGCTAGCAGGAAACTTTGCCCTACAGAGAGGAACCCTGACAACTACAGCTCGTTCAAGTTGGAGTTTCTGGCCTTGGTCTGGGCCGTCACAGAAAGATTTAAACATTACCTGGCATCAAACAAGTTTACTGCCTTTACGGATAATAATCCCTTTACCCACCTGGAAACTGCAAAATTGGGAGCCATGAAACAGAGATGGATGGCCAGAATATCCAGTTACCAGTTTACCATCAAGTATCGGGCTGGCCATAACAATGGCAATGCAGATGCCTTATCCAGGATGCCTCACTTAGCAGATATGAGAGCAGACAAGATGAGCTGGAAGAGATAGAGCTACCCGCCTTCCATCAGTTGAGGATGTCCCAATGTCAGCAAATCCACACAGAACTTCCTGAGAAAGCAGTGAACAAGTTACAACACTTCGGTTGGAAGGAATCTCAAGATAGTGACCTGGCTATCAGTTTAGTGCAAGGACTGATAACTCTGGAGTCCGCAAAGCTACCTTCAAATCCTCCACCAGAAGCTAAACACCTGTGGAGCGAAAGAAGTAAATTGTTCATTTACCAGGAAAAGCTCTGCAAAAGGTATATTAATCCCAGAACCCATGAGATGGTCTGGCAGATCATAGTACCCAGAGCAGAGATCCAAATGGAATTGAATGCCTACCACAACCAAACTGGACACTTTGGGCGAAAAAAAGCTGGAAATGCTGCTCAAAGACAGATTCTACTGGGTTGGCATGCGAAGATCCATAGAAAGATGGTGTAAAGAATGTGGACTATGTAGCCTACACAGAAAAGACCAGCAGAGTCAAAGAGCACCACTCCAACCTATTGTAACAACGCAACCACTCCAAATTGTAGCCTTGGACCATGTGAAATTGACTCCAAGCAGGACAGGCTACACCTATGCTTTGACAATGGTGGACCACTAATCCAGATTCCAGATAGTTGCACCCGTAAAAGATCTTACAGCTGCAACAGCCGCAAAGACCTTCCAGAATGTCTTCTGTAGACCACTAGGCTATCCAGAACAAGTTTTAATGGATAGAGGTTCAGTGTTTGAAGCCGAGATCTTCCAGGAGTTTTGTCATCTTTATGGTTGTAAGAAAATAAGAACTACACCATAGCATCCCTAATCCATTGGGTTATGTGAAAAGATGAATTACATCATGATTGACATGCTCAAAATACTGCCTCTTGAAGAAAGAAATCAATGGTCAGAAAAACTGCCTGATCTGGTAGATATGTACAATCACATTCCAGTGAGCTCTACAAACTGCACACCCCCCTATCTTATGAGAGCCCGTACAGGAAGACTACCTGTGGATCTGGACCTTGGAGATGTTGAACCCAAAGCAGATACTTCCAACTCTGACTGGAATACCAACCGTCTAGACAAGTATAGACAAGTCCAAGTCTGTGTTGAAGATAATCTAGAAAAGTCCAGAAACAGACAAGAAAGAAACTTCAACAAAAGTGCACCAGCAGAACCAATACTACCCGAAAATATTGTATTAAAGAGGAAAGGAAGAAGACACAAGCCAGATGATGGAGGGAAAACAACTCAGACAGTATCCCGGGATAATTTAAAGAAATTTCCAGAAGAATGGAAAACCCAAGACCTTCTAGATTCTCCAGAAGAAGAGGAAACAGAATTATTCGAACCCCCAACTCCATGTCCAAAACCAAAGGAAAAAGTAATCTGAACAATACTTGGAGACTTTCCAGAAGATTGGCCCCAACATGAAGGAGCAATTACAGTTCCCATCATTAACTTCTATCAACCTCAAGAAATCCAAGGAAGTCAGGAAGAAACACCCGTTGTCAGAGAATCAGAGGATCCTGCAATCGGTACACCTGCTAGTCATGTAGTGAGTCTAGTGCCACGCAGACGTTTACCTGATTTACCTCCATTACATTCTCCAGACCCATCACCTGAGATAGCCACACCCGTAGTGCGTAGATCAAGTCGTAGCACACGTGGGCAACCCCCATCCAGGTATGGAGATTGGGCACAATAATGTAATATAGAACCAAAGCAAGTAAAATGTAAATAGCAACTCTTGTAAAAATGAAAATGTAAATAGTATTGTACAAAAGGGTGAAGAGTAGGCCAAAACAGGTCACACCAGGTACATATCAAAAGAGGGGTGAGTGGAGTTGGTGTAAGGAGCTGTCTAGGGAGAGAAAAATCTTGGCCAATAGGTGACCCCAGGGCCTGGAGGCCTAAAGCGCTTATGACCGGTAAAGGCCCCTATAGTACCTAGGACTCCTATGCCGAAGCACCCGTAGTAAATGTTGTCGTGTATTCTGAACTCTAAGCCTACAGAGACTTTACCTGTAAGGACTTTATTGAACTTTGTTGAACTTTTGAAAAACTTTATCCCTTTTCACCGGAGCTTACAGAGACTACTGTAAAGACTCTTCAAAACAACTTTTTTCCCTTGTCTTCAACTTCAAAAGGACCATAGTCACAGGACTGGTGTGACAATTAACTTCTTTTTACATCCTGCGGTGGATGGACTAGCACCGTATGGACTGTACCTGTTTTGCCATTTTTCAGTGGTTTTTGTAAATTTTTCGTTTGAGACTCTGTAAATATGTTACCTGTTATAATATATATGTGTATTTTGAATGTAGAAGGAAAACCGGGCACTGACCTTATATTGCTGCAGTTGAAATTGTGGCACAGAACCAAGTCCAGCGTAGCTCAGCCATAGGACTTAGTCATTTTCATCCATAAAGAAAGAAGAAGGCGGCACTCATTGGACCGGTGAAGACAGGTATGTTTATTCCAGTCGCAGTATTACATCAGGTGGAGGGTGCGGGGAGGGAGGTGCAGGGATGACGGAGCCCGTTTCGAGTAGTGCTTACTCTTCAACAGATCCTGTGTACTGTGTACACAGGATCTGTTGAAGAGTAAGCACTACTCGAAATGGGCTCAGTCATCCCTGCACCTCCCTCCCCGCACCCTCCACCTGATGTAATACTGCAACTGGAATAAACATACCTGTCTTCACCGGTCCAATGAGTGCCGCCTTCTTCTTTCTTTATGGATGAAAATATATATGTGTATGTTAACCAAAAATTGTTCCTGAGTCCAGGAGTACTGACTTTACCTAGGGGGGAATGTGGCACCCTGCTGACACAAGTAACCACAGACTCACCTACAGCATGGATGGGTTTCCACAGCGGGTACATGGACACAAACAACACCTTCTACCCCATCACAGTAGGGGAGCTTCATTTGCTGCCCTTAGGCAAGATCCCCTATAAATACTGGTGCTGGGAGCGGAGTTAGTTAGGGAGTGTGCAGGCGCTACAAGAGCTGTGATCTGTACTGGTGGTCGGTGCTGCGTTAGGACCGAGCCACTCTGAACAGCCTTCGAGTAGTCCTGCAAGGCCCAAGAGTGGGGTCGGAAAGCAAGGAGAACAGAAAGAACAAAGTGGGAACCGAGGAGCCAGTGTTTGGTTCGCACAAACAACACACCCGACACCGGAGTCCAAGTCTACTGGAGAGCACCCGGCCCAGTAGAGAACACTGGTATACTGTGGAGACTTCAGTGTCCTGGGCACCTGCGCAGTCATTCACCAGTTAGCTAGGCACCGCAGAGAGAGGAACAGCGGTAGTCCATCGTGGGTGTCACACCGACAGCACAGGTGGAGAGAGAGAGCAGAGGAGGCCAGCCAAGTTTCACATGGGCCAGGGGCTTCAAACACACGGCGAAAGAGACAAGGAGGCCTTATACCCACTCACTGTGGAGACCCAGAAGTGCATCCTGAACACCCGGCAGCGCTCTGGACATTTGCCTGCAACTTCACCAGTAAAAGGTAAAGAACAGCCAGCAGTGTGTGTTAGTTCCTTACCCGCACCCCTGCCATCCACAGAGACTGTCCTGATATCCAGCAGCCCAGCCAAGTCCCTGATCCATCCCTCATCTTCATAACCAAACACCCCAGGGATCTAGCTCCGCCTGAGGGGAGCTTCAACACCTAGCTGCTCATCCATCATCCATGGAGGCCCCATGCAGCGCTGGTGCAGTCACTAGATACCACATGTGGCGTCACGATAAACTTTTAAACTTTTATTCCCATTTCAATTACCCCTTTTTAGTTGACCACCAGGGCCACGGGTCTGGGCAGGCCACCAGTGACATCCCTAACACAGCAGAGGGCCCAGATACCCGAGCCCCCATACCCTGGGCTAGTCATATACTCCTTTTGTTACACAACACACATATATGTGGTAATCCAGTTGAACTCAAACATGCTGCAGCATCGATGGTCATTAGAACAAATGTAGTCTCATCCAGTGTTGCTGGCAACTAAACTTTCAATACCATCGCAGAATTCCCTGGTGACAAGTTGGGGCACTTTCATACAGTCTTCAAAATGTTTGCTGCATAGTAACAATTGATTTATACTTCTCATACTCTAAAACACAAAACACTTTCTCATGCATAGTCGCCATTTTGGGATCTGTTGCCACCCTGCCACCTGGTGAGTCACAAGTGAGTCTGCATGTGCAGTTACAAACTCTGAGATGTGCCCTTTCAAAACTTTATTATTACATTTAGGTGAAATTTATATCTTTGCAGTAATATGACTGCAAAACACCATGAATCTTTTATAATCACTGTATATTAACAACAGCAGTAGCTCTGAAACATAAAGGAAACTTCTAACTACTGGGTCCAGGTTTGCTGAATAATACATGACAGGGCGTTGATAGGAATCGTGAGTTTGGGTTAATACTGCTGATACAAAACCATGGGACTCAGCCCAATAGAGGTTGAAAGGACAACAAAATTAGGGATACATAATGCCAGTGCAGATATGATGGCATGCTTAAAGGTCTCGTTACAAGGTACAAGATCATGAACGATATCGCTCAAACGTCACGGGTTTGGAGTCGTTCAAACAACATCATTAGGACGTCGCTGTGTGTTACACCGAGATACGACTATGATAAATCGTTGGATCGTTGATCGCAGAGTTGAGAACATGTTCTCAAATCTAACGATCCTTGATCAGCCAACCTGTTGCATCGTTGTGTGTGACACCGCAATAACGATGTCGTTAACGACTTTGCCTATTCACAACAGTGAACAAGTATCGTTCGCAGGGTTGTGCGAATGATAGCTGCTAGCTACATCTTTGGTGCATCGTCCACGATATCTAGACGTGTGACATCTCAACAACGATGTCAAAAAGATGTCCTAACGACCGTGCTCCCGTGAGATCGCTGGTGATATCGTTACAACATTGAAGCGTGTAAAAGTACCTTTAGGGGTTAAAAGCCATTAAGAGCATCATTGGACAAATTAAAGGGCTACATAATTGAGGCGTTGAGAGGCTGCATGTGCAAGGCAGCATTATGAATCCATTCCCTAGAAAAGAAGACTAAGCCTAGGAAGGTATGGGGCTGATTGAGGGATGTGAGAACAGAAATAGATTACGGTATATAATCTGAATGCGGTCAGCAGTGAGGGGTCTGGTAAGTCCATATAGACCAGGGATCTCAAACTCCACTCCTTGAGGGCCACCAAAAATGCAGGTTTTCAGGATTTCCTTAGCATTGCACACGGGTGAGAATCATCAACTGTGCAGGTGATTCAATTATAACCTGTGCAATACAAAGGAAATGCTGAAAACCTGTACTGTTGGTGGCCCTTGGGGACTGATATTTGAGATCCCTGATGCAGACAATGGCCTAGGAAATCAACCTTTGGTTTATAAAGGTTATCCTTGGAGGCCATACACCATTTTGTGCTAGAAACTGTAGGAGACTTATGGAAGCATTTCTACAGTTCTCAGCATCTAGGACACAGGTCAACAAATCGTCTATATGCTGTAACAGCACAACTAAAGTAGGTGTGGGGATCCAGCTCTGAAGAACTAACTGCAGTGCTGTTAAGTAATATGTCGGGCACCTTTTTGGTAACACTGTCAAAGCATATTTAGGACTAAATAGAAAAAATAAAATACAAGTTTAACTCACAATCCATAATTTACATTATTATCATGTCTTTAAAATATCAAGGGAGGAGGCAGGATGCATGGAAGATGACGGCTATTTTGCATTTGACCAAGCTTTAATGTGACCCGTTGAGGCATGATTAGACGCAAAATGGCCATGATCCTCCATGCATCCCTCTTCCTCCCATTATGTTTTAAGGACATGAAAGTAAAAGAATTTTATGGATGGTGATGCAACTTGTTTTTTCTTTTCAATCATGAATGTTCATATACTTTTCTAGTTGATCATCACGGAATTCAGTTGCCGGAGTGTATGTACAATTGGTTCATTTTGGTATCCAGGTAGTGCCAAATATTTTCTATAGTGATTTACTGTCCAAGTATAGTTTTCCTTAAAAGGTAAAGCCAAAAAAGGTATTGATGATCTGGTGCAGTAGTACTGAGAAAAAAAGCATTTGGCAAATCAATAACAGTATACTCCTGCGTATCTGCTGGGATTTATGCCACAGGGTGTGTGGGTTCAGTAAAATCAGTGTGATTGATGCTGTTGCTTTGTTCACTTCTTTGAAATCATGGACCATTCTATAAAGGTTCCGTCACACGCCGCCATATGGCTTCCATATCGCTGACGATTTGGACGTGAGCGCGCACGTTTCAGCGACTTTTTTGTGATCACTGTGGAGCTGTCACATCGATCTTGCGTGTGATCTCGGACGATCCTGCATTCCGGAAATCGCCTGCAGTAGACCGGAAGCGATCTTCCCTTCACACATCGCCACGTCACACACCACAATCGTAGCAGCAATGTGGGCATACTGTTTTGATAGGGGCGTGCTAGAGTGGGTTTCACCACGCCCCTATCACTGCAATTGGTGGACGGAACTGTGTTCCCATTGGTCAGCCTTGCGTGAACGCATGGGTCATCAATTAAGGCGCCTCGGATATGGCCAGCCAATTGGAACCCTCCAATCGCCGCAGATGTGACGCGAAAAAAATAACATCCAAGCACGCCTATGGTATTCATTTCAGAATCACTGTGTACGTCGCTTTCGCCCTGTCACACGGCACGATCCGCTGAAATCGCCTGGTGGATATCGCCTGATTTCAGTGCAGTGCAAGGCAATCAGGTGACGCTCCACCAGCGATTTCTCGCTGTAGAATCGCCCAGTCACACGCCAATATGCATATGTGGGAATTGCCAGCGATCTCGCCGGCGATATAGCGCTGTGTGACGGTACCTTAAGGGGCCTGCTGGCCTGGGGCAATCATCTTGACTGGGTAAAGGGGATTGTCTCAGGGAGATGTTATAAGGACAAAGGCTCCAGACTGAAGCAGTTGGGTGATCTAGCCCATTATTGCATCCTCCAGTGTTGGGGAAGGTGTGTTGGTTTGACGCCCTCCTTTAATTGTACTCTAGCTGGGGTATCTGGAAGACTGCCAATATCAGCCTTCTCCTTAGCCCTCAAACTATCGGGTATCTGTGTCAGATCTCAATCATTGTACACCACAGTATCTGTCAGGGAATGCAGTCAATGCCCACTTGAACTTCATAAAATTAACTTATTGGGTGACAAAAACTTTGTTAATATTTCTGCAAAAGAGGAGGCGAAATAAAACAAAAAGGTATGTGCCCACAGGACGTTTTTGCTGAGTTTTTCCTGCAGTTTCTGCAGCAGAAAACCATTGGTTTTATGGTAATTTATGCTAATTTGTTCCTGCGGTTTTGATTCCCAACAAAACCAATGTATTTCACAGAAGCGCTGTGCCCACACATTGGTTTTGCAAGAACTGTCAAATACCTGAGTTTTTGGTGCAGATGGGAAAGAATGGACTTGTTAATTATTTTCCTGCGTTTTTGCTAAAGTCAATGGAAAAAAACGCAGGAAAAATGCAGCTAAAAAAATGCAGTAAAAACGCACAAAAAACGCACAAAAAACGCGCAAAAAACAGAGACAAGATCATAGCTAATCTCCTGTCAAGGACTCTAGGATCCTCAGGTTTTGCTGCGTTCAGGACTGCTTAAAAAACGTCCTGTGGGCACATACCCAAATTGTTTCATTTCATTCTGCAGTGACTATTACATTGTGTCTCCAGTTAAACATGAAACATTTGGTGAAAGGTCCTCTTTAAAATTAAGTAAATTCAATCTCAAATATCAACATGACTTTTTTAAAGCTCACTTTTTTTTTGCTTTGTATACATTGTGCAATGTTTGTGGTAAATTCTCCTTTCTTCAATAGGCAAACGCACATGAATCATTTACGATTATTATGGTTCTCCAGCCATAGATAGCTCTTTATCTCCATAGCCACTGCATTGCCTATAGGCATTCAAGGAGATCTGTGCTGAAAAATTAAATAAAGATGTAATTGTTGTGTTAGATGTTATATTAAACCCAAAAATACCATGTATGAGGCTGCAGACAAGGTCACTAAGTTTTCCACAGTAATCTCATACAGGAAATGAAAATGAAAGAAATATATGTTGCACTCACAAGATTTGTTGTTGGATATGTCAAATCGCTGAAATAGTACATTTACCAGGTCAAAAGAAATATTGCCAGAAAATATACTTATCTTTAAATTACCATAACTAAACAATTTTAGATGTGGCTTTAATATAGACTTTCTAAGCAAGATACTCTTCTGTTGAATCTCAGGGGAAGAAAATCAAGGAGAGAATAGAAACAGGATTACAGAAATCTGGCACTTGAGCGACACAAATAAAAAGCATTAGCAAACAGCGACATCTCAGCGTAAAAACTGCAGGGCTGTAATAACTGGAGAGGATATGCAGAGAATGTCAGGTAAATGAGAGCCGGAGTAGGGACTCATCACCACAATATCAACACTGACATATGCTATCGCCAAGAACAACTTCAATTTTATCAACAATTATGTGTCAAAAAATAATTACTGGTCAACTCTATCATAAAGGTTAAAGAGAATTTCTATGTCGTAGCAATAGGTTTATGCATATCAGTACAATTAAAGCAAATCCAAATTGATATGCTTTTGCCACTTTTGCACATAAAAATATATTTCTTACCTCATATCTCTATACTCAGAGCCATAGCTGGTTTTTCATTAGAGCAGCTCTCTGTGCGCTTGAGTTTTGTGAGAGGAGTTGATGTTTACTTTGGTACCAGTTTGTTGTATAGATTATCAATTTTTATAACCTAGAAGATAGGATGAATACAATGCAACTCACTATGGCAATTTTAATATGGTTTTCATTTTTTTTTGTTTTTTTTAATGGCATGCACTTGATTGCTTAAATAAAGTGATAACTGTGCACTTTAGGATGCTATGAATATGGCTACACCAATTATTTGTACTTGTATTAGTTCTACTAGAGGACTTGACTATGTACGAGTTTGATGAAAGATGTTTGGGTCTGCATGATGCCATGCAATCCTGGGGGGTGTACAGGCAATGGTCAGAGTTGTGATTGCGAGGGTCTGCTGTATTCTTTTATTTGAGTACTGCTTTATTCTGTTCCATGGTACTGATCAGTTTATTTTTTGGTCTATTTTTGGTGACAACTGCAGAGGCAGTGTGTCTTTTTCTTCTTCCCCTAAGGGGCATCACCCCAAAACACGTGTCTGCACATAGAGTTTCTGGTTTGGCTTCTTAGGGCTCAGACGCACAAGCGTTGAAATCGGATGAGTGCAATGTGAGAAAATCTCGCATTGCAATCTGACCAATGTTAATGAATGTTTGGCTTCACCTTTTTTCTCATCAAGATTCTGGAGAAAAAAGTAGCAACATGCTGCTATTAGATGCAAGCCTGTTGTGAGACTCGCCAATACAAGTCAATGGGTGCGATAACAAATTGCACAGCATTCTGACAGCATTTTTAGCTTGGTCTTTACCATGCTGGAAAAAGTTAGAATAGAATAAACAGATAGGATAGATAATAGATAGATAGATAGATAGATAGATAGATAGATAGATAGATAGATAGATACCAAAAAGAAATGCAGCACTCCAAATCAAGTGTCCAAAATCTGCCTTTATTAGGCCATCAGGTGCAGTGTGCAACGTTTCAGGCACAGTCGCCCTTCCTCTAGGCTAGAGGAAGGGTGACTGTGCCTGAAACGTTGCACACTGCACCTGATGGCCTAATAAAGGCAGATTTTGGACACTTGATTTGGAGTGCTGCAATCCTTTTTGGTATCGTATGAATTGCAAACAGAAGTATTGCTTGGATTGATTTGCACCCACTGCAGAAGCCGTGCTGCTCTTTTTACTAAGATAGATAGATAGATAGATAGATAGATAGACAAAAGGGTTGAAGCAGTACTGCTTAGCTGGTTTTTCAGTGGGTGCAAAGCATACGTGGATACCCCCTCTGGGTCTCTACCATACATACAGTTTCGCAATAAAGGTCCACAGCACTCCAAATCGATGCTTGCCAAGATTTTAATCCAGCATAGGCACCAGTGTGGTGATGTTTCGAGCACCAAATGCTCTTAGTCCAGCAACCACCTCTCAGTCTGCCAAACATTTTATACAACTCATACCTATTACATCATTTCCTTACAGTATTTTACAGTTCATTAACATCACTGTATTGTACACGATATCATGTGCTATACTCTTATTGTCTCGTATTGTAAAGTCCCTTAGAAGTGCTCACTTGTGCTTATCCATTCATATTAATCACTTCAGTGCTAACTCAGCAATTTGGAAGTTAATTTACTACTATTATTTACATTTATACTGTAAACTCACAATTGTATGTTGTTAAAACATCTGGGTTTGGTTACTCATCCTCCATTACCTCTTACATGTGCTCCCAGCGTCCCGGATATGTGTATAGCATTCCCGCGCATGCTCAGTGCATCTCTGTACTTCTGCACATGCGCCAGGTTACCCTGCTGCCATGGTGATGTTGGCAGCACTCTGGCGCCATCTTGCGAGTCCAGCGCATGTGGACTACTGCTTTCACGCCGTCAGTAGGGGTCTAGTTATCCTGGCAATTAATGTGCTCCCCAATAATAACTTTGTTCTCAACTATTTAAAGTGCTGTATGTGCTCAGTGCACTGAGGGTCTTGTCCATTACGGACTTTTTATCAAACCACAACCCTATTCTACTTACGGTCCTGTTTCTGGGTAACACCTTCCTTAAGCCCTCTCCCTTCTTGCACTTTCGCCCTATTAATTCACAACAGGGTATCTAGTGCTGTGTCCACCCGGGCTAGTGGACCTGCCATTAACCCTATGTGAGTGGCCAAGGGTCCATGGGCCTTTTGGTGAATTCCCATCACATAGGACCTGACATTTTATTTAAAATTATTAGTGATATCTATAAAAGCTAATAGTGTTTTATATATAAACAAATGTGTGTTAATTTACACGTATGTGTTACAGTACATTAAGTGTCTTAACATACTGTATAAAATATATATGTGTAATAATGGATGATATCAGTCAGATATTGTATTTTACAGGAATGGGACAAAACTTTCCAGTGTTTTCATATAGTCTCCTCCACTTGACCATAAATGGATTACTTCAACGGCTTTAAATTAAAAATTTTTGGGGTCACAATCATGTAGTTGTTTAAAATGGCAAGGGAGCGTCTTCAAAACTGGATTGCCCAGATCGAGCTTAGCGGCGCCCAAAATATCCCTCATGTGTTCGCGCACCCTTACCCTGAATTCACGACTCGTGAGTCCAATATAGATAAGACCGCACGGACACGTTGCATGGTAAATTACATTCTTTGTAGTACAAGTAATGTACTTGCGTATTTTGTAGGTCTTACTACCATCTGCAGACAGAAAAGTCTGTGATCTCTGCATATTCGGACATGCTACGCAGCCACCACCCGGGAAGAATCTAGTTTGAAGTCGCCCCCCCCACTCACAATTGGTTTAACTTCTGCAACATAATGGCTGTGAACTAAACTATCTCGGAGGCTCTTACTTCTTCTTGCAGTCATTGATGGTCTATTCCCAATAGAGTCTTTCAGGGAAGGGAACTAATTGGAGGATTCCCCAATATTTATATAAGATCTTCCTAATACCATCCCACTTATTATTATACATGGTTATAAACCGAATCAAGGATCCCCCTGAGACACCATCATCTCTATTCCCTCTGCTACTACCTCGCAGCAGGGTATTACGTTCAGTCCTGCAAGCACGTTGGTAACCACGCTTTATGCATCGTCTGCTATACCCCCTATCCATGAATCTTTCTCTGAGATCTTGTGACTGTTCATGAAAATATTTTTCTATAGAGCAGAGCCTTTTGGCTCTTAAATATTGGCCAACAGGAATTGCTGAAATTGTCGAGGGGGTATGTGCAGACGTAGCATGTAGTAGTGCATTCACCGAATCTTCTTTCCTATGTATGTTAGTTTGGATTGAACCAATTGAAGCACTAATAATTTGATGTCAAGAAAATCGATCAACGATGCGTGATGCTTGTGGGTCAATTTAATATTGTATTTGTTAGAATTGAAAGAGTCCATAAACTCCTCCAATTCAACAGATGTTCCCTTCCATAGCATCAACACATCGTCGATGTATCACATCCAACAAAGTGCTTGGGTGGCGGCGTGGGCGCCCTCCCCGAAAATCTCCCTCTCCCAAAAATCCAGAAAGAGATTTGCGTAGGAGGGCGCGCACACCGCACCAATCGCTGTACCACGACATTGCAGAAAAAAAGATCTTTGAAAAGAAAAAAATTGTGAGTCAGGATGAATCTCAAAAGGTCCAGTATTAGAGTACTTATTCATTTCTCCCACTTACTATTCTCCAAGTAAAAAGTGGCAGCCCGTAGACCGTCTTCATGATGAATAGATGAATATAACGATTCCACGTCAGCTGTCACCAATAAGGTGTCAGTATCCACAAAGATCCCATCTAGCTGCCCCAGGACGTCCGAGGTGTCACGGACATAGAAGGGGAGCGTTTCTACTAAGGGGTGCAGGTAAAACTCAATGAACCTGCACACCGGCTCACACAGCCCTCCTATCTCGGACACAACCGGACGTCCCGGGGGGCAGAGGGGATCCTTGTGGATCTTTGGTAGAAGATAAAAATTGGGAATTACAGGTTCTTCTACCAGGAGACCCTCCGTTACTTTTTTGGAAATAATTCCCACCTGGAATGCCTCATCCACTATCTTGAATAGTTCCATCAAAAAACCCTTTAGGGGACTATGAGTTAGTGCTGAGTAGTTGTGGCGATCTCTTAGCTGCCTAAAGGCCTCTTTTTCATACATACTTGCGGGCCAAATTACCACGTTACTCCCCTTGTCTGCCGGTTTTATAACTACGTCTCAAATTCCCTCCGATTCCTTAAGTGCCTGGCGTTGGGGGCGGGTTAGATTATTTCGCCCCCCCCCATTGGTTTTTCAATTTATTTAAATCTCTAGCCACTAATCTATGGAATGTTTCTATTTCAGGGCAGAGAGACAAGGGGGGAAACGTGGTAGAATGTGGGTATATGCATGTAGGAAAGATAGATGTAACACCTACCGATTGTTCCAAATCACCCTCCTCCAGGTCCTCAAGTATTTCAACCGTCCTTTGTTCTAAATTCTCAACATCAACACCACCACTGTCACCTCTGGTATGAATTTTTCATAGAATCAACTTTCTTGTAAACAGGTGCAAATCTTTTAAGGCTACAAAAAAATCAAAATTATTATCCGGAACAAATGATAAACCTAATTTCAGAATGTCAATCTAAGTATCACTCAGCCTGTGGCCTGAAAGATTTATTACCTCCAAATCTGCATTCCTGGTTTTTTTACTCAACGGTTCTGAGGGTGAGATGCTTTGTTTCCCTTTATTCACTTCTTCTTTTGGGAACCTTGGCAACAGACCTTTCCCAGTAATCTGATACTCTTCCAGAGATGACAGTGAGGATACGGATACTGGATTTCCCTGAGGATCTTTTGGAAGGCTCTTTGGCAGACTCTTAGGTGGACCTTGTGGTTTTTTCTTACCACTTTTCAATTTATATACAGAATAATTTTTATAGTCCAAACAATCTCTTTTGTATTTCTTAGTTTTCGTTGACAAGATTTCTTTCTCTCACTTCTGTTTAGATTGTTCACCGAATGGACTTAAAAACAGACAAAAAAACTCACCAAAATTTGCCAGGTAAATACCCATTGCACTTAGCAGCGGCTGTCAGCTCCTCTGGAGGCAACACAGGTGTCTGTATGCCGGTACTCAATCACCTGCAACCCACAGTGGGGGCGGTTGTGGCACCAGCGTCCGGCCATGCTGTCAGGGAGGTGACTGGTGGCATTTAAAGACACGAGGTTACCAAGGGCTCTGCCATTCACGGTGCATGCAAGGCATAGTGTCAGAGCAGCCTATTGGTCACGCCCTTCTATTAGATCAGGCGGGCTGTTCCGCACTGATTACATGCCTCACATAACGACAGACGCCCCCCAGAGGGCTCAGCCTCAAACTGCAGATGAAAAAAATGCAATAAAACACTAAAGATGAAAAATGTGAGGTGTTTGTTGGTATTTTGGCCAAAAAACGTAAGCTGGTAACCCACGGTCAAGGGCCCTCACGCTTACCAGTCCTAACCACATGCCTTTTGAGACATGTACAATTTAATTTAGATTGTTCACCGAATGGACTTAAAAACAGACAAAAAAACTCACCAAAATTTGCCAGGTAAATACCCATTGCACTTAGCAGCGGCTGTCAGCTCCTCTGGAGGCAACACAGGTGTCTGTATGCCGGTACTCAATCACCTGCAACCCACAGTGGGGGCGGTTGTGGCACCAGCGTCCGGCCATGCTGTCAGGGAGGTGACTGGTGGCATTTAAAGACACGAGGTTACCAAGGGCTCTGCCATTCACGGTGCATGCAAGGCATAGTGCCTTGCATGCACCGTGAATGGCAGAGCCCTTGGTAACCTCGTGTCTTTAAATGCCACCAGTCACCTCCCTGACAGCATGGCCGGACGCTGGTGCCACAACCGCCCCCACTGTGGGTTGCAGGTGATTGAGTACCGGCATACAGACACCTGTATTGCCTCCAGAGGAGCTGACAGCCGCTGCTAAGTGCAATGGGTATTTACCTGGCAAATTTTGGTGAGTTTTTTTGTCTGTTTTTAAGTCCATTCGGTGAACAATCTAAATTAAATTGTACATGTCTCAAAAGGCATGTGGTTAGGACTGGTAAGCGTGAGGGCCCTTGACCGTGGGTTACCAGCTTACGTTTTTTGGCCAAAATACCAACAAACACCTCACATTTTTCATCTTTAGTGTTTTATTGCATTTTTTTCATCTGCAGTTTGAGGCTGAGCCCTCTGGGGGGCGTCTGTCGTTATGTGAGGCATGTAATCAGTGCGGAACAGCCCGCCTGATCTAATAGAAGGGCGTGACCAATAGGCTGCTCTGACACTATGCCTTGCATGCACCGTGAATGGCAGAGCCCTTGGTAACCTCGTGTCTTTAAATGCCACCAGTCACCTCCCTGACAGCATGGCCGGACGCTGGTGCCACAACCGCCCCCACTGTGGGTTGCAGGTGATTGAGTACCGGCATACAGACACCTGTGTTGCCTCCAGAGGAGCTGACAGCCGCTGCTAAGTGCAATGGGTATTTACCTGGCAAATTTTGGTGAGTTTTTTTGTCTGTTTTTAAGTCCATTCGGTGAACAATCTAAATTAAATTGTACATGTCTCAAAAGGCATGTGGTTAGGACTGGTAAGCGTGAGGGCCCTTGACCGTGGGTTACCAGCTTACGTTTTTTGGCCAAAATACCAACAAACACCTCACATTTTTCATCTTTAGTGTTTTATTGCATTTTTTTCATCTGCAGTTTGAGGCTGAGCCCTCTGGGGGGCGTCTGTCGTTATGTGAGGCATGTAATCAGTGCGGAACAGCCCGCCTGATCTAATAGAAGGGCGTGACCAATAGGCTGCTCTGACACTATGCCTTGCATGCACCGTGAATGGCAGAGCCCTTGGTAACCTCGTGTCTTTAAATGCCACCAGTCACCTCCCTGACAGCATGGCCGGACGCTGGTGCCACAACCGCCCCCACTGTGGGTTGCAGGTGATTGAGTACCGGCATACAGACACCTGTATTGCCTCCAGAGGAGCTGACAGCCGCTGCTAAGTGCAATGGGTATTTACCTGGCAAATTTTGGTGAGTTTTTTTGTCTGTTTTTAAGTCCATTCGGTGAACAATCTAAATTAAATTGTACATGTCTCAAAAGGCATGTGGTTAGGACTGGTAAGCGTGAGGGCCCTTGACCGTGGGTTACCAGCTTACGTTTTTTGGCCAAAATACCAACAAACACCTCACATTTTTCATCTTTAGTGTTTTATTGCATTTTTTTCATCTGCAGTTTGAGGCTGAGCCCTCTGGGGGGCGTCTGTCGTTATGTGAGGCATGTAATCAGTGCGGAACAGCCCGCCTGATCTAATAGAAGGGCGTGACCAATAGGCTGCTCTGACACTATGCCTTGCATGCACCGTGAATGGCAGAGCCCTTGGTAACCTCGTGTCTTTAAATGCCACCAGTCACCTCCCTGACAGCATGGCCGGACGCTGGTGCCACAACCGCCCCCACTGTGGGTTGCAGGTGATTGAGTACCGGCATACAGACACCTGTGTTGCCTCCAGAGGAGCTGACAGCCGCTGCTAAGTGCAATGGGTATTTACCTGGCAAATTTTGGTGAGTTTTTTTGTCTGTTTTTAAGTCCATTCGGTGAACAATCTAAATTAAATTGTACATGTCTCAAAAGGCATGTGGTTAGGACTGGTAAGCGTGAGGGCCCTTGACCGTGGGTTACCAGCTTACGTTTTTTGGCCAAAATACCAACAAACACCTCACATTTTTCATCTTTAGTGTTTTATTGCATTTTTTTCATCTGCAGTTTGAGGCTGAGCCCTCTGGGGGGCGTCTGTCGTTATGTGAGGCATGTAATCAGTGCGGAACAGCCCGCCTGATCTAATAGAAGGGCGTGACCAATAGGCTGCTCTGACACTATGCCTTGCATGCACCGTGAATGGCAGAGCCCTTGGTAACCTCGTGTCTTTAAATGCCACCAGTCACCTCCCTGACAGCATGGCCGGACGCTGGTGCCACAACCGCCCCCACTGTGGGTTGCAGGTGATTGAGTACCGGCATACAGACACCTGTGTTGCCTCCAGAGGAGCTGACAGCCGCTGCTAAGTGCAATGGGTATTTACCTGGCAAATTTTGGTGAGTTTTTTTCTCTCACTTCTGGAAACTTTTGTTAAGTTCTGCACTAAATTTTTTCATTGCCTCCACTGATAGCCCACCAGTAAGTTTTTCCTGTATCTTATTTATCTCAATTTCAATTGAGGCTAGAGATGCCTCATTCAACTTAATCAACAGGTTCATATAACCTCGTGAACAGCTAGTGGACAGATCCTCCCATTCCTGTTTAATCTGCAGATCATCCACTTTAAATGACGGAAACACTTGTATCCGTAAGCCACGTGGTACAAGGTTCTGTGCTAAATAGCGTTCTAAGAACACCTTGTTCCACCATATGCAGGTCCTTTGATTTAGAAGCTGCTTCAATTTTGCCCTCTGACCTGATAGAGCTCTTGAGTCGGTATTAACTACCACCCCTGTATCTTCCTTGAAGACTGAGTCCAACTGTGTTTGCCAGGTTGTTACCCTGGCTTTATAATCCATTCAGTTCAACGAAAAAGCTTTAGCACACAGAAAAATACCAATTAGTATACCTAGTTGAAACACAAATGGATAATCCAACATCATCAAAGGGCCTCTCCTGAAATTCATCTATTACAATTTTTGGAGCAATGGAGAGTTTATGCCCTTATAAATAATCCGCAACCAGATAAGCTACATACAGTATAAATGTTTTTGGAGCAGTTAAGAAGTACAAGAAGTTCTATTACCAACAAGTGACATAAGATCACGGTGTAAAGAACATAGGCAGCAGGAAATCTATATACGGTACACAGACCTAGGGTCATATACAGTCATAGCCTCCTTATGGAAGGAATTTCCTTATACAGATAATATCTCCCAAGGATAGCTCCCTATATTCCCATTAGAGCCAGAATAGAAATGCCCTGTTGTGATAGTCCTGCTTACCCATTTGTCCAGTGATGACTTTATGTACCCCCCTAGACAGGCGAGTGGTGGTCCAGCTTGATTGCCGCACTGGCGCAGCAGTGCCGCATCCCGGCGTCTGGTTCCGGCCATTAGCAACTGGAAATGCGTCATTTGAAATGCGCCATTTCCGGTCGTAAGGAAGCCTTACGCCATCACCATGGAGACGCGCCACTGCGCCTGCGCGGACCCCAGTCCCACCATCTTTGCTGAGGGTAAATCTTACCTTCAACATATAATTTTTCATTTGGAGCGCTCCTTTTACTTAAACAGGGGAGAGGGCGGTTTTAGTATGGGATAAATCTATTCACTCAGCTATGGCTTATATTCCTACTTAAATATGGCGGTCAAATTTTGATTCCATCACATTAATAAGGTCCAAAACTGAATTAGCCAGACATATACCCCAAATCCTCCCAGGACCTAATAGGAGATTCATATAAAATATTACATGTTTATTAAAACCGTTTTAGTTCACACATTGGTTAAAAAGAACATAATAAATGCTAACAACTGTTACTATGATACAATATGGGTATAAAGAGAAATATTACCCTTACATTGTTTTTGGCAAAATTGGCCAGTGGCCAGAGGGGGCCCCTCCTGTAACCAGAACTACAATAACCATAAAAAGAAGGAGGTTTTTGGCTCTGTTTTTTTTATCATTTTAGCACAATAATCCATGCTGTGCTTACTTAACTCAAGATTTTATTATAACTAGTAAAAAGGCCCGATGCAATTGCATCAGGAGCACGGTGAAATGAATTGTATGTATAGAGGCGGGTCAGTGGGTAGCCGAGTATAGAGGGGGCTCTGTGGGTAGCAGAGTATACAGGCGGGTGTGTGGGTAGCAGAGTATACAAGTGGCTCTGTGGGTAGCAGAGTATACAGGCGGCTGTGTGGGTAACAGAGTATCCAGGCGGCTCTGTGGGTAGCAGAGTATAGAGGCGGGTGTGTGGATAGCAGTGTGTGATGTGGCGGGAGGCTGGAGGGTGAGGAGCAGAGGCTGGAGGGGTGAGGAGAGCAGAGGCTGGAGGGGTGAGGAGAGCATTGGTAGGGCGTCACTGCCACTCTGCGCTCTTTGTGGCCTCCTGTGCTCCCTTTGATCACCCGATGTTCTCTTTGGCCCTGTGTTCCGCCTTTTGTCTCTGCCCCCCTTCCCTCTGTTTTGTCCCCCATGTCTTTGCCCTGTATTCCATCTCTCTTCTTCCCCGTGTCTGTGCCCCCCTTTCTTTTCTGTGCTACCTTCTTTAGTCTCTCTGCCCCCTTCCGTTTCTCAGCTCCTCCTTTTGAGTCTGTGCCCCCCATTCCTTACTGTGCTCTGCCCTTTTGTCTCTCTATCCCCCTTTCCTTGGTGTGCAAATCTTCTGTTTCTGTGGCCCCCCTTCCCACTTTCTGCGTCACCCTTTCATATTTCTGGTCTCCCCTTACTTGTCTCTGCCCCCCCTTCAGTGTCTCTGGGCTCCTTTAGTAATTCTGGTGACCCCATGTGCTTGCCCCCCCCTTCAGTCTCTCTGGCCCCCTTAAGTGTTTGTGGTCCCCCCTTGTTTATCTGTCCCCCTTCAGTCTTTCTTGTCTCCCCTGGTGTCTCTGGCCCTTTCAATCTTTGTGGTCCCCCCTTATGTCTCTCTGCCCCTTTTCATCTCAGCTCCCCCTGCCCTTCGTCTCTGTGCAACCCTTCAGTGTTTCTGGTCCCCATTCTGTGTCTCTGCTCCCCCTTCCCTCTCTCTGCCCCCCTTTTAGTCTCTGTGGTCCCCCTTCAGTGTTTCTGTTTTCCCTTCAGTGTTTCTGCTACCTCGTTATTTCTGTGTCCCCCCTTTCAGTTGGTCCCCTTTATGTTTCTCTGCTCCTCTTGAGTATTTCTGCTCCCTTGGTATGTCTTTCAGGCCCCTTCCCTGTCAGCTTCCCCCCTTTTGTCTTTATGGTCCCCCTTTATATCTCTGTGGCCCCCTTGAGTGTTTATTGTCCCCCTTATGTGTGTTAGCTTACCTTAATTATTTCTGGGCTCTCTTCCATCTTTGCTGCGGGCCTTTTGTCTGTATGTTGGGCCCTTTCATTTCTCTGCCCTCTCTTCAGTCTTTCTGGTAATTGGCCTTGTTTCTTAGCCTCCCCCTTTAGGGTTTGTGGTCCTCCTTATGTCTCTCAGCTGCCGTAGAGTATTTCAGGTCCCCCCTTATGCGTCTCTGGTCCCCTTAAATATTTATTCCTCCCCCCCTTAATCTCTATGCCCCCCCTTCCATCTGTATGTCCCCCCCCCCTCATCTCTCTGGCTGTCTTCAGTCTTTGTGGTCCTGCTTATGTCTATGTGCCGCCCCTTTATCTGTCTGTCCCCCTTCAGTGTTTCTGGTGGCCCCTTATATCTCTGTGCCCCCTCCCTTTTTGTGTGTATGTTAGCCCCTTAATCAGTCTGGCCCCCTTCAGTATTTATGGTCCCCCCTTATGTGTCTGTGGCCCCCATTTTGTGTGTATGTTAGCCCCTTCATGTATCTGCCCCCCTTCAGGTTTTCTGGTCCCCCTTATGCCTCTCTGCTCCCCTTCAGTCATTCAGGTCACCTCTTATGTCTCTCTGGCCCCCTTCAGTGTTTCTGGTCCCCCCTTACTTCTCTATGCTCCCCTTCAGTCATTCTGGTCCCCCTTTGCCTCTCTGCCCACCTTGAGTCATTGTGATCTCCCCTTATGTGTCTGTGGCTCCCCTTCAGTCTTTCTGGATTCCTTTATGTGTCTCTGGCTCACATCCTTCTCTGCTCCCCCTCTTTCATCTTTCTGCAGTCCCCTTACCTCTGTCTGTCCCCTGTTCCGGTTTTCTGGTGTTCCCTTATGTGTCTGTGGTCCCCCTATTTCTGCAGTAGTCTTGTGTCTCTTCATTTTTTCAGCTCCCGTTATGTCTCAGTTTCCTCTCTAGTGTTTGAGCGACCCCCTTCGGCTTCTCTGTCTCCCCTTCCCTCCTTCCCAGCTGTGACAGCTCCTTGTCATAGCTGGGAAGCAGTGTAGAATGCAGGAGGCGGAGCTATGGCAATGTACGGTCATGTGACTGATCACATGACTGTGACATCACCAAAGGTCCTATCCGAATAGGTAAGTAATTTCTTGGGGGTCTGGGGGCGCCGAAGGGGGTGCGGGGGTGTCCTGCGAGGGTGTGGGGGGGCCGGAGGGAGGGGTGGGGGCTCTATTGCGAGGGGGCTGCGGGCAGCAAAAGGGGGGGTGGTGGTGCGAGGGTGTACTGACGGGGTGTGTGGACGCAAGAGTAGTATGGGGGTGTGGGACACCGGAGGAGGGGGTGTACTGCAGGGGGTGTTTGGGCGGTGTGCGGGGTCAGCGGCAGGCGGTGTGGGCTTGTGTAATGCCGCTCCCCCTGTGTCTGCCGCTGGAGACTCAGGGCTGACACTCTCCAATGGACGGTGAGGCCCTGGCGGCGGGGGAGCGCGAGCATTGGTGGGGGTAGCTGGTGTCCGGCGACAGCCTTTTTGCGCTTCCGGTCAGCGTGTGATAGCAGCACAGTGACCGGAAGCGCAAAACTGCTGATTATGTATATAGATGTTTTGCATTGCATATAAAATCCATCTCATAAAGCATGTACAGTGTAGATACAAATAGTTTTTTTTATTTAAGGTTACAACAGTGATCAAATATTAATGTGATTGTGACATTAAAATTACCAAAAGTCAGAGGTAAAGATTCCCCTGTTTTTTATAGACAGGGTTAATGTGAGGGTTTGTTTACCTCAATTTTGGTGTGATCTTACAAGGTATATTAGGGGGCTGATATCAAGTCAGTGCATTGACATCTCACTTACCGTATATACTCGTGTATAAGCCGACCCGTGTATAAGCCGACACCCCTACTTTTGCCCCCAAAACCTGGGAAAACCTATTGACTCGTGTATAAGCCGAGGGTGGACCCCAGCACAGGTATACAGCCCCCAGCAGTGTGGTATACAGCAGCCCCAGAGGTATATACAGCAGCCCCAGTGGTAGTATACAGGAGCCCCAGTGGTATATACAGCAGCAGCAGCAGCCCCAGTGGTTAGTATACAGCAGCCCCAGAGGTATATACAGCCCCAGTGGTACTATACAGCAGCCCCAGTGGTAGTATACAGCAGCCCCAGTGGTAGTATACAGCAGCCCCAGTGGTAGTATACAGCAGCCCCAGTGGTAGTATACAGCAGCCCCAGTGGTAGTATACAGCAGCCCCAGAGGTATATACAGCCCCAGTGGTAGTATACAGCAGCCCCAGTGGTAGTATACAGCAGGCCCAGTGGTAGTATACAGCAGCCCCAGTGGTAGTATACAGCAGCCCCAGAGGTTGTATACAGCAGCCCCAGTGGTATATACACAGCCCCAGTGGTACTATACAGCAGCCCCAGTGGTAGTATACAGCAGCCCCAGGGTTGTATACAGCAGCCCCAGGGTAGTATACAGCAGCCCCAGAGGTAGTATACAGCAGCCCCAGAGGTATATACAGCCCCAGAGGTATATACAGCAGCCCTAGTGGTGTATACAGCAGCCCCAGGGGTGTATACACACAGCAGCCCCAGGGTGTATACACAGCAGCAGCAGCCCCAGGGTGTATACACCAGCAGCCCCAGGGTGTATACAAGCAGCAGCCCCAGGGTGTATACACCAGCAGCCCCAGGGCTGTATACAGCAGCAGCCCCAGGGCTGTATACACCAGCAGCCCCAGGGCTGTATACAGCAGCAGCCCCGGAGGTATACAGCCCCCATCAAGCTCCAGGGCCCCCCCCCCTCGCGGAGCCTGTAAAGGAAATCAACTTTCAGTGTCCCGCGCTGTCCCCGCGCGCCGACAACGAAAACCCTGGCTTCATTCCGCGTCTTCCGGCTTCCTTTTGTCCGGGCAATGCGTCATTGCCCGGCCACAGGACACGGCAAGACGCATTGGGGAAAGCACCGGGGATCGTGGTCGTTCGGCAGCAGCGGGACAGCGCGGGACACTGATAAGTATGATTTTCCTTTACAGGCTGCCGCGCAAGGGGGGGGGGGCCCTGGAGCTTGATGGGGGGGGCCTGTATACCTCCGGGGCTGCTGCTGCTGTCAGTATACTCGCGTATAAGCCGAGGGGGGACTTTTCAGCCCAAATTTTGGGCTGAAAAACTTGGCTTATACGCGAGTATATACGGTAACTAGCAAACCTCCATTATTCCCTCCTGTGATATATCTACCACCAATTTAATTGACTATATTGAAGCCTTCCCAATAAAGTGCAAGTGCCTCAGAACCGCAATAATGAGCGCTCAAGGGGAAGATTTCCCTCCTAACCCACAACCCTCAGGCTTACCCATGTCTTGCAGGGGAATCAGATGTCCGGGTTCCTGCAGAAGCTTTTTCAATGGGGTCCCTTGTAACAACAGTTACTATGATACAATATGTGTGCAGGAAATCAATAAAGAACTCCTTTTATAAGAACTCTCCTCTTCTTCCATTCTCCTCATGTGCAAATTTGGAGCTTCCAATCAGGGGAGAAACACTAAATGGTTAAAAACAAAGGAAAGAGAGCAAAAGAAAAAGTAGTTAAAACCGAATCGCATAACACGATACATAAAGGGGGGAATCCCTCGCAAGAATAAACCCTTAAGGTACCTTTACACGCCACCAGTGAAAGGTAGCAACTGCCTGGCATTAGGGATAATTGTGCCTGTTGCCATGAAATTGCTACGAAATGGCGGCGTGTAAATAGGGCAGTTCCTGCCGGTGTCCTGCAGTTGACTCAGATACCTGTTGCTGAGCCGTGCTCAAAAACTGAAGGCAACACAAAGGCACAATTGCCATGGTAGTGGCGTCTAAACGAGGCACAGGCATGGATGTTGCGTCACCTAGTGATTTCACTGGGGCGTGCCACAGAGTCATGGATACCACGCCCCATCAGCGATCATTGGTGGGGGCTACTGTGCTACCATTGGCTGTCCCTACACAGGGCGCCATATTTAAAGAGCTGTCCATTCACACTACACAATTGGAATGGCGTCATGTATTAGCCAGCCTTCATGCGCAGGTTGGCCAATCATGATGCTATTGCGTTGTCCAATCAGCGTACGAGCGTCACAGAATACACAACTCTGTCACACCTATGTACTTTCAGCGCGAAAGATGTACGCCTATATTCCTTTGTGGTAGCAGCGTGTAAAGCAGGGAAGGTATTCAACAGGAAGTAAGCCGCAGGATCTGTCGGCACTTCCGTGGAACAAAGATACCTTCAGTGGAGCACGCAATGGCGGCGTCTATATGCGGCATCAGCGATCGGTATCCACCGTTAAAAACGTGCACGTGCGGTGGATACCTGTTGCTAGGCACAGTGGCGGCGTGTAAAGGTACCTTAAAGGTCAAAAGACAAAACGAGCAGCATCCATTCAGAAGACTAGGGATCTCGCGTACATATATATGTGTAATAATGGATGATATCAGTCAGATATTGTATTTTACAGGAATGGGACAAAACTGAGTATGGAGGAGGAGCTGTGATGGTGTGGGGTGCTTTGCTGCTTTGAAGCTCATCAAGAGAATGCCAATAGTGTGCAAAGCAGTAATCAAAGCAAAAGGTGGCTACTTTGAAGAACCTAGAATATAAAACATATTTTCAAGTTGATTCACACTTTTTTGTTAAGTATATAATTCCACGTGTTAATTCATAGTTTTGATGCCTTTAGTGTGAATCTACAATTTTCATAGTCATGAAAATACAGAAAATCTTTGAATGAGAAGGTGTGTCCAAACTTTTGGTCTGTACTGTATGTGCATGGAGAGTTTTGATGTCTACCTACATCTCTAACTAACACTATACAATTGTCCGTGTGTGGACACATAACCATGTGTGAATCCATATAATATGGACATGGAGACACAGTCAAAGCATACAGTGTGTGTGCAAGGACTGGATTGGTGTACAGGACATATGCACAAAATGCAGCATGGACCCATAAAGAACATTGTGGCCTCATATACCTTTGTGCACGGCATAATGCTATGTGCAACTGCCCTGTAGTTACAAGTAAAGACAGACACAGGCAGTTCTGATCAGATTTTTTATATCAAATGTGTGCACAAAACCAAAAATAAACAACAACATACATAACAAAACAACAAATGTCAACTCAAACAATGGCCATAAGAACCCAAAAATAAACAATTCCTAGTAATAATTTTGCAGCTTAAAAATACAACCACCAAAAAAAAGGAAACATCGAAACAAATTACAAACCAACATAAACACACACACCTCCTGGTGCAGCCACACTAGTGACTATACCCTCCTCCTGCTGGTGGTGCCTGACTACCCCAGCCACCCTACACCTGTTCTTGCTGCCAGCCCACTGCCCCAGGGCCATTGAAGTAGGAGCAGTAGCAGTCCCTGCTGCTCCTGGCATTCTGCAGACTCAGACCCTGGCTCAGCGGCTGGAGTGGCGCCAGACCTGGTTGCACGCCACGTCCCGGGACAGACTTCCCCTGTTGTGGAGTCCACTGAATCCACATAACTTGACTGCGTGTATGATGTAGTATCCCTATGTGGCGCCCCGCAACGAGTGCGTCACAAGAGGGTATTGCAGCCATAAATGCAGCCGCAATATTCTCTGACACAGCAGTGATCTGGTTAACTTAGAAATCCAACCCTGCATGCATCACCTAGAACAGAGGGCCAATCCTAGGTCCTGGTGGGCGGAGTGCTAGGGAAGTGAGTAGGAGAACAGACCCTTAGTCATAGAGAGAAGGAATCTAGAACTTGACCTGAGCAGTCTAGAACTTGGAGAGGAGCGGGGGCTCCGCACCCCGTGCAGCCCCCGGGCCGTCACCGGTCGGGTGTCAGCACCTGAGGCCTCAACAACCGGGATCGGGCATCATTACCACGGGTTCCAAAAGACTCCCGTGCCCACAACCACAGCCGGTTCACTGGTACCGAAGCTGGCAGCAGTTCACCTCTGCTACGCGAACCAGAAGCGTGGAGGAGCAGCTTCACAGGAGCACCCCACCACCAGCCAACTTCCAGTCGTCTAACCAGCGGTGTACCCACTGAGGGATCCAAGGCTCCCCAAAACATCCATAACATACATCTTGGATAGGGCATTGAAGCAGCCTCCCCGTACCCGACCTGGTATTCCTGGGCGACACTGGCAACCACTTAGTTAGAATGGAGGAACACTGCGGATTTCTAAGGGACACCATCACTGCTGAGTCCACCCGGTCCACTACCCGTGAACTGTATACCATGTACTGCCTGCTGGTTACAGTAAAGACCCGTTGCAGAGACTTTCTGTGTCCGTGCTTCCTTATGAACTGTCCGTCCGTACTACAAGGTAACCGCAGCTGCCGCACAACATCTTAAGCAGCTCCAGCCTCCGGGGATCACCGCTCAGCCTGTGGGGAGCGTTCCAACTTGCTGCTGTCCATCCCCCGGAGGTTCCGCAGCGTCGGTAACGATTACCGAAACTACTCATAGGTGGCGTCACGAATAAATTAAACCCCTTTAATCTGTTCCCGACAAGACGTCTTCAACTTTTGATCTGCACTACACCGGGCCCCACTACCGGCAGGCGCGGTCCACCCGTGACAAGGAGGAAGGAAGCATCGCCTGTCTAAACCGGAGTCCCGGCCACGGTGAGTCACCTACGACTTAGGAAGTTATGCAGCACACAGCATGCCAGCACTTCTGTATCTATAAATTCCAGTAGCATATTCAAAGGCATATGAAACACACGGAATCTATTGGCCATGATCCCGAATGCATTTACAACCACACGACGTGCCTGGGATAGCCAGTAATTGAAAATTCGTTGCTCAGAAGTAACATTCCTCTGGGGATATGGCCGTAATAGGTGAGCATGAAGAGGAAAAGCTTCATCCCCCATAAACGCAAAATTGAGATTGCCAGATGTGACATCATTTGAGGGCAAGTTAAGAGCACCTCTCCTCAGGTCTTGCCCAAAGAAGCTGTGTCCAAACACACCCCCATCTGAGACACGCCCATTCATGCCAACATCCACGCACAGGAACTCATAGTGAGCATCTACAAGGGTCAGGAGGACCAAGCTAAAAATACCCTTTATAGTTGTAATAAAAGGACCCCTAGTTGGGGGGTTGCGTGATCCTCACATGCTTACCATCCAATGCCCCACCGCAGTTTGGAAATTGCCAGCGTTCCTCAAAACCACTGGCAACGTTAATCCATTCTGCGATGGTTGTTAAGAAACACATATAGGATGGCTGCAGGCAGGGCCGCTACTAGGTGGTTACAGCCCTTATTGCAGTGAGGGGCCCGGGGCCTGACTGCAGGGGGAGTGGCCATTAGACAGGGGCAGGAGGGGCCCGGCCATTCTGGTGGGGGCGTGGCTATTGGGAGCAAGGAGGCCCGCCCCCTTTCTCAGACAGGGGGCCCCCTGAGCTGCATGATCGCTCCCCCCACTGCCGAGTACCTGTGTGCAGGGATCTGCCAGCTGCCCACTCCCTTCCCAACCAGGAAGTGCACGTGACGTCACTGAGCACCTCCTTATTGAACAGGAAGGACTGGAGGCGGGGCCGCAGGGGGAGAAGCCCCTCTGGAGTAAAGATAGTCCATAGATGGCGCCTGGTTACTAGGGGAGGAGGCCACGGCTCCACCGCTATAATACATGATGATGCACCTGCTCCTCTGGTCTCCTTTTCGGTCCCATCTATCCTGCACAGCATCAAGTGGGTAGGCGGAGCCAAGTGGGGGACAACAACAACAAGAGCTTGCAGAAAGCATGTGGAGAGAGGAGTGAAGTGAGCAGCCACAGGAGCACCCCTCCTCCTCCTCCTATAATGTCACCACCAGCTCAGCAGTCGGGAGTAGGGGAGGGGGAGAGAAGGTGGCTGACAGGAGCCTCCAGAATGTGTGTACAGACATGCATCTTCTGCTGATTTCAACTACAGGCCTCCCTCACTGGGTACACCATGATGATGAAGAAGAGAGTGAGTATATATATATATGTATATCTACTATATAATTGCCGTAGCACGTTTTGTGTCGGACCCCGCACGTCGTGGCTATGTCACACTGTGACGTCACCACGCCGTGCGAGGCATTGCCCGCGTAGCGGCCATTGCGACCGCCGCTGTCATCCCGCCACTCGGCATGAGGGGCCCATTGCCTCCACCCCCTGGGGGGCCCCGTGCTCACCACAGCCGCCCGCCGTGCGCCCGGAGAGGAGGGAGGACGGAACTTCCTGTCCGGCAGCTCTGCCCGCCCCTCCTCTCCTCCTACAGCACACGCACGCCGGTGGCGGTGAGTCCCCCCGGCCCTCACATCTGTATGACAGCACCCCCCCCCCCTCCAGCCTCCGCTCTCCCCTCCAGCCTCCGTTCTCCTCTCCAGCCTCCCTTATGCCCTCCAGCCTCTGCCATCCAGCCTCCGCTCTCCCCTCCAGCCTATCCCCTCCAGCCTCCGCTCTGACCTCCAGCCTCTGCCCTCCAGCCTCCGCTCTGCCCTCCAGCCTCCGCTCTAACCTCCAGCCTCTGCTCTCCCCTCCAGCCTCTGCTCTCCCCTCCAGCCTCTGCTCTCCCCTCCAGCCTCCGCTCTCCCTCCAGCCTCCGCTCTCCCCTCCAGCCTCCGCTCTGCCCTCCAGCCTCTGCTCTGCCCTCCAGCCTCTGCTCTCCCCTCCAGCCTCCGCTCTCCCCTCCAGCCTCCGCTCTCCCCTCCAGCCTCCGCTCTCCCCTCCAGCCTCTGCTCTCCCCTCCAGCCTCTGCTCTCCCCTCCAGCCTCTGCTCTCCCCTCCAGCCTCCGCTCTCCCCTCCAGCCTCCGCTCTGCCCTCCAGCCTCCGCTCTGCCCTCCAGCCTCCGCTCTGCCCTCCAGCCTCCGCTCTGACCTCCAGCCTCCGCTCTGACCTCCAGCCTCCGCTCTGACCTCCAGCCTCTGACCTCCAGCCTCTGACCTCCAGCCTCCGCTCTGACCTCCAGCCTCCGCTCTGACCTCCAGCCTCCGCTCTGACCCCCAGCCTCCGCTCTGACCCCCAGCCTCCGCTCTGACCTCCAGCCTCCGCTCTGACCTCCAGCCTCCGCTCTGACCTCCAGCCTCTGCCCTCCAGCCTCCGCTCTGACCTCCAGCCTCTGCTCTGACCTCCAGCCTCCGCTCTAACCTCCAGCCTCCGCTCTAACCTCCAGCCTCTGCTCTCCCCTCCAGCCTCTGCTCTCCCCTCCAGCCTCCGCTCTCCTCTCCAGCCTCCGCTCTGCCCTCCAGCCTCCGCTCTGCCCTCCAGCCTCTGCTCTCCCCTCCAGCCTCCGCTCTCCCCTCCAGCCTCCGCTCTCCCCTCCAGCCTCCGCTCTCCCCTCCAGCCTCCGCTCTCCCCTCCAGCCTCCGCTTTCCTCTCCAGCCTCCGTTCTCCCCTCCAGCCTCTGCCCTAAAGCCTCTCCCCTCCAGCCTCTCCCCTCCAGCCTTTCCCCTCCAGCCTGTCCTTTCCAACTTCCAGCCAATCCCCTCCAGCCTCCAGCCAATCCCCTCCAGCCTCCGCTCTCCCCTCCAGCCTCCGCTCTCCCCTCCAGCCTCCGCTCTCCCTCCAGCCTCTGCTCTCCTCTCCAACCTCCGTTCTCCCCTCCAGCCTCTGCCCTAAAGCCTCTGCCCTCCAGCCTCTCCCCTCCAGCCTTTCCCCTCCAGCCTCTCCTTTCCAGCCTCCAGCCAATCCCCTCCAGCCTCCAGCCAATCCCCTCCAGCCTCCGCTCTCCCCTCCAGTCTCTGCTCTCATTTCCAGCCTCCGCTCTACCTCCAGCCTCTGCCCTCTCCTCCAGCCTCCGCACTCCCTTCCAGCCTCCGCTCTGCCCTCCAGCCTCTCCCCTCCAGCCTTTCCCCTCCAGCCTCTCCTTTCCAGCCTCCAGCCAATCCCCTCCAGCCTCCAGCCAATCCCCTCCAGCCTCCGCTCTCCCCTCCAGTCTCTGCTCTCACTTCCAGCCTCCGCTCTCCCCTCCAGCTCCGCTCTTCCCCTCCAGCCTCCGCTCTGCCCTCCAGCCTCTGCTCTGCCCTCCAGCCTCTGCTCTCCCCTCCAGCCTCCGCTCTCCCTTCCAGCCTCCGCTCTCCCCTCCAGCCTCCGCTCTCCCCTCCAGCCTCCGCTTTCCTCTCCAGCCTCCGTTCTCCCCTCCAGCCTCTGCCCTAAAGCCTCTCCCCTCCAGCCTCTCCCCTCCAGCCTTTCCCCTCCAGCCTGTCCTTTCCAGCTTCCAGCCAATCCCCTCCAGCCTCCAGCCAATCCCCTCCAGCCTCCGCTCTCCCCTCCAGCCTCTGCTCTCCTCTCCAACCTCCGTTCTCCCCTCCAGCCTCTGCCCTAAAGCCTCTCCCCTCCAGCCTCTCCCCTCCAGCCTTTCCCCTCCAGCCTCTCCTTTCCAGCCTCCAGCCAATCCCCTCCAGCCTCCAGCCAATCCCCTCCAGCCTCCGCTCTCCCCTCCAGTCTCTGCTCTCATTTCCAGCCTCCCGCTCTACCCTCCAGCCTCTGCCCTCTCCTCCAGCCTCCGCACTCCCTTCCAGCCTCCGCTCTGCCCTCCAGCCTCTCCCCTCCAGCCTTTCCCCTCCAGCCTCTCCTTTCCAGCATCCAGCCAATCCCCTCCAGCCTCCAGCCAATCCCCTCCAGCCTCCGCTCTCCCTCCAGTCTCTGCTCTCACTTCCAGCCTCCGCTCTACCCTCCAGCCTCTGCCCTCTCCTCCAGCCTCCGCACTCCCTTCCTAGCTCTCCGCTCTGCCCTCCAGCCTCCGCTCTGCCCTCCAGCCTCCGCTCTCCCTCCAGCTTCCGCTCTCCCCTCCAGCTTCCGCTCTCCCCTCCAGCTTCCGCTCTCCCTCCAGCCTCCGCTCTCCCCTCCAGCCTCCCGCTCTCCTCTAGCCTCCGCTCTCCCCTCCAGCCTCTGCTCTCCTCTCCAGCCTCCGCTCTCCCCTCCAGCCTCTACCCTAAAGCCTCTGCCCTCCAGCCTCTCTCCTCCAGCCTTTCCCCTCCAGCCTCTCCTTTCCAGCCTCCAGCCAATCCCCTCCCAATCCCTCTCCGCCTAGCTCTCCCCTCCGCCTCCGCTCTCCCACCTCCAGCCTCTGCTCCCTCTCAGCCTCCCTTCTCCCTCAGCCTCTGCCCTCAAGCTCTCGCCTCCAGCCTCTCCCTCCAGCCTTTCCCCTCCAGCCTCTCCTTTCATCAGCCTCCAGCCAATCCCCTCCAGCCTCCGCTCTCCCCTCCAGTCTCCTGCTCTCACTTCCATCCTCCGCTCTACCCTCAGTCTCTGCCCTCTCTCCTCCAGCCTCCGCACTCCCCTTCCAGCCTCCCTCTGCTCTCCACTCCAGCTCTCGCCCTCCCCAGCCTCCGCTCCCCTCCAGCCTCCGCTCTCCCTCCAGCCTCCGCTCCTCCCCTCCAGCCTCCGCTCTCCCTCCAGCCTCCACTCTCCCCTCCAGCCTCCGCTCTCCCTCTCTCCCCTCCAGCCTCTCCCCTCCAGCTCTGCCCTCCAGCCTCCTCTCCCTCCAGCCTTTCCCCTCCAGCCTCCCTCTCTCCCTCCAGCCTCCCTCGCTCCAGCCTCTGCCCTCCAGCCTCCGCTTCCCCTCCAGCCTCTCCCTCCCTCCAGCCTCTGCCCTCCTTGCCTCGCCCACTCAGCCTCCGCTCTCCCCTCCAGCTCCACTCTCCCTTCCAGCCTCCGCTCTCCCCTCCAGCCTCCACTCTGCCCTCCAGCCTCCGCTCTGCTCTCCAGCCTCCGCTCTCCCCTCCAGCCTCCGCTCTCCCCTCCAGCCTCCGCTCTCCCCTCCAGCCTCTGCCCTCCAGCATCCGCTCTCCCCTCCAGCCTTTCCCCTCCAGCCTCCCCTCTCCCCTCCAGCCTCTGCCCTCCAACCTCCGCTCTCCCCTTTAGCCTCTCCCCTCCAGCCTCCGCTCTCCCTCTCCAGCCTCTGCCCTCCAGCCTCTGCCCTCCAGCCTCTCCCCTCCAGCCTCCGCTCTCCCCTCCAGCCTCTCCCCTCCAGCCTCCGCTCTCCCCTCCAGCCTCCGCTCTCTCCTCCAGCCTCCGCTCTCTCCTCCAGCCTCCGCTCTGCCCTCCAGCCTCCGCTCTGCCCTCCAGCCTCCGCTCTGCCCTCCAGCCTCCGCTCTGCCCTCCAGCCTCTGCTCTGCCCTCCAGCCTCCGCTCTGCCCTCCAGCCTCCGCTCTGCCCTCCAGCCTCCGCTCTCCCCTCCAGCCTCTGCTCTCCCTCCAGCCTCTGCTCTCCCCTCCAGCCTCTGCTCTGCCCTCCAGCCTCCGCTCTCCTCTCCAGCCTCCGCTCTCCTCTCCAGCCTCCGTTCTCCCCTCCAGCCTCCGTTCTCCCCTCCAGCCTCTGACCTAAAGCCTCTGCCCTCCAGCCTCTCCCCTCCAGCCTTTCCCCTCCAGCCTCTCCTTTCCAGCCTCCAGCCAATCCCCTCCAGCCTCCAGCCAATCCCCTCCAGCCTCGCTCTCCCCTCCAGTCTCTGCTCTCATTCCACCTCCCTCTACCTCCAGCCTCTGCCCTCTCCTCCAGCCTCCGCACTCCCTTCCACCTCCGCTCTGCCCTCCAGCCTCCTTCCCTCCAGCCTTCCCCTCCAGTTGCCTCCCTCCAGCCTCCGCCTCCCCTCCAGCCTCCGCCTCCCCTCCAGCCTCCGCTCTCCCCTCCATCTCGCTCTCACCTCCTCCCTCCCTCCCTCACCCCCACTCCGCCTCCCTCAGCCTCCCCTCCCCTCCGCTCTCCCTCCAGCCTCGCTCTCCCTCACTCCTTCCCTCCAGCCTCTCCCTCCAGCCTCCGCCTCCTCCCCTTCCGCCTCCGCTCCCCTCCAGCCTCGCTCTCCCCTCCAGCCTCCGCTCTCCCTCCAGCCTCCGCTCTCCTCCTCTCCAGCCTCCCCTCCCCTCCAGCCTCCCAAGCCTCTCCCTCCAGCCTCTCCCTCCAGCCTTTCCCCTCCAGCCTCTCCTTCTCAGCTCCAGCCTCCCCTCCAGCCTCCGCTCTCCCCTCCAGCCTCCGCTCTCCCTCCAGCCTCTGCTCTCCCTCCACCTCCTTCTCCCTCCAGCCTCTCCCTAAGCCTCTCCCTCCAGCCTCTCCCCTCCAGCCTTTCCCCTCCAGCCTCTCCTTTCCAGCCTCCAGCCAATCCCCTCCAGCCTCCAGCCAATCCCCTCCAGCCTCCGCTCTCCCTTCCAGCCTCTGCTCTCCCTTCCAGCCTCCGCTCTCCCCTCCAGCCTCTGCCCTCCAGCCTCTGCTCTGCCCTCTAGCCTCTGCCCTCCCCTCCAGCCTCCGCTCTCCCCTCCAGCCTCCGCTCTCCTCACCCCTCCATATGCAATGTACAGTATCTACTATATAATTGCCGTAGGCACTTTCGTGTGGGTACCCGAAAAGACCGTGGCTATGTCACTCTGTGATGTCAGCACGGCGAAGCATTGGCCGCGTAGCGGCCAATGCGAGTCGTTGGCTTGCGCGAGCAATGGCCGCGAGGCCATTGCTCGCGCAGGCTGAGGACGAGCAATGCGAGTCGCTGGCTTGCGCGAGCAATGGCCGCGAGGCCATTGCTCGCGCAGGCTGAGTACGAGCAATGGCCGCAAAGCGGCCATTGCGAGTCGCTGGCCGAAAATCGAACCAGAGGCTCGCCCTCAAAGTTAACGATTTACCGGTCAGGTAGCGCGAGCAATGGCCGCGAGGCCATTGCGAGTCGCTGCCTGAGCCGCGCTTCTAATTGGTCGGCGCCAGCGAGTCGTTACACTTGCGGCGCGCTTGCGGTAATCCTCATACAAAGTATAGTATTCTAGACACCCGATGCATTTGCATCGGGCTCACAGCTAGTATATATATATTTATGTGTGATACAGATATCAGGTATTAGTGTGCTGTGTGTGTCATGTGCTGTGTGTGTCTGTCATCTGTGTGCTGTGTGTGTCTGTCATCTGTGTGCTGTGTGTCTGTCATCTGTGTGCTGTGTCTGTGTCATCTGTGTCTCTGTCATCTGTGTGCTGTCTCTGTCATCTGTGTCTCTGTCGTCTGTGTGCTGTGTCTCTGTCATCTGTGTGCTGTGTCTCTGTCATCTGTGTGCTGTGTCTCTGTCATCTGTGTCTGTCATCTGTGTGCTGTGTCTCTGTCATCTGTGTCTCTGTCATCTGTGTGCTGTTTCTCTGTTATCTGTGTCTCTGTCATCTGTGTGCTGTCTCTGTCATCTGTGTCTCTGTCATCTGTGTGCTGTGTCTCTGTCATCTGTGTCTCTGTCATCTGTGTGCTGTGTCTCTGTCATCTGTGCCTCTCCCCTCCAGCCTCCAGCCAATCCCCTCCAGCCTCCGCTCTCCCCTCCAGCCTCTGCTCTCCTCTCCAACCTCCGTTCTCCCCTCCAGCCTCTGCCCTAAAGCCTCTCCCCTCCAGCCTCTCCCCTCCAGCCTTTCCCCTCCAGCCTCTCCTTTCCAGCCTCCAGCCAATCCCCTCCAGCCTCCAGCCAATCCCTCCAGCCTCCGCTCTCCCTCCAGTCCTGCTCTCATTCCAGCCTCCGCTCTACCCTCCAGCCTCTGCCTCTCTCCTCCAAGCCTCCGCACTCCCTTCCAGCCTGCCGCCTCTGCCCTCCAGCCTCTCCCCTCCAGCCTTTCCCCTCCAGCCTCTCCTTTCCAGCCTCCAGCCAATCCCCTCCAGCCTCCAGCCAATCCCCTCCAGCCTCCGCGTCTCCCCTCCAGTCTCTGCTCTCACTTCCAGCCTCCGCTCTACCCTCCAGCCTCTGCCCTCTCCTCCAGCCTCCGCACTCCCTTCCAGCCTCCGCTCTGCCCTCCAGCCTCCGCTCTGCCCTCCAGCCTCGCTTCCCCTCCAGCCTCCTCTCCCCTCCGCTCGCCCCTCAGCTTCCGCTCTCCCTCCAGCCTCGCTCTCCCCTCCAGCCTCCGCTCTCCCCTCCAGCCTCCGCTCTCTCCTCCAGCCTCCGCTCTCCTCTCCAGCCTCCGCTCTCCCTCCAGCTCTACCCTAAAGCCTCTGCCCTCCAGCCTCTCCCTCCAGCCTTTCCCTCCAGCCTCTCCTTTCCAGCCTCCAGCCAATCCTCAGCTCCCTCCAGCCTCGCTCTCCCTCCAGCCTCCGCTCTCCCTCCAGCCTCTGCTCTCCTCTCCAGCCTCCGTTCTCCCCTCCAGCCTCTGCCCTAAAGCCTCTGCCTCCAGCCTCTCCCTCCAGCCTTTCCCCTCCAGCCTCTCCTTTCCAGCCTCCAGCCAATCCCCTCCAGCCTCCGCTCTCCCTCCAGCCTTTCCCCTCCAGCCTCCGCCTCTCCCCTCCAGCCTCTGCTCCTCATCCTCCAGCTCTCCCCTTAGCCTCTCCCCTCCAGCCTCTCCTTTCCACCTCCAGCCTCTCCCTCCAGCCTCGCCTCCAGCCTCTCCCCTCCAGCCTCCGCTCTCCCTCCAGCCTCCGCTCTCCCTCCAGCCTCCCTCTCTCCTCCAGCCTCCGCTCTGCCCTCCAGCCTCCGCTCTGCCCTCCAGCCTCCCTCTCGCCCTCCAGCCTCGCTCTCCTCCAGCCTCGCTCTCCCTCCAGCCTCTCTCTGCCCTCCAGCCTCCGCTCTCCCTCCAGCCTCCCTCTCCCCTCCAGCCTCCGCTCTCCCCCTCCAGCCTCCGCTCTCCCCTCCAGCCTCTGCTCTCCCCTCCGCCTCTGCTCTCCCCTCCAGCCTCCGCTCTCCCCTCCAGCCTCCGCTATCCCTCCAGCCTCCGCTCTCCCTCCAGCCTCCGCTCCCTCCAGCCTCTGCTCTGCCCTCCAGCCCCCTGCTCTGCCCTCCAGCCCTGCTCTGCCCTCCAGCCTCTGCTCTCCCTCCAGCCTCGCTCTCCCTCCAGCCTCCGCTCTGCCCTCCAGCCTCCGCTCTCCCTCCAGCCTCCGCTCTCCCCTCCAGCCTCCTGCCTCTCCCTCCAGCCTCTGCCTCTCCCCCCTCCAGCCTCTGCTCTCCACCATCCCAGCCTCTGCTCTCCCCTCCAGCCTCTGCTCTCCCTCCAGCCTCTGCTATGCCCTCCAGCCTCCGCTCTCTCAGCCTCTGCCCTCCAGCCTCTGCTCTGCCCTCCAGCCTCTGCTCTCCCCTCCAGCCTCCTGCTCCTCCCCTCCATGCCTCTGCTATGCCCTCCAGCCTTCGTGCTGCTCCTCCAGCCTCCGCTCTCTCCTCTCAGCCTCCGCTCTCCCTCTCCAGCCTCCGTTCTCCCCTCCAGCCTCTGCCCTAAAGCCTCTGCCCTCCAGCCTCTCCCCTCCAGCCTCTTCCTTTCCAGCCTCAGCCAATCCCTCCAGCCTCCAGCCAATCCCCTCCAGCCTCCGCTCATCCCTTCCAGCCTCTGCTCTCCCTTCCAGCCTCCGCTCTCCCTTCCAGCCTCCGCTCTCCCCTCCAGCCTCTGCCCTCCAGCCTCTGCTCTGCCCTCTAGCCTCTGCCCTCCCCTCCAGCCTCCGCTCTCCTCCAGCCTCGCTCCTCACCCCTCCATATGCAATGTACAGTATCTACTATATAATTGCCGTAGGCACTTTCGTGTGGGTACCCGAAAAGACCGTGGCTATGTCACTCTGTGACGTCAGCACGGCGAAGCATTGGCCGCGTAGCGGCCAATGCGAGTCGTTGGCTTGCGCGAGCAATGGCCGCGAGGCCATTGCTCGCGCAGGCTGAGGACGAGCAATGCGAGTCGCTGGCTTGCGCGAGCAATGGCCGCGAGGCCATTGCTCGCGCAGGCTGAGTACGAGCAATGGCCGCGAAGCGGCCATTGCGAGTCGCTGGCCGAAAATCGAACCAGAGGCTCGCCCTCAAAGTTAACGATTTACCGGTCAGGTAGCGCGAGCAATGGCCGCGAGGCCATTGCGAGTCGCTGCCTGAGCCGCGCTTCTAATTGGTCGGCGCCAGAGAGTCGTTACACTTGCGGCGCGCTTGCGGTAATCCTCATACAAAGTATAGTATTCTAGACACCCGATGCATTTGCATCGGGCTCACAGCTAGTATATATATATTTATGTGTGATACAGATATCAGGTATTAGTGTGCTGTGTGTGTCATGTGCTGTGTGTGTCTGTCATCTGTGTGCTGTGTGTGTCTGTCATCTGTGTGCTGTGTGTCTGTCATCTGTGTGCTGTGTCTGTGTCATCTGTGTCTCTGTCATCTGTGTGCTGTCTCTGTCATCTGTGTCTCTGTCGTCTGTGTGCTGTGTCTCTGTCATCTGTGTGCTGTGTCTCTGTCATCTGTGTGCTGTGTCTGTCATCTGTGTCTGTCATCTGTGTGCTGTGTCTCTGTCATCTGTGTCTCTGTCATCTGTGTGCTGTTTCTCTGTTATCTGTGTCTCTGTCATCTGTGTGTGCTGTCTCTTGTCATCTGTGTGCTGTGTCTCTGTCATCTGTGTCTCTGTCATCTGTGTGCTGTGTCTCTGTCATCTGTGCCTCTGTCATCTGTGTGCTGTGTTTCTGTCATCTGTGTGCTGTGTTTCTGTCATCTGTGTCTCTGTCATCCGTGTGCTGTGTCTCTGTCGTCTGTGTCTCTGTCATCTGTGTGCTGTGTCTCTGTCATCTGTGTGCTGTGTCTCTGTCATCTGTGTGCTGTATCTCTGTCATCCATGTGTTGTGTCTCTGTCATCCGTTTGCTGTATGTGTTTCCGTCATCTGTCGTGTGTCTGTCCTGGGTACTGTATGTGTGTCTGTCATCTGGGTACTGTATGTGTGTCTTTCATCCGAGTGCAGTGTGTGTCTGTCATCCATGTGCTGCGTGTGTGTGTCCGTCATCCGTCACGGGGACACAGCACACAGGAAGGAGACAGGTGCAGTGGGGACAGACAGGGCACAGGGGGGAGACAGGTGCAGGAGAGAGACACAGCAGGCAGGTGGGACACAATGCACAGGTTGGAGACAGGCACAGGGGAGAGACAGCAAACAGGAGGGACAGAGACTGCACAAAGGGGGGTGACAGGTACAGAGAGGGGAGAGACTGCACACATAGGGGAGAGACATGCACAGAGAGGGCATTGCCAAGCTGTGACTCTGCCTCTATTGTCCAGACTTCCAGAAAATGGCTGCGGAGGCGGTGCATATGCAGATCAAGATCCGCGGCCATTTTCTGGAAGCTTGTGGCCCCTGCCTCCAGAGCTCAGCTCACCCCCTCAATGGGTGGGGGCCCGGGGAGAGATCATATATCCCTGTGGCTACTGCAGAGCTCAGCTAAAGCCAGTCTGTTTGCCCCTAGCCCTCTACAGTGCTGTATATGCCCTCAGTTTCTCCTATATGATGTATATATAGCAGTCTCCTATTGAATGTATTTGATTTACAAAAGTTATTGTCGACTGCGCTCCAGATCAACACAAACCTGGAAGATCAGAGATCACCGAACATTGCAGGACACAGACAAGCAGCTGCAGCCATCAAATTAGGTGAGGTAATTAATTCAATAAATGGAGCCGGGTAATTTTTATGGTGATGTGCAGCCCCTGAATGATGGTAGGAATTTCCAAATGTCCCCTACCCCTGTACAGGGTAATAAATAACACCACCAATATTATTCTGCCTCATGTGGCATTTATTGTTCACATCCCTCAGCTCACATAAAGAGCAATGTATAGAAAGAGATTAATGTGTGACTGGGGAGGACGTGGTGCAGAAAGGGAGTTTTTCCAATAGTGGGCGGTGAAATAATGGAAGGTTCGAGGGGTGGAGGTGGAGCCTGGATGGAGGTGGGCCTGGGTGGAAATTGAAGGAGGCGGAGATTGGGTGGAGTCTCAGGGGGGCCCCAAAATTTTGCCCCTTAGGGGGCCCCGAAATTCCTAGTGGCAGCCCTGGCTGCAGGCAACTCCAGATGGCCTCACAGATCTCGGGAATGAGGCGGCTCAGCAGTGGCCACGAGACTGCTGCTGACTATTGCAGGTCTGTCATCGAGCAACCTGTTGCCAGGAAGTGTAGAGTCACAGCCAAACGCTCCTCAGGTGGCACAGCACTACGCATCACAGTGTCCTGACGGCCTATCCATGGGCGAATGCGTTCCAACAGGAACTTGAAGGAGTCTTTGGACATACTGAGATAGTTCCTGAAGTCATACGGATTCCTGTCCTTCAGCTAACGGACCAGCTGCGTGTGGCTCAGGTTGGCCCTTTGCAGAAGCCACTCACGACACCACACACGCCGTGGTCTACGAGCCCGCAATCCCTCAGCTCTGTCCTCCAGTCACAAGTCCTCCTTCAACAACGCTAGAGCCACGATAAGCCTCTGTCCACTGTCCATGATAAGCTGACAAACCAACCCATGTGAAATAAAAAAAAAGATATTGTCAGACACAACAAACATGTCCACATGCACCAAAACCCAACAATAACTACTTCCCTACACACCACCTAGCCATAAAGCCAACTACAACATGCCTTCCAACCCCACCACATCACCATCTCAAATGACTTCATACAATAGTAACATTTCGGAACATAGAGACTAAAATCGCCAAGAGCAAACTACACTATTCCGTCCTCATCCTCCTCGACCTCTCTGCTGCCTTCGACACTGTTGACCACTCCCTCTTACTTCAAATTCTTGAGTCTCTCGGCATTACTGACCTCGCCCTCTCCTGGATCTCCTCCTACCTAACGGACAGGACATTCAGCGTCACCCACTCTCACTCCTCCTCCTCGCCCCACCCCCTCTCTGTAGGCGTTCCCCAAGGCTCGGTCCTGGGACCACTAGTCTTCTCCATTTACACCCTCGGCCTAGGCAATATCATCGAGTCACATGGACTCCAATACCACCTCTACGCTGACGATACCCAACTCTATCTGTCTGGCCCTGATATCTCCTCCCTTTTATCCAAAATCCCTCCGTGCCTATCCGCCATTGCATCCTTCTTTTCTACCCGCCTCCTAAAACTCAACATGGACAAGACCGAATTTATCGTCTTTCCCCCGAACAACCCCGCCCCGCTCCCTGACCTATCTATCACCGTCAATGACTGCACACTCTCACCCCTCCCCCACACCAAGTGCCTCGGGGTAATCCTTGACTCCTCCCTCTCCTTCAAGCCCCACATCCAATCCCTCGCCACCTCCTGCCGACTCCAATTAAAAAACATTGCCCGCATCCGCTCCTTCCTTGACCACAACACGGCCAAGACACTTGTCCATGCCCTCGTCATCTCCCGCCTGGACTACTGCAACCTCCAGTTCACCGGTCTCCCTGCCACCTCCCTCGCACCTCTCCGCACCATCCTCAACTCTGCTGCCCGACTCATCCATCTATCTCCCCGTTACTCCCCCGCCTCCCCCTTCCGCCGAGCCCTCCACTGGCTCCCCATTCCCCAGCGATCTCGCTTCAAAACCCTAACCCTGACCTACAAGGCCATACACAACCTGTCCCCTCCCTACATCTCCGACCTAGTCTCCCGCTACCTCCCCTCACGCAACTTGCGCTCCTCTCAGGAACTCCTTCTCTCAACCCCCCGCATTTCCACCTCCCACAACCGCACACAAGACTTCTCTCGTGCTTCCAGCAGACTCTGGAACTCCCTCCCCCACCACATCAGACACTCCCCTACCCTGGGAACCTTCAAGAAAAACCTGAAGACCCACCTCATCCTACAAGCCTACAACACACACTGAGACCCAAAACCACTGCACCATCTCACCTCTCCCCCTCCTACTGTCTCCCTCCCCACTCCCTCTAGACTGTGAGCCCTCGCGGACAGGATCCCTGGCCCTATTGTACCCATACGATTGTTTTGTCGATTTGTCGTCGTTCTTCGACCACTTGTCTTTGTCTACCCTCTAACTTGTACAGCGCCATGTATCCTAATAGCGCTATATAAATACCTAATAATAATAATAATAATAATAAAATAGTCTGTTAGCACCCATCACCTTCCGCATTGTACACATGGACATCCCCAACCAGCATTCATTAAAATACCAATGCCATATCTAAGCAAAGCATCTGTAGGTAGTCAAGCAGGAACTTAAATAAACCAAACAAGATAGTCCCTGACTTCTCATTTGTGCCCCCCCCTCCAAAACATATTGGCAACACGTACCATATGCGTGGCCTAGGAACATAGCCATCTCAAGCCTTCATGAGACACTGCAGGATTAAACATGAGCAAAAAACAACCACGTCCTCATGAAAATGCAGGATGGTTTCCATCACACATTAAAAAAAAACTCACCGAAATTTAGCCAGGTGAAATATCCGTTGCACCGAGCAGAGGGCTGCCAGCTCCACTGGTAGGCAACACAAGTGTAAGAACGCCGGTGCTCAATCCCCTACTTCGGTGATTTTTTTCAATGTTTGGTGGCTTGCCTACCAAACAAACATATGGTCAGGCATATGGTTAGGACCCATAAGCGTGAGGGCCCTTGGCATGGGTTATGAGCTTATGTATTTGACCAAATATCCACTAAAACCTCACATTTTAATCTTTAGTGTGTATTGCATCTTTTTATCTTTTGTAGTATGTGGTTGAGCCCTCTGGGGGCGTCGGTCATTTGTGAAGCATATACAAGGTGCAGTACAGCCCGCCTGATCTAATACTTGGGCGTGACCAACAGGCTGTGCTCTGACACTTTGCTTCACTTAGACCTGTGTGGCTGACGTCCTGTTGGTAACCTTGTGTCCATGAATGCCACCAGTCTCCTCCTTGTCAGCATGGCTGGACGCAGGTGCTACAGCCGCCCCAATGCTTGGGTTGCAGGGGATTGAGCACCGGCGTTCTTACACTTGTGTTGCCTACCAGTGGAGCTGGCAGCCCTCTGCTAAGTGCAACGGATATTTTACCTTTCTAAATTTCAGTGAGTTTTTTTCTTTAAAGTGTTATGACCTACTTCGGTGATTTTTTTTATTCATCACACATTACCAACCCTCCAGACACACTGAAGATGTCACCAGAAGCCCAAAACATAAATTGTGTGTGCGCAACTTGGGTCCACATTCCAGAATTAACCCTATAAAATGGAGGGACAATGATGAGGCTGCATCATCTATTATGTCCACATGTATACACTTGGTCCTACACAGCACAACAATGTCAGACATTCAGAGAATGTTATGCACACACCTGGAGGTGGTGTGGTGCTCACAAAGACTGTTGTTTTTCTTTGTAACAACCTTGTCTCAACATAATACACACTCAGCCATCGTACAAGGGACATGTGAACAGCAGTACTTACCCAATGACTCTGGCCAGCTAGCTTCACATTGGTCTGGCGTTGCTGGTTTTCATCACGTAAGCAGCCAATCCCCATGCACCAGCATCATCCAATACAAGCACCCGCCTCGGCATTGCCATGCCCGTCTCCTATGATTTGCTGACTCTGTTGCGTTACGATTGGTTATCGTCCGTTATAAAGATGGCGCAGTTGTAGCACTTGCGTGTCCACAAAGCATATGATACATTGTGGTTGCATCTCTCCAAGCACAGTCAGGTGCTCAGATGGTAGGTATAGCGATGTGCATGGTTTGATCATCTATACCAGAGGTCCCCAACTCCAGGCCTCGAGGGCCGCAAACAGTGCAGGATTTCAGGATTTTCTTAGTATTGCACAGGTGTTAATGTGATCAAATGCAAAGGTAATGATTCCAACCCCTGTGCAATACTAAGGAGATCCTGAAAACATGCACTGTTGGCGGCCCTCGAGGCCTGGAGATGGGGACCCCTGATTATACCAGTATTGAGTTGTATGGATACTATGATATGTATGTTTTAACAGCTTTCCCAATGGGCCCCAAGGTCCGCCCCTCAATGTAAACACTGACACATCATGTGGCCCTACCTACGAGACCTAGCCATTGTAGTTTTGGTCGCTGTTATGTTTTATGTGTTAAACACCTCCTCAACCTCATATCCAATTTGACTGCAATAACTAGTACTTAACCACTCTTTGCTGTGCCTACATAGTGGCCATGATTAGGGATGAGCGAGTACCTTATTATTCGTGCTCGCTATACTTGCAACGAGTAGGCAGCGGTACTCACTATTCGTTGCGAGTATGAATACTTTCGCAGTGTATCTACAAATACACTGCGAAAGTAGCCTAAAAGTTAATAAAAGCTGTTAAAAAATAATAAACTTACATACTCACCTTCCGACGCCTGCACCTGGACAGCCAGAGAAGCCATCCGATTGCTGGAAAACGACCTGTCACTACCAGCCAATCAGATGGCGCCACGTCACAACTACGTCATCGCTAGGGCCACCTGATTGGCCAGTTTGCAAGGTCCTTATAGTACATCTAGGACCTTGCAAATTGGCCAATCAGGTGGCCGCTAGCGATCATGTGGTTGTGACGTAGTGCCATCTCATTGGCTGGTAGTGACAGGTCCTTTTCCAGCAATTGGATGGCTTCTCTGGCGGTCTTGGTGCAGGCGTCGGAAGGTGAGTATGTAAGTTTATTATTTTTTAACAACTTTATTAACTTTTAGGCTACTTTCGCAGTGTATCTATAGATACACTGCGAAAGTATTAGGACTACTCACTACTCCTGAGTACTCATAAGTACTCGGAGAGTAGCGAGTAGCCCGAATACCGCTACTATTCGGCGAATACCGAATAGTAGCAAGTATACTCGCTCATCCCTAGCCATGATAATAGATGTGTATCTACAGAACCTTATCTACATTGGTCCATGTAGCCACTGTTGCCATAGCTACATGTGGAAGTGGCCCTGTGCATGGGTCAGCCTATCTATCCACATTACACAATGTGTGGCTTCTGTGAACTCATGAGGCGTATTTAAACAATGCTGTGTGGCTGGTGTCGTATTGTGGCCATTATTCTTGTGTCATCATGACATCATATGTACGTGTATGTTTCTTGGTGACATGGCCTGTGCTTATGTTGCAGATGGGGGACAATCAGGATTTTGTCCGGGCCTTGCTTGCTATGTACCAGGACCATGAATGCCTGTGGCGCCTGCAGTCACCTGATTATAAGAACAATCAGGTGAAGGATGTGGCCTATGACCATCTTGTCTCCCTCTCCCAACAGCACCATCTTGGGGAGAGGTGGGACAAGAAGAAGGTGCAAACCAAACTCAAGCACCTGCGCACTGTATTTCGAAAGGAGTACAATCGGGTCCAGAGGACCCAGCGCTCTGGGATGGGAAGTGAGGAGGTCTATGTGCCACAACTATGGTATTATGACCTCCTCCCTTTCACTCTGGACCAGGTTGTCCCTAGATGAATGCGGGGCAACAGGGTGCTTGAGGAGGCCACATCCGAAGCCACAGCACCGTCACAGGAGGTACGTGTACTGAATATAGTTGTGTCTGCTTAGCCGTTGTTGCTTGTACTCACTTGTTCTGTTGAGAAACAGCTGCAGCCACAATCCTGTTGATGTATTCTTCCAAATCATTTGTTTGTGGTGATGGGTCACAAACTAGCCTCCTATTTTGCCGTGCAGTTGTTTGTAGGACCACAGCAATTACCATCATGGATCATCAGGTGAGTTGACTGCACAATTTTGACTCTCAATAGTGTTGGTTTCATATGGGCAATGTTTGTGGTGACCTCGTACACTGGGTTGCTAATGCTGCAGCTGTTTTAGGTCATGACTAAGGATGAGCGAGTATGCTTGTCACTACTCGGTACTCGCACGAATATCTCAGTACTCGGGGTACTCGGCGAGTACCGAGTAATCTCGTGATACTCTTGCTATGCTCGGGGTCCACCCCCCTGCATATTGGCGCTCTTTACAGAGACACTGTAATGCCACAGCCATGTTGGTTGTGGCATTACAGTGATTGGCTGGCCACACAGCGTCATCAGGTCTTTAAAAAACCTGACCACGCTGTGCTCGTCACTCTGCTCCACAGACAGTCAGTGTATGGAGAGCTGCTGCTGATTGAGGGACAGATTTGTGGCCTTTCAGCTAGTGTAGGCGCAGGGCTGCCAGTCTAATTACCACAACAGTCCTTCTGAGGACTAATAGAGCTGTATACAGTCAGGCAGGGAGGCAGGGTATATAGCAAACTTCGTTGTGCCAGTATATCAGCCAGCATCACATCTGGGGCTGGTGTACAGGCTGGAAATCTCATCCATCGCAAAACAGTGCTTTTAGGGATTAATTTAGCTCTCTATAGGCAGGAGTAGGTTTTAGCGCAAATTAAGGTACGCCAAAAGACTCACTATTCTCGTCAGCGTTTGTGTCTGACTAGTCCACCTGCAGGGCCTTAATCTCTAATCTCAGTGTCGTGCTAAAAACCAACTCTTGTCTGCATTCATCTAAGATTTGTGTGCGGCAGGAGTAGGTTTTAGCGCAAATTAGGATTCGCCAAAGACTCGCTATTCTCGTCAGCGTTGTGTCTGACTAATCACCTACAGGCCCTTAATGTCTAATCTCAGTGTCGTGCTAAAAAACAAATCTGTCTGCACTCATTTGGCATCTTAGTGCAGCTACAGTAGTTGCAGCGTAAATTAGGATACGCCAAAATACTCGTATTCTCGTCAGCGTTTGTGACTGACCAGTCCACCTGCAGGGCCTTAATCTCTAATCTCAGTGTGCTGCTAAAAACCATTTCTTGGACGCCTTCATTTAGCTGTATACAGTCAGCACAACATTGAAAATGCACAAGACCAGTGGCAAGGGACAAGGAACTGGACGTGATGGTGGTGCAGGCAGAGGCCGAGCCCGTGTGCAAGCTCGAATTGCGCCACGACACACGCCCACATCATCTCGCTCGACCTTCCTGTCCCAATTTCTAGGGGACCGCAGCAGTACTCCACTATTAAACCAAGACCAGTGTCAACAGGTTGTTAGTTGGATAGCGGATAATGCTTCCAGTCAGTTTGGCACCACCACAAATACCCTGTCTTACACGCGGTCAAGTGTCAGTAGCCGTGAGACTGGACCGCACATTCCACACCTTGATACTCCTTCCTCCCACCATGCCGAGTGCCCGACCCCGGACATAACTGATCCCACACTTGGACACTCTGAAGAGCTGTTCACTTATTCATTCATAGATTCTGGCCTCTCGCCAGCTCCACTGGAAGTGGGTCATGAGGAGATCGTATGTACCGATGCCCAAATATTTGAGCAGTCACGGTCTCACGAAGGCAACGGTGGGAACGTGTCTCAACAAGAGGTGGACGATGATGAGACACAATTGCCAGAAAGTCAGGAGGAGGACCAGGGGGCGGAAGTGGAAGACAACGTGATGGATGATCCAGTAACTGACCCAACCTGGCAGGAGGACATGCAGAGCGAGGACAGCAGTGCATAGGGAGAGTTAGGCGTAGCATCACAACAGGCCAGAAGAAGTAGGGTGGTGTCCGCAGGCAGAAGGCAGGCAACCGTTCCCCGGAACAACAACACAAGTGAAGTTGCCAGTACAACTGTTAGGTCTTCCCAAGTCTGGATGTTTTATAAGGTGTCTGCAGATAGTTCCAAAAAGGCCATTTGCAACACCTGCCATGCCAGCATCAGCAGGGGTAGCAAAACTAGCAGCCTGACCACCACCAGCATGATCAGGCACATGGCAGCAAAGTACCCGACTTTGTGGGATGTACAGCAGAGTCCAGGAGCAGTGTCTGCAGGTGACACCGCTGCATCTTCCACTGTTGTGCATGCAAGCCAATCCTCTGTCCATACTGCAGGCGAAGATGCCTTCTGTCCTTCACCTGTACATGCACAAGCAGAAATAGCACCATCATCAGCCACGTCCTTGTCCCAGCCAGCGTACAGTTAGCCATACACCAATCTTTGGAACGCAGGTGCAAATACGCTGCCAACGCCCCACATGTCACAAAACATCATACGTGCAGTTTCAGAAAAAGTCCACCTAACCACGGACACATGGACAAGTGCTTGTGGGCAGGTCCGGTACATCTCGCTGATGGCACACTGGGTTAATATTCTGGAAGCCGGGACCCAGTCTGAGCTTGGGATGGAACAGCTCTGGCACATCATGCTCCTCAGCCTCCTCCTCTTCCTTCACTTCACCCTCCACACCAGTCCCAAGCTGGAAGCACTGCAGCACTGCCTTGGCTAAGCGGCAACAGGCTGTGCTGAAGCTAGTATGCGTAGGTGACAAACCCCACAACGCTGAAAAATTGTGGACAGCTCTGAAACAGCAGGCAGATCACTGGCTCACACCGCTGAACCTACAGCCAGGCATGGTCGTGTGTGACAATGGCCGGAACCTTGTGGCGGCTCTGAGGTGAGGCGAGCTGACACATGTTCCATGCATGGCCCATGTGCTCAACCTCGTGGTTCAGCGGTTTATTAAATCCTACCCGGAGCTGTCTGATCTGCTCGTCAAAGTACACCGCCTGTGTGCCCATTTTAGAAAGTCACCTACTGCTTCTGCCGGCCTTGCCGGCTTTCAGCGTCGTTTGCAGCTTCCGGCTCACAGACTGGTGTGTGATGTCCCAACGCATTGGAATTTCACACGGCACATGTTGGTCAGGATTTGTGAGCAGAAGAGGGCAGTTGTTGAGTACCAGCATCAACTAGGCTGTCGGTATACGGTTCAAACTCCACACATAAGACCTCAGGAGTGGACATGGATGTCCGACATATGTACCATCCTCCAAAACTTTGAGGACTCCACCAAGATGGTGAGCGGCGATGACGCCATCATTAGTGTCACCATCCCACTTCTCTATCTTCTAAAATGCTCTCTACTCAAAATCAAAGACGATGCATTGCAGGCGGAGCACGATGACTTGCAGCAAGAAACCGTACTGGGTGATTACACACAGCCCAGCCTCATCTCATCCCAACGTGCATTGGAGGACTAGGACGAGGAGGATGAAGAAATAGAGCTACTTTCATGCGGAATTGACGGTAATGCATGCACAATCGTCAGATCGTCGGTTCAGCGTGGATGGCCAGAGGACAGGGGAAAGGAGGAGGATGAGGTCAGCATGGCCAGTCATGCTGTTGGTGAGGACCCTGAAGTCTTGCCTGCTAAGAGTCTGGCGCACATGGCAGACTTAATGTTACGCTGCCTGTCTCGTGACCCTCGCGTTATCAAGATCTTGGCGGACACTCATTACTGGTTGGTGACACTTTTAGACCCACGCTACAAAGAGAACTTTATTTCTCTTATTCCCGAGGCGGAGAGGTCTACAAAAATGCTGCAGTACCAGAAGGCCATAGTCACGGAATTAGTCAAAAAATTCCCTTCTGAAAACGCTAGCGGCAGAGGTCGCGATTCAGTGGACAACCAAGGCGTCCGGCCGAGAGAGGCACAAGTTCAATCCAGCAGAGGTAGGGGAACACTCTCAAAGATCTGGGACACTTTTCTCAGCACCTCCCGTACCACAGGCCCTGAGGTGCGGGGTAGTGTCACAAGGACTGCAAAGTTTGCCAAGATGCTGAGGGAGTACCTTGCCGATCGTACTAAAGTGCTCCTAGACTCCTCTGTGCCTTATAATTATTGGGTATCCAAGCTGGACATGTGGCAGGAATTGGCTCTCTACGCCTTGGAAGTCCTGGCCTGCCCTGCCACTAGCATTTTGTCAGAGCGTGTTTTTAGTGCCGCAGGTGGAATCATTACAGATAAACGCACCCGCCTGTCAACTGAAAATGCTGACAGGCTGACTTCGATCAAGATGAACAAGGGTTGAGTTGGGCCTGACTTCACCACACCACCACCAAATGATAGCAGAATGTAAATTTTGTGCCGGTAGATTGCCATGCACCTCCGCACACCCACACATCGGTACACACTTCATGTCTTTGGCTACTTGCTGTACTGCTCCTCCTTCTCCTCATCCGCCACCATCATATGATCAGTGTGATCGTGGTTCATGATGCCGCAAAACCATAATTTTTTTACATCATATTTATGATGATGATGATGATGACCCTAACCATTCAAAAGTTAGGCATTAGTTTCATGTATACCCCCCAGGGGTAAATGTTTTAGTCCATGCTTTCAGAATGGGCATTACAAGTACAGGAGACCCGCTCCTTTGTATTAGGAACAATTTTTAGAGGCTCTCCTCCATGTTTCTTCCCAGGGGCATCGCAATGCCTCCCAATTTTTGGCAGCCCTTCCTAGGGCAATCCTACAAAAGACCCACTTCCTTAAAATGGGCACATTATTTAAAGAGGCCCTCATGCCACGTCTCTATCCAGGGGCATCAGAGTGTGACACAATTCTTGGCTTCCCTGCCTAGGGCAATACTACAAAAGACGCACTTAATTAAAATGGGCACATTATTTAAGGAGGCCCTCATGCACGCCTCTATCCAGGGGCATTGGGGTGCCTCCCAATGTTTAGCAGCCCTGCCTAGGGCATTACTACAAAAGACCCACTTCATTAAAATGGGCACATTATTTAAAGAGGCCCTCATGCAAGCCTCTATCCAGGGGCATCAGAGTGCCACACAATTTTTGGCTTCCCTGCCAAGGGCAATCTTACAAAACACCCACTTCCTTAAAATGGGCACATTATTTAAAGAGGCTCTCATGCACGCCTCTATCCAGGGGCATTGGTGTGCCTCCCAATGTTTAGCAGCCCTGCCTAGGGCAACCCTACAAAAGACCCACTTCCTTAAAATGTATCCCTGAGGAAGGTGCCAGGAGGGCACCGAAACGCGTAGGAGGCAGGAGGAAATAAAGGAGTTCGTTTTTGAAGTTCCATCTTCACGTGCATTTGTTTGGAGTGAATGATCGTGGCGGCGCGGACTGTGACACATCATTTTCTTCCCTATAACCTGACTTCCTTAAAATGGGCACAATATTTAAAGAGCCTTCATGTACGTCTCTTCCCAGGGGCTTCTGAGTGCCACAGATTTTTTGGCCTTAGAAACCAGCAAACAGATATTTGAAGCTGCTGGTGCCTCTGGAGCACCTCGAACTTCAAGGTGTAGGATCCTTCAAAGGCTTGCTGTGGTGCATAAACCAACTAATCGGCCACCCCTAAACAGTGCGCACAAGCAGAAACGGTTGCAGAGGACCCAGACATACATGAAAACAAATTTTCAAATAATCTTGTTTACTGATGAGGGCCAAGTAACCTTGGATGGTCCAGATGGATGGAGTAGTGGATGGCCACCATGTCCCGACAAGGCTGCGACATCAGCAAGGAACTGGAGGAGTCATGTTTAGGGCCAGAATCATTGTGACACAGCTTGTAAGGCCCCTTTAAGGTTCATAAAGGTGTGAAAATGACCTCTGCAAAGTATATAGAGTTTCTGACTGAGAACTTTCTTCCATGGTACAAAAAGCAAAAATGTGCCTTCAGGAGCAAAATCATCTTCATGCATGACAATGCACCATCTCATGTTGTAAAGAATACCGCTGTGTCATTGGCTGCTATGGACATAAAAGGAGATAATCTCATGGTGTGGCCACCATCTTCCCCTGACCTCAACCCTTTGGAGTATAATCAAGCAAAAGATCTATGAGGGTGGGAGGCAGTTCACATCAAAACAGCAGCTCTGGGAGGCTATTCTGACATCATGCAAAGAAATAGAAGCAGAAACTCTCCAGAAACTCACAAGTTCAATGGATGCAAAAATTGTGAAGGTGATATCAAACTATGTTAACATGTAACTTGGCCTGTTAGAATGTTTTTGGACTTAAATAGCTTTTTATTTCAGTGAATGTGATCTCCTAATGCTGCAAATTCAACAAATGAGCATTTTCAGTTCTTTCAAACATATCAAATTATCATTGGGAGGTTTCTGCAATCAAATTCGATGTATACTCTTAACAGGTGATGACTTTTATTACACTGTCATTTGCACCGACCATTTAGGAAAATCAGAGAAAAAGAGGTGTATATTGTGGTAGTTAGTTAGTACTACAGTTGTAGCAAAAAGTATTGACACCCCTGCAATTCTGTCAGATAATACTCAGTTTCTTACTGAAAATGATTGCAATCACAAATTCTTTGGTATTATTATCTTCATTTAATTTGTCTTCAATGAAAAAACACAAAAGAGAGTGAAGGAAATCAACTCCCAACCTCAAATTGCTGTTACCCCTACCTCTCCCCACATTTCCTGTGGCTCACTCTCTACTTTTGACCCGGTCACAGAAGAAGTCTCCAGGCTCCTCTCTTTCTCTCGTCCCACCACATGCACTGCTGACACCATCCCCTCACACTTACTCCAGTCTCTCTCTCCGGTGGTCACAACTCACTTAACCAAAATCTTCAATCTCTACCTCTCTTTTGGCGTCTTCCCCTCCTCCTTAAAACACTCTGTCATCACTCCTCTATTAAAGAAATCTTCTCTCGACCCTTCCTGCACAAACAACTACAGACCAGTTTCCAATCTTCCCTTCATCTCTAAACTCCTGAAGCGCCTAGTCTACTTCCGCCTCACTCATTACCTCTCCACTCACTCTCTTCTAGACCCATTACAGTCTGGTTTCCGCCCCCTACATTCTACAGAAACTGCTCTCACCAAAGTGACCAATGACCTTCTGACGGCAAAACGTAATGGTCACCACTCTCTGCTTATCCTTCTTGATCTCTCTGCAGCCTTTGACACTGTTGATCACCATCTCCTACTCTCCATGCTGCACTCCATCGGCATCAAGGACACAGCTCTCTCCTGGTTCTCTTCCTATCTTTCTGACCGCTCTTTCAGTGTATCATTTGCTGGCTCCACTTCCTCCCCTCTTCAGGTACCTTTACACGCCGCGACGGCAGGCTGGATACATCCCGCTACTTCACGTGCACGAGCACGCTCAAACGGTTACAAACGGTCAACGCACCCTCTTTACACGCCGCCACAAGGTGCGCTACGCCACGCTACATCTATAGCTAGCTACATCGCCGGGTGTCTCAAGTAGCCAGCTGTAGCTCATTTACACACCGCTATAACCAGCTACTATGGGCGGACCTGGTGCAGCAGGGCCAGCACATAGGCGTGCCACAATTGTGGATTACGAGCCGTCCGTACGCTGATAGGACGAAGCAATAACATCCTGATTGGGCAGGCAACGCAGGAGGCTGAGTAATACAGCATGCTCGAGCGCTTGTGTAGTGTGACTCGTCAGCTCCTTAAATATGCCTCCCTATGCAGCGACTACCAATCGTCATGCAGCAGCTTCCACCAATGATCGCACATGGGGCGCGGTAACACGGAGCCAGGGTCACGCCTTAGCTACATTGCAGCTACATCGCAGGCTGTCCCGAGTTCCCTTCCGTTGCCTCTTTACACGCCGATACAGCTCGCTACCATCGGCGTTGTAGCCATCAGTTTTCGAGCAGACCTAGGAAACAGATGTATCTGTTGCCGGCTGTAGCGTCACGTCTTCAGACGCCGCTACGACGGGCTACATTGGCGCTACAAGCTACATTTGTAGCCTGTAGCGGGATGTATCCAGCCTGCCGTCGCGGCGTGTAAAGGTACCATTCCTCTCACAATTGGAGTCCCTCAGGGTTCAGTCCTTGGACCTCTTCTCTTCTCACTCTACACAGCCCCGATTGGACAGACCATCAGCAGATTTGGTTTTCAGTACCATCTTTATGCTGATGACACACAACTATACACTTCTTCCCCTGACCTTACTCCCGCTCTAATAAAGAACACCAATGACTGTCTAACCACAGTTTCAAATATCATGTCCGCTCTCTACCTGAAACTTAATCTTTCCAAAACTGAACTACTTCTGGTCCCGCCCTCCACTAACCTCCCTAAATATGACATCTCTCTCTCAGTGTGCGGTACCACAATAGTGCCTAGTCAGGAGGCTCGCTGTCTGGGTGTTATGTTTGACTCTGATCTTTCCTTCACCCCATATATACAATCTCTCGCCCGCTTGCACCTGAAGAACATCTCCAGAATTCTCCCCTTTCTCACCTTGGAAACCACAAAAACACTCACTGTCGCCCTGATTCACTGCCGCCTTGACTATTGTAATTCTCTCTTAGTTGGCCTCCCCCGCACTAGACTGTCCCCTCTCAAGTCCATCCTTAATGCAGCAGCCAGGATTACCTATCTAGCTAATCAATACTCAGACGCTTCTGCTCTATGCCAGTCATTACACTGGCTGCCTATTCACTATAGGATCCATTTCAAACTGGTTGATCTCACCCACAAAGCTCTTCACAGTGCAGCACCCCCATACACTTCCTCCCTCATCTCCGTCTATCACCCCACCCGTTGTCTTCGCTCTGGTAGTGACTTTAGACTCACTTCTGCATTAATCCGAACCTCCCACTCCCGGCTCCAAGACTTCTCCCGAGCCGCACCAATTCTTTGGAATGCACTAATGCAAGAAATTTGATGTATCCACAACTTGGATAGTTTTAGGCGATCCCTAAAAACACATCTTTTTAGGGCGGCCTATCATGATCCCTAGTCAGTCATCTAGATATAGCCTATCCACTCCGTCTCAAGTGGATCACGTAACATGGTTGTGGCCACTTATTCTCCTATCTGTTCCCCATCTCCTCAAGTTGACTATACTATCATTGTTAGATTGTAAGCTCTTATGAGCAGGGTTGCCATTTTTTGCTCTAATTATTGTATTATGTTGTGCTTTGTATTGTATTGTTTTTGGCATTGTATTGTATTTTCTAATTGTTTCTTATGATTGTTTAAATGTAAACTTTGTATTGTGAAGCGCTGCGGAATATGTTGGCGCTATATAAATAAAAATTATTATTATTATTATTATTATAAGCATCACATGATTTTTCTAACAGTGCCTATACTTTCGTCCACCCCCTTTTTTATGTTTGGTGTGGAATTATATCCAATTTGGCTTTAGGATAATTATTTTGTGCTTTTTCATTGAAGACAAATTAAATGAAGATAATAATACCAAAGAATTTGTGATTGCAATCATTTTCAGGAAGAAACTGAGTATTATCTGACAGAATTGCAGAGGTGTCAATACTTTTGGCCACAACTGTATATTCTAGCGAAACACATAAACCTGTTTGGCTAACACACAGGGGAATGTTTAAATGCGAGGGAAAGCGGTGCAAACTTTGTTTTTACAATACCAACACAGGAAAATCTTTCAAGATCTCCTCTTTTATTAATTGTAAAGGCCCCGTTACATACTAAGATATCGTTAACGATATCGTTGCAACGTCACCGGTTTGGTGATGTTGCAGCGATGTCTAGACAACATCGTTGCATGTGACATTTACCAATGACCAACGATGAGGTCGTTCATCGTTGGTCGTTGGTAAATAACCTGGACCATAGATTTATTGCTGGTCTCCCGCTGGACGGCCAGCATCGGCACGTGTGACAGCGGGAGACCAAAGATGAACGATCTCCCAGCGCCGAACAGCAAATGCTGGGAGCAGGTAACCAGGGTAAACAGCGGGTAACTAAGCGTAGCGCTGCGCTTAGTTACCCGATGTGTACCTTCATTATCAGCATTCTCTCTGGTCCTGATCGCTGGTGAGTCTGCCTGTTTGACAGCTCACCAGCGATCAGATAACGATGTCCCAGCGATCTACATCGTTGGTCGGATCGCTTGGACATCGTAGCATGTAATGGGGCCTTAAGACTACACATGTAGTATACATGGCGACTTGCACACTTTGCCAAAAATATTACATTGGCTGTACAACACGCCCTTTAAAGAAACGGCTTGCCGAGCAGATTTCCAGCGCTGATCTGCAGTGTAGTGCAGGTGGATGTGTGTCAGATTTATCTAGTCATTTTAAAGAACGACATGCAGGGAACATGGAGGGTTTAAGTGTTAAAGGTATTGAACCTGTCCCCCGACCTTTTCGTGGAGGAGATTGGAAAAGATCTCTCCATAATTAGGAAGCGTACTGAATACTTGCACTTGATGCCAGATACTCTTAGGGTATGCGCCCACAGGAAGGTTTTGCTGCGCTTGCGATCAGGTTTTGCCTTGGTTTTATGTTTTTGGTTTCCAGCAAAACCTATGTTATTAGGGAAAAGCTTTTACACACATCGGTTTTTGTTCTCTAGAGACAGTGTAAACACCTCAGGATTTGCTGCATTTTTGTTTTCCAGCAAAACCTATGATTCTAGGATTAGCTGTCCCAACACATTGGTTTTTGTTTAGTGAAGAAAGTGGAAACACCTCAGGTTTTGCTACATGTTTAATGGTGGGTTTACACGCCGCGATATCGGCGTCCAACTCCGACCCAACTCCGACAAAAAGTCACGTGGGTCGCGAGTTGGACCCGATATCGTGTGTGCGTTGTACGGTTTGAGCGTACAACGCGATGCTGGAACGATGCCAAAACGATATCGGAGTTGAATAGCAGAGCTATTCATCTCCCCGATATCGCATGGCCGTTGTAGCAGCATCGCAGCGTGTGACAGCCCAACTCCGATGTGTACTCGCACCTCAGCCATTAACTCCCATGTTAAATGGTCGTTACTGGGTTGGTGGGCGTACACATCGGAGGGACGTTGTTTCCCGATATCGCAGCGTGTAAACCGCCGATGCGATATCGGGAAAAGGGCTGAAAAAATGCGCGCTCCCGCGCCGTTGCCTCCGATATCGCCGCGATATCGGGACGTGTAACCCCACCATTAGAAAGAATGAGCATGTCAATTCTTTGCTGAACTTTTGCTAAAGTGGAAACACCTGTGGTATTTCCATTTTCTGTAGAGAAGAAAAAACTGTGTGTATGTGAAAGCTTTTCCCTGCACACATAGGTTTTGATGGAAACCAAAAACTCATGATTAGATTAGCATAGATTTACATAAAACCCAGGAAAAACCTGATTTCAAAAGCAGCAAAACCTTCCTGTGGGCACATACCCTTAACGTCTGAATTATAAGTCTGACCTTATGTTCTTTTACTAAACTACACTGGTTTGAGTGAACAATAAAACAAGAAGGGTATGTGCACATCAGTCGTTTTGTGGGCTGCTTTTTCCCGGTTTCCGTCGGCGTTTTCCGCTCAGTTTTATGTTAATTTATGTTAATCCTAGCCACCGTTTGGATTAACATGATACTCAATGGAGTTTAGAAAACGCTGTCTTCATTAGAACGTTTTTTCTCTGGTCGTTTTCAGTTTTTTCACCGGTTTTCCACCGGTTTTCAAAGATAGAGCAAGTGACTTCTTTTGAGCGTTTTTCCAGCGGTTCTAGCTTACAAGTGCCCAAAAAACCGGCCTAAAAACGCTAAGAAAAACCGCCAGAAAACCGCCGACAAAACGCTGTATAAACGCTATAAAACCGCTCGGAAAAAGCTCAAAAAACGCTAAAAAAACGATGGACACTGCTGAGGTCAGAAAACTCAGTTTCTGCCATTCTCCACCGGTTTCAGGACGGTCTGCAAAGATGCAGAAACGTCAGATGTGCACATACCCGAAAGGTGAGCATAGGTAAATCTAGTAGTTTCATTTGGAGACTTTAATTTCCAAAATTTGGCCACTTTTTTCTGCTGCCGTATCCTTTGTGTATGTTGTTTACTTGTGCAATTTGATGTCTGTTTTTTACAATCTACGGTACTTCACAATATTGCTTTCTTTCACTGTTCTATGACGTTGTAGATTTTTTTTGTGGGATTACAGTGCCCGTATGTATATAACATTATATATTGCTCTCTGTTCCTCTGGTTTTTTCCCCATTCCCCATCCCTGTTTTTCCTTCCTTCCCAGGGTTTCAAGGGTTAAGTCTTCTAACTCGGTAGTTAACATTTATTACAGTTGTGTTTTTATGGGGTGTATTTAAGCAAGTGATTTGTAAGACTGTGTTATGCCTATTAATAAGACTGTGTCGAAACATGGCAGGCTCGTCCGCATGGCTTGTAGTGCATTTTTAATGGGGCCTGAATAAAATTTACTTCTGATGCTTTGAAGACTGGTCGGAGTCCGGATTTCCTTCTTCACTAAAAGTATGCAGGCTTGAACAGGTTGCAGCTTTGCAAACTTGTGCTGCCGACGCCTGGTGCCAAATGGCCCAGGATGCTGCAACTGCCAGGTGTTGTGTGCCTTTATCCCAACTCGGATAGACTTGTCCATGACATGGTAGCATTCTTGAATAGCCAAATGTATCCACCTGGTTATTGTGGATTTTGAAGTGGCATTCCCTTCCTGTGTTCTTCAAGAAGAACGAACAAGGCATCCGTTTTGCAGAAGAACGCCATCCAGGAGATGTAGCACCTAAAAGCCTTCACAAGATTCAGAGTATACAGGGCCTTTTTAAAGTGACGTACCGACGCCAAGCAAAATGAGGACAGGACAATATCCTTTTTAAGCTGGAAAGGGGAGACTACCTTGGGGAAGAAAGATGGAGACGAGTGCAGGACCATCTTGTCTGCATGAAAAATTAGGAAGGGAGACGACAGGACAGGATTCGCCTGATTGAGGTAATAGCTACCAGGAAGACAACCTTCCAGGAAAGGTGTACCGGAGAGATCTCCTTTAGAGGCTCAAACGGATACTCTTGTAGCACACCCAGGCCTAAAGTGAGGTCCCAGGCATCCAGCGGCTGCCAGTAGGGAGGCATTACATGGAAGAACACCTGAATAAATGCCTTAACCTGTGGCTTAATAACAATCTGCTGTTGGAACAAAACAGATCTGACCCTTAAGTGCTAGACCCGAGTCCAGACCAGCCTGAAGGAAATCTAGAATGGTTGGAATAGAAAAGATGAGAGGTGAATGACCGTAGTCCCTGCACCAGGTTAAAAACAAACAAAAAAAAAAAAAACCTTTTTCAGGTACAGTGGTAAATGCGAACTGATGAAGGCTTCCGAGCCCTGACCATGGTGGAGACTACTTCTGATAAAAACCCAGCTTGGGTCAGAAACCAGGTTTCAATAGCCAAGCCATTAAACGCAGGGCCTCTGAGTTCTGGTGGTAAATCGGACCCTGAGAAAGCAGATCCGGCTGGCCCAGTAGGCACAGGGGATGTCTATGACGAGCTGTACCAGGTCCGCATACTATGCCCATCGAGGCCAGTCCGGGACTACAAAGATAACTGGAACCTGTGTCGTCTTGATCAATCTTGTAAGTAGCAGGAGCGGAGGGAACACATTGGTAATCTGAAACAGCCGCTACGGAAGTATGAGGGCATCTGCCCTGATGGACTCTGGCTCCTGGCTATGAAGTCGGGAACCTTGGCGTTTAGTCTTGACGCCATTAGGTCCATGTCTGGAGTCCCACACCGATGGCAAATCTGCTGGAAGATGTCCGGATGGAGCGACCACTCCCATGAGGCAAGACCCTGATGGCTGAGGAAATCTTCTCCACGCCCGGGATGTGTACTGCTTAGATGATGGAGTGGTTTGCCTCGGCCAATAGGAGAATGTGCTCCACCTCACCCATTGCTACCCTGATATGGGTGGTCCCCTGGTAGTTGATATACGCCACCGCCGAAGCATTGTCCAACTGTATTCAGATGGAGCAACCCACAAGAAGATGGTGGAACTTTCGCAGAGCTAGCACAATTTCTCGTATTTGCAAGATGTTGGTTGGGAGAGCAGATACCCGAGCAGACTAGCGCCCCTGAGCAGTGTGCTAGCAAAAGGTGGCCACCTGCAAATAAGGCTGGTGTCAGTGGTGACCACCAGCCATTGAACTGGAGGATTTTCCCTGAGAGAGGACCATAGCGTCCAGCACCTGAACTCTTGCTTGAGCCGTAGAGATAGATGGCAAGGCTGTCGAGGGAGAAGGAGTTTCCTGTCCCAGGCTGACAGGAGAGAAAACTGAAGGGGATGGAGGTGAAGCTGGGAAAAGGGGACTACTGCCACTGCTGCCACCATCCTGCCCAGAACTCTCACCCCAAAGAAAATGGAATGGGGAGATGGGTGACAAAGCGCTTGGAATCCTTGGCGAAGGGCCGTGATCTTGTCCTGCGGGAGAGAAACGAAGCCAAGGGAGGTGTCCAGAATCATCCCTAAAAAAGTGATCTGTTGCGGCAGAATCAGAGATGACTTGTTTAGGTTGATCAACCAGCCCATGTGAGAGCATATCTGAGGTAATTTTTACTTTGTTTTTATGTGATTTTATTCTCTTGTAATCACCCCTGTGCAGGCCTGAAAAGAAGCCCTTTGATTAACATGTCATCTAAGTATGGGAAGACTACCACGCCCTAAGAGTGCAGAATAGTCATGATGGCTGTCATGACCTTCATGAACACTCTGGGCGCAGTGGCACGGCCTAAAGGAAGCACAGGAACCTTTGATGGGCGGAGAATATGGGGATGTGGACGTGTCTCGGTTTTCGATGGAGGCCAGGAATTCCCCTTTCTCCAATGACGTGATGACGGAATGGAGGGACTCCATCCTAAATTGTCAAACCCTGACATATTTGTTTAGCATCTTTTGGTCCAGAATGGGTCAAACTGTCCTGACCTTTTTGGGGACCATGAAAAGATTTAAGTAAAAACCCTTGAAGCGCTCATTTTCTGGGAGCGACATGATGACCCCAGCCTGGCGCAAAGAATTGATGGCCTGGTAGAATGCGTGGGCACGCAAGGCTACCTTGGGGAGTCAAGAGGAGAAGAACCATGTAGGGGGCTGGAGAACTATTTTGTACCCGAATTACAACAGCTCCCTTACACATTCGTCGTGAATGACAGAGCCAAATGTGACGGAAGAAGAGTAATCAACAGCTTACTCTACTGGCACGTTCAGGCAAAGGGGTGAGTCATGCGGCCGAGAATCTACGGGACATGGATCACTTAAATCTGGTCTGTTTGGGTTGGGACTTCCAGGATAAATATCTTGTAAGAGACATGTGAGCCCCTGTCCATGCGGGGTGATTGATTTGGGCCTGAAGAGGAGTGTGTTGGACCACCCAGAAGAGCTACAAAAGGGATGAAACCTCACTTGTTGAGGGGTGCCTGGGCTTGTATTCAAGGAGAAATTTACTTTCCTCCTGTAGCATCTGAGATCAGCTTGTCTAGCGTCTCTACGAACAATTGACCTCTCTGGTATGGCAGGCTCATCAGGGGACTTTTTGGATGCAGTCTGCTTGCCATTCCCTGAACCTTAATGCTCTGTGAATAGTGATAGCATTTGATGCCACAGTTGGCTGTGTCCAGGGAAGCCTTAAGCAAATATTCCCCAGCCATGGATATCTCACATGCTAAATCTACTCTTTGGGTGGTAAGTCACCCTCTTGTATGGTCTTGAGGAGGGCATATGCCCAAGAAACCATCAATTTTGCTACCCACGCTGAGGTAAACAAGGGGGAGAGTGCTGAGCCCGAGGCTTCAAACACTGAATGGGCAAGACTCTCGATTTGCCTGTTGGTGGCGTCCCTGAACAAGGACCCATCTCTTATGGTACCTTTACACGCCGCCACAACAGGATGCATACAACCCGCTACAGGCTACAAATGTAGCTTGTCGAGCCAATATTGCCCGTAGTAGCGGCGTCTGAAGACGGGACGACACAGCCGGCTACAGATACCTCTGTATCCGTGCACTGCCCATAAACATATGGCAACATCGCCGATTGTAGCGAGCTGTATCGGCGTGTAAAGAAGCTACAGAAGGGAACTCTGGACACCCGGCGATGTAGCTGCAATGTGGCTAAGGCGTCACCCATGCTCCGTGATACCGCGCCCCTTCAGCGATCATTGGTGGAAGATGCTGCGTTACGATTGGCCCTTGCCTCACAGCCCTCCATCTTGGATGAGCTGTCCCTTCAGCACTACACATACGCGCCGTATGCACGATCAGATAGTAGTACAATTACGCGGACACACACTTGAACGTAAAATCATAAATGGCCCATGATCTACATACAGTGTGCACATCCTATCAACATGATAACGAATAATGCGGGACACAGCGCACAAGTGTGTGTTACGTACCGCTCTGGCTTATTGCACAGCAGCTGCCGTAGAAGTGTTCCGGGTCTGGCAGTGCGCGCAGCGCGCACACAGATGCACACAATCCCATAGCACATCGGAGGAGATTACCCAGTAGACAGATCAGAGCCGTGTTGTACGGACTGCACTGTGGGTCTTCTGCAGTAGGGGCCGCATAAGTGTGTCGGCCGAGTCACTGCGTGTTGGGCTACTTATAAAGGTGCGTCACCCCCACAGCGGTCGTAATGACGTCATGACGTTGGTTTCATTTTCACTCTGCCTGCAAGGTGCCAGCCCCGCCTCTGCACACACCATAGCAGTCATGGCAGCCGTGCACCGCGCCGCAACATGGGGGATGGCGGAGCTGATCATCCTCATTGATCATTGCGACCGTCGGGACTATTGGGGCCACCATCACCACCGCCACCCCAGGCTGCGCAATCGGTGCACCGTGCGGCGGATCCAGCGGGCCCTGCTCTGCCAACTGGGGGTACAGAGGACAGTCAAAGCGATCCAAAAAAAGATCGCTGACTTGAAGCACAAGTGCCCAGGTCGCATACTGGACATCCGTGCCAGGATTGCCAGGCTGCGTGGTGAGTAATTGTTGCCCCAAAACACACACCGCCACATGTGCATGTCCCACAATACACAAAAAATGATGGAAACATATGACAAGGGACAGTCTGGCCTACACAATCAAACACATCTTCACAGTGTTGTGCTCATCCAGTCAGGCCTAAAAATTTCTCACACGCACAGTCCATGCATACAACATGAGTGTATGCATCCAGCATCACCTGGTTGATGCTAAGTAAGGCTGGGGTCACACACACAGATATCTGCCCACATATTGTTTGCACATCTCTGTTTGCAGTCAAATCATGGTCACATGTTGACATTTGGAGACAGCCTCAAAATGGAACAATGTGTCCATGCTTTCACTGCAACCAGAGATCTGTCAACAATATCTGGCCACATATCTGTGTGTGTGTGACCCCAGCCTTAGCCGTCAAATACATACCCACACAAGCTCTTTGTAGGACAACAATGTGTAGGCATGATCTTATTACGTCTTTTATGTTCAAATTTCAAACTAGATGCTGAATCCTCATCAGAAGAAGGGCCCCATGCCCCACCCCCAGGTGGCCCATCAAGAACCCCACCACATCAGGCTCAAGTGGCACCCTTGTCCCCAGGGTCAACACCTTCCCCCGGGCCTCAGGAGCCAGACGTCCCGTCACCCACCGGGACAGAGGACGTGGAGGACCAGTCCGCACCTGGCAGCCCGCTGGAGTGTGACCAGCTGTCCCCATCTGCCTGGCTGCTGGAGGAACACATCAACTCCCCACAGGAGGGCGAGGAGCAGCAAGTACCTGGCGGGCCAGAGGAGTCTTTGCCCCGTAGCCCAGGACCACTGTTGCCCCTGAACCACATAATGTGGCCACGGAGCCCCAGCCCGGGAGTAACACCACCTCCCACTGTCTCCAGCTCAGTGGCGAGTCCTGGGGTGACCATGTCCCCACACAGTGACTATGGTGGTAAGTGGGTTATGTTGCCACAGACACCCTGCACACTGTTGCTTAAATTTCATCTGGGGCCAAACAATTTATGTAAACAAAGTAAACCATGTTGGTTCACCCTTTTTCCAGATGGTGAACGTGCGGGCTCATATGGATGGAGCTTGACCCCATCTCCCTCCCCGTCTGATGGTGAACTGGATTTGGAGGAACAGGGTAAGTGGATGGTTGCGGCCAGTCATGACTAACCATCAGCAGTGACGACTGTGTACTAAAGTTTGTGTTTACTCCCAATACAGGTGCCCCTACCATGGAGGAATTCATCCAGGCCCATCAGGCATTTGTGGCCCGTTTGACCACGGCTCTACAGCGTGGCCTGCAGGACCTTGGCCGCCTGGCTCAAATGCTGGCGGACCTACACCCACACCATGGTTCACACCCATGAATTTGAGGGATGCATTGTATCCTGGCCAAACATGGCCCCACAAACAGTTGTCCTTGTTGGACCCTAAAATTTTCACACATTGGCTTGTTGCCTTGCAAAAGTGAAAATATATATTTTTTTTTTTGCCCCCGTTGGGCTCTTTTCTTATCGTGTCCCACATTGGGACCATCACAAGTGTGGACTGGCTAGCCCCATCTGGCCTACAATCCCTATACTGTCCCACATTGGGACCATCACAAGTGTGGACTGGCTAGCCCCATCTGGCCTACAATCCCTATACTGTCCCACATTGGGACCATCACAAGTGTGGACTGGCTAGCCCTATCTGGCCTAAGCCTTCCTTGTATGATGGCAAATGTCTGTGACACATGTATGTTTACAATACAATGCTGTTCTAACTTTGTTATACGCTCCTTCATGTGACCTTACTAATATTTGGTGACCAAACCTCACCATAACCTAACTATGTGAGGCACATCACAACATCCCTTTGTGAATGTGCTAAGACATTCCAAATGAACCGATGGTGATCCTGCTGAGCGAGCACTGGCCCATATTGTGTGGCTTGGGGAAACCTATTATTGGCCACAATTACATTCACCCCCAAAAACCCACACAATCCTTATTCTGAAATGAATACACAATTGTGTTAATAAATAAAATTTATTCCAGCCTGGAATTTAAAATAAATTACAAATAATAGAATTTTTGTGGAAAAAAAATAAAAAAAACCCACAAATTATGCCCAAAACTCAATCAACAAAATAAACATATAAAACGCAATTCCTGAAATTATAAAGTCCAGACTGCCAATTCTGTGCATTGGCTACTAGTGTCCAAATTACTCCTCTTCTGTCGGCTCTGACAATGCCGCATCCCCCCTCCTCTGAGGGCAGCCCCGACCTGCCCCAGAACGTCTGGTTGAACGACGATGTGTTGAGGGGGGATGGGGTGACTGTGGCGGGGCCGGTCTTCTCACGGGCCGAGATGGGGCAGCTGGTGAAAGGGGCCACAAGGTGTGTTGCATGGGGGAGGGGACGTGGCAGCCCCATTGAAGGGCCCCATCATCGGCAGCATCAGCGGCATTGTGGAAGACCCTCAGAAGGATCTTCTTCTGGAGCGGCTCCATCCCTCGCATTCTGTTGCTCATGTAGAGGGCGTCGGGGTCCATGTGGGTCCGTTGTTCATCCAACAACACGCGTCGGGCCCAGGTCGCCAGCTCCGTCTCAGGTGGTGCAGGACGTCGGCGGCGACGGATCCCGGAGCTGGGACCTGGGCCTGGACCCACATCACTCGCCGCGCCCTCCTGCTCAGCCCCAGATGTCATGGGCTGAGCATCATCAGCAACAGAATCCTCGGCAATGGAGCCGTCCTCTTCTGGGGCCTGTGGGTGGGGAAAAAAAAAAAAAAAAAACCATTAGTGGAGGCAATATCAACTGTATACATTCACAACAGGACTCTATATACCACTCCCACACACACCAAGCCCAACTACCAGAATGGAAAATGAGGAATAACACAGTAAAGCAAATAAGGTTCAAGACCCCAACACCAGTGGTTCTCCTGTACACTCACCTCGACCATTCCAGGAGCTCAGCTAAATACATAATTAGTTGTTTGTCACGTAGCCGTAATCCAATATTAGGACATGTCACCACAACACCTTGATACTGGGGGCTGTGCTGGCCAATGACACATATTGGGCACCTTCCCATTAGGACTCCTTTATGGTGAGAATCCACCCCTCACTCAATTACCTTTAACCCACTGGCAACAAAGCCAACACACATGTGAGACAGCACCATTTACTATGGTACTATGTGGCTGTTTGAGAACAAACCACCTGCTATCTTGAAACCCTTAAATAACTAACCTAAACATACCAAGATGTTGTGGAAGAAGCAACATTGCAATACGGCTGGAAGCATAGAATAGAAAAGTCTGGCAAGTCATGGAAGGAGGGCAGATAGATTGACACCCCAAGGTGTGCCGCAGCAAGGAGGTAAATATGCCAACACATTTGGTGTGAAGGATTTATCGAAGCACACATGTGAAGGAAACATTGTGGCCCACCACTGTCACACAATTACCCACCTCCTGTGGCGCAGGTGGTGATGCAGCCGGGCCTACATGGGACGCAGCAACGGGGCAGTTGGTGGTCGTTCGATGCGGGCGAACCTCGCCCAGGATGAAGGTGAACAGGGGATAGTACCATAGGGTAGGTGATGGTACCTCCTCTGCTCCAGCCCCTGAGCGACGACGCTGGTACTGAATGTGAGCCCGCATGAACGCCGACCTCATGTTTTTGATCTTAAGTGCCACCATTTGCTGGTCCCACGTCTTGCCTACCCTTGACTCCAAGCGATTTGCCAGAGCCACAAGACTCCTGTAGGCCTCGGCCCTCGCTGCCCGATTTTTATATTCGGGCAGCGAGCTGCGCCACAAACATTCGTGCCGCTGATACTCCGTGAGAAGCTGGGATTCCAATTCCACAGTACCCGTCGGCATCTGCCGATGAAAAATTAAAAAAAAAAAGAACACAGTCACAACACAAGGCATACCGACATTTCAAAACTTGCCACAATCATACACATAATCATTAACTTTCTACAGTGATCATCTATGCAGCTATTTTGTGGCGTGAAACTGGCCATGAGTGTGCCATTTTCTAAATCTCAGACCGCTACTAACTCAAACACATGTATGCTGCCAATATCAAGCCCCGGATATCGGTGTCCACCTACAGATGTTTCAAACATGATTTCTGTCCCCAATGTACCTATTGCAACACACCTTGACACGGTGTGTGCGTACATACCTGTAGAGGGCAACATGTGACCTAACACGTTGTGTGCTAACTAGTACCTGGCCAGTGTCCACAATGGTAAGGGGTCACTATATCAGAAAGGCGGGCTGGGTGTGTGCCAACACTGCACATACTACATGTAATGTGCACCCAGATGATCATGTAGGTGTTCCTCCAGACGTGGAAGTCCCATTTTAACACATGTACCCAACATCCCTGGAATGTCCGCCACAATTCAACCACCCCTGAAATGTTGATGTGAAGTACCAGCCAAAGAAATAACACCGTGCTCTTTTACCATTGCCAAAAAGCAGAAGGTGCAATACATACTTACACTATATAAGTAGAGGCACTACCTGGCTACTGGGCGACACAGAATAAGGTTCACATATTTAATATTACGTGTTCAATATTTGCATGCCGCTTCAAACATGGCCATACACACATCGCCTAAGCTGCCTGTGCCAGAACCAGCTGCGTTCATTACATTTTCTTACAAACCGCTAAAGAGGCTTACCGTCAGAGCAACAGAAGTCAAACAGGACACTAGTAGCTCAATGCACATCGACGTCTGGACACGGAGCAGTGGCCATTGACCTGCCTTTATAGTCCGGGACACCAATCACAGCGGACACAATAATGCACATCCTGAAGGGGCACCTGGGTGCGGATTTGCCTTCCGCTAATTGGTGGAGATCGCTGAATCGTGATAGGTTGGCGGCCCTTTAAAAGTTGCCCATCCCGCCAAACATTACGCTTGCTGGGCAGACCCATTAGGTAAGTTTTTGTGTACACACATGGAATTGGCGCAGGGTGGGGTGCATATGTTGATGTTCTTGGAGAGCGCCGGAGACTGGTGTAGCGGCCGATATAGGGGTTTGTATTTTTGGGGACGACATATAGTGTAGTGTGTGGGTTAGGATACGGCATTTTGTGTGGGCCTTGACACTTTTGTTGAGATACATTGCTGTGTTTGTTTGCAGACAACATACAGGAGAATGGATGCATGACTGTAGACGGAACTGTGTCACTCATGTCGACTGGATCGATTTCTGCATACTGGTTGTGGCCAATGGAGACTGTGTTCAACGGGAATGGGATGACACAGGGCTTTGAGGTGTTGGGCGCCAGACATGGCATACATGTGTATTTAAAATGACACCTTCAAAAACCAATTACACCATGGGTAACCATCCGCAGTCATGTGCAATGTTGTTTGGTTCATGTAGCCTTCCTCAACCTTCCATATCGGGGTACGTCACATTCGTTATTCTTCTCATTTTTACTGTAATCAATTGACATTATGGGCTGTGTAATGGATTATGGGACCTGTTTGACCAACATTATTGGTGACACATGTCCCTTTCTAACTCACCTAGGTGCAGATGTGTGAATTTTGGGAGCTCCCATTGACGTTGATGTAGAGGAGGCCACTCTCAATCGCCGTGTGCCATGTTGTTTGGGGTGACTCCTGGGTGTTTGCCGTCCTTGCTTCAGGGTTGTGTTTTGGTCCCACACAAGAGATGCCATCCTCTTGCCTATAGTGTGTAATGGAAAAGAGGTGTGGGTTGCTGAACCTGCTGACTTGCACACATTTTGGTCTATGTACTCATGTTGTGCTTTCACATCTACAGGTGCTGATATTGAGGATGCAGAATATCCATGACCGCAATGTTATCGTGGCTCTTGCGTTGGTGGAAGAGCAAATGTGGTATCAGGATCGGTATGAAAGGTTGATGAGGCGCAGACAGCGGCGGATGTGGACCCGTGATTGGCTTCTGAGGCGGGAAACCCGGGGCCACATGCAGCTGTTGCGGGAGCTGGAGCTTAACTGTCCTGATGATTACCGAAACTATCTCCGTATGCCCGAGGACTGTTTAACCTTCCTATTGGAGCGTGTTGGGCCAATGATAGCGCGTCAGGACACTATAATGCGCCCATCAGTATCAGCTGCTGAGCGGTTGGCGATCACTTTGCGGTTCCTGGCTACAGGGCAGTCCATGACATCCCTCACATACGTGTCACGTGTCTCCCTGCCCCTGCTGAGCCGCCTGATCCCTGAAACGTGTTGGGCCATCTGGAGAGCTCTGCAGCCAGCCTACATGAAAATGCCATTAACCGCCGCAGAATGGCTGGAAGTGGGCCAAGGGTTTGAAACCCGGTGGAACTTCCCCAACTGTGGCGGGGCATTGGATGGTAAGCACGTGAGGATTACCAAACCTGCCCACTCTGGCTCTTTGTATTACAATTACAAAGGGTATTGTAGTATAATCCTCATGGCTGTAGTAGATGCCAACTATGAATTCCTCTACGTGGATGTTGGAATGCCCGGTCGCAACTCAGATGGGGGTGTGTTTGCCCTAAGCTCCTTGGCAACACTACTAGGGAATGGTGGGCTAAACTTACCCTCAAATGAGCACACGACCGAACATCTCAACTTTGCGTTTGTGGCGGATGAAGCATTCCCACTTCAGGAACACCTACTGCGGCCATATCCCCAGAGGGCCCTTACTTCTGAGAGACGCATTTTCAACTACCGGCTATCCCGGGCCCGCCGTGTAGTTGAAAATGCGTTTGGGATAATGGCCAATAGATTCCGGATTTTTCATACACCTATACATATGAAACCGGAGTCTATTGACGCGGTAGTGGTGGCCTGCTGTGTGCTACATAACTTCCTGCGTCGTAGGGATAGGGCATCATACACGCCAGGAGGTTATGTAGATAATGCAGACGCTACAACAGGGGAGCTCCGTCCAGGGTCTTGGCGTGATGAGGCCCATGTGATTGTGCCACTCCAGCTGCAGAGCCATGGCCGCACTCGGCAGGAGGCCAGGGACAGTAGAGAAGCTTACTGCTCCTACTTCAATGGGTCTGGGGCAGTGAGCTGGCAGGACCAGGCCATATAATGTGGCTGGCTCTGGGAGTTGCTTTTTGTGTTTTCAATGAAGGTGACAGCAGGTTAGCTGCACCCCTTTAATGTTTGGTTGACCTTTTCCATTCTCTTTGTTTTCATTATGTGCATGAGTTTTCATTATGTAGTTATTTAGTTAGTTAGTTTAGGTTATTTTGGTATTTTTTCCATGCACAGTTTGCAATGTGTGGTGATTTGCTTATCCATTGAATTTGCCTGATTAATGTCACCTGCTCTTGAATTCTACAATGTTTTTACTTTATGTATATTTTGTTTGCACAAGACAAGGTCAAGATTCATGCAATATATTAAACCTTTTTCTGTTGGATCCAACATAATCTGTGTGAGCCTGATTACTTGGTGGAGGAGGGCAATGTGATGCAGGGTTGGGTGGGGGCCTGGGATGTCATAGCCACCTATTGGCTGGGATTGTGCACACAATATGTGTGGGTAGCCATGTTTTTCTGAAAGTCTTTTGCCCAACAGTGTTTGTGGCCATTGTGCGTACATGATCCTTTATTTTGTTGTAGGCAGAGGGTCCCCTGCACACAGCACATTGATGCAGGACATATTCTTGTCAGGTGTTTGCTAATACACTGTCACACAGATCTTTGACTTGGTGCCTTGGAAGCTGATCCACTACATTCACATCTGTCAGCACATATATTAAACCCCATTCAGCCTGTATACATACACATACTTCGCCACAGTTGTCACAGATTTTTGACAGAAAACGCACATACTGTCTTTTGTAAGACGCTAATGTGTGGCACACAAACGCACCTCAGTTCAATCTGCACACGCGGCTGTCACAAGCGCTGATCGTGCGTGACACGGCAAACACTTGTACTACGCACACATAGCCCCGGACCGCTACTTTCATACACACGGGATATGTGACTGGCCACCGCTCTAGCGTGACCCATTACCATCGATTTGGATGCATTCGCCAGGCTCCGCCATGTCACAAGCGCTTATTCCGTGCCACACTCCGCTCACTAGTACGGCACGTCTCGGCCATCCGCCCTTTCCGTCGTGCCCAATCACAACTCCGTAGTGTTGGCCAATGGTTGTGGTTTGGGCGCGGCGTACAGGTCTGTGGCACGCCTATTTGTTTTACGTCCTGCCTTTGTTGCTCCCAGATCACTCTGTGGTGGCTGTGTGTAAAGCTGGTACGCTGAGCTACAGACGGCTACTTGCGACACCCGGCGATGTATGTAGCTGTAGATGTAGCGTAGCGTAGCGCACCTTGTGGCGGCGTGTATAGAGGGTGCGGTTCCCGTTGGTAACCGTTCGGCCGTGCTCGTGCACGTGAAGTTGCCGTTGGTATCCATCCTGTTGTGGCGGCGTGTAAAGGTACCATTAGTGACAGGAGAGTTTTGGTAGCCAGGCGGGAGACTGGCAGGTCAACAAATGGAGACCTGGCCCACATGGGAAGAACCTGGACGTTTAGAGACTGATTGGCCGAAGGGTCTCTGGGTTTAGAATGGCCCTGAGTCAGGCTTAAGGAGAACCCAACTGACTGTGGGGAGGACTTGCAAAGTCTGTGCAAGGGTATTAGATATTATGGCCAGTAAGTCTACAGACTGTGACAGCGACAAGTCCACTCAGGGGAGCTAGGTACACTGGGTCTGGCATCAGCGGAGGGCTCCTGAGTGCATTCAGGTTCACAGGCCTGGCAAAGTGGAGTGGCATGTCCACACAGCCTATTAGTCTGACAGGTGGCACATGAGGTATAAGAAACGGTGTGTGCCTTATTAAGCCTCTTTGATGGCTTTGAGCTTAGTATTTTTATATTGCATTGCATTGCAAGTGAGTACACCAGGGAGAAAACTGGTGTATACTACAGGGAAGCAGCTAAACTGACATGCAGATATGTGCAGGAGAAAGGCTCTCTTAACCAGGTCTGGTGCCCCCCGATGTGCAGTCTCTCTGCATTTTCAGTGCTGTTGTGCCCAATGTGCAGACTCTGTTCGATGTGTGGTGTTTCAGGCTGCTGGCTACTATAAGATGGCACGCTAAGTCTTGTTTAAAGCAAGAATCACTGAGACTAGGAGGCATGGCCACGGGTGATGTGTCATTTGAGGGAGGATAAGGGGAGCGGCTGGCAAACGAGTCACCAGAGAGGGTGGAGCAGGTCGGAGCTTAGGCCGGACTAGACCCAATCTGAGACCTAGATTTCTGAGGACTGCCAGGGGATCTGAGGTAGTGACCAATCCAGGGAATTAAATAGCGCAGGGAGTCCTCCATCGGAGAAACAGATGCACAGAGACCTCTTACCGGTGGTATGCATACCGGCCGGAGCCACGAGTATAGGGGGAGTGTGGAAATCACCCCTGTCCGGCAGTTGCGATGCGGAGTGGGCAAGCACAGGCTAACAAAATGTGCTGGCTGGACATCCAAGGGAACCATCGCCCCTCTAATGAACTTGCAGTAAAAAAAATATTGACAAATCAAAACTATTACCCAAGGTATAGATGTGGTCTGTTCAGAGCACATCGGCCTCCTTCAAACACTAAGCTGAACTGATTTAGTTAGTGATAATCTAAGGGTGTATACTGTAGAGGAGGAGCTAAACTTTTTTTGTATCACCTGTCAGCCTCCTAATGGCAGCAGCATAACACCTATGGTCCTTTGTCCCCTTATGAGATGATGGACAAAACCACTATTGAAATACAGCGCAATCCTGAGAAGGGAAGGAACACTGTATTAGACTTCAGAATATGCTGGCATTGTTTGCGGGTGCCATGTCAATTGCAGGGATGCTGAGGTGCCAGAATAGCAGAATGCCCAAGTGACCACATTTTACAAACTGTACCCCTGAATGAATTTGAGGGGTGCAGTGAGCAGTGCCGGCTCTAGGTTTTTGTGGGCCCCTTTAGCACAAACCATGATACATTAATATAATATAGAAGCTGCAGGCTGTGTATATATAATATAGAGGCTCGTAGGTGGGCTCTATATATAATATAGAGGCTGTTCAGGGCTGTATATATAATATGGAGACTGCCGGGCTGTATATATAATATAGAGACTGCGGGTTGTATATATTATTTGGAGGCTGTGCTGGCCTGTATATAGTATTTGGAGGCTGTGCCAGGCTGTATATATTATTTGGAAGCTGTGGCAGCCCAGCAGCAGCCTCCAAATAATATATACAGCCCAGCACAGCCTTCATATTATATATACAGCACAGCCTCCAAATAATATATATATAGCCCATCGCAGCCTCCATATTATATATACAGCACAGCAGCAGCCTCCATATACCCCAGCACAGTCTCCATATACATCAGCAAAGCCTCCATGTACCTCTGCAGCAGCCTCCATGTACCACAGCAGCAGCCATCCTATGCCGCAATATGCAGTCAGCACAGCCTTCATATACACCCAGGACAGTCTCTATATACCCTAGCACAGCCTCTATATACCCCAGCCTCTATATACCCCAGCCCAGCCTCTATATACCCCAGCACAGCGCCTCTATATACCCCAGCACAGCGCCTCTATTTACCCCAGCACAGCGCCTCTATATACCCCAGCACAGCGCCTCTATATACCCCAGCACAGCGCCTCTATATACCCCAGCACAGCGCCTCTATATACCCCAGCACAGCGCCTCTATATACCCCAGCACAGCCTCTATATACCCCAGCACAGCGCCTCTGTGTACCCCAGCACAGCATCTCTGTATACCCCAGCATAGCGCCTCTGTATACCCCAGCACACAGCCTCTGTATACCCCAGCATAGCTTCTCTGTATTCCCCAGCACAGCGCCTCTGTATACTCCAGCACACAGCCTCTGTATACCCCAGCACAGCGCCTCTGTATACCCCAGCACAGCGCCTCTGTATACCCCAGCACAGTGCCTCTTGTATACCCCAGCAGCACAGCCTCTGTATACCCCTGCACACAGCCTCTATATACCCCAGCACACAGCCTCTATATACCCCAGCACAGTCACAGCCTCTATATACCCCAGCACACAGCCTCTATACACCCCAACACACAGCCTCCATGGTACAAATAATCCCCATCCTGCTGCACATTGTAAAAAAAAAAACCTGATCATACTCACCTTCCATCCGCTCCCTGGGGCTGTGTCCTCCTCAGATTCTTCCCCACCACATCCTTATAGCAGAAGGCTCCCGGGACTGTGGAGCTTCCACCTTCCTGCTGGCTGCAGCAGTATGATGAGGGTACAGTGATGACTCATCATGCTGTAGTCAGAGGAGGAAGCTCCACAGTCCTGGGAGCCAGCACATGGCTAATCTGCATCGCATGCAAATCAAGAAGAAACAGAAATTCAGTATTTTTTTTTACATAGTTTACTGTGTCATAAATGTGATCAAACAGCTAAGGCAGCTTTATTATTCCGGTCAGTGCAATTACAGCAATAGCACATTTATATTTTTTTTTACATTTTGCCACTTTTACACCACAAAAACTAATTTTGGAAAAAAAAACAAAAATGATTGTTTTGCATTGCTGTATTTTGAGAGGTATAGCTTTTTCATTTCTTCACTGATGAAGCAGTATTGCAGCTTGTTTTTTGCTAAACAAGATGATGTTCTCAGTTATCTCATTTATCTGTACATGTGATAGTTTGATCAAGTTTTAGTCTATATTTAAGGTTGTATGATGAGAAAAACATTTTTGTGTGTACTCACCGTAAAATCTTTTTCTCTGACCCTCTAATTGGGGGACACAGGACCATGGGTGTTATGCTGCAGTTCACCAGGAGGCTGACATCAATTATAATCTGGAAAAAAAAGAGAAGCTCCTCCCCTGCAGTATACACCCCCTGCCTGGCACAAGCTGAACCCGTTTAGTTACCAAACCAGTAGGAGAGACAAAATATAGGTCTGTAATAAGGCAACTATAGGAGAACTCAAAACAACCATGAAAAACACAAAACGGCCTGGAACGGCCAACAGGGAGGGTGCTGTGTCCCCCAATTAGAGGCTCAAAGAAAAGGATTTTACGGTGAGTACACACAAAAATCTCCTTTTCTCAATCGCCTCATTGGGGGACACAGGATCATGGGACATCCTAAAGCAGTTCCTGGGGGGGAGGTAGCAAGAAAAAAAAAAAAAAAGTACAAAACAAAACCAGAAACCAGTAGTCTTTTGCAAGACATGCATGCTACAGCAAGATATGCTTACCCAGACTTGCATATGCCGATGACCGAGTATGGACATTGCAGTGTTTTGCAAAAGTGGGCACACTGGACCAGGTAGCAGCTTTGCACACCTGCTCTGCAGAGGCCTGGTGTCAGAAGGCCCAGAATGCCCCTACCGCACGAGTGGAGTGCATCCTCAAACCAGGTGGAACAACCACGTTCTGCAATCGATACGCTTTCCAAATAGTTGATCTAATCCTTCTGGCGAGAGTGGCGTTGGACACTGCCATGCCCTTTCTGTGACCCACGAGAGAATTAAAAGAGAATCAGACTTCCGGAAGGGTGCCGTCCTACAGACATAATGCTGCAGCTCTCCAACCAGATCCAGTGTGTGCAGAGCCTTCTCGACACTGTGAACAATTGCCAGGCAAAATGAAGGGAGAGAAATCTCCTCATTCAGGTGAAATGAAGAAACCACCTTTGGAAGAAACAAAGGCACTGGCCGGAGTACGACCTTATCCTGGTAAAAAAAACAGGAAAGGAGCTTTGCAGGAAAGTGCTGCCAGTTCAGAGACACGATGGACAGAGGTTACTGCCACGAGAAAGACAACCTTCCAGGACAGAAAACAGAAGGGGACTCTGAAGAACAGAGGTTTCTGAAGAACATCTAAGACCAGATTGAGATCTCACGTCTCTAGTGGTCTTCTGTAAGGGGGAACCAGAAGGGAGACAACTTGAATAAAGGTCCTGACTTGAGGTTTTATTGGTAGGCGGCGCTGGAAAAGGACTGACAGCGCAGAAATTTGGCCCTTGAGAGAACCGGAGGAAAGACAGGCATCTAGTCCTGACTGAAGGAACCTGAGAATTACAGAGAAAGAAAATACCAGAGGTAAGAGGCTTTGAGACTTGCACCAAGCGAAGAAAGTCTTCTAAGTGCGGTAGTAAAACGAGCCGAGGCAGGCTTCCTCACACTGATCATAGTTTTGATCATGTCTGCGGAGAAAACAGCTTGGGCTATAACCCAGGTCTAAACAGCCACGCTGTCAAATTCCGGGCCATCGAATGATGGTGGCATATTGGACCCTGAGTGAGCAGGTCCGGACAGTGCACAAGACGCCAAAGTGTGTCGGTGACGAGCTGCACCAGGTCGGCGTACCAGGCGCTCCTGGGCCAATCGGGTGCTACTAGAATGACTGGGACGCCTTCCGCCTTGATCTTGCGTACCACCCTGGGAATTAGAGACAGAGGGGGAAAGATATAGGGGAGACGAAACTGAGTCCACGGCTGAACTTGTGCGTCTGCTCCTACAGAAAGCGGGTTGTGAGACCGAGCTATGAATGGCACCTTGGAGTTCAGTCGCGAAACCATGAGATCCACATCCAAAGTCCCCCAGCGATGACATATCTGCTGGAAAATGTCGGAGTGTAGTGCCCACTCCTGAGACAATGCCCTGATGGCAGAGGAAGTCCGCCGCCCAGTTGTGGCCTCCCGGAATATGCACTGCCGAAAGCACTGACCGGGTGGATTTGGCCCAGTGGAGGAGTGGGTTCCACCTCACGCACCGCTTTTCGACTGCGGGTGCCCCCCTGATGATTGATATATGCCACTGCTGTGGCATTGTCTGTCTGGATGCGAATGTGTTGACCCTCAAGATTATGGAAGAGAGCCAAGTTTAGAGAGCCAAGAATACGGCCCTGAATCTCTAAGAGGAAGATAGGAAGTGTGGAGTCTCGTGCAGACTATTGGCCCTGTGCTGTATGGTGAGACCGCACCACAACCTATCAGGCTAGCATCGGTGGTGAGTACTGCCCAGTGAGCCAGAAGGAAGGACTTCCCCTTTGAGAGGGAAGCTGGTCTCAGCCACCAGCAAAGAGATTGCTTAATCCTGGGGGAGAGCCGAAAGGTTCTGTCTAAAGGTGAATGGGTTTCTGTCCCAACCATCCTGTCTAGAACTCTCATCCCGAAGCAAAGGGAGTGAGGCGAAGGGCAAAGAAGAGTCCATATGCCATGACGCAGGGAGGGAGAAGCACCAATCCGTGGGAGGTATTGAGAACCATCCCTAGGAAAGTAATCGTTTGATTCAGAACTGGAAAGGATTTGGACAGATTGACCAACCACCCTAGGCGAGAGAGTGTCTACCGTGATATGAACACTGTCTTCGCAGTCTGGGAAGGAAGGGGCTTTGATCAGGAGATCGTCCAGATAGGGTAGAACGACTACGCCCCGTGAGTGAAGAATCGATATGACGGCCGCCATGACTTTGGTGAAGACCCTGGGGACCATGGCGAGTCTGAAGGGCAGAGCGACAAAGTGATTGTTGGTGCGCATGGGAAATCGGGATGGGAAGATACGCATCTCGTATATCGATCGAGGCCAGGAATTCTCGCTCTTTCATTGATGTAATGATGAGCGAAGGGACTCCATGCGGAAATTATGAAGATGAATGCATTTGTTCAGGTGTTTCAAATCCAGGATGGGACAGACAGAGCCGTCCTTTTTGGGTACAACAAAAAGGTTTGAATAGAACCCTCTGAAACGCTTGTCTTCCGGAGCCGGAACAATGACTCCTGCCAGGAGGAGGGAATGGATGGCCTTGAAAAAGGTGCAGCAGAGCAGAATCTGCTGAGCTTCCTTACCCAGGAATAGATGCGGTCTCTGGGGTAGCTGCTGCTGTGTCCAGTGATCCGGTGTCATTCCTGCCGTGCTGTGCAGGAACGGATGGTGCACGTGGAGGAGGAACTGGACGGATTGCCAGAAAGGGCACGCAGGGAAATCTCGCAGTCGGCAAGAGGTGCCAAACAAACAGCCACACTGCCCTTTCTGGGAAGCAGTCGGGGCGTATCCAGCCGCAATTGACATCACTCTGAGGCAGGCAGAGGACTGGAGGGGGCGTTGCTGGTGGAGGGGCAGGCCAAACCGCCCCCTAATGGGAAGCAGCCGGGGGGGCATGTCCGGCCACGGTGACATCATGTGAAGGTGGGCAGAGGGCCGGTAATGTGAAAGAGGAGGCCAGAGCCGGGGAATAAAGTAGTTTTGCAGCCCCAAGAAGGAGCAGGGTCCGGCGCAGATGTGAGAAAACAATGGGAGTTGAAGTTAAAGAGCCCTTTCTTCTCCCCCCAACAACATGCACATAAACTCCCTTGTTGCCAGGGGGTTAAAAAAACAGGCTGCTGTAGTCACAGGTGCGAACTTCAGCACCGCTGGGGAGAATAAAAGAGGGATTGCCTAATATGAGGCATTACCTGTTCTGGACCTACAACCCATGGTCCCTGTGAGGAGAGGGCAATCGGTCCGTTGTCACCTACCACCCAGGATCCCTTAGGAGGGAGGATGTGGAGGCCTGGGGATCCCACATAGTAACAGTTAACTGCAACCCAGAGTCAAAACAGTGGGATCTGGGGAGGACTGATGCTGTCACAACTGGATGGACAAGCAGGTGCAGAGGGGATACAGGAAGGTAACTCTCCGCGTGCCCTTCTGATGTGTGGAGGAGAGCAGAACGGAGAGGAACCGTCGCCATATCCAGAGGTTAAGTAAGAATAAATTTAAAGTAAAAAAAATAAAAAAAATGTCCCTTGTCGTAGATGGGGGTATGTGGAGGTAACACTCCAAGTTTCCGTCTGTTGGTGGTTGTGGGAGAGCGGTACGCGAAGGCACCGTCGCCCATCTAATCTTCATTCCAGAGGGAAAAAAAAGAGATGAGGGTCTGTAGACCACATCTGCCTCCTAATGACACTAAGCTAAAACTGGTTTGGCTTGTGCCAGCCAGGGGGTGTATACTGCAGGGTATGTGATACTCTGTTTTTTTCTGATTATACTTAGTGCCAGCCTCCTGGTGAACTTCAGCATAATACCCATGGTCCTGTGTCCCCAATGAGGCAATTGAGAAAGTAGTGTTTTTGTCACATTTTTTAGTGTTCACTGAAAGTCTTGACTGACTATTTTATAGATTGGGTCGTTCAGGATACACCAAAACCAAATTTGTGAACTTCCTTTGCATAAATATACATAGTTACAGTGGGGAAAATAAGAATTTGATCCATTGCTGATTTTGTAAGTTTGCCCAATGACAAAGACATGCACAGCCTACAATTTAAGGGTAGGTTTATTTTAAGTGAGATAGAGTATCAAAAATAAATCCAGAAAATTCACATTGTCTAAATTATATAAAGTTATTTATATTTTGCAGAAATAAATAAGTATTTGATCCTTGTGGCAAACAAGAATTAATACTTGGTGGCAAAAACATTGTTGGCAAGAACAGCAGTCAGACGTTTCTTGTAGTTGATGATGAGGTTTGAGCACGTCAGGAGGAAGTTTGGTCCACTCCTCTTTGCAGATCATCTCTAAATCATTAAGACTTTGAGGCTGTTGCTTGGAAACTTGGAGTTTCTCCTCTTACTTCACATGTTTTCTATGAGATTAAGGTCTGTGGACTGGCTAGGCCACTCCATGTCCTTAATGTGCTTCTTTTATAGTCACTCCTTTGTTGCCTTGGCTATATGATTTAGGTCATTGTGCTGAAAGACCCAGCCAGGGGTGAACCTAGCCCCTCTGCTGCCTGTGGCGAACTTTAAAACGGCGCCCCTACTCCCCCCCCCCCCCCCCCCCAAGCTCAAGGATGTCAGCACCATCACACGCATATGCAAGAGTCACATGGATCAGGGTCCCCAACTCCAGGCCTTGAGGGCCACCAACAGTGCATGTTTTCAGGTTCTCCTTAGTATTACACAGGGGTTGGAATCATTACCTGTGCATTTGATCACATTAACACCTGTGCAATACTGAGGAAATCCTGAAATCCTGCACTGTTGGCGGCCCTCGAGGCCTGGAGTTGGGGACCTCTGACAGAAGAATCCAGAATAAGGATCATTAATGGCAATGGCTGCTTTGCACAAGCTACAGTCACACAATGGTGGCTGCAGCCTTGTAGCACAGGAGGCAGCCCTGATTGACACCTATTATCTATGGCACACACCTACAAAACTCTGGGCAGCTCCAATGTGATCACTGCCTGGCACTGACTAGTCAGACATGTCACCATGCGGCACCGTCCACACATACAACAACCTGCAGTCTGAGCATCAACAAGCCGCCACTGCACTAAGCTGGTAAAATGGTGCATCTTCCTCAACAGACCACGCCTCCTCCCAAAACACTTAGCCAATCACAAGAGCCGCATACGGGGCTGTCTGGAGCTAATACCCTGTTTCCCTGAAAATAAGGCACCATCTTATATTAATTTTTGCCCCCAAAGAAACGCGATGTCTTATTTTCAGGGGACGTCTTATCTCCATGAAGAATTCACATTTATTGATGAACAAAAAAAAAATGAACATTTATTACATACTGTACAGTAACTGTCATCACAGACAAGTATAACCAAACTGTGTTATCCATCATCCATCTGCAGCCCCATCATCCCCAACGTCCCCCTGTAGCCTCCATCATCCATTTGCAGCCTCCTTCATCACCCAATGTCCCCTTGCAGCCTCCATCATCCCCCCAATGTCCCCCTGCAGCCTCCATCATCCATCTGCAGCCCCCATCATCTCCCAATGTCCCCTGCAGCCCCATCATCCATCTGCAGCCCCCATCATCCCCAATATCCCCCTGCAGCCTCCATCATCCATCTGCAGCCTCCATCATCACCCAATGTCCCCCTGCAGCCTCCATCTGCAGCCCCCGTCATCCCCCAATGTCCCCCTGCAGCCTCCATCATCCATCTGCAGCCTCATCATCACCCAATGTCCCCCTGCAGCCTCCATCATCCCCAATGTCCCCATGCAGCCTCCATCATCCATCTGCAGCCCCCGTCATCCCCAATATCCCCCTGCAGCCTCCATCATCACCCAATGTCCCCAGCAGCCTCCATCATCCCCCAATTTCCCCTGCAGCCTCGATCATCCATCGGCAGCCCCCGTCATCCTCCAATATCCCCCTGCAGCCTCCATCATCCCCCAATGTCCCCCTGCAGACTACATCATACATCTGCAGCCCCGTCATCCCCTAATGTCCCCCTGCAGCCTCAATACATCTGCAGCCCCCATGACCCTCCAATATCCCCCTGCAGCCTCCATCATCCATCTGCAGCCCCGTCATCCCTCAATGTCCCCTGCAGCCTCCATCATCTATCTGCAGCCCCATCATCCTCCAATATCCCCCTGCAGCCTCCATCATCCATCTGCAGCCTCCATCATCACCCAATATCCCCTGCAGCCTCCATCATCCCCCAATGTCCCCTGCAGCCTCCATCATCCAACTGCAGCCCCTGTCATCCCCCAATGTCCCCCTGCAGTCTCCATCATCCATCTGCAGCCCCCGTCATCCCCCAATGTCCCCCTACAGCCTCCATCATCCATCTGCAGCCCCATCATCCTCCAATATCCCCCTGCAGCCTCCATCATCCATCTGCAGCCTCCATCATCCCCCAATGTCCCCCTGCAGCCTCCATCATCCATCTGCAGCCCCCGTCATCCCCCAATATCCCCCTGCAGCCTCCATCATCCATCTGCAGCCTCCGTCATCCCTCAATGTCCCCCTGCAGCCTCCATCATCTATCTGCAGCCCCCATCATCCTCCAATATCCCCCTGCAGCCTCCATCATCCCCCAATGTCCCCCTGCAGCCTCCATCATCCAACTGCAGCCCCCGTCATCCCCCAATGTCCCCCTGCAGCCTCCATCATCCATCTGCAGCCCTTGTCATCCCCCAATGTCCCCCTACAGCCTCCATCATCCATCTGCAGCCCCCGTCATCCTCCAATGTCCCCCTACAGCCTCCATCATCCATCTGCAGCCTCATCATCCCCTAATGTCCCCCTGCAGCCTCCATCATCCATCTGCAGCCCCCGTCATCCCCCAATGTCCCCCTGCAGCCTCCATCATTCTTCTGCAGCTTCTATCATCCGCCAATGTCCCCCTGCAGCCTCCATCATCCTTCTACAGCTTCCATCATAAACCAATGTCCCCCTGCAGCCCACATCATCCTTCTGCAGCCTCCATCATCACCCAATGTCCCCCTGCAGCCTCCATCATCACCCAATGTCCCCCTGCAGCCTCCATCATCACCCAATGTCCCCTGCAGCCCACATCATCCTTCTGCAGCCCCCATCATCTCCCAATATCCAAACAATCCATCTGCAGCCCCCATCATCCCCTGCAGTCTTCATCATCCTTCTGCAGCCTCCATCATCTCCCAATATCCCCAACATCCATCTGCAGCCCCCATCATACCCCAATATCTGCCTGCAGCTCCCATCATCCCCCAATGTCCCCATCATTCTTCTGCAGCCTCCATCATCCCCCAATGTCCCTATCATTCGTCTGCAGCCTCCATCATCCCCCAATGTCCCCTACAGCCACCATCATCCATCTGCTGCACCCAACATCCCCCAATGTCCCCCTGCAGCCCACATCATCCATCTGCCACACCCATCATCCCTCAATAAGAGAGCAGGAAGGAGGACAAGTGCCGATCAACCGGCTGGAGAATTGATCTTTCATTGCCCCCATAAAGTATGATGCCACCAAAAGTGTCCCCCAAACACTATGATTCTCCCACAGTGAATTCCTCCATAGTACCCTCCACACATACCATACTGTACCCCTCAACTACTCTGGCACAGTATGATCCCCAACTGTGACCCCTCACAGCCCTCCATATAGTATAATGGTCCCTAAACCTCTTCACACTGTATAATAGACCCCAACACAGCCCTCAAATAGCCCCTCATAAAGTATAAAGGCTCCATCATAGCCCTGCAAGTATTATCCTGCCCCCACAGAGCCCTCCAAATATTGTAATGACTTCCATATATTATAATTGGCTCCATATATTATAATACAAGCACCTCCATAGCCCTCCATATAATATAATGCACCCCCATAGACTATGAACCCCATAATTTTCCATATATTATTATGCACCCCCATAGTCCTCCATATATTACAATGCACCCCATAAACCTACAAATATGAAAAAGCACCACCATAGCCCTCCATAAAATATAATGCACCATGCATAGTCCTCCAAATACTATAATGCATCGCCCATAGTCCTCCATATAGTATAATGCACCCCATAGCCAACCATATACCATACATCACCCCCATGTACAACATAGCACCCCATATATAGCACTGCCCATATACAGCACAGGAGCCCCATATACAGCACCCCCATAAACAGCACAGTACTCCCATTTAAAGCACCCCAATATACAGCACAGCCGCCCCATATACAGAACAGCACCCCCATAAAGTGCACAGTACTCCCATATACAGCACATAAGCCCAATATACAATACAGCACCCCCATAAACAGCAAAGTACCCCCATATACAGCACCACCATATACGGCACAGCACCCCCATATACAGCACAGTACCCCAGCCCCACATACAACAGTGCCCCCAATATACAGCAGAACCCCCCATATATACAGCAAGCCCCCATATACAGCAGAGCCCCCCATATCCAGCAGAGCTCCCCCATATACAGCACCCCAGCCCCATATACAGCAGAGCCCCCCACAGTACCCCAGTCCCATATACAGCAACCCAGCCTCATATACAGCAGAGCTCCCCCATATACAGTACCCGAGCCCCATATACAGCAGAGCTCCCCCATGTACAGCATCCCAGTCCCATATACAGCAGAGCCCCCCATACACAGTACCTTAGCCCCATATACAGTACCCCAGCCCTATATGCAGCAGAGATCCCCTATATACAGTACCCCAGCCCCAAGTACAGAAACCCAGCCCCGTATACAGCAGAGCTCCCCCATATACAGTACCCAAGCCCCATATACAGCAGAGCTCCCCCATATACAGCACCCCAGCCACATGTACAGCAGAGCTCCCCCATATACAGTACCCCAGCCCTATATACAGCAGAGCTCCCCCATATACAGTACCCCAGCCCCATATACAGTACCCCAGCCCTATATACAGCAGAGCTCCCCATATACAGTACCCCAGCCCTGTATACAGCATCCCAGCCCCATATACAGCAGAGCTCCCCCATATACCGTACCCCAGAGCCCCATATACAGCAGAGCTCCCCCATATACAGTACCCCAGCCACATATACAGCAAAGCTCCCCTATATACAGTACCCCAGCCCCATATACAGCAGAGCTCCCCCATATACAGTACCCCAGCCCCATATACAGCACCTGGAGTCCCAATGAACACAGGGTCACTTGATGCAGAGGTAAAATGACTGCTGGATTGACCAATGATCACACTCCCTGGCTGGAGGGGGCGGACGCTGAGGAGGCAGAGCCAATTGCTGCTGTATTGAAAGTAAAAGCAGCCAGGAGAATCCTCCCTCGCCAGCTGCTCCACACAGGCACTGACAACACAGGATTGCAGGAGCACAGCAGCATGTAATCTGACTGCTCTGCCGCCCCGTCTTCAGGGACTCATCGCCGCCTGAGCAGAGCGCTCACATTGGCTCATTGATGATGTGGCCCTGGACCCAGCCACAACCCATTTGTAATGTCCTGGCGGACGAAAGAAGGTTGTCGCTCAGTATTTTATGGTACATAGCTCCATTGTCCCATTGATGTGATGAAGTAGTCCTGTGCCCTCAGCAAACACCCCCAAAACATGTTTCCACAGTCACGCTTAACTGTGGAGGACAATATTCTTTGGGTCATATGCTGCATTTCTCTTTCTATAAACACAGTGAGTTAATGCCAAATAGCTCAATTTTTCTCCTCTGACCACAGCACCTTCCCCAATCACTCACAGAATCACCAAGGTGTTCATTGGCAAACTACAGAGGGGCTTGCACATGTGCCTTCTTGAGCAGTAGGACTTTGTCGGCACTGTAGGATTTTAATCCATTATGGCATAATGTGTTACTAATGGTTTTCTTAGTGACAGTGGTCCCAGCTGCCTTGAGATTATTAACAAGTTCCCCTCCATGTAGTTTTAGGCCGATTTCTCACCTTCCTCATGATCCTGGATACCCCGTGAGGTGAGATTTTGCATGGAGCCCCAGATCAATGTCGACTGACACTCATTTTGTATTTCTTCCATTTTCTTACTATTGCACCAACAGTTGTATCCTCACCTAGCGTCTTACTTATGGTTTTCTAGCCCATTCCAGCCTTGTTTAGATCTAGGATGTTTTCCCTGACATCCTTAGAAAGCTCTATGGTCTTGTCCATGTTGTAGAGGTTAGAGTCTGACTGATTGAGTGCGTGGACAGGAGTCTTATATACAGGTGACAATTAATGACAGTTGTCTTTAATGCAGTTAACCAGTTGATAAGGAGCGTCTAACTGGTCTATAGGAGCCAGAACTCCTAATGGCCACTTTACATGTCCCGATATCGTCGTCCAACGTCGACAAAAAGTCACGTGCTTCGTGCGTTGGCGCCTATATCGTTTGTGCGTTGTATGGTGTAAATGTGCAATGCGAAGCAAGAACGATCCCAAAATGATATCGGAAAAGAATTGTGCAGACTCTCCAACTGCCCGATATTGGATGGACGATCTGGCAGGATCATGCTGTGTGACAGCCCAACACCGACTTGGAGAGCAACTTCCCCATTCACTCTCATGTTAAATGGTCGTTCCTGGGTCGCTCATACAAGGGGGCGTAGACATCGCAGTTGAGTTGCCTGCCGATATCGCCCTGCGTGACATCTATGCGATCTTGGATTTCAGCCAAAAAAGTGCGCGCTCCCGTGCCGTGTAAAGTGGCCATAATGGTTGGTAGGGGATCAAATACTTATTTCTCCTGCAAAATGAAAATACATTTATGTTATTTAGACAAAGTGATTTTCTGAATTTTATTTTGATATTCTATCTCTCACTGATAAAATTAACCTACCTTAAAATTATAAAATTCATGCCTTTGTAGGTGGACAAACTTACAAAATCAGCAAGGGATCAAATGCTTATTTAACCCACTGTATTGGTATCTTTGTTTCCATGTTTTTGCGTTTTATTCCCTCGACCTATTTTTTATTTTTTTTAAAATTTAGTCCCTATGTGGGACATTACCTTTGACTGATCACACCAATAATCCAGTGCAATGCATTAACATTGCAGTGAATAATAAGTCAGTGATGCAATGACATATCGCCTCACACACCATGCTTCTGACATGGTATAAGAGGCGTTCCCGTAGGTGGGTGATCCAGGGTGATCATGACAACGACCCGGGGTGGCTACGGCAGCGAGTGGGCCGTTTTGCGCGCTACAGAGGTCCTGATCGCTTGGGAGAGGAGCACACTTCTCTCCCTGCCTACTAAATGTATTCAGGGGGCTAAACAGCCATAAGCAGGTGCAGGCATCGCTCCTGGCAGTGAAAGCCAGGTCTGTGCTTTCATATAAGCCGGAGACCTAGCACCAATAGCACAATAGCTGTGAGCACAAAATTGCCAGGATGTACTCATAAGTCCTTGACCGCTAACGTCTCAGCAATCAGGATGTACAGGGTACGTCAAATGTTGAGAAGGGGTTAATGCAATCCCCCTTCAATGACTCATCTGAACAATAAACTGTAGTATCTTTGTAATAGGGATAACAAAGATAATCATTTAGCTGTTGATTTTAAGTATTCAAAAAATGCCTCCCCTTCACAACAAACAACACACCACACCCCTCCACCTACCGAATTTTTCGGATTATAAAATGCACTTTTGTTCCCCCAAATTTTTGGGGAAAGTAGGAGGTGCAGGGTTATAATCCCTATGCAATATTTTGGGGGGAAAGCAGCTCAGGAGCGGAGTCTGAGGGCTGGAAGAGGCCAGGAGGGTGCTGCAGCTGCAGGCTGTGGTCGTGTGTTACTGCTCATGTAATATGCACTGCATCCCACTGTCAATCACCGGCAACGGGAGCAGTGCATGTGACAGGAGTGTAAGGAGCTGGTCCACAGCTCAGCAGCTGCATCCTGTGTGAATAGTCAGTTCTTTCCACGCATCTTTAATTGAATGGAAAGCACTGACTATCCTGGCGATTGAGGTTCATACTCACCTCTCTCCTCACTCCCTGCTACCTGTGCCATTCCTGCTGTCTGCACCAGCATTTGATCCTGTGAGCGTCGCTGTATAGTGACGTCATCACCGCACTGTTCACGTGACTGGATGCTGGCAAGGACAGCGGGGATGGCGCGGGCAACAGGGAGCGATGGAGAGAGGCAAGTAGGATAGTTTATTATTTATTTTTGTTTTTAAGTGTGCACCAAGGTGGGGCTCTATATACCAGCATGGGGGCTGTGTGTGCCAGCATGGAGGGACAGTGTGCCAACATGGGCTGACAGTGTGCCAACATAAGGGGGGGGAAGCAGTGAGCCAGCATGTGGGGGGAGATTTTCTTGGACAAAGTGCCTCACTGTCCGCACTGCTGCTCCAGGGCCGAAGGAAGCAAGACACAGGGATGTCTGGAACAACTTATGTTTTCATTATCCGACGCGTTTCAGAGCCACATACCGAGCTCCTTCCTTAGGGAACATCAAGATCATACTGAAGACAATCTTATTTAACAGAAAAGGCGCCAAATGATGATGCAGACATAATTGCAATTACATCAGCAAGCAGGGAGGATCTAAACATGACGTCACATTGTTTGTCAACAAAGTCTCGTAGAGACTGTAATAATTATCAGTGTAAATTTCACAATGCAATGTGTACATAAAGTGTAAACACTTGATATTAAACAAATTCATATGAAAAAAGTCAGAAAAAAATAAACAAAAAAAGATATGGGAAAAAAATAAAACAATCTCAGTGCGGAATACAACTCACAAAATTAGAATAGTGATCTATACCATGAATTATATAGGCCTTCTGCCTATTGTGCTATATATCCTTGTGACCATTCAAAGAAATAGAGTGAATCCAAAAAGAATTGGTAGTGGAATAAACCCTAGCGTGCTATATAGGTATATTATATATATAATATATAAAGGTGAAGGTGGGAGTTGAACTGGTAATCGAGACTGAGATAATCATTGTCAAAAATGTGTCCTCAATATATGTTCTGCGCTAAATTATCTGTGATAAATAGGCATCCTCAATAGAAGAGGAAATAATTATTATATGTTTGCAAAGCCTATAACAATAATCTTTCTCTTTATAGATATCAGCATGTGACAAGATAATTGGGAAGGCTGGAATGAAAGGCAACGGAGAGATCGATAATCCAGTTACCAATAATTTTAAAAATATGGACATGTATATTTAAAAATAGATATTCATCTCATTAAATAAAAAAATGCATATATATAAAAATTAATTTATTTGGAATTGAATATTAAAAGTCAAGAGGTAAAAGGGATAAATTTAATAAATAATGGATAAAATCTAATAAATTATCTATCAAAAAATGGTTGAATAAAACTTACACAAACCGAAGTGTATCTGGAATTAAAAATATGTGCTATGTTCTACACATCAAGTATATATTTTTACTCAGGATATTCTTCAAAGGCATTATTAGGACTAGAACCGGTTTCAGCCGACAGCCATATCCCACTGCCCAGTCGCGCGCCCTGCCTGCCCGTGGCCCCCAAGTCATCTAATAACTACCGCCGGTGGCCGCTGGAGAGCCCGCCGACATTGCGGGGTCGGGGAGACACGGGCACCGAAGCAGGGAGCGGAGATTGACACTTGTGGAGCTCGGAGTCTGCTCCTCCACTCCAGACATTGCTCCCACAGCAGGGAGCGCTAGCCGCCGACCCGGACCTCTGTGCGGTCGGCGAGAGCCCGGAGCTGCCACTCACCCGGCGGGGAACGGAGACTGTGAGAGCGGGGGCTGGGCAGAGAGGGCTCGCACCTTCAGACCCGCCGCCATTGCATACAGAAACAGGCGCACAGGCAGTGCTGTGACACCTCGCAGTGAAAGTGTTGGGAGGCAGCGGTGTCTACCCGACGGACCCGGGCTCCCAAGGACTGCGAGAGCCAGAGACGACTTGGCCCTGTCCAGGTGGGGGGGCCACGGAGTGAGACAGGGAGCAAGTGAACGGTCAGCTGAGGGAGAGAATAAAGGCGCATACTTCAGACGGCGCCGACATTACTGAGCATTCCCCGCCTGCAGAGCCACAGGAGCAGGCAGAAAAGCGGGGAATACAAAAGACTAAGAACTGGCACATCTCTAAGGTGCAGAAGATAAACTGCAGATAAGGTGTGCTGCCCAAGACAGAAACCCACACTACAATACTTAAAACCAAAACCTAAGCCATAAGTCTTTATTAGCAACCCTCCTTGGGGCCCATATACTCAAGGATTGACAACTTATATACAGTCAAGACCCTGATACAGAAAGTAGGAAAATTACTACCCTTACAGGCAAATCTGTAGATCTAAAACTGCTTGGAAAAGAGTGAACCATATTCCCAAATAAGAGTATTTAGTGCTGTGTTAACTCTTTAGCTCCTTGTTACACCCACTAGCCCATACCACATACTACCAGCTGAGGGCGCTAGAAGATCAATTAAACTACTATCTTCAGGGACTTCTTAGATAAACCCCTAGAATTAAACCACAACATAACAACCTACAAGCATATCTGCAAAACCTCACTGCTGAATCTCAACGGTCCTCCAATTTGCTCAGTAAAAATCTACTGGGATATATTCTCTAAACAAGAACTCCCCATCTTCTGGATCTCTGCCTAATCCAATATTAATAGATTTCCTTAACACATCCCCGAACCCCACTATGTGAGAGTTCTGAGGCACCCTGGGGAGACTGACGGAGAACAAGAGCCAGATAAATCGTCATATTTCTTCACAATGGTTAAATCAACCACAAAATCCACTAAATCTTCCACGAAATCTGCTATCAGCTCCACACAGGTGGATTTAGACAAATACTTAAAGAAACAAGCAGGTCTGTCATCAATATCCAAAACATCCAGACAACTTCTGGTCGAGGATAGTATGGAACTGGATCATGAAAGCGACTACGAGGGAGAAGACGACGATGAAGACCTCCCGGTCACCAGATCATACCTTAAAAAAATACTGCACAAAGCTCTTGAACTGCTAGCTAGGGAATAAAAGGACATCAAACGGGACTTGGCACACATGGGTCACAGAATTGAGACTCTAGAATCATTAATACGGAAGTGGTCAAACAGTCTAACTCTAGCCTCTCTGGCTTCCAACACCATGAAGACCACCTCAACAAGATTTATACGATATTGGAGGACCATGAGAATAGACAGGCGTAATAACTTGCGCCTGAAAGGTGTACCCGAGACGATTAACCAGGACGCCCGACTCCAATCATCGACACTTTCCGTTCGATACGGTCGCCAGACGGCCCCACTGAAATGGAGCTAGTAAGAGTCCATAGGGCACTACGCCCAAAACTGCCACCAGAGGAACCTCCGAGGGATGTCATATGCCGTGTTTTTGACTACAGGACAAAAGATCTGGTCATGAAGAGGGCCAGGAAAAAAGCTAATATCTCCTGTAACGGCTCTACAATTCAGATCTACCAGGGTCTTTCATTGATAACGCTAGCCAAACGACGCCTTTTAAAACCACTAACCACAATTTTCCAGCAGAGAAACTATCCGTACAGATGGCTGTTTCCCTTTGGCATATCTGTCACGGCTAATGACAAAAGGCTCCAAGGCAGAACATCAGCTGATATTAAAAAGATGTGTCAGGACCTGAGCATTGAACTAGAACACTATCCCAACTTGGAGGAAGTGGGAGCCGCCTACCAGATGACACCACTTCAACATCCGCCACCATGGCAGATGAACCTGACACCTAAATCCCAAAGATCAAAACGCAAATTATCCAAGATGGCCGAGACCCGAGGAGGAGACAGTCCAAACAGATGAACAGTCCCATGGGACTGTAATGTGTCGTTCTTCTTTCTAAGAACCATGGCCGAGACTTTATTGAGTTTCATGGTTCCTTGCTTTCATAGAATGTATAAAACACAGATGGATAACATAATACCTGACCCTTTCACTTATCCCCTGTGCCTGATACTAACTTAACTTTCAAACTAAAGTTATGACACGAATGACCAGAATAGTGGATAAAATCTTTAAGCACATCATCGTGACGGACAAGAACTATTCCGTTAAATTACTTTGGTGCAGGCGCGGGACAACATCCTTAGATCATGTCTCCTTGTTGAAAGCTAGGATGTGGAAGTCCCCTCTATGTCTGCTATCCATCGATGCAGAGAAGGCCTTTGACAGGGTCCACTGGGGATTCTTGAGGGAGGCACTGGCTCATGTTGGCTTGGGCGACAGATTTCTGAATGGGATCTCCTCACTGTACTCCCGCCCTTCTGCCAAGGTACGCATCAATGGGGGCCTGTCCGGGCCGTTCCCTGTAGGGAATGGTACGAGACAGGGGTGCGCTCTTTCCCCCTTGCTCTATGTTATTGTTATGGAGCACCTGGAAAAGGCCATACGGGACAACAGTAACATACATGGGATTGTGGTGGGAGATACCCACCACAAAGCTGCTCTGTTCGCCGATGACGTTCTCTTGTACGTCACTTGCCCATCCGAGACCTTCCCCTGAGCGAGTTTGAGAAGTTTGGTGACCTTAGTAACTTCAAGGTCAGCTACTTAAAGAGTGAGGCGTTAAACATCTCCCTGCCTACCGTGGAGGTGTCCTCTTTGAGTAGAAGGTTCCCCTTCCGATGGAAGGTTGGTCATATAACATACTTAGGAATTAACCTGCCCACTAACCTGGCAGATATCTTTAAATTGAACCACTAAGCCATCCTTGACAGGGTGGGGTCCTTACTGGAGTCCTACAAACCTCTGAGGTTTTCTTGGTTGGGGAGAATCCCCATGGTAGCTATGGACATCTTACCGAGACTTCTATACATTTTTCAGGCAGTCCCCATCTGGCCTGAAATACAGTTCTTTTTCACTCTACGCACATTGATTTCTCGCTTCGTTTGGAATGGCTTGAAACCCAGAGTTCATATGCAGACCCTGACTACGCCCAGAGATGCAGGGGGAGTGGGATTACCAGACCTGAGAAGTTACTGCCTAGCTGCCATTCTGGTGAGGCTACTTGACTGGCACTTCAAGGGTGAGACCAAACAGTGGGTTCGGATTGAACAGGAGGGCATAGGGGTCCCACTTTGGAACCTGCAGTGGTTTACCCCGAACGACTTGAGTTCTCTAGACAAACTCTCTTTCCTGACCTCAGATATTGCGGGCCTGGCGTTCGGCATGGGGGGAGTTGGGAGAGGTGTCGGCGGCAAGCTCACTGACCCCGTTATTTTTCAATCCATCTTTTACTCCGGGAATGACAACCAGAAGCTCTTGACATGGACAGCGGAAGATGACACCCGAGTAGGCCATGTGCGGAGTGCGGGTGAGCTCCCTTCCTTCTGCTTTTTGCAACAGGCCGCTCCAGACGTCAGATTGAAATGGTGGGAATACCTCCAACTACGGTCCTTCCTAAACTCCCGCGCGTTTGAGAAGGGCCCGAATATTCCTCTGATCCCCATTGAGGAGATCTTTGTGGCCAACGAGGCGTCCTCTAGAGGGATCTCAGTGGTATACAGTATCCTATCCAAAGCGGCTGGTACAGACGCCCACGGTTATCGGAGGGCATGGGAGACGGAACTAGGCAGGCCAATTTCTGACATAGACTGGGAGATGTGTTTCCTTCTGGCTCGTAGATCTTCTGGGTCTTGCGACACTCTCGAAAAGTGCTATAAAATTCGCTACAGATGGTATCTCACCCCAGATAGATTCACAGGTTTTCTCCCTCCTCCTCTCCTCTTTGTTGGAGATGTGGTGCCGAGATAGGCACTATGCTTCATATCTGGTGGAGCTGTCCCCTGATTGGAGAGTTTTGGTGGAGAGTTTTCTGTAGCTATAATCTAAATCACAGGCAAGCGCCTTGTGGGTACCCCCAAGATGGCCCTGTTCTCTTTGCTCCCAGGGTCCTGGAAGAATCTGAAAAAAAGAGACATCCTCCGATTCTGCCTTGGAGCGGCCCGTACTGTGATCCCACATCACTGGAAAGAACAGACGGCCCCTACCATTTTGGAATGGTATTCCGAAATGGAGACGCTGTGTAAGCTTGAGGAGATCTCTGCGGAACTTTCTCAGACTCAACAAGAGTATGTCATTACATGGTCTGAGTGGGTTCTTTTTGGTGATGCCCCAACTTTAGGAACCTATTCACCTGAGAATGCAGCGCCGGCCCGTTCTCTCATGTTTGATATGTGGTATGGTCTGCCCCATGATACTTCGCCTCTGCCTTTAAGGTCCCCACCTTTCTACTCTTCTCCCTCTTCTGCTTCTTCTTCCCCAGAGTCCTGGTCCTATTTCTCCTTCCCCTTGGACAGCTACGGGATCTTTCCTGCAGACAAGTGATTTTGTGTGTTTTATAACCTAAATAGCCCTGGGCACTTTGGGCCACAGGGCTCCCCTCTCTAGAATATGGATCGAAGGGAAGATTTTATTTTTTATTTCTTATTTGCAAAGTAGGATTAGTGAGGTAGTAGGGGTCCTACACTGTAGAACAGGGGTACTTACCCCGGTATCGGTAATATTCCCAGGCATCTACTCCTTAATCCTGCTCGAACATTGGAATTTCCAGACTGTAATTGTGTTTACATGTTATAAAAATGTTAAAACTTTAATAAAGATATATTTAACAAAAATAAAAATTACTTTGGTGCCCCGGGGGAGGTCCCACTCCCCCATAATTAAATGTCCTAATAAATGAATCTTACTGGTTCTTGTAATTGGTTTTATTTAGGCTTAGGCTCGATTATATTTGTTGAAAAACTTTAAGGCCTAATAGTTTTAGCCTAATAGTTACACTATGTGATAAAATGCAAAATCCTCTCCGTTGGTCCACCCCCCCAATTGTGACTCTTACATATTGGAGATGAATGAGACGGAGATGAGTCTGAATGTTAAGACTCACTGCTCCAAAGGCTAAATTCTAAGATGTTTCTATATGCATTAACTACAATTTGTTTTTTACTTTCAGAAAAAATACTTCTGCTGTTTCTTTCTACCTTCCCTACTCCTTCCCAACTATTCCCGTCCCAGAACTCCGCGAGAGGGTCTCCGCTACATCAACCACACACATATGACCAACCACCATGACCACTAACCGTAAGTTATACCACGTGGTATCACACAACTTACACGGCTTTAATACCCCAATTCCTAGGTCACAAATGCTGCATTTCTTCAAGAAAACAGGCTATGATATTTTACTACTACAAGAGACTCATTTTTTGGAAACTAAAACACCTAATTTTGAAAAGAACTACTATAATACTTGGCATCACGCACATACGCCTCAAAAAAGGGCCAGAGGAGTAGCTATAGTGTTAGCAAAAAATATTCCCTTCCTCCTTATAGATAAATTGCTTGACCCTGAAGGCAGATATATTCATAAAAGGCCTATTTGAAGGCACTCTGATCACACTAGGAAGTTTATATGCCCCTAACAAAAAACATCTCCCCTGGATACAGAGGATTCAACACAAGCTCTCATTGTTTGCAGCAGGCTCAGTCTTGATACGGGGAGATATAAACATAGTGCTAGAGCCCTTATTAGGCTGGCTTCACACTGCAGTTTTTTCACTGATCAGTGTCTATCAGATTTGTGTGCCAAAACCCGGAGAGAAACCAGGAGAGGAACTTGCAGAGAAAAACTATAATTGAAAGATTGACACCTGTTCTGAGTTTTGGAGACACTCCTGGTTTTAGCACTCAAATCTGATGGACACTGATCAGTGAAAAAACTGCAGTGTGGAAGCAGCCTTAGACACCTCAACTGGGAAAAGTAATGTTTCAAGGCGGGATCTGGCCCAAATTAGGTCCTCTTTCCACTCAGCAAACCTGATAGACGTATAGCGTTATTTTCACCCACAAGATAGAACTTATACGTACTATTCCCATCCACATAACGATCACCGGTTAGATTACCTATTTATATCCAAAACTCTGCTTTCAACAGTTACAGAGACTGAAATCCTCCCAGCATTGTACTCGGATCATGCAATGGTGTCTATGAAACTGGAGTGTGAGAGATCCTTCCCGAACCCCAGGACATGGAGGCTTAATGAATCCCTCCTTTGCATAAAAGACATTAAATCCAAAATACAAACAGCTATTAAAGACTATTTCGTATTCAACAATACTCCAGATGTAGATCCTACTATAATCTAGGAGGCACACAAGGCGACACTTAGAGGCGTAATAATTTCAATAGCATCATTCCAAAATAAACAAAGGAAAATAGAAATAGAAACATTATATAAAGATATAATTAACATAGAGAAGCAGCATCAGAAAACATTAGCTCATTCCACCATGATAAAATTTACAGAATGTAGACAGTGCCTTAAAGATTTGCTTAATAAGAAGGTAGCTAAATACTTTACTAACTGGAGAAACCGCCTATTGGTACATGGCGACAAGGCCTCTAAACTAATGATATCATTGATTAAAAGATGTCAGTCACGAACATTTATTCATAAAGTCAAAACTGAATCAGGACAGTTAACGCAAAACTACGAAAAAATTGTATCAGAATTTTTGACATTCTATACAAATCTATACCAGTTGAGACCACATAAACCTGAAACGGACTTAAATCAGAGAAAGCACAAAATTGACTCCTTCCTCTCCTCTCTGTCATTACCAAAACTAGATGAAAATCAGCAAACGTGGCTGGTGAGACCTTTTGAACCTGAGGAACTCCAGCCCATCCTGTCTGGGGGCCCGACAGGTAAATCACCGGGACCAGATGGCTTTCCACTTCTTTACTACAAGACATTTTATCCAGATTTGAACACACACCTATTGAAAACGTGTAACGCAGTTCTGCGTGGTAGTTCTCTTCCCTCCCAATCCCTGGAAGCACGTCACGCTTCTGCATAAAGACGGCAAAGATCCAACACTCTGTGGGAGTTACAGGCCTATCTCCTTGCTTAATGTCGACTTGAAAATTTATGCTAGCTCAATAGCAAGACGTTTGACGGGCCTGATTCCACAACTGATCACATTGGAGCAGACGGGGTTTGTGCGGGGAAGGGAGGGGAGAGACAACGCAAGCTTAATGCAATACGTTAAAATTCACAATAAGCCGACGGTCCTGCTGAGCACTAATGTCGAGAAGGCCTTCGACAGGGTGGACTGGACATTTCTCCGTAGCACCCTAGCGGCTTTCCATATCCCCCCTCTCTTAATAGAAGCTATATTCAAAATGTATACCTCACCATCAGCAAAATTGAGAATCAATAATATGCTCTCAGATCTTTTCCTGATACAAAAAGGTACGAGGCAGGGATGCCCTCTGTCCCCTTTATTATTCATTCTAGTTATGGAAACACTGCTAAGAAATATTCAGATGAACAAGGAAATAAAGGGGATTCAACTACGCAAAATACACCACAAATCGGCTGCATTTGCGGATGACTTGTTGGTAATCTTATCTGAACCAGACAGGGGCATCCCTGCTTTTGTACAAACCCTAGAGAAATACGGCCGACTTTCTAAATATAAAATTAATCTGTCAAAATCAGAAGCTTTAAGCATAAACATCTCCAAATCCACTATTGACAAATACAAACGCATATATCCCTTCACATGGCCAAATAAGTATATCACATATTTAGGTATTAAGATAGATCATACAGCTAAAGGTCTTCTTACCCTTAACGTAGAACCAACGCTAGAAAAAGCAATAGAGACAGTCAAATCATGGAGAGCCCCCTTTCTAACATGGGTCGGGAGGAAAAACTTACTTAAAAGCTACCAAAATTCTTATACCTATTTCAAATGCTCCCGATTAACATCCCAGAACAAATTTTAAACAAAATCCACACTTTCATCTTAAACTTCATTTGGAATAACAAAAAAAACGCGAATTAAATTTCAGACACTTGCACTACCACGGGATAGGGGGGCTATGGGCGCACCAGACTATGCAAATACTATAAAGCAGCTATGCTGACTAGAGTTGTGGACTGGATTAGGAGGCCAACACACAAGTTGTGGCTCTCAATCGAAGAAACCATGTCGCACACACCAGCGAGGTCATTAGCATTGCTACCGGAACTTACATCAAACCAAAATCAAATAGAAACACCTTCACAAAAGCTGTCGCTGATATATGGAAAAAAGAATGCGGCCTGCTTTTACCCCCATTATCCCCTATTCCAAATCTACAAGATCTTATTGGCCATTTTCCAGTGAGGCCCTCAATATCCAGTTCTGCAGACTTAATACAGGCAACATCCAATCCTATTCCTATTGATCATCTATTAATAGACGGAGCTCTTCTCTCACATCGGGAGATACAACAATCTGATTCCCTGACGGATATCTCTTTCATATAATATGGCAAACTGAAAGCTTACGTTCACAAACATTTGAGGAATTTGAATTTCACTAGATCTTTAACATTATTTGAGCAACTATGCACACAGTCGCTAACACCCAACAACGTGTTATCCCTACTCTATAAACAATATTAGACAGCGATTTGAAGAAAGAGACAGCACTCACCGGTATGTGCAGGGTGGTCTTTTAATCCAGATTTTCAAGGATAGACAGGGTGCAGGGAGGTGACCACGGAGGGCCGGTGGACAACAACGCCGTTTCGCAAACGATGTTGCTTCTACGGGTCCAGGTATGCGGAAGTGAGTGGGCCTCCATGTTAAATACATGTGGTCACATAACTCACTTCCGCCGGCCAGCTTCCTGTTTGAATCGGCCAACTTTAACAAAAATGTGCATACACCATGTAAAAGCGACAAAACAGTGAAAATAAAAGCAGAATTATATCATACAAACCAAAGGCACTTAGAGCAGAGTTCCGCACGTGTACTTAATTAAACACCCTCAAGGCAACTGTTACCGTGGCAGCGGCAAAAGAAAAAAAAATTGGTCCTCTTGGTTTTTTTTTGTGTCGGAAGCGGCGCATCCCTCGCTGTTGGCCGATGTACGGACTCTGTTGAGTCTCAGCGAGCCCGTGACGTCTGTGGATGGTGGGGATGCTGTTGGTCCGATTATTGATTCCAATAGACCACGATTTACAGGAGGCATAAAATCTGTGTATATGCCACCAATTACACCCGGGAACAACATCGATCTCTTTGCCGAGTTGGTAGACCGTGACGTTAAGTCCTTGATCTATCCTGATCCACATAAAAACCTCTGTGAAGCAGAAAGGATCGTGCTTTCAATAATGAAGGGTGGCGGGATGTCATTTTCCGCAAAGTGGACAAGGGGGGTGGTACTAGATAGGGAAGCGTATATGGCTGAAGCAGAACGACAACTGAGGAATGCAGCTACATACATGCCTGTAAGATACGACCCTACTGAAGGCTATAAGAGTAAATTGACATCACTATTGCGTAAATATGTAGAGCTTAATGTCATTTCAAAGAACCAGGCTGAAAAACTCTTCCCCGAGTACCCAACTAGACCACACTGGTACTACCTCCCCAAAGTACATAAATGCATTTCTTTCCCCCCGGGTAGGCCCATTATATCCGCCATAGGGTCCTTAACTGAACCACTCTCTAAATATATTGACTGGTTTCTTCATCCTTTCATGGTAAATTTGCCATGTCTGGTGAAAGATACCAATGATCTGTTGAAAAGAGTTGACCTGATCAAATGGCAGGAGGGCCATCATTTGGTTTCCATCGATATTGAAAGCCTGTGTACACGTATACCGCAGGGCTTGGGAGTAGAGGTTATTCGGAAGATCCTGGAAAGACAAAGTAGACCCACTCGTGAGAGAATTAGTGTGCGAATCCCTGGCCTTCATACTACAGCATAATGCTTTCACTTTTTTAGGCCAGTGGTTCGCACAGTTGACCGCAACAGCAATGGGCACGCCGGTTACGTGTACCTTCGCTAATTTGTTTCTATCTGCTTTTGAGGAGGATTACATCCATTTCTATGTTAATCCCTACCTTAAATACATCAAACAGTACGTGCGTTACGTCGATGATGTATTGATGGTTTGGGATGGGGATGAGGCTACATTTAATGATTTTATTCTGCATCTCAATGAGACAAATACTTATAATATGCTATTTACAGCAGTATTTGGAGGTTCTAAACTGGAGTTTTTAGATGTAAAGTTGGAGATCAGCGGGGGGTCCTTAGTGAGATCTGTCCACAATAAGGCGACTGCAACCAACTCCCTTCTCCACTACAATAGCGCACACCCGCTACATACCAAGACGGGATTACCTTATAGCCAGTTTTTGAGACTATTTAGGATTAATAACACAGAGGGAGGATGGCAGGCACAAGCAGATGAGCTAGAGCAGAATTTGTTACATCGGGGATACCCAAAATCAATCTTAAAACAAGCGCGGCAGAGAGCAGTTGCTCAAAGATCACAGGGTGAGGGCGAAGCGAATGTGGCGACGGTTAGCTCTGGCAAGACGTTTTACTTCAGCTTTAGACATGGCCCCATGTTCAAAACAATCATGGCCGCCATCAAACGCCACTGGCACGTCATTGCCACTGATCGAGAACTCGCAAAAACCGGCACCCCTAGGTCCGTTGTGACCTATAGGCGCTGCAGGAATCTGGGGATATGTTGGTGCAAAAACGTTTAAAGTCTTTCTCTAACACAAGTACATGGCTATCCTCCACCCCAATTAAGGGGAATTTTAAGTGCCTCCACTGTAACTGGTGTAAGTATTATCTGTCTGGCTTATGAATGAGGATCGGAGGAGTTGATCATGCAGCGCCATCTTTTTTCAATTGCAGGAGCAGTTGGGTTGTATATGCGATCTTCTGCCCCTGCAATAGGTTTTATTTGGGGAAAACCATACGCCCACTGTTCCATCGTTTCCGCGAGCATTATAATTCTATCTTATCGGGTAAAGGGTCACCGAGACTGATTGAGCATATGCGGGAACTTCACGGGGGAAACCCTGAGCTGTTACGTTTCGCCTGTGTTCAAAAGGTCGTCCCCGGTGAGAAAGGGGGTAATGTTCATAGGCAATTGCTGAGGGCAGAAAAGAGATGGATCCTGAATACGGATGCCCAAGGAGCTTTGGGTCTTAACGATAAGTTAGATCTCGCTGTGTTCTTGTGACTTGTTATTCTTATGCCCACGTGTTGCTCCGCTGCGCCCACCCTCTGTTGTATTTGCATACAGGCGCAGGTGTAGACATATTGGCTTGTTACGTATTTGCACGCATGGTTTTATGTTAGCTTGCGCCCTTCGTATAATCATGGTTTGTAGAAAACTCATGTACCATTACTAGACCCGTCTCACTTAGCCTTTGCCATGCACATTTATGCTTAAATTCTTTCAGGTACTCTCCGGCTAGGTTGCTGTGGCGATGCGGCGTTTGCCCCTGCTGATACGAAGGGGCTATGCGCTGGTGACAGGAGGATGATATGATTGACATATCATTTTGTATATTTTGTATTTGTATTTTTATTTCCTACAGCTGGTGTCTTTGTTTCTCAGCATGTACATTATGTTCATGTTTTCCCCAGTTTGTGTAGTACAGCGATATGATCGCTTTTCTGATGTGCTGTGCTCCCCCGCCTTCTGGTAGAAGGTTCGAGTATTTACTCATGTACCGGGGTTATTATAAATTTTTCTCCCCGGTCCCTATAGCGGGATTTCCGCTTTACTGAGCGGCTGTGCACAGTATACAGAATTGTATTGGGGATTATTGAGAGCAATGGCCGGCTGACTCTGTGCTCTGCTGCTTCGGCCTGAGATGTATGAGATGCTGTGAGTAGCAGCAATTGGCTTAGAGACTAGTGTCTCTCTGTTGCTATGACTCCATCCAGCCTGAAGCAGCGGAGTGCCGAGGTCATCCAGCGCATTTTTTTTTTTGCCGCTGCCACAGTAACAGTTGCCTTGAGGGTGTTTGATTAAGTCCGCGTGTGGAACTCTGCTCTAAGTGCCTTTGGTTTGTATGATATAATTCTCTTTTATTTTCACAGTTTTGTCGCTTTTACATGGTGTATGCACATTTTTGTTAAAGTTGGCCGATTCAAACAGGAAGCTGGCCGGCAGAAATGAGCTATGTGACCACATGTATTTAACATGGAGGCCCACTCACTTCCGCATACCCGTAGAAGCAACATCGTTTGCGAAATGGCGTCGCTGTCCACCGGCCCTCCGTGGTCGCCTCCCTGCACCCGGTCTATCCTTGAAGAATCTGGATTAAAAGACCACCCTGCACATACCGGTGAGTGCTGTCTCTTTCTTCAAATCGCTGTATAACGTCCTGGTGCTTTGGATGTGCACAGCCGGAGGGGAACCCGCCAGGGATGATATCCCGGAACATGATTGTTGATACCGCTTAGTGCCCTGAATTTTCTTTTTTCTCAATATTAGACATCGCGTATATCAAGAGAGATTTTTCGGGCCTCTGGGAACGAGACCTTCAGACTGAGTTCTCAGAACAACAAATCAAACAAATATATAGAGGATCTCATGGTCACTCTCCTTGTGTAAAATTACAGGAAAACTCCTACAAGGTGGTAACGAGGTGGTATCTTACTCCCGCACTGATACATAAATGGCACTCCCTGACGTCAGAATCCTGCTGGAGATGTGACTCTGCCTTAGGAACATACTTCCACATCTGGTGGCAATGCCTCCTTATACAAGAGCATTGGAAGACGGTGTTGGGGGTGCTTACGGATGTTTTGCAACGCGAGGTGGTTCTGACACTTCTTTCAGCGCTGCTCAACCTTTCCATTTGGCCGAAGGAGGCATTCACCTCTAGACTAGCCTCAAACATTATAGCCGCTTGCAGGCTTCTTGTTTCCACTCACTGGAACTCGAATCGGATCCCATCTCAACCTCAATTAATCTGAGAAATTGACACGGTGTACCACGCAGCAGAATTAGCAGCTCTCTCATTTAGCTCTTTGATTCTTTCGAGAAAACATGGACACCGTGGATAACAGAGCGACCCCGGAACTCACAAGAATCTCTACCGCTGATTGACTTATGTGAACGAGAGAACCCTCTCACGGACCCATCTCCCTTAAATTTCCCTGCCCCTACCAATTCTTTCCCATGCTAAATCCTCCCCAACTTTCAACCTCTCTACTTTCTATGTTGTTATCTTTTTACCTATTGTTGACTGTTTTGTTCTTAACTAGGTAAAACCAGTTGAGGGAAAGGGATTATAAGTCATGTAGTAAGAATTTAAATATGATTGCTGTTACTAATTGTTAAAACTACTACAAACTTTCCCTGTGAGAGGGAATTATTCTTTGATTGTACACCCTCTTCTGTTCAATAAAAAGAACATTAAAAGAAAGAAAGAACCGGTTTCAGCCGGTCCATTATTGCATAACACGAATTCTAACAGGTATAATGTCTAAAGGGTAAAAAAACGTCTGGGCTAACCCGGAAACCGTCAGGCTATCAGGCCAGGTTAGTGATCCTTAGGTAATAAATATATCTATGGTTACACAAAGTAACTTTAAAAGAAAAAATGCTGAGAAGAAAGCTATCAGAATGTACACGTCGGTGATTGTCTGCGCGTGCGTTGGATAATAAAAACATAAGTTGTTCCAGACATCCCTGTGTCTTGGTTCCTTCGGCCCTGGAGCAGCAGCGCGGCCAGTGAGGCACTTCGTCCAAGAAAATCTGCATTGCGACCATGGTTACCTGTGGGAGTGCGGTCCCTACGGCAGCTGCTTTAACGCTTTACTACCAGTTGTGGGTTTCACAACTGGACAAGGTGAGCAATTCCACATTGTAAGGAAACAGTGTCTAATTAAGATAAGACCCTATATGCGCATTCTTTTTTTACAGCATGTGGGGGGGGACAGTGTGCCAGTGTAGCAGCATGGGAGACATATATACCAGGATGGGGGCTATGTTTACCAGCATAGGAGACATATACACCAGGATAGGGGGGTGTTCATGTATCAGGATGGGAGACATATATACAGATTGTAAGACAGACACTGGCATTATAACACAGACCCCATATAACATTATAAATTTAGTTTTTTTTTCTCTTTTCCTTCACCAAATGTGGGGGTGCGTCTTATAATTCGATGTGTTTTATAAAGCGGAAAAATAAGGTACCTAACCAATGCAATCACACACATGCAATCTAAATAAAATAACACGACAACATTTTTAGCTGTAAAATCTCTGGAGTGGTTCATATTCGTTCCAAATTCAGTGTATGTGTAGTATGTGTATATTTTCTTTTTTTTTTTTCTTAAATCTTTTCTTTTTTTTTTCTTTTTCTTTTTTTGATATGTTGATGTCTGTTTTGAACCACTGAACCATGTTTCTTTATTGCAAAAGTGAACATGCTTTAAGAAATTCAGCTTGAAAAAAAAAATTCAATAAAACAAACATTACATAGGATGATTTTAAATGTATAAACAATTAGAAATTCAACAATATTGTCTATCATACTATGACACAAGTTCACAATATTGTAAAAACTATAATACAAGGACTCTGTACATCAGAAAAACCGAACCAAACCAACCCACATGATCCTTTACAGTTCCCCAAGGTCGGTTTCACATAAATGTAATATGGGCTCATTTATTGCCCCCTTTGTTATCACAAATCCATATCTGAACATATATCATAGATCACAATGATTCTGCTAGCTCATGTAATCAGAACCGCTGCTGGACTGGGATTGGTGGACTGAAAACACTTTTGTGAAATAGGCCTGAGGAAGAACTTTTTCTCCCCTGTTCACCATAGACTGGAAAAAGCGAAAGATAAAGTCTCCTTTTAATAAATGCCCTTGTAAATTAGCTGGTGTATTCCAATATTTTCTGTCATCAGGAAAGGTGCATAAATACAAGAATATTAAACATAAAGTGGACATATTTCAAAGTTGTTTATCACTGTGCATTTTTTTTTTTACAATTTTGCCAAAGGGCATAAATCTTACAGTAACCATGAATTTGGAAAACCGAATGTTTTGTCTAACCTCCAGATTTGCTTTCTGCACAAAACTGTTAAGTATGAATACAACCCAAAAGTTTATCAACAGCTGAGCAGACTTGGGGGGGCGGGGGGAGGATTAATAAGAACTCTATACAAATAATAATTTCTAGTGATGGATGGAAAGTTATGGGACTCTCAGTCCATCGGTCAGGTCAGTAATCTACGGCTGATGAATGGGAGGCTCAAAAAGCCCTTTTCCTGTTGGAGTCCATAGACTGGCTTTTGATTAGCCAGGGCTATCAAATCTTTCATTATTGCTGCAGGTCACACATATAACTTGCTAATCAAAAGCCGCACTGGGGATCCGGAAGGTAAGAAATTTGTGAGCCTCCCATCTAGTGACTAAGGACTGCAAATCGATCAGCCCATCTATAATCACTTTAATGCTATAGGCATAAGAATGTAAACTAATTAAAACAGTGCAAAGGAAAAATGAAAAAGTTGCTGATTGCAGCCAATGTGGCTGTGAAAAACAAAAGCCGAGCTCATTTGGTTCCCAAAGGCAATTTCTCTTTTTCACAACCTACTAATAAGTGATAAAGCATTTCATGTTCAGTGAAGCACAGGGTAGTAATGGTGCAGATTTTGGTGTGCAGTATTTGATTAAACTCATGTGAAAACTTAAAAAGACTGCATCAATCACACATTTTAACGATGTATGCATGCAGTGTTTGTTGAAGTTTTTAAAGTAATTTTAGCACCAAAAAAAAAAAAAAACTTAACAAAAACTACTCTGGCTACCATAGAGTTTTTGCCTGTAGGATCACAATGGCTAGATCGAATCATCTAAGTCCAAGTCCATAACCATAATTTTTAGATTTTATCATTTGCCTTTAACGTATTACTACCTATGTAATACAAGATAAGACTAAAAGAACTTATAATTTGGGACTAGAAGAGCAGAAAACTTTGTCTTGGTAATGTAAAAGCAATTTTTCAGTAAACCAACTGAAACTAAAGTAAAAACCTGTACTGTAAAATATTTTTTTTTATGTAAGGCACTCTCAATTTCAATAGTGGAAATCAAAATTACATGGTGGTGTCTGTGCAAAAACACACATACAACAGGCAAAGAAACAACTTTGTCCACAGCACAGTGGAGTAGCATTTCACTGAATACAGAAACATACCAGCAATCTGTGTAAATATGAACATGCCGACTTACATGTATTCTCTTCAAAGTTTTGCTTGAAATATGAAATTGACATTGGCATAGGTCATCAATACCAGATCGGTGAGGTCCAATACCATGAACTGCAACCAATCACCTGCCATTAGCTTTGGTGGCAGCCGGTTATAACTACATTACACAGCACCAATCAATAAGTATTCGATGCTGCCAGGTGCTACACAACAGTTTCTAGTCCTCCTCGGCTGGAGCTGCTATCAGCTGATCAGTGAAGGCAACATGTCTCCACCAATCTGATATTGGTGATTTATCTTTAGGATATCCTATGCCCATAGAACCCGCTTTACACAAATGTAATGAAAAAAAAACAAAAAACAGTAAGACATGGCAATGCACAGCGTACAATGTAGGGCAATACAACTACATTAACTAGAGGAAACCATGACTTAACATAGCAGGTCCTCGGGTTAATGACACATTTTAGCATCACATCATCCTGAAAAACAATACAGTGAAGTGGTTTACCATAGGATCAAGAGACTGACTTGTTGGTATATCGTTACATTAACACATTCAATAGATTATGGTTTAGGCTTCCAAACATTGTACCATCAAACAGGAGTGGGGTAAGTTTAGACTTGTATGAAAACTATAGGGTTATTTGTGACAAGGTTTTTAGCTTGCTGGCTGTAGCTGTAGACAGAGACAAGGACTTGCTGCTGACAGTCAATTATTTGGTTGGTCGTCTTTTCCGCTCTATGGTTGGTAGAAAAAATAAAACTTTTTGGGCATCTATTCAATTGCTATCTTAGTACACAGAAAAGAAGATAGATATGTACAAAATTATACATCTTGAGAAAACATCTGTACATAATATATAAATCTTTTGTCCCCTTCCCATGCCTTTAATCATCATATATAAAGATTTCAAGACATCACCAACAATGCCAATGAGGGCCTGGCAGTGACAGTGATTTCAAAGAAACTCACTTCTTACAATCAATAGGTTTTAAATTATGAAAACTAGCGCAAACCAACAAAAAAAGGGCAAAGCAGCCAATCATTTGACAACCATAAACATATACAGCTCATGAAGTAAGTCGGACAGGACTATATTACTCCATGTGCACATCTTATCCTCTTCTGACAAATGAAGGGAGATTTTGCAATACCATATCCTGCTGACTTTCTATCGTAGAGTGAAAGGATCAGATCTAGAGGCTCTCTACCGCCTATTGCTTAGACAACATTAGCGTGAAGAGATGAGCGAACCGATTTGTGTCCTTAGTTTGGGTGCTTTATGTATCCAAAGCACTTCAGCGAGCATCCCTGTGCTAGGGTACGATTGGTGCTCAGCCCAGTACAAGTTGCCCACAGTGTTTGATCAGCTCTAACTGGGGTGTAGTGTGATGAAAAAAGAAAAACAAAAAAAACACAAATCCCTGCCCTCCCTCCTGTGGAAGTGATTTGCTTATGGCTGGCTGTATATGGGTGGAGAGCTGAACTGCCCAATCAGTGTCTTCAAATGAGGTTAAGGTCAAATTTTGGCCCAGAGCAGTCCGTTTTTCAAAGTCCGGCTGCACCACCAACAGCTTCCACGGGCTCGCTCATCTCTACTAGTTTGTAATCTAATATAGGTGGTATTTTCAATACCATCCCAGTCGTTAAGTTAATATTTCTCTCTTTTAACAGGTTCCCTGGATAACAAAGTATTTGCAAGCAGCAGTGGGGGCTTAAACCACGCATAAAAAGAGAGAAACCTAGACCCGTGACTTCTATTACTTAGCTGATGAAGAACTTTGTATTAGCCAGTAAACAGGGCTAGCATTCCTTTACAGAACCATCTGCTAATTTAGTGTCAATTGTGGCAAAGAATCCTTTGGCAGATACATGCAAAACTGAAGTTAAGAGAAGCATAAAATACACTCTATAGCTATAAATTATACTAATTGTAGCTCATTCAGCAATGCATAAAGCCAAGTTTGGCACAAGAAGTAAGGTTATTGGCGTTCTTTACAAAGTTTTAAGGTACTGTCACACTGGGCGACGGGGCTGGGGATGTCGGCAGCGACTGGCAGGTGTGCGCACGTTTTTGGCGCCCCGCCAGCGTCGCCGTCCCCCATTTACACGGGGCGACATCTCCAGCCCCGTACCGACGAGCTGTCAGGGGGCATCGCCGGCTGGGGTGTCTGAAAAGCCCAGCGGTGATGCAGGACAATGGGAGCCTATGGCTCCAATCACCTGTCAGCTTGCTGGCAGCCGGTTACATGGGGCGATGTGTACACAGCGCCCCAGATCGGTCGCCTGTTTTCAGAGCACTGCTCTGAAACCAGGCGACCTCCCGGCGACGCCGACATCGCCCCTTTACATGAGGCGACGTAGGGCATGTCGCCCCGTGTGACGGGGCCTTTAGGTGTATGCGAAAGCAATTATGTGGGTGACCAAATTATAACCATCTTATTCTTGTAGATGATTGCCGAATGTTAATTTGCAAGATTATGGCTAAAAATGATTGCACTTTATGGGATGCATGACAAATAACTAAGCTGCTGTGAATCTTTCTGAAGTGGCTAGATTTGTAGAAATTTAATAAAATTTTAACTTTAAAGACTTCCAAAAATATTTTGCACTCTACTCTTATGTAGGACCATGTATATTAAAATAAAAAACAGAACGACAAAAACAAACAGTCTCTAGCCTTTGGCTTTCATAGAAAAAGCATTAAATTCACTGATTTACACAATCAAGATATTTACTTCCTGTGACTAGGAGAAAATAATTGGCTCATTTGGGTTCACACTTCCTTCCTCTTGTTACTATAGTAAAAATGACAGTAAATAAGTCTTAAAAAATTAACTTTTATGTACATATTTCTGCTTTTAATGGTGCTTTCATCTTCTCCAGGAACGAGACTCATCTTCATCTTCATCCTCATCATCATCTTCATGAAGAAATGTATCTGATGTTTCTGTTTCCTGGTGACAAAGAAAAAGGAGGGGAGAGGCTGACAATTAGGTGCAAGACTAGTACTTTCTGCTTAGTGTAATCTTGAGCAGGCCCCTTCTGAAGAGAGCGGAGCTTTTAATCTATGGTGACCTATAAACTCAATACTGTAATGGATGTGACATAGCTGCAAAGACCCAGTCACACACACAGATAATTGTGCAGAGATTGTTTGCAGATCTCTGGTTGCAGTGAAATCATGGACACATTGTTCCATTTTGTGGCTGTGTATAAATGGAGCAATGTGTCCATGATTTCACTGCAACCAGAGATCTGCCAACAATCTCTGCACAATTATCTGTGTGTGTAAGTGGGCCTTAGGGGCCTTTCACACTTGCAGTTTTTTCCTGATTTGGAAAATCAGGAAAAACCCAATTCTTACTGTATTTTGCCCATTCACTTTAATGATTTCAGGAGAAAACATGAAGCAACAAGATAATACCTGACAAAATTAAAGAGAATGGGCAAAAAAAAATGAATCCTGTAAGAATCAGGTTTTTGCCTGATCTTCCAAATCAGGAAAAAACTGCAAGTATGAAAGGGCCCTTAAGTGTCACCTTCCTATCCAGGTCAAATATGTCAGATCCGAGGGGTCACTTCCTGCAGTAAATGTCTTTGGAATGCTTCTACATATCCCAGTGACTGCGAGACTGTTTATTCATGGCATAACTATCTTAATAGTTTTGGGTTGATATTTTTATTAATTAATGCAAAATCTACCTAAAATGAGCCAAATTTTCTAAAAGAAATGTACAATTTTCAAACTTTGATATGAAATGCCTCTAAAACACAATCAATCATACTACAAAAATTTTTCATAAATACAATTTACCATATGTCTATTTCAAGTCTACATAATTTAAAAACACCTATTATTTTTTTTAAGATGTTAAACAAATTAAATGTTTGTAAATTTTGATGAAAAATTGCTGCTAAACTCTATATTTTTTGAGGACCAGTTCAGCTTACGCAATTTTGAGGGGCCTATGAGTAAGGAAACTTCCTAACAAGACCCCTTATTTAAAAAAGTATTCAGAAAATGTACTAAGAGGGAACCAGTCACCGCAGAAAACACTAGTTACCTGCACATATGGGGTTTGTCTTTAGATACTTAACAGCTTCTTGGCTGCTTTACTGAAAATGAACTTATTTCCCCCAGGAGCCACAGTCACCATTCCACTTTCCCCCACTGCTCCAGTCTCCTTGCTGAAGAGAAGACTCAGGAGGAGGAACTGTACACTGCATACAGCAGGAAGTGCTGCCTGCTCTTCGTGTGGAGGAGGCGGCACCAGACTGCTGTATGCATTCCACAGTGAAAGGCATAATGAAAGAGGAAGTGAGGGGCGGGAGTAGCAGGAAGCAGGAGGCTCCCTGCTCTCCTCACCCTGACACACGAGCCCCATAGCGGCATGTGCTGCCGCGCAGTGACATGGATGTGCATCCTCGGGGACACACATCCATGTGAAGCGGGCACCTGGCGACGCGGGCCCCTTATAGGTCCGGGCCCCGTCGCAGCCCGGACCCCTGCGACCATGAACGTTACTCCCCTGGGTAACAGGAAAGAAAGGAATCCACAATTTGTAATAAAATTTCTCCTGAGTACACACACACACACCCCAAATATGATCAAAAACTGCTGTTCGAGCACATTACAAAGCTCAAAAAGGAAAGAGCTCCATATTATTGTTCAGATGTTACTGGAATAATTTGTGGGTGCCATATCACATTGGCAAAGCCACTGAGGTGGCAGGATAGAAACTCTTTGGTCACATGGCGGAGCTCGGGAAACTAAAGTGCTATTTGGCTTTGTGACTGCCCTTGAAGTGCCAATTATATCATAAACAACTCAAGTGACCATATTTTAAAAATTACACTTATCTGAGAATTTATCTATAGGTGCAATGATTAACTCTATGGGTGTTTTCCAAGCATGCAGTTGATGTTGTGTACATTGTACCCAGCTTCTACTTCTGGTGACTAGCATCCTAAAAATTAACTGGTTAAGTGTTATGGAACGGATACATGGTTTTTGAAATATTTCAAAAATATAAATCTGAAAATTGTGACCTGCATATGTATTCAGCCCCTGCAGTCTTATCTATAATATAAAACCCGAAGGCCACTTCCAGAAACCCCGAAGGTTACTTCCGTGATGGCCTCCAGACCATAGTGGTGACGTCACCAGTGCGGGGTAGCCGGGCGGCGCCCGGCGACCATGGTGGTGACGTCACCAGTGCGGGGTAGCCGGGCGGAGCCCGGCTACAGGGACCGGCGGAGGAACGTTCTGCTCTCGGAAGTTCCGGCGGTCTCCTGGCGCCGCCGGTTGTCTCCCGCCCACCACACATGCGGCTCCCCCGTGGGTCCTCCTGCCCCCCCCGTGGCTGCTCCTGCCCACCCCGCGGCTCCTGCGGGCCCTCCGCCAGCTCCATCCTGCCCCCCCCCCCGCCGCCTCCATTCTGCCCCCCCGCCACCATCCTGTCCCGCTCGCTCCATCCTGCCCCGCTCGCTCCATCCTGCCCCCCCGCCACCGTCCTGCCCCGCCCTGCCCCTCCGGCTCCATCCTGCCCCCCCACCAGCTCCATCCTGCCCCCCCCCCGCTAGCTCCATCCTGCCCCCCCGCCTCCATAATGTCCCGCTCCCTCCATCCTGCCCCGCTCGCTCCATCCTGCCCCGCTCGCTCCATCCTGCCGCTCGCTCCATCCTGCGCTCACTCCATCCTGCCTCGCCACCACCATCCTGCCTCGCCGGCTCCGTTCTGCCCTGCCCTGCTCGCTCCATGCTGCCCCGCTCCGCTCGCTCCGTCCTGCCCCGCTCGCATCCATCCTGACCCCCCCCCCCCCCCCCCAGCTCCATCCTGCCCCGCTCGCTCCATCCTGCCACCACTCCACCCCCCGTCACCATCCTGCCCCCCTGGCAGTTAGCGGTCATGTGACCGATCAGCTGAACGGTTTCCCAGGCAACGACGGGTCCTAAACCCCTGTAGGACCTAGAAGACGAAGGTGGAGCGAGCCAGCAGACAGGCGAGTATCCTCACTGAGGATTTTTTTATTTTTTGGAGGGAGGAGCGGGGGGGGAGCTGAGTATGGCCATACACTATAGTGATGCTATACATGGTGTCTATAAAATTCCACCATATACTATAGTGAAACTCTACATATACTGTAATATACTGTCATATACTATAGTGCTGCTATACATGTGCTGTAATGTATCGCCATATACTATAGCGCTGCTATACATGTAATGTAATGTACCACCATATACCATAGCGCTGCTATACATGTACTGTAATGTACCGCCATATACCATAGCGCTGCTATACATGTGCTATAAAATACCCCCATATACTATAGTGCACCTGTACATATACTGTAATATATTGCCATATACTATAGTGCTGCTATACATTTGCTATACTGTACCACCATATACCATAGTGCTGCTATATCTAATATATAAAACCCGAAGGCTCACTTCCGTCACTTTAGCCAGCACTTAGTCATCGCCAAAGTGACGTCACCACAGCGCTACACCTGTCCAGGGTGGACCAACATGCCGGCCCTAAGCGGAGCGGGACTCAGGCAGCCCCGCCACCCTTACGGCCGCCCCTACACTGCCTAAAACACACATCACGGGCGGGAGACGACCGCCGTGATGTGTGCAGCCTGGAGGAGCAGAGGTGTGCCGAACGGTCATGTCGCCGCTCCGCTCCCAGCCTCACCTCTCCTCACCCCTCCAGCGCCACCTCTCCTCACCCCTCCAGCCTCCCGCCAAATCATACTCTGCTATCCACAGAGCCGCCTGTATACACACAATTCATTTTATCGGGCCCCCGACCACTGCACTCTGCCCCCCCCCCGACCACTGCACTCTGCCCCCCCCGGCCACTGCACTCTGCCCCCCCCCCCCCGGGCCACTGCACTCCGCCCCCCCCCCCCCCGACCACTGCACGCCGCCCCCCCCAGACCACTGCACGCCCCCCCCCCCAGACCACTGCACGCCGCCCCCCCCGACCACTGCACTCTGCCCTAAAGCAGACTATGAGCCACTGAGCCTCCGTATACTCTGCTAACCACTCAGCCGCTGATTAGTCTGCTAACCACTGAGCCCCCGTATACCCTAATAACCATAGCTAGAATACCCGATTCTTTAGAATCGGGCCGCCATCTAGTACCCCTAAATAAAATCCTAAGTGACCAAATACCTAGTCACTTAGTAAATTTGTAATGTGTAATTTTTCAGTATAACTACAGCTGTTCTGTGAAGGTCTCAGAGGTTTGTTTGATGGAAAGTCGAACACACCAGACAGGCCGAAGATAAAATTGTGGAGAAGAGTAAAGCAGGGTTAGGTTATAAAAATTAGCCCAAGCTATAAACATCTCACAGAGCACTGTTCAATCCTTCATCCAAAAATAGAACCAACCTACTAAAACATTGTCGTTCACCTAAACTGACATCCCAACCAAGAAGTGCACAAGCGGCCCATGGTCACTCTGAAGGAGCTACAGAGATACACAGCCGAAGTGGGAGAATCTGTTCACACGCCAACTATTTGTCGTACACACAACAAATCTGGCCTTTATGGAAGAGTGGCAGGAAGAAAGTAACTTTTTACAGCAAGCCATAAGAAGCCCTGTTTGCAGTTTGCTAAAAGCCGAGTAGGGTACACAACTAGCATGTGGAATAAGGTGCTCTGGTCAGGTGAGACAAAAGAGAAGTATTTGAGCTAAATGCAAAACACTGTGTGGTGGAAAATGAACACTGCATATCACTATGAAAACACCATCTCCAATATCAAACAGCATTATGCTGAGGAGAGGTTTTTCTTCAGTAGAGAGAGAAGCTGGTCACAGTTTATGGAAGATGGATGGTGCAAAATGAAGGACATTTCTGGAGGAAAACCAGTTAAAGGCTGCAAAAGACCAGAGACAAGAGGCATAGATTCACTTGCCAGCAATGATCGCAAATACACCGCTAGAGCTACAATGGAATGGTTTAGATTTAAGAATATTCATGTGTATACCTAGTCAAGACAAAATCCAGAACTAAATCCAATTGAGGTTAAGTGACAAGTTGCCATTCACAGATGAATTGGCAAAAATTTCAGTCACTACGTGCAACGTCAGCTATACCCCCAAAAACTTGCAGCAGTAATTGCAGCAAACGGTAGTCCTACAAAGTAATGACTCAGGAGGACTTGAATAAAAGGGCATGTCACAATTTTCAAATTTATATATTTTTTTTAAATATTTGGAAAACCATGTATCATTTCCTTCATAAAATCCCAATAATATAAACTTAAAATAAAAACCGTCAGGCCAAAAATCCATGTGTAACTGCTATAATTTTCTAATTCTTTCTAAAAGCTTTCTCTATTCATGTATTTCTATTATTTATACTCCCCTCCTATCTTCTGTAAACTTCAAATAAAGAGAATTATTGCATCTGTCACTCAGTGATTTCTCTGCTGCCCGCATATTGAATATTCATGCTTCATTACACTGTCCTGCCTCCTCTCTGATCTGTCTGTTGTGTGACTCATTCACAGCAGACAGAGAAGGGAGGGGGAGTTTAGCTGCAGCTCTTTATGCAATTGTGTGTACATGAAACATTTGGGTAGTGTGTGCAGTCGGAGATATTTCTATGTCATAAAAACATTTCATCATTAGCTCAGCAGATACACACATTATATGTCTGCAGGAAAACCAAAGTTTATATATACACATAGAAATCTTACAGGCTGCATCACAAAACACTTCCTTCCCTCCCAGCACAGAGGAGAGGGAGTGAACAAGCCTGGATTGGTGTGGATATTTAAATAACACTTATACAGCAGCCGGACTATTCGGTTGGACATAAAATGAAGAGGACTAATGCACCAACATCTTGCAGGGTATGAAGATGCTAACATGGAGATTAGAAAGTGCACAATAATGGTTTTACATGTTATTAATAATAATAATAACAATAATAATAATATTTATTCATTTATATAGCGCTATTAATTCCATAGCACTTTACATACATCAGTACTGCTGTCCCTCTTGGAGCTCAGAATCTAAACATCCTATCAGTATGTCTTTAAAATGTGGGAGGATACCGGAGTGCCTGGGGGCAGGGGGAACGAGGGGTGTCATTTATGGGTGACATGATGTGCGAATGACCGTGGGACGGACTTGTCTGGGTCTGTCTTCTGGTTGCTAGGGGGGGCCGCAGGCTGGGGCTGTTCCCAGCTGGAGTGGAAGTGGTGACATTTATTGTCACTGGCTGTATGGGAACTAGGACGCGAATGCGTCAGTGCCACGCCCCGTGGAGGGATGTCAGACGCACTGGGTGCTGCGTCAGTGGCAGCCTCAGTGGGGCATCTTGGATTGCAATTTTTTTCAAAGCTGCAAAGTGTGTCTCCGTGGGAGCGCAGTCTGGCAGTTGGTGCATGATGCTTTGCTCCCGGTGTTGTATTTGTTGTTGTTTTTGGGTGGTTTGGGGTCCGACATTGTACCAGATTACGGTTAAAATAGTACTGCAGTGTACTAGGCGGTTTGCTATGAAGGCCGACACTGGGAAGGGGGTGAAAGTCTGCAGGAATCCTGTGTCCCCTTTGGCGTGTAGTCTGATGAGTTGCTGATTACAGGTGCTTTGGCTTCAGAAGCACTGGAATAAGGAGAATTTTGTGTACTCACCGTAAATTCCTTTTCTCTTAGCCTCTAATTGGGGGACATAGGACCGTGGGTGTTATGCTGCTGTCCACTATTAGGAATCACTAAGTATACTTCTGAAATAAAGAAAACAGTGCAGCTCCTCCCCTGCAGTATATACACCATGGCTGGCTCCAGCCTCAGCAGTTTTGTGACTAAAGCAGTAGGAGAACCAAACAGCACATATATAGAATAAACCTCAGTTAATTAGAACTGCAAGAACTCAGAACTGAGATAACAAGATAACAGCCTGAAATAGGCAACAGGGAGGGTGTGGTGTCCCCCAATTAGAGGCTAAGAGAAAAGGAATTTACGGTGAGTACACAAAATTCTCCTTCGCCTCATTGGGGGACACAGGACCGTGGGACATCCAAAAGCAGTCCCTGGGCGGGTACACAGCATTATCATGTCCGTCTACAGTTGGGCAACCGCCGCCTGCAGAACACGCCTGCCCAGACTCGCGTCTGCTGAGGACTGGACATATACCTTGTGACAAAGAAACCCCTTGAGAAAGCCTTGCGAAACGGTCGTAGGGGGGGCCACAACTGAGGGCACTGACTGGACCAGGGAACAGCACAAACAGTATGGGTGAGTAAAACCAGTGATTGAATGATTGTGTCACCACTGATTCCCCCATAACAATGAACAAAACTAACCATTTGGTATTATAAAGTGCAATACTGTGTTACCCTGAGAGTGCAAACACCTCTATGTGGTTCATATCTGGATTCATCCATAACAAACACTTCATTTTTTAACGGTGTATTGTCTGTTGCTTTATATGTTCAATAAAGTGTTAATTTATGAAACATCAACTCCCTAGTGCTTGCACTTATTTTGTAGATTGATGGAGTGTTTCCTATACAGTCCTTCAAAACGTGCCCTCATAGTGGATGTGTAACCATGAAACTGATTAAATTGCTGTGGCATGTTATGGTTTTGAAGTTTTTTCTACCTTGTAATGTTTAGTGAACGTGTGAAGGTTGAACCAGGTGGCAACCTTGCACACTTGTTCGGCAAAAGCCTGGTACCAAATGGCCCATGAAGCCCCTACTGCACGAGTAGAATGCGCACGCAGCCCACTTGGGATGGACCGATTCTTGAGTTGGTAGGCTTCCATGATCGTTGTCCTGATCCATCTGGCAAGAGTAGCCTTGGATGCAGACAGCCCTTTAAGGTGACCTTTCGGAAGAATGAACAGAGTCCGATTTCCGAAAAGCCGCCGTTCGGGAAACGTAAAGACGAAGAGCCCGAACCAGATCAAGCGTATGCAGCGCTTTTTCCACACGATGAACAGGAGTCAGGGAAAAAAAAGTCAGAGTTATGTCCTCATTCAGGTGGAGAGAGGACACCACCTTGAGAAGGAAGGACGGGACCGGGCGGAGAACCACCTTGTCCTGGTGAAAAGAGAGGAGGGGGGGCTTGCAGGATAGAGCAGCAAGTTCCGACACGCGATGGATAGATGTGATCGCCTCGAGAAACACCACCTTCTGGGACAACAAACGAAGAGAAACGTCTCTGAGGGGCTCAAAGGGAGGCCTTTGTGGGGTGTGGTCGTGAGCTCTAAGAAGATGGATGCTGCCTGAGGAGCTCCCTGGCCCTTAAAACACAATCCATCCTAAATCCTGGCCCTGATGGGTCATCCAGGCATGGATTTATAACTTCATCATCTCTAACCCCAAGATGTTCGAGATGGAGTTCCAGAAATCATGCTGAATCCATTTGTAGGGCATCCAGAACCAAGTTTAAATTCCATGTATCTAAGGTCTTCTGTAAGGGGGAACAAGGCGAGCATGAAGGTCCTGACTTGCAACTTATTTGCCAGCTTGCGCTGAAATAGAACAGAAACTTGTCCCTTTAGAGATCCTAAGGAGAGGCCGGAGTCAAGACCGGACTGGAGGAAGCCTAGAATAGCCGGCTGAGAAAACCGGAGAGGCAACCGGTCTTGGGAACTACACCAGGAGAAAAAAAGCCTTCCAGGTGTGATGGTAAATGCGGGCAGAAGACGGCTTTTGTGCCCTGAGCATGGTGTTAATGACACCCGGGGAGAGTCCGGCCTGGGTCAAAACCCAGGTTTCAACGGCCACGCCGTCAAACTCAGGGCCGATGAGTTCTGGTGGTGGAGTGGGTCCTGGGAGAGAAGATCCGGACGGTCTGGTAGACGCCAGGGGGAGTCGGCGAGCAGACGAACCAGGTCGGCGTACCAGGCACGACGCGGCCAGTCTGGTGCAATGAGAATGACCGGAACGCTCTCCAACTTGATTTTCTTCACCACCCTGGGTATCAGGGGCAGAGGGGGAAAGATGTAGCAAAGACGAAACTGAGTCCAAGGCTGTACCAGTGCATCCGCTCCCTCTGCTTGTGGGTCGTGGCATCTGGCCATGAATCTGGGCATCTTGTTGTTCAGCCATGAGGCCATCAGGTCCACCTCCGGTGCTCCCCACCTGAGGCATACTTGTTGGAAAACCTCGGGATGGAGACTCCATTCTCCTGGGGCGATGCCTTGGTGACTGAGGAAGTCTGCCACCCAATTGCCCACGCCGGGTATGTGAACTGCAGAAATCATGGACCTCGTGGATTCCGCCCATTCGAGTATTGGACGAACTTCATGCATCGCTCTCTTACTGCGAGTCCTGCCTTGGTGGTTGATATATGCCACCGCCGTGGCATTGCCTGATTGGAGTCGTATGTGCCGACCTGCCAGCAGATGTTGAAAGTTCTGCAGGGCTAGAAAAATGGCACGGATCTCCAACAAATTGATGGGAAGAGTGGTCTCCTGAATGGACCATCTGCCCTGAGTCGTGTGAGGACGATAAATCGCTCCCCAAACTGTTAGACTGGCGTTGGTGGTAAGAACGTCCCAGTTTACTGGTAGGAAGGACATTCCTGTCTGAAGAGAGGAAGGGCGGAGCCACCAATGGAGAGATTGCTTCAAAGATGGAGACAGACGTAAGGTTCTCTCTAAAGGTACCATCACACAGGGAGATATCGCCGGCGATGTTGCCGGCGATCGCGGGAGCGCGCATCCCTGGCAACATCGCCAGGGAGATGTCACACGGAGCAACTTGCCGGCGATTTCGTCAGCTAGTTGCCGCGGCTATCGCTCGCTGGGTTGCCCAGTAGTCCAGCGAGCGGTAATCCGCAAGGTTGGAGATAGGCGGAATCGCCCGCAACATTGCAAGTTGAAATATCTGGAGCCTGCACTTACAGATGAGAAATCATGGAGGATTAATAGGAAACAAGATGATATGAATTTGGAGAAATTCCCTATGGACGTTATATTGCTGGATATGATTTATTTTATGATCTATTTTTGTACCTAGAATTTCTCCTGTGATAGATTATATAGCTTTCCGTTTCCTTTATAAATTGATCTCACTTTTTGTGCTCTAATACTGCTCAAATCATCCGTTTGGAGAGTGAGGGGTTAATACCTCCCCTCGCAGCTGCTCAGTGACACATAAGCTGGACACGCTCTGCTTTGTGTTGCTCAGCAACGTAGATGCTATGTGCTGATTGGGCTGATGTCTGACACTGTGTGCACGGCCGTGCAGTGTCACAGTCATGTGATGCAGATGCGGCAGGAAGTGGGAGGCATCTCGGTATACTGACGTCACCTGGAGGTTTTCTCCCACTGAGATGCCTCTCCATGCTGCAGCCTGTAATCACCACTGACCGTGTTCAGCTGTGCGGTCGTGCCACTATTGGTGCTAGACACATTTGCCCCGGATATAAATAGGTTTGACCTTCCCTGCACATTACCCCACTGCCCCCCGAGGAAGAACAAACGAAACACGTGTCGGGGCTTCTCCCTGACACAGTCCCCAGGCAGCAGGCATCTCTGGTATGAGAACTATTTATTAACCTCTTGTGTCCCTGACATTGGTTCTAGTTGTAGGTTTATGATGTTGTAAATTGGCTGTAATCACCTTGGCTGCAACTTATGCAAAAGACTGCAACTGTATTCTCTGTTGGGGGAATTTTTACCTTTTATATTAACGTCATTACCATTGAGATGTCTGCAATGTAAAATTCTGGGTCCTGTGTTTGATCTCTCTTTTCACCCTGCACTTTGTCCTTGAAAACCCCCCCCCCTTTTGCACTGATGCACTTTTTGCTTACTAGCTGTGACAATCACTTGTTTTTCTACAAATAAAACTGGTTGTAACGCATGAAGATGCATCGTGTGACTCTGTACCTTAAAGACATTTTGGTTCGTTGGTTTTAATATGTGTGTATGTCGGTACTCTTACAACAGGTCATGTTGATTCTCTGGTTGTTTATTGCAAGTTGCCACGTTACACAGGGCGATCAGGCATGATCGCCTGACCAACATCGCCAGGTTTCCCAACATTGTTGGGAAACCTGACGATGTTACTCAGGCGATTTTTCGCCTGATTATCGCCCTGTCACACGAGGCAACTCTCCGACGCCCCTCAGTTGCCGGCAACATCGCCGGCGATATCTCCCTGTGTGACGGTACCTTGAGGTAGCAGGATTCCTGTCCCAGTGAGAAAGGAGTGTGAGCTGTAGGGGCCTGAGATGGAGCGGAGCAAACGGAACCGCTTTCATTGCTGCTACTATCTTCCCCAGTACCCTCATGCCGAAACGAAGGGAATGTCGCCGGGGACGGAGAAGTGTCCGGGCACCTTGACGCAAGGCGAGGGCCTTGTCTCGTGGAAGCAATACTAGTCCACGAGAAGTGTTGAAGACCATTCCTAAAAAGGTGATGGTCTGACTTGGAATTGGAGAGGACTTGGGCAGGTTTAACAACCAGCCAGGGGGACGAGGGTGTCCATGGTAATTTGCACACTTTACTCGCAGTCTCTGAATGAAGGTGCCTTGATGAGGAGATCGTCTAGGTAAGGTAGGACCACCACGCCCCTTGAATGTAGCACCGTCATGACGGCGGCCATGATTTTTGTAAATACTCTTGGGGCGATTTTAGGCCAGTATACTTGAGACTTAAGATGAAGATACATCAGGGGAGGGAATATTTGATAGGGAGAGTTTATTATAATCTGCTCCTTTATTCAATGTTCTTATTGTGACTTTTTATTATATATATTTTTTTTGTGTAAATATATATATGTACACCTTTGTAATATTTCTTAAAAATGAATAGAAAGAGATTAACCATAAATACTCTTGGGGCAGTCGCGAGCCCGAAAGGTAGAGCTACAAATTGGTAATGGTCTTTGCCTATGGCGAAATGTAGGAAGCGTTGGTGAGCCTGGGAGATGGAATGTGCAGGTATGCGTCCTTGATGTCTATTGATGCGAGAAACTCTCCCTTGTCCATCGATACGATGATGGATCGCAGTGATTCCATGCGGAAGTGATGTAGTCTGACGAACTTGTTGAGTTGTTTGAGGTCTAGGATCGGACGTACCGACCCGTTCTTTGTGGGTACTACAAAGAGGTTCGAGTAAAAACCTGTGAATTGTTCGTTTGGTGGAACTGGAACAATGACCCTGCCCACCGGAGGGAATCGATGGCCCTGAAAAAGGTGTGAGCCTTTGTTGGGGAACTTGGAGGGGGAAAAAAACGATTTGGAGGGCGGGTGCGGAACTCGATGGAGTAACCGGGGGAAGAAATGACATCCCTGACCCACTCGTTGTCCGAGACAGCAAGCCAAATGTGTTGAAAAAGGTAAAGGCGGCCGCCTACCCGGGAGGGGACTTCCGGAGGAAAGGAGGAGTCAGGAGGAGGAAAATCTTTGGGATCGGGATCCCTTAGATTTCGAATGGCGTGAGCGTGACTGCCAGTTAGATGAAGAGCTGTGGGATTGAGATGGGCAGGATGTCAACTAACCAAAGGAGTTGCGAAAAGACTGAAAAGGGTCTGTTGGAGTCGAAAGAGGGGACGCTTGGGTTTATGTTGTGGCAAAGAGGTTCTCTTACCTCCAGTGGCGTCCAAAATTAATTTGTCGAACTTTTCGCCAAAAAGACGTCCACTAAGGTAAGGCGGACTGGTCAGGGACTTTTTAGAGGCGGAGTCTGCCTTCCATTCACGGAGTCAGAGTGCTCTGCGGATAGTAATAGAATTAGCTGCTGTGATGGCTGAACAGGTCGCGGTATCAAGTGCCGCCTGGAGCATGTATTCTGCCGCGAGGGATATTTGAGCAGCTATGTCTGACCTATCTGAGGACTGTGATGTGTCACGGAGTGAGTTTGCCCAGGAAATGACTGCCTTAGCTACCCAATCTGAGGCAAATGACGGGGACAAAGCCGAACAAGTGGCCTCTAATATTGAACGAGCTAACTGTTTGACCTGTCGGTAGGTGGGGTCTTTAATAGATGAACTGTCTGGAAGAGAGAGGAGAGTGTGCGTAGCTAAGCGAGAGACCGGAGGATCGACTTGCGGAGATTCAGCCCAGTTCTGGCCCAGGGTAGGGGGGAAAAGGGTAGCGGGATTCAATGGCCTTACGGTTGCCAAATCGTTTGTCAGGTCGGGCCCTGTGTTTAGTTGGTCAGAAAAGAATATATGTGGGTGCTTCGCTCGCTTGAAGGACACCGCGGGTTCTGGTGTATCAAATGTGGGACTATCCACATTAAGCGTCTGATTAACAGCAGTTATCAGATCCTGTATCATAGACTGGGTGTCGGGGTTGTCCAGATCAAGGGAGATATCCTGCTCTGGATCGGAGTCGTACGGACCCTGAGAAGAAGGGGAACCTGGTTCTAGGTCCTGGGAGGAGAGAGCCATGGGAGCTTCCCGAGGGAGAGGGAGAGGGAGGGGGGCTCCTGTGGGTTCTTTTGCGGGTAGGAACCTGAGGTGAGGAAGAGGGCTCTTGAGTATTGTTCCTGGATAACGTATTTTGGATTTCTGTATTATCTTCCCATGGCTCAGGGAGCCCAGAGGAGGGTGTGGAACAGGCTTGCAGAGCTTGGATGAGTCTCGAGGTCAGCTTCTTCATAGAGTAAGTCATGGATTGAGTCAAAAAAACAGCCCATTCTGGAGTGGTGCGGAGACTACTAAATGCAGGCAGAGGCAATGAGCTCAGACATTACCTCGGGTGCTGAGGCCGCCGAAATGGGGGGCTCAGAAGTAGGGTTTTGATCACAGACCTGGCAGATGGGGGTTGTGTGTTCACTGGGCAGGTGTACCTTGCAGGTGGCACATGAGCCATAAAAGGTCGCCATTTTAGAGGCTTTTTTGTTACCTCTAGAGCTCTGCTTGATTGCAGTATCTGCTGGTATTACCCCTGTAAAGACGGCGTGCAGGATATCTCTATGTGCTGCCTGGGGCAATGTACTGATGCTGAAGGAGTGGGTTGCAGGCAAAAAACTGGCACTATTGTGGGGCCAGGGAGGGCTGCACCGTAGAGAGGAAACAGAGATGAGGACCAGCAGAGTCTGCTTTGCTCCTTACCGCCCTAGGGACCACAGATCGGGTCCTGTGTCCCCCTGGAGCAGTGAAGAGACTGCCTCCGTGATGCTGGAGGCGGTGCGCGGCAAGAGAAAGAGGCGCGTAATAAATCTCGCGAGATGCGATAAGCGCCAAGTAGTAGAGCACGCCCTCTATGATGCGGCCGAGACTTAGCGTTCCCGGCCGCATGACATCAGGCGGGGGGCGGGAGACTAGGGCGGGTAAGGGGCGTGCTACCGGAGTAGGCTGCAGCCGAGGCTAAATTTACCTGCGCGGCCATAAGAGTGCGGCCTGGCGCGGAGGACTTGCTGGGGTCGCGCGGTCCTAGTATTAGTGGCGCAGTCTCCTAAGGCCCCTTGCTGGGAAAAAATAAAGGAAAAATAAACGGGGGAGCAGGATCCCTTGGGGGGACCCTAAGTTACCTTATAGAGGGCTCCTCGACTCAGAATCTTGAAAAAAGGAATGGGGAGGGTATCTTGTGGAGTATCCTCAACCCATAACCCTGGGAATGACATGGGGAGGGCATCTGCTCCCTGCAGAGGCGTCCAGTAGTACAAGTCTTGCCGCTCATGATTCCCAGTGGAACTGGGGGGAGATATAATACACATATATATATCTGAGACGCCAGTAGAGGTGCGAAGGAGATCGGAACGCGATGGAACAGACGCCAGGCATCCTATCCTTTGTGGCAGAAGGGGGTACGTGGAGGTAACACCCCGCGTTCCTGTCTGTTGATGATTTTGGGAAATCGGTACACGTGGGTACCGTCGCCCTATGACATTTTCATTATAAAAAAGGGTAAAAAAAAAAAAAAAAAAAAATTTTGTTTACGTCCCGTAAATTCTTTTTTCTTGAATCATCAATGGGAGACCCAGACAATGGGGTTTAGGGCACTGCCCTCCGGAGGTCACACTAGGTACTACAAGTTTGTAGACACCGCCCCCTCCGCTTATAAACCCCTACCGCAGGGAATATCCTCAGTTTGGTCCATAAGCTGCGAGGAGACCACATAAACCACACCCGAAACATCGGGAAAGAAACCGTGCACAGACGGTCCAACAACCCGGATCAACTGTCCCAACTGGGAACAGGCAAATGCAAAAACATCCAACGGAACAACTGGGTGGGTGCTGGGTCTCCCATTGATGATTCAAGAAAAAAGAATTTACGGTACGTAAACAAAATTCTCTTTTTTCTGATCATCATAATGGGAGACCCAGACAATGGGGATGTCCTAAAGCAAACCCCAGGGCGGGAAGAGTTCCTCAAAAGACGTTGATATACACGGTCCCCCTCAAAGTTGGGCAACCGCCGCCTGGAGGACCCGCCGGCCCAAACTTGCATCCGCAGAGGCATGGGCATGCACCATATAGTGCTTAGAGAATGTATGCAGGCTGGACCAGGTTGCCGCCTGACACACTTGCAGAGCTGAAGCGCGATGTCGCAAAGCCCAGGAAGCACCAACGGCTCTGGTAGAGTGCGCCTTCAAGCCCACCGGGAGAGGCAGACCCGCCGAACGGTAAGCCTCTTGAATGGGAGCCTTGATCCATCTGGCCAAGGTTGATTTGGATGCCGCAGACCCCTTACAGCGACCCGCCGTAAGGATGAACAAAGAGTCCGAACTCCGGAAAGAGGCCGTCCTGGACACATAAATGCGTACAGCCCTCACTAAATCCAGAGTGTGGAGGTCGCGCTCAACCTGATGAACAGGAGCGGGACAAAATGATGGGAGCACAATCTCTTGGTTCAAGTGAAAAGTGGACACCACCTTTGGCAAAAATTCTGCCCGCGGACGCAACACCACCTTGTCCTGGTGGACTACCAGGAAGGGTGACTTGCACGACAGTGCAGCCAATTCTGAAACCCGTCTCAGAGATGTAATTGCCACCAGAAAGACCACTTTCTGTGACAGATGAGAGAGGGAGACTTCCCTCAGTGGCTCGAACGGCGGTTTCTGCAGAGCCGCCAGGACCATGTTAAGGTCCCAAGGGTCCAGCGGTCGCCTGTATGGCGGAACCACCCGAGACACCCCCTGCAGAAATTGACGGACCTTAGGAAGGAGCGCCAAACGCCTGTCAAACAGCACTGAAAGCGCTGATACTTGACCCTTCAGGGAGCTGAGGGATAAGCCCAATTCCAAACCCGATTGCAAGAAAGCCAACAAAGTCGGAACGGACAAGGGCCACGGAGACCGTCCACCAGAGGCACACCAGGAGAAAAAGATTTTCCACGTCCTGTGGTAAATCCTCCGTGATACAGGCTTCCTAGCCCGATTCATAGTGGCAACCACTGTAGGAGAGAATCCCCTGGATGTCAGAAGCCAGGCCTCAAGAGCCATGCAGTCAATCTGAGGGCCTTGGAATTGAGGTGGAAGAAGGGGCCCTGCGCGAGTAGATCTGCGCGGTCTGGAAGAGCCCACCGGAGTCCGCCGGACAGTTGCCACAGGTCCGGATACCAGGACCTCCTGGGCCAATCCGGTGCCACTAGAATGGCTACGCTGCACTCCGTCCTGATCTTCCACAAAACCTTGGGAATCAGTGCCAGCGGAGGGAACACATATGGTAGATGGAATCCGGACCAACTCAGGATCAGGGCGTCCGCCCCCAGAGACTGAGGATCCCATGATCTCGCCATGTATTGCGGCACCTGATGATTGAGCCGTGAGGCCATCAGATCCACGTCCGGAGTGCCCCATCTGCTGCAGATGTCCCGGAAGACGTCCGGATGAAGAGACCACTCTCCGGCGTCCATTCCCTGTCGGCTCAGGTAATCGGCCTCCCAGTTTTCGGCTCCTGGGATGTGAACTGCGGAGATCAGACAGTTGTTGTCCTCCACCCAGGATAGAATGTGGTGGACTTCGGCGAGGGCCTGAGCACTTCTGGTCCCTCCCTGATGATTTATATATGCGACGGCCGTCGCATTGTCGGACTGAACCCGGATGGGCTGTCCCGACAGGAACTTCTGAAACGCCAGGAGCGCCAGATAGACCGCCTTGATCTCCAGCACGTTGATCTGCAACGCCGACTCCGACTGAGTCCAGAGGCCTTGAGCCCTGTGGTGTAAGAACACCGCCCCCCCAGCCCTTCAGACTGGCGTCGGTGGTCACCACTAACCATGACGGTTTGAGAAAAGACCGGCCCCGTGACAAGTGATGTGGCTGAAGCCACCACAGCAGGGAATCCCTGGTCGATCGTGAAAGGGCCATCAGCCGATTCAGCGAGATCGTCCTCTTGTCCCATCTGCGGAGAATTTCCAGCTGAAGAGGACGGAGGTGAAACTGTGCAAAAGGCACCGCCTCTATCGCTGCCACCATGCGTCCCACCAGCTTCATCAACACCCGTATGGATGATTGTGGGGACAGGAGTATATCTTGGACTCCCGATTGGATGGCCAGCTGTTTGGCTCGTGGCAGGGACACCAGAGCTGAGTCCGTGTGGAAGTCCATGCCCAGATATGTCAGTGACTGGGTCGGAACCAGGGTTGATTTCTGGACATTGAGAAGCCACCCAAACTGTTCCAGAGACTTCATGGACACCTCTAGGCTCTTCCGGCAAAGATGTTCTGATGGCGCCCTGACCAGCAGGTCGTCTAAATAGGGTATGACGGCATGTCCCTGCATATGTAGGAGAGCCATCATAGAGGCCATCACTTTTGTGAACACCCGCGGAGCCGAGGCCAACCCGAAGGGCAGCGCCACGAACTGGTAGTGTTCGTCCCCCACTGCAAATCTCAACCAGCGCTGATGAGCTGGTGCAATGGGCACGTGAAGGTAAGCGTCTCGGATATCTATGGACGCTAAGAAGTCTCCCTGCGACACAGCCGCGATCACGGAGCGCAGGGATTCCATGCGGAACTTCCGAACCAACACGTGACGGTTGAACAACTTGAGGTCCAGAACCGGCGAAAGGAGCCGTCCTTCTTCGGGACGATAAAGAGGTTGGAGTAAAAACCCCTGAACCTCTCTCCGGAAGGCACTGGGATCACTACTCCGTCTCTGCGGAGCCCCTCCAACACCAGATGAAAAGCCTGAGCCTTTTCCGGGGATGGAACAGACCGATGGAATCGGTGTGCCGGCCGCGACGTCAGCTCTATCCTGTATTCGCGCGAGACTACGTCTCGGACCCACTGATCTTGAACGAGGAGTAACCATCTGTCCTGAAATCGGGACAGACGGCCCCCCACCTGTGGGGCGGCAGGACTGGAGAGCGAGTCATGCGGAAGTGGGTTTGGGAGTGGCAGCCGCCGCCCCCGTTGACTTCTTCTGGCGACCCTTGGGGCGCCACTGAGTAGAGGGCTACCCCCTCTGTCCGCGCGAGCGGACGAGGCTGATGACTGTGAGCTGGAGCGAAAGGACCACTGTTTAGGGTTCCTTTTAACGGTATACCGTGGCTTGGGTTTATTCTGTGGGATCTTAGACTCCGCAGAATCCTTTATCAGCTTATCCAGCTCAGTACCAAACAGTCTGTCACCAGAAAACGGAAGATTCTGCAGAATCTTCTTTGACGTGGCATCTGAGTCCCATAGACGCAGCCACAATAACCTGCGGATCGCTATCGCATTGGCCGAAGCCACAGCCGAGCGAGTGGCAGTTTCTAGGGTCGCAGTCCTGGCGTAATCTGCATAGGCCCTTGCCCTATCAGTAAGCGCTAGGACCTCTGAATTGGACCCCGCCAGGTCATTTATACCATCCAAGCAGGCGGTGATCGCCTGCAAGGTCCAGACCGTGGCAAAATTAGGGGCAAATGAAGACCCCACAGCCTCATAGGAAGACTTGGCGAGCTGTTCGACCTGTCTATCCGTCGCGTCCTTCAATGAGGAGCTATCAGAGGCAGAGAATAGGGAGCGTGCAGCAATCCTGGTCATGGAAGCGTCCACCTTCGGGGACTGCGACCACTCCTGAAGCACCTCCTGTGGGAAGGGGAAGCGAGTGTCCCTAGATTTGCGGACATAACGCCGCCCAGGGTGAACCCTGGGTGCTCTAACCACCCTTCCAAAGTTAGTGTGGTCCATAAAGGAGCCACATGAGCGAGCCTCTGGCTGCAGCCATTGATAAGCCTCCTTCGGATGGAGGTCCACCTCCTCAGGGGGTGCCACGAGATGAAGAGTCTCGTTTATGGAGGATACCAAATCCTCCACCCCGTCAGGTGGTTCTGACATAGACTCAAGTATTGAACCCCCATCATCCTCGTCACCGTCAGAATGACGCTCCTCCTCAGAGAGGTTCTGGATCTCGGGTGATTCATCCCGGCGAGCCCGCTTAAGGGATCTCGCGGCAACAAGGGGTGACACCCGGGGGTAACTTGAGGGAGCAGCTGGACTTTCCAGTCTCCTAGTCAGTGCCTCCAGGGATTGCGACATGGAGGACAGCTTGGACAACACAGAGTCATTTATCTTATTCTGTGTTTCCCATGGCCCTGGGATCACCTGAACCTCAGGGTACAGCACCGGAGCTGCAGCCTCTGCAGCATCAGTCCGGGCCTCTGGGTGTCCGCAGTTATTGCAGGACCCCCCAACCAGCGTCCCGTTGCATGTAGCACAGGTAGTGGTAGAGTTGTCTGCCTTAGCAGCGCTCTTCTTCGCTGGGGACATGCCGACAGCAGAAGAGAAAAATAAGCCAAGTAGGAAACCGGAACACCGGCGGCTTACCGACCGCTTCAATGCGGTGGAGGGGAGCGGTGTGTGTGTGGCCCTCCGCGAGGGTAAGGATCGTATTCTCCCGGGAGCGCAGTAGTGCACTCATTCAGTCCCAACAGGGAAGTGAGGAGAAGATGGCCGCCGCCAGACAAGTCGTGGGCGGTGCCGAAAACACGCGGGAAGCACACACAACACGCCCAGCGATGACGTCATCCCATGGGCTGCTCCACATCTCTCCAAGCAGCCATCTTAATAATCTGGTGCTGGAGCCCGCAGCGCGGGAGATATAGCATCACACTATACCCAGGGCTGCAGACAAAATCTGTAGCCCGCAGCCGCAGCCCCTGTGACACACAGGGCGGTCAGCTATAGTGACCCAGCACAGGGTACACCGCCAGAACCGCGGACCCAAAGGTTGCGCGCGGTCTGAGTGTCAAAACACATAGTGTCAGACACTACCCCCAGGCACACCGGAGACACACAGGGCGCCTCAGTGCCGGTCCGGTCTGTAACAACTTATGAGGCTCGACAGGGTTCAGACCAGTCGGTCGTAGCACTTTGGAGGCCTCGGACTGGGCTGCTCAGTCCGGTCTGTAAGCACCATTTAGGGAGGCCTCGGACGGAGCGGAGCTGTGCAAGGCTCCTGTCTCCCACTTCCCAGAGCCCCCCAAGGAGGGATGGGAAGGAGCACGGCAGCGTACCGGGAGGACACAACGTGTCCAGGCTCTGGGCCCTCCGGTACCTCAACCTGTGTGTTCCCCAAGGGTGAACAGGGAGACTGCCGGAGGTCCTCGACCGGGACCTACCTTGTCTTCAGACGCCATCACGTAAGCTGTGAGAATGCTGTGATGTGCAAGCAAAGCGTGTGATTCCTCCGAGCACACTAAGTTTAAAACTGAGGATATTCCCTGCGGTAGGGGTTTATAAGCGGAGGGGGCGGTGTCTACAAACTTGTAGTACCTAGTGTGACCTCCGGAGGGCAGTGCCCTAAACCCCATTGTCTGGGTCTCCCATTATGATGATCAGAAAAGTAAAAATCAATCTATTAGTAATGTGGTCTATGGACCGCATCTCCCTCCTAATGACACTAAGCAAAAACTGGTGGAGGAGCTGCAATGTTTTCTTTATTTCAGAAATATACCTAGTGTCGCGTCCTAGTGGACAGCAGCATAACACCCACGGTCCTGTGTCCCCCAATGAGGCGAAGGAGAAATAAGGACTGTGAAAGGGTAGTGTTTTATAAATTAAATCTTTCCTCCGCAGTGTGGCCCTCCCTGGACTGGAACCCACGACCTTCAGATCAATGACAGATAGAAGTCAATGACAGACAGGAGCATTATCCCACTGCTCCATCGGCTCGATTGCTGAGGTAGTGTGTGGGCTTCTGCCGCCCCCCCCCCCTCCTTGTTGGAAGGTGGCAGGGGGAAGGCAGGTAGGGCTAGGTAGTACAATGAGCTGAGGCTGTGTTTGGCTGGCAGTTTCCCTTGGTAACACATTGGGAAGCAGCCATCTTAGCTGCAAAGCTTGCTGTGTCCTTTTTCTGTTTCCGCGCTGTTGTGATGGGGGTGTCGCTATCTATGTGTCGCGCTCCGATTGGCTGGTGTGCGTGTCATTAAGGGGGAGTGCTGTAGTGCATCCCTTGCCGCCTATCGTAGGCTGGGGGCGTGGCGAACAGCTAGCAGCAGTGTCATGATAGGCAGTGTGTCATTCAGGGGGGCGCGGCTTTATGGGGTGGGCACTGTCACGCGGCCGCTAGTGATTGGTAGCTGAGGTCGCCAATCTCGGGATGGGCGGGACCAACGTGAGGGCGCAGTGTGGAGGCCCAGACCGGCATCTCAGGTAGTGGGGTCTCCGGAGTGGCTGTGTCTCAGCATGGAGCCGCCGTGGACCGGGTGGGCACCGGTTACCGGTTGTGCCTGCATGGGCACCAGATCTGGGTTCCTGGTGCTTGTAAAAGAGGAGGCCTCTTTTGTGCCCTGTTGTGGGATCCGGGTGCCTGGTTGTAGGGTCTGCTGAGAGGACCCTGCTGCCGGTATCAGTGTTCTCAATCACCTGCCCCTTGAATGAAGAAGGTGAGAAACTCAGTGTGCACTCCTTGCATCCCCACTGTTATGCAGTGCACCTGGGTCTATAGGTCTGTGGAATCTCCAGGGTTGAGCCCTGGGGATGCACAAGACTGCCGTCTAGCAGGGAAATTGTCGCCTACAGGGCTGGACCTGTGGCCGAGTGGGGGAGAGTGAAGCCCCTTTCTTTTTTGGGGTCTGTCACCCTAAAGGGGTGCGTGCTTTTCGCGATCCCCGTGTTAAGAGGAGAGCGGTGCCCTCGAGGGGAGCTGTCGCTTGGTAACAAAAGAAAAAAAATTAAAAAGGTAAAAATAAGAAGAAAAGGTGTAAATGTGGTCTGAGATACAGATCACATGTGCCTCCTTGCGACACTAAGCAAAAACTGACTAATTACGTCTACGTATGGGTATATACTGCAGGAAGGAGGGCTTAAGTTTAATCTCTACTTAGTGTCACCTCCTAGTTGCAGAAAAGCATACACCCATAGTCCTGTGTCCCCCAATGATGCGAAGGAGAAAATAAAAAAAATGTGCCAAATCAGAAGCACAACTCATCCTGCAAATAAGCAAGCCCTTATACGACTATTGATTGAAAAATAAAAATGTTGTTATGGCTCATGGAAGAGGGATGACGAAAAAAAAAGTGCAAAAACGGGAAATCTCAGGATCGTGAACAGGTTAAACCCCACTGTCAGAGATTGACAGCGGGTTTTAATGGTGTTTCACATGCTGTGTATTTGCTGCATTTTTTTTTACGTGTGAGCTCATCACAAAACAAGCAGTGGAACAAAAAGAGTTAAAGTATAATAGAAAGAAGTGCTCCACTTCTGGATTTAATCACCCATTTCTGGCTTGTGATGAGCTGGCGTGTAAAAAAATGCAGCAAATATGCAGCGTGTGAATGCACCCCAACTGGTTAACAGCAGTGGACCGATCTCCGATCCACCCTCTGCTATTAGAGGCTCATGATAGCTGATCGGATCAGCCGACATGTGCACGGCTTGCGAGTCCGCATCAAAGGCAGGGACTCGACATCTGACGTAATTATATGTCAAAGGTTGTGAAGGGGTTAACAAGTATAAATTAAAGTACTTCTAATATTAATATTTAAGTGTCTGCCCATTTTCCAGTTTAGCTACATTTGTCATACCTCTTCCTTGGACTCCTCCTCCTCAACATCTGTGGACATAGGGGGCGTTTTCGGTTTGTGCCAGCATACTATAAGCTTTCGACCCTTAAACTTTGAACCTTGATTAGCAGCCTACATTATAAAATAAAAAAAAATAAATCATCCCTTAAAAAATAAGGCCTGCATTGCAGGTTTTATCAAAGCATCAGCCATTTATACTGTTAGATCATTATCTAAAGGAGAAACCAATAAAACCGATGATCAACAGGTTACTGTGGGTCCAGCTGCACTAACTTCAGCTGTAACTGGAGAAAGCCAAGGAAAGGTTATCGGTATCCTCTCCCCAATTTCAATATGCCTCAAGAGGTGCAAACTTTACTAGATTTCAATTACAAAAATGGCATTGTCTGCTAAGCATTACATATGACTGTGTCACGTGCAGCATAGCAAGTATTTAGACATGACCTTATTGTTTGCTTGAGTAAAAGAGGGTGCATTACTTAGGTGGGGTTTTCACAAAAAATTATAGAAAAAAGTAAAAAATAGTGCCCTCTAGTGACTTAAAGTGAAAGTTTACAAATTACTACTAATGCTTTTCAAGATTTGATATTAAACTCAACTTCTAATTTATTGATATTAAAGAAATTGTGAAAAAATAGAGAAACTGCAGGTCTTCTAAGGTTGTTTCAGGCTGAAGGCAGTAGTTTTGATCTGGAAGGGTTTTACAGACTGTAGTTACATGTACAGACCATTTTTCACTACAGGAATCAACTTTATAGTAAAAGTACTACACAAGCTTTACATTATCTGATCCAACCTACACTGCATGGATTACCTAGATTCTAAAGCAAAACATTGGTACTTTTGGAATAGTTTTGGAGAAATCAAAGTTCTATCATCCTTACTTACATTTTCTGCTTCTTGTCTTGTCTTGAATGTTAAAATAACAGTTGGTGGAAACTCCTCTTCCTTCAGATCATCAAGATCACCAAATTTCTGCAAATACCCACAAAAAGCAATAAAAACTGGTCAGAAACTATGGTGGTTAGAAACTGTACAAATAGATTCTTCTGCAAATTGAATGAACTAGTCAGAAAAGACATGTGGTCAGTAATTCATTCACTTGCCAGTCTTAACATGGGCTATTTTTATTAAACTGGTACAATCCTTCAACCCCTTCTCGATATAGTAAACTTCCAATTGTGGAGAAATCACACAAAAAATTCAGTTCCACAATCGCTTTTTGTGGTTTGTTTGTACAGCATTCAATGTGCGATAAAGATGAACAGACATCATAGATATCCAGGTCAACACGATTACTAGGATACTAAACCTGTTTTTATTCTTTCTTAAGTGATGAAATAAATTGGGTATTTGAAAATAATAAGAAAATCCGCTTGTGAAATCATTTTCCAAAATCCTTAACATTTCCATTCTTCCATCAATGTGAGCTATGTGAGGTCTTGATTTCAGTGTGGTTAGCTGGTGGAAAAGCGGGGCCTCACTGCATTGCCATGACAGTGCGGGGGCAGCTGGTGACCCAGGGTGCTGTCATGAATCACTTTCTGTCGGCGATGCATGAGCTTTCCAGTACAATGTATGGTAAACTAAATTATGTCAATTCAAAAGCACAATGTCGTTTCTCAAAAAACAAGCCCTCATATGACTATATTGATGGAAAAATAAAAACGTTATGGCTCTTGGAAGAAGGGGAAGGAAAAAAAAACCGGAAACTTGCCTGGCAGCGTAGGGGTTAAACATCAGCAGAAATTGACCGTCATTTAAAATTGTTAAACTCCTGCGATCGGAGTGAGCTCAAGCGCTGTAGTTACAGGAAGGTGTCAGCTATGTATTACAGTCTGCTCAAAACATGGGACAGACAGAACACATCCCAAAGTTTTATGTCAGGAAAGGTTTAAACAAATTAATCTCCTCTCCGGTGGCCTAAATTCTAGTAAATCTTCAGAACTACTGGCAACCTCTTCCACATTTAAGAATACGGCCCAAGCATTGGAACAGTACTGAAGTTTGAGACCTTTCTGATGCCACAATCGTGGCACAGTCCTTCATAAATGTCCTGTTTATCTTCACGCTTACTTACAGCAAAATGTTGCAATAGCTCTTCTTTTTCTTTCTCATAAAAACCTGCAACAGATATTGTTTTGGGACGATGATCGACAACCATGTGACTAAGTGTGCCCCGTCCCCTTCCTCCGCGAACACGTCCTCTGCCCCTGCTTTGCATTGGCAGACTCTTTCCGCGTCCTGCAGGTAAGATACCTAATCGAGCAGCCTTGAATACAAGGAAAGCAGTCAGGTTAGATTTGCAAGCACAAGCGTTAGCAAAATATATCTATTGACAATATCTGCACATTTAATAAGAAATAACATCATTTTACATATTTATAAAAAAAATAGCTAAAATTCACACTGCTCTACCTCAACTTGTAGCTGGTTGAGCTTTTTCCTTAATTCTGTTGTATCTTCTCCTGAGGAAAGTCTCTTATGGAAATCCATCTCGGCATCCAAAAGCTCTTTCTGTGCCTGCAGGTAGGAGCACAATAGTACTCGATAAGTATCTCTATCTTACAGTCCAGCCAACATCAACATAACCCTGCCCTCCAACAATCCTTTCACCATATGCTAGACATGCCCCCACCTCAACATGACACAGCCAAACAGTCACATCGTCACATCATTCTCCTCATATTGCCTGCCATTACTCGGAAGATTCGGTTATACACTCCTTAATTACCTATTGTCCTATTGGATTCCCTTTCCCAGTCAGAAGTTCCCTCACTGACAGAAGAGAGGAAATACTCTCATTTCACAATTTAAGAAGGAAAACATGGTCCTCTACAGCAGCCTCCTGATAGTGACTCTATCACACTAATCTAGCGCTGACATCTACTTTACATTCAGCAGACACAGTCCAGTATCACTCTACGGCCCTTATATCTTGTATAATTTGAAACTATTGCAATGGGGCTGAATCATGTCCCTCTCCTCTTCCACCACCGTTCTATGAGTACCACTCACATCTCATTAGAACAGCATGTTCATTTCACCCACATGATCTCATCCTTCGAGTCCAGGGGTGGGGAACCTGCAACTCACATGCCCCAGACTTTTCTGTCATCTATACGCCCCAGCCCCTGCTGGGATGTATATGTCTCAGTCCCTCCTGTGATATATATGCACCCAGCATCTCCTGTGATGCATATACTGTAGCCCCTATGCACCGCCCTACACGTGCCCTCAGTTCTGCAAGTCACCCAAGGCAGACATCATCTAAAATCCGAACCTCCAACTCCCGTCTCCAAACCTTCTCACGAGCTATCTAACAAAAGACACCACACCATGAAATAAATCATTTTATTATAACAAAAACTACAAACACATACAGTCATATGAAAAAGTTTGGGCACCCCTCTTAATCTTACTCTTTTTTTTGTTTGTTTAAAATTGTTTTTTTGCATCAGCTATTTCAGTGTGATATATGTAATAACTGATGGACACAGTAATATTTCAGGATTGAAATGAGGTTTGGTACTAACCAAAAATGTGAAATATGCATTATTTCAAAATTTGACAGGTGCAAAAGTATGGGCACCCTTCTGATTTTCATGATTTGAATACTCCGAACTACTTTTTACTGGCTTACTGAAGCACTAAATTGGTTTGGTAACCTCATTGAGCCTTGTACTTCATAGCCCGGCGTATCCAATCATGAGAAAAGCTATTTCAGGTGTCCACTTGCTAGTTGTTCTCCTAATTGCATCTTCTCTGAGGAGTGGCATCATGGGCTCCTCAAAACAGCTCTCAAATGATCTGAAAAAAAAAGATATTCAATATAGTTGTTCAGGGGAAGGATACAAAAAGTTGTCTCAGAGATTTAACCTGTCAGTTTCCACTGTGAGGAACATAGTAAGGAAATCGAAGACCACAGGGACAGTTCTTGTAAAGGCCACAAGTGGCAGGCCAACAATATCAGAAAGGCAGAGAAGAAGAATGGTGAGAACAGTCAAAAACAAACCACAGACCACCTCCAAAGACCTGAAGCATCATCTTGCTGCAGATGGTGTCACTGTGCATCAGTCAACAATACAGCGCACACTGCACAAGGAGAAGCTGTATAGGAGAGTGATGCCAAAGAAGCAGTTTCTGGATGCATGCCACAAACAGTCGCCTGAGGTATCCAAAAGCACATTTAGACAAGCCAGTTTCATTTTGGAAGAAGGTCCTGTGGACTGATGAAACAAAGATTGAGTTGTTTGGTCATACAACAAGGCGTTATGCATGGCTCCACAAAAACACAGCATTTCAGGAAAACGACTTGCTACCAACTGTCAAATTTGGGGGAGGGTCCATCATGCTTTGGGGCTGTGTGGCTAATGATGGCACCGGGAATCTTGTTAAAGTTGAGGGTCGCATGGATTCCACTCAGTATCAGCAGATTCTTGAGAATAATGTTCAAGAATCAGTGTCAAATTTAAAGTTACGCCGGGGATGGATCTTTCAGCAAGACAATGATCCAAAACACCGCTCCAAATCTACTCAGGCATTCATGCAGAGGAACAATTACAATGTTCTGGAATGGCCATCCCAGTCCCCAGACCTGAATATCAGGGAACATCTGTGGGATGTTTTGAAGCGAGCTGTCCATGCTCGGCGACCATCAAACTTACCTGAACTGGAATTGTTTTGTAAAGAGGAATGGTCAAAAACACCTTCATCCAGGATCCAGGAACTCATTAACAGCTACAGGAAGCGACTAGAGGCTGTTATTTTTGCAAAAGTTGTATCTACTAAATATTAATGTCACTTTTCTGTTGAGGTGCCCATACTTTTGCACCTGTCAACTTTTGAAATAATGCCTATTTCACATTTTTGGTTAGTACAATAAACCTCATTTCAATCCTGAAATATTACGGTGTCCATCAGTTATTACATATATCACACTGAAATAGCTGTTGCAAAAAGCCGATTTCTTAACAAAAAAAACAGAGTATGATTAAGAGGGGTGCCCAAACTTTTTCATATGACTGTATTTAGACTTCATCTTTATTACCCCCATCTACCTTCCGACATAGTCCACAAAGTAGTACACAACGATGGTCCCACAACGCTCAGTCGCCTCCAAAGACTACAGAAAAGGATCAAGGGTCCTTTTGCTGCAGTCTCTTGGATCACATTGATGCTGCACTGTATGGCAATGATCAACCATACAGTGCAGCTGTCAAGTGCTGCAAGCTTAAGTCCCAGAGATCACATGATCTCTGAGGTTTGGGTCAGGTTGCCAGATGTCACCATGGCAACCTCGGGTTACCATGGTGATCAGCTTATCGCAATTACATTATGATGTGCCGATCATCGTGGGGAGAGGCGAGTGACCCTGTGCGCCCTCTCCCCGAACCCTAAGTACTGTGATCATAAGACCGATTTTGAGCACAGCAGACAGAATTGTACAGCATCGGATGAGATGCTGTCCGATTCAAACAACATAGGGGCCTATGGAGCTCGGATCCGGGAAAAAACAGGATCGCTTCCCGAATCCGGTTCTTAGTGTACCAAGCATGCTCAGTACACTAAAACTGCTCTGCTCAGTGTAATTTCACTTTAGCAGTGTATCTACATACACTATCTACATACCCTGCTAAAGTGAAATTAAACAAAGGAATGTGTTGAAAAGAAAAAAAAAGAAAAATTCTCACCTGTCCGCTAGCTGTGCGGGACCCGACTTGACGACGTCCGGATGCTGCCAGGATCTTAAAAATGGGATTAAAATGTCATTGGCCGGTAGCGATCAGGTGGTATGTGACGTGACATATCACCTGATCTCTACCGGCCAATCACATCTTAAGGTCCTGTCAGCCATCAGACGTCTTCCCCTCGGGTCCTGTACAGACGGCGAAGTAGTATTTATTTTTATACATTTTCTCTTTTATTTTGCTTTCACAATGTATGTAGATACACTGGGAAAGCAAAACTTCAGCCCCGACATGTCACACAGGGGGAGGAACAAAGGATTCTTCCTCCCCTCGTGTGACATAACAGTGCTGACACCACTTGCCTGCGCTTTGCAGGCTCGGCTCCCCCCAGCTCTTTCGGTGTTCGGATGCCTCGAAATCACGGATCTGGACACAGAAATGGCATCTGGAGTTCACATTTGGGCCTGTCCATCCCTGTCCGTGGGGTGCTGCAAAACACAGGATCCCCACGGACAGGAAAAATTTGTTATGTGATGGGGGCCTCACACAGATAAAGCCAACAGCTACAGGCTGCCACCTTCAGCTACCTGGCTGTACCTTGGCTGGTAATCAAAACCATGGTGGCTGGTAACCATGTGGTTACCATGGTATCTTAGCAGTGTCCTCAGGTGACCTCACTGACTCACCGCTGACACAGCCACAGCTCTTTGTGCCATTGTTCAGTACAGAAATGGCATCTGGAGTTCACATTTGGGCCTGTCCATCCCTGTCCGTGGGGTGCTGCAAAACACAGGATCCCCACGGACAGGAAGGAAAAATTTGTTATGTGATGGGGGCCTCACACAGATAAAGCCAACAGCTTACAGGCTGCCACCTTCAGCTACCTGGCTGTACCTTGGCTGGTAATCAAAACCATGGTGGCTGGTAACCATGTGGTTACCATGGTATCTTAGCAGTGTCCTCAGGTGACCTCACTGACTCACCGCTGACACAGCCACAGCTCTTTGTGCCATTGTTCAGTGCTCGGAGGCCACGACGAAAGGATTCATCATCTTCTGTGTGACCTCCGATGCTGCCGAGCGGAAATGCAACGTGGGACTTCATTGTGGATTACCGTCAGAGCAGGGTATGTTTTAGGGTTAAAAAATTGGATAATGAGGGTTGTCAGTGTGTTTTATTTCTAATAAAAGGATTTTTCTGTGTGTTTATTAACTCTTCACTTACTGAGATGAGTGGGCAGGTATTGGAAGACACCTGACAATTTCAGGGCTTAATGACAGGCTGTCAATACTCAAGTGTCAGTAACGCCTGTCACTACGATGGCACCGCACCAGGGCATAGGGAAGAGCAGGGTAAAGCTCCAGTATTTGCTGTTTCTAATGAATGTACCAAATACTCGGGCAGCTGCGGGCTGCTATTATTACACTGGGGGGAGGCAATAACTAAGTACTTCCCAAGGGTAAGGATGACAAACCCCAGCTGTGCGCTTTATCTTGGCTGAGTATTAAATTGGAGGGGGATGGGGGTGGGGGGGAAACCAGACCGCAGTTTTTTAAATTATTTATTATAAAAAAACAAAAAAACAAACAACAGTGTGGGGACCCCTTATTTGATACTCAGCCAAGATGAAGTGCTTAGCTAGCTAGTGGCTGCAGCCCGCAGTTGTCCGCTTTCTTTGCGCGGAGGATGAAAAATACAGGTGACCCCTACACATTTTTTTCCAATTATTTAACACACATAAGACAGCAGGTTAGTTGCCATACTAATGTGTATGGAAACCAAGCACACACACTAGTGCAGATTGTAGAGGCGCAGTATGTGTGCCAATCACCGAGTGAGCATCTGTAATTGGCCGTTGCTGTTCAGTGCAATGAATATGCATGAAGAGAACCTGTCACCCCCTCCCCAGAGCCTATTAAACTAAAAGAGCCACCGTCAGCAGCGCCTAGGCTTCATTTTGTGAAGGTTGCACTTATTCCTCTACTTTCCCACGGGACACCAAAATAATCACTTTATGAGAAATTACTTTAAAGTCCGGGAGGTATACTCCCCTCCCTGGATCTGAACACCTCGCTGCTGTTACCCCTCCTCCTCGACCCTACAGGACCCTTCTCCACCCTTCCTTGAGAGCGATGACAGCGCCTGCACAGTTCCTCAGTTCTTGGGCATCTCCGTTAGCTCTGCCCTAAAGTAATTTCTTATAAAGTGCTTATTTTGGTATCCGGGGATGGGGGAGTGGGGGAATAAGAGTCACCTTCACAAAATGCTGCATTGGCGCTGCTGAAAGTGGCTCTTTTAGTTTAAAAGGCCCTGGGGGAAGTGACAAGTTTCCTTTAAAGATCAGCCCAGAAAGCAAGCATAAGGAGACTGGATAGATCGATCTATCCTATGTATTCTAACTTTTTGCAGCATGGGAGAGACCATGTTAAAAACGCAGGTCATACGCATGACATATGGATGTTAGTTGAGGGAAACAATGCACACTAGCATATCATATGCACGGCATATAAATGAAAAAACCCATGACACTCTGCTTCTTGTCTCACCGAGGATCTCAGTTAGGCAAGATACACAGATGTGGTGAGTGTACCACTCAGGGTGAGTTAATTGTTTGACCACATATGCGGGCCTAAAATGTCAGTACTTATTTTGATGTCTGGCCCCGATATGAGTGTTAGTACAATTTCAAATTGCCCCTGCAGAAAAAGTTAGTCCTTGCACTTTTGATATTTCTTAGCTCCTTTCATTGATTTTTGCTCAGTAGCTTTTTTTCATATTCCTTACCTTCAGCAAAATTTATCCTTTTTTACTTTTCTTTTCCGATCCTTTTTATACTTATTGCAGTAGTTTATCTATTACCAAATTATTTATTTCACTGTGACGACTATTCACCACTTTGTTATACTTCACAGATCATTTACTTACACAATACTTTGATTTGTCAATTGTTACGTATTATACTTGATAGGTTAACTAACTGTTCCTGTTTTGTACAATTGTTTTATACAGCAACTCTCTGATGAAGGTCTGAGTAAGACCGAAACGCAATTAGCTGTTTTTGCTGTATTGCTCTATTTGATGATGAAATTCACATCTATTGCCACACATCTCACAGTGCTATTTTACTATTATCATCTCCATCTTATATTTAGGCATGACTGTAGCTGTATGTGGGCTGTATTTCTAAGTTTTTTTTACCTCCAACAGCAAATCACAGATGCCCACTCTCTGTGTCATCATCTGAGATTGGTTGTTGCACCCCTCACCCATTGTGCCGACATCTGTGATTGGCTGCCATTGGTAACAAACTTGCTAACATAGGATTATAAAAATAAATTATTTAGAATAATTGACGTAGGGCTTTAATGTATTTTTGATTGTTAATTATTTAAATAAAAAAAAAAATAAATGGTTGAGCTTCGCCCTATTTTGGATTATCAGCCGAAGGGGGCTGGTATTCTCAGTGTGGTGAGGCTCACTTATTGGCCCCTGCCTCCCCCCCAGGGTACAGAATAGCAGCCTGTGACTGCCCCAGGAATTGGTGCAGTCATTAGATGCACTAATTCCTGGCGCTTTACCTGGCTCTTCCCGATGCCCTGGTGCGGTGGCATCTGGGTAACAGAAGGGGTTAATGACAGCTGAGTATTTACAGCTTGTTATTAAGTCCAGATTGATAATGCGAGGTCTCTGGGACCTGCACATTGTCAATCCTATGAGTAAATAATTAAAAAACATAACACACAGAAATATTCTTAATAATGTTTGAGCCAAGTGCAGTGAATAACTAGGAAGTTAACGAATGTCCCCGAAGTACAAGTGCGTGGTCCTCGGCAAGTATGATGACGACATTTAATCACTGTTTGCTTATTTTTACAACCCACCAGCCAAACCCGAACAGCAACACAGTCTTCCCAGGAAAGTCAGTGTTTCGGGTCTGTGCCCAAGCACCAGGTTTTCAGTACGGACCTTAAACTTTACAGTTCACCTGTCACTACTGATAAGTGTAATTAAAAGAAAAAGGCCATGCATATAACTTGTGCACACCCTGAGGTCATCTCAAAAAGTTCTTTATTAAATCAACACAATTGACATCAAACACAGTACAAAGTAAAAACAATTAAAAACCAAAGTAGGTCCCATGACCCCGGTTACATGCAATTACACAAAATATACATATTAATGTTTACCCGACTAAAGTAGGCAAGGAACAGACCTGTGAGACAACAAGCAATATAATACAATTATACAAAGTCGTCTGATATACTCCAACTATATATGGAAAGTGCCAGTCAGCATTCCACTATATCATCCCAAGCTCTGTTTCAGAGCTGAAAATACCCCTCAATCAAAGCTGGTCCTGTTAATATCTCAATGCTAAATAAGGCAAGGAATTAAAGGTAACATTGTCCCATCACATCAATCCTTCCCAATCACACCAGTCTGTTAGCTGCAACCTGGGTGTATGGAGGCCCCACGCGTTACGCTGCACAAGGCAGATTTCCCTGAGGAATATTGTACTATATTGCTTATTGACTCACAGGTCTGTTCCTTGCCTACTTTAGGCTGGTTAACATGAATATGTATATTTTGTGTAATTGTATGTAATCTGGGTCATGGGATCTACTTTGGTTTTAATTTGTACTGAGTTTGATATCAATTGTGTTGATTTAATACAGGGATTTTTGTGTTCTCACCGTAAAATCCTTTTCTCCGAGCTCATCATTGGGGCACACAGGACCACAGGTGTATGCTTTTCTGCCATTAGGAGGCGACACCAAGTAGAGATAAAACTTAAGTCCTCCTACGTGCAGTATACACCCATACGTATGCGTAGTTAGTCATTTTAGTACTAAAGCAGTAGGAGAACATGTTAACGTAATAAGGTACAAGAGGCGTAAGCAAAGGTTCTGTTAAGACTATTGAGGTTTGACAGGGCGGTTGCTGTGTCCCCCAAAGATGAGCTCTGAAAAAAAGATTTTACGGTGAGTACACAAAAATCTCTGTTTCTCCCTTACATCATTGGGGGACACAGGACCATGGGACATCCCAAAGCAGTCCCTGGGTGGGAATTAGCTGAGTAGCAGTTGAGCATCATGAGCCAGCTGCTTAGAGATGCGTGACTGCTGCTTGCAAAAATATTTCCCTACGTCTGCAAAGGCCTGGGTGTGAATGTTGTAGTGTTTGGTGAAGGTACGCAGGTTGTGGTCTTGCAAATCTGAGTTGCCGAGGCCTGGTGATGAATGGCCCATGAGGTGCCCACTGATCGAGTTGAGTGAGCCTTGTGATCCCTGCTGGGATTGGCCTGCTTTTGATGCGGGAGGACTCTTGGATTGCTGAGTGGGTCCACATTGCCAATGTGGATTTAGAAGCCACCATCTGTTACTTAGGTTCTTTAGGGATGACAGTGTTTGTTTTACAGAATGAGGCTGTTCAGGAGATTAAGTGTCTGAGGGCCCTTACTAGGTCCAAGGTATGAAGCTGTTTTTCGAAGCAGTGTACAGGAGCTGGGCAAAAGGATGGTAGGACGATGTCCTCATTGAGGTGGAAATGGGACACCACCTTGGGCAAGAAGGATGGTGACGGGCGGAGAACTACCTTATCCTTGTTGAAGGATAGGAGGGGGGGGCTAGTTTTGACACATGCCGGATTGATGCAATTGCTACTAGGAAAGCGACCTTCCATGAGAGGTGGGGTAAGGATACATCTTGCAGTGGTTCAAACGGGGGCTCCAGTAGGGCACCCAGAATTAAGTTTAGGTCCCAGATGGCCACAGGTGTCTTGTAGGGGGGTCCGCATGTGTGAGATCCCCTTGGATGAATGTTTTGACCTGTGGTTTGGTAGCGATCCTGCATTGGAATAGAATGCTTAGGGCAGAGATTTGGCCCTTGATGGTGCTGAGTGCTAGGCCAGAGTTAAGGCCGGTTTGAAGGCACTCCAGGACTGGATTGTAGGGATGGAAAAAAGGAGTGGGTTACGGTTGTGGTCTTTGCACCAAAGGAAAAAGGTCTTCCAGATGCGGTGATAGATGCGTTAACCATCGTGGTTATGACCTCTGGTTAAAATCCTGCCTGGGTCAAAATGCAGGATTCAATAGCCATGCCGTTAAAGACAGGGCCCCGGAATTCTGGTGGCAAATGGGGCCCTGGGTTAGGAGGTCCAATCTGTTTGGGAGTAGGCAGGGCGCGCTGGCGAGGAGTTGTACGAGCTCTGTGTACCACGCTCGTCGTGGCCAGTCTAGGGCGATGAGTATTACTGGAACTCTCTCCGTTTTGAGCTTTCTGATCACTCGCGGGATCAGCGGCAGTGGAGGAAAGATGTATGGGTGTTGAAATTGGAGCCGAGGGAGGACCAGCGAGTCTACCCTTAGCGCTAAAGGAGTCCTGGGACCTGGCTACAAAGGCCGATACTTTTACGTTCATTCTTGATGCCATGAGGCCTACGTCGGGGGTTCTCCAGCGCGGACAGATTTGTAGAAAAACGTCTGGATGTAGGGGCCATTTTCCTGAGGCTAGTCCCTGGCGGCTCAGGAAGTTTGCTGCCCAGTTGTCCCCTCCCGGGATGTGGACTGCGGATATGACTGACTGGGATTGTTCGGTCCAGTGTAGGATGTTTCACTTCGTGCATTGCGGGTTTGCTGCGTGTGTCGCCGTGATGATTGATGTACGCCACTGCCGTTGCGTTGTCTGATTGAGTGCGGATGGGGCGACCAGTTAGAAGGTGGTGGAAGTGTTGGAGCGCTAAGCTGATCGCCCACAGCTCCAAAATTTTGATTGGGAGGTGTGACTTCTGGGGCATCCAGCGGCCTTGGGCCGTGTATTGGCGATAGACGGCACCCTAGCCGGGTAGACTAGCGTCGGTGGTAACAACTAGCCATTGGACTGGAAGAAAGGATTTCCACTGTGTGGGTGAAGATGGTCGTGACCAACAGTTGAGTGCCTTTTTGACTTGCTTGCGGTCGAGGCTGAAGGGATTCTTTGTCACAAGCCGAAAGGAGGGCAAGATGCAAGGGCCGGAAGTGTAGCTGAGCGAAGGGTGACTGCATCTGTTGCAGCTACCATTTTTCCTAGGAACTCCATGCGGAAGCGGCTGGATTGCGGTGGTCGACCACAAATCGCCGTGGCCTGGTCTTGAGGAAGTATGACTAGCCTTCGGGGTCATCCCTAGAAGGTTTTCGGCGACTAGGCGACCGCCTTGGTAGAGTAAGTTTATGAAGGATCGCTTCAATGCGGAGTCCGCATGCTATCCTCTGAGCCATAGAGTTCAGCGAATAGAGATGGTGTACGCCACAGCCAAGGCAAAGCAGTTGGCCGTGTGTAAGGACACGAGCAAGAAGTACTCCCCGGTCATTGAGAGGCGGTTGAATAGATCAGTTGCTTCTTGTGGGAGGTCGGGGCTTTGTAAGATTGCGCATAGGGTATCTATCCAAGATACCTTGGTTTTGCAACACATGCCGTTGCAAACGAGAGTGAGAGGGCTGCTTCTAGGGCTTCAAATACTGAGCTCCCTAGGTTATCTATTTGGCGGTTGTTGGGAGTCTTTGATAGACAACGGTTGGTGATCCAGTCCATTCTTTATGTTGGTCTTGGCACGAACGGGTATTTAGCTTTGTTAGGTCTGTGACTTGCGAATCGCTTGTCTGGGCGCACCATACACTGTCGGATTAGGTTCCTAAATCCGAGGTGATTTCAGAAGACTTGACGGAGCGTTTTGCCTTTTTTAAAGGACACTGTATGCTCTGGGCCGGTGGTAGGGCTGTCATTGAGTTTTAGTGTTTTGTTATTAGCCCTTGCCTGGGTGATTGTCGTCTCCAGGTTCTGGGATGTTTCTGGCACTGAGATATCCCCTTCGGATAGTAACTTGGGCTGGTCTTCGGGTGGCGGGGAGCAAGATACGTCACGTATAGGTGACGTGGTGGGAGAGTGTTCCTGGGACGGGCTTGTATGGGTCCATGTGCTGGTTAGGCGGGGGTGGCCCTAGACTGGGGACGTTCCCTGTTTGTTGGCCTATCTCCTTGTTAGGAGCCTGAATGGGGAGAGTGAGAGCGGTCTTGGTTGGTGGCCCTGGCCGCCTGGGGGATGGTGAAAGACTGCATTATTCTGGTTAATGAGTCTACCGATTTCGTCAGTGTCAGGGCCCAAGCAGTGGTGTCTGACGTACTGGGTGCTGCGTCAGTGATAGGTTCTAGGGTCATATGTATTTGAAATTTTGGTAGATTGCGAAGTGTGTCCCCGTGGGAGCGCAGTCTGGCAGTAGGTACATGATGTGTTGACCCCTTTTCTTTTGTATGGTTTGGGATCAGCTATTGTGTACCAAATTACAAGCAATGTAGTACCGCAGTGTATTAAGCAATTGATTTTAAAAGGGCAAAGGCAGGCACTGTTCGGGGAAGGGAGGGGGGTGGGATGGAATGCTGCAGGGAGAAGTGTCTCCTAATGGAGCCTCCCCGGATACTAAGTCCTCTTTTGTTCTGCACAGATGCTAGGCAGAGGAGCTCTGGCATCAGAGTAGCATGGAGGCAGGGCTCTGTGGTGCCAGTCTACTGTGCTAGGCTCCGTGGTTGGGGAAGGGGGAGGGGGGGCGGAGGGCTAGTAGATAAAATATAGATTTGACCCATTTCCCCCCTTCCTCTGTGGGGGTTGTTTCATTGCCCCACATGTAGTTCCGTGTGTGATTTGTTCAGAATTTGCGCCGTTACGGGGCGTGGCTTAGATTCGCGCCCCTGTGATAACTGGACGGCACACAATGTGACTTGCGCCGGGGGGCCTGTCAGCACTGGGCATCATTAGGGGGCGTGGTTTAGCGTGCTGCCCCATCATAGGGAGTGGGCGGGAGTGAGGCCGGTGATGCGGCGGTGGGCGGAGAGTGAGGTCGGTGGCACGGCTGTGATTGGTAGCTTCAGCTGCCAATCGTAGGCTGGGCTGAGCTTGGATTGAAGGCCCAGACCTGGATTAGCCCGTGCCACGGTCTGCAGTGAGACCCGCGATACTAGCGGGGTTACCGCTTCTGTGCTCCATCCTCCCTGCCCCGGGCCCTATGCCCCGGAAACGCACCCGGATCTTACCAACGCTCTGCGTCCTGGCATGGAGCTGCCGTAGCAGGACGGGACGCAGGACCCTGAGGGAATGGTGGCTGCCTGTGGCAGGATGCTGTTGCTGAGCACCATGTGGTGCTATGAGCTGTACCCTCAATCACCTGCTCCTTAAATGGAGGAGGTGAGAAGGTTAGGTTACACTCCTTGCCTCACTGCTACAATGCAGGGAGATGCAGAGATAAATGTGTGGCTGCAGGCTGAATGTCTGCAGGTCCTCCTGGGTTGAGTCCCTGAGGATGAGCAGCTATATCAAGGTTATACTTGCTAAAATTTAAGTTTTATTCAGTGATTTAAAATAGGGAGATATTCCCTTTTTGCCGAACGGTATGATACATTTGCTAAAGGAGGGGAGATGGGAAGGGTCACCCTGTTCTTTCCCTGGCTCTCCCTGCCTGACAACGGAGTTTTCAACACATAGGAAAAGAAAACCCCCTAATTGGTGTCCTCGTTCCTCGGCGGCTTACCCTTCTGGTCCTAAGTCTTGTTGTGGTGGGGTAGTGTCTGTGCAGAATCTCCCTTTCTTATAATATACCCGGGTGTCCTGTCTTACCATTATCAGCCCTGGGAGTCCGGGTCAATCCCCTTAGACTCGGTGGTGAAAAAAGAATGATAAACCACTTTAGGAGTCAGCAATTACAAAAATATGGCAGTACTCCTCTATATATGTATCACATTGTAGGGATAGGAGCTTATGTTTGTGATAGTGGTAGAATTTGTCACTATTGCTGATATCTGAGCGATACACTCCTCCACTATTATGCAGATCTAGTGTTCACTCCAGATCTAGCATCCCCTATCCCATGAGTGTACTCCCATACACTAGAATAAACCAGACCCCAACAGATAATCCCAGACTCAACCGGGCACAGTAAATCACCTTAACCCCAACAATGTGAAACAAACCAGAAAGGACCAATAATCAGGCAGGGAAATGGTTAACCTTTAGACCATGTAGGTGGTTGTTATACTCCTCTCATCCTGCAGAGGATAGCTCACTCAACGCGTTTCCCCCAACCAATGATGTTCCGGTGGGTTCCTCAGGAGTGAAATGCCTTTTTCATGAGGTCTTTAATACAGCCTCTGGTCGCCCAGGGTGGGGTCCTGATATGTCCCCTTCTCCACCCCTCTTTGTCCCTTTGTTTGGCCGCCATTCATTTATCGCCAGTATAACCTTGATATAGCTGCATGTATAACGGGTTTACTGATATCAATATACAGTGAGCAATCCCCGAGAATGTGGCAGTCTGCTGTGCAGCAGGGGAGAAAAAAATACTACAGGGCTGTTCCTGTAGCCGAGTGGGGAGAGCGGAGCCCTTAAGGAATCCGTCGCCCTGCGCGATCCCCTGTTAAAGGAGAGCAGTGCCCTTAAGGGAGCTGTTTTTAGTTTTCCTCTGGTTTTTCAAAACTGACAAGTAAAATAGAAAAAAATTAAATAAAAAGGGTAAATATGGTCTGAGTAAACAGAGCACATGTGCCTCCTTGCAACATCAAGCTAAAACTGACTAACTACGCCTACGTATGGGTGTATACTGCAGGTAAGAGGACTTAAGTTTTATCTCTACTTAGTGTCGCCTCCTAGTGGCAGAAAAGCATACACCTATGGTCCTGTGTCCCCAATGATGCGAAAGAGAAACATAATTTTTTGAGATGACCTCTGGGTGTGCACAAGTTATATGCATGGCCTTTTTCTTTTAATTACACGATTCATGTTTCATGCATTTTGTTGCACAACACTTATGATTTAGCTGGGCATTACCACTATGTTTATTGACTACTGATAAGTGAAGAAACAAGCATATTTCTCTAATAATAATAATAAGGATTAACACATTCCCTTTAAGCACGAAATTACCTACAAAATATATGTTCGGAATAGGTAGACTGCAGAGAACATGGAGCAGGCTCAGGAGCAGAGCCCACTCCTTACCTAGCAGATGCTGACTTTGTTACACAGCTGGCATTTGCTTGTAACAGCAGCAATCAGAGCTAGCTCCTATTGCTGCTGACAAGGACGGCAGCATTAGGTGAAGCAGTGGTTGGAGCACCCTGGCTCTCATCACGCAATAGTGGAATAAAGATGGGCTACCAGACTTATGCTGAAAGGTTCAATGTAGGGGACCATCACTTGAAGGAAGGTGCCACACATTCATATACCTTACCTCAATCTTAGACTTGACCTTAGATGGGGCAGCTAATGTTTTCAATTCATCTTTGACCTGAGAGATTTTCTCGTCAAGTTCTTTCAGAGTTTTCATAATCTCTGTCCTTTCTTCTGTTTTCATGTTTTTGTTTTTCTCTAACTTAGATATCAACATCTGCATAATAGTATAAAAAATAATTTTCAGGTTTTGTTGTAAAAAAACAAGCATACATTTCATCACACTTGTGATTGCATATTAAAGATTTTTTTGCCTGTATAGTACATTTAGGATATTAAGAAACAATTTAGAGGGTCTTGTATCTTATGTATTCAAGTTATAATTTATGTACCAACTTTAAGGGTACCTTTACACACGGCTACATTTGTAGCTTGTCACCAGGTAACTTACTGGTTGCAGTGAAATCATGGATACATGATTCCATTTGTACACAGCAACAAGATAGAACCATGTATCCATGATTTCACTGCAACCAGTAAGTTACCTGGTGACAAGCTACAAATGTAGCCGTGTGTAAAGGTACCCTAAGTGGTCTAGCATGTTGATTCCTTCTGCTAATGCAGATGACACTTCCCAAGATGCATCTGGGTTTGTAAATGAGAAAATCTGACGATACATTACAACCCTACCATATGAATCCTATTTAAGGAAACCCAGTGATAGATCAGTGACCTAGAACTACTTTCTCAGCGTATGCTAGATAATGTAGTTTTACACTTGCTTGAGATAGGTTTCTTCTTATCAGCTCTTACAAGCAGGGGACAGTATTAAAATGCATCTCACAGGATACACAGTAGGCTCTGCACACAGAATTCACAAATAGTATGACTGGCAGGGGCTTTCATTACTACAGGTCATCCTTGTATGGACTCTTCTATGTTATCATTATCTGTTATACAGGGCAGAATGAGATTTACAGACTACATTCAGAGGAACAATGAAGATGAAGCTGTATGTCGGAGATGCACTAAATTCTGTAAACCGATAGTACAGCTATACAGAGCAAGTAAGGAACTTTATTACAGAAATTTAAGAGAAACTGATCAGATCAAAAGTGTCAATTTTTTTTTTATTCCCACTACCAGCCTGAGTATTTTAGAATATATACAGTGCCTACAAGTAGTATTCAACCCCCTGCAGATTTAGGTGGTTTGATAAGATGCAAATAAGTTCGAGCCTTCAAACTGCAAACGAGAGTAGGATTTATTAACAGAGGTATAAATCTTACAAACCAAAAAGTTATGTTGCTCAGTTGAATTTCAATAAATTTTAAACATAAAAGTGTGGGTCAATTATTATTCAACCCCTCAAACCACCAGCATTCTGTTTGGTCCCTCTAAAGTATTAAGAAGTAGTGCAGGCACAAAGAACAATGAGTTTCACATGTGTGGATTAATTATCTCTTTTGCCAGCCTTTTCTGACTATTTAAGACCCTCCCCAAACTTGTGAACAGCACTCATACATGGTCAACATGGGAAAGACAAAGGAGCATTCCAAGGCCATCAGAGACAAGATCGTGGAGGGTCACAAGGCTGGCAAGGGGTACAAAACCCTTTCCAAGGAGTTGGGCCTACCTGTCTCCACTGTTGGGAGCATCATCCGGAAGTGGAAGGCTTATGGAACTACTGTTAGCCTTCCACGGCCTGGACAGCCTTTGAAAGTTTCCTCCCGTGCCGAGGCCAGGCTTGTCCGAAGAGTCAAGGCTAACCCAAGGACAACAAGGAAGGAGCTCCGGGAAGATCTCATGGCAGTGGGGACATTGGTTTCAGTCAATACCATAAGTAACGTACTCCACTGCAATGGTCTCCGTTCCAGACGAGCCCGTAAGGTACCTTTACTTTCAAAGCGTCATGTCAAGGCTCGTCTACAGTTTGCTCATGATCACTTGGAGGACTCTGAGACAGACTGGTTCAAGGTTCTATGGTCTGATGAGACCAAGATCGAGATCTTTGGTGCCAACCACACACGTGACGTTTGGAGACTGGATGGCACTGCATACGACCCCAAGAATACCATCCCTACAGTCAAGCATGGTGGTGGCAGCATCATGCTGTGGGGCTGTTTCTCAGCCAAGGGGCCTGGCCATCTGGTCCGCATCCATGGGAAGATGGATAGCACGGCCTACCTGGAGATTTTGGCCAAGAACCTCCGCTCCTCCATCAAGGATCTTAAGATGGGTCGTAATTTCATCTTCCAACAACACAACGACCCAATGCACACAGCCAAGAAAACCAAGGCCTGGTTCAAGAGGGAAAAAATCAAGGTGATGGAGTGGCCTAGTCAGTCTCCTGACCTTAACCCAATTGAAAACTTGTGGAAGGAGATCAAGATTAAAGTCCACATGAGACACCCAAAGAACCTAGATAACTTGGAGAAGATCTGCATGGAGGAGTGGGCGAAGATAACTCCAGAGACCTGTGCTGGCCTGATCAGGTCTTATAAAAGACGATTATTAGCTGTAATTGCAAACAAGGGTTATTCCACAAAATATTAAACTAGGGGTTGAATAATAATTGACCCACACTTTTATGTTTAAAATTTATTAAAATTCAACTGAGCAACATAACTTTTTGGTTTGTAAGATTTATGCTTCAGTTAATAAATCCTACTCTCGTTTGCAGTTTGAAGGCTCTAACTTATTTGCATCTTATCAAACCACCTAAATCTGCAGGGGGTTGAATACTACTTGTAGGCACTGTATATATTTTTTTTAAATCTGCGATAAAGTTCCAGAGGTATGCGCCTTTTTAGTGCTCATATTCATGGCCTTTCCTAAGCGCACGTTGCTCAGTGGATTCTCTGGGACATGCCTTTAGGCTGCTCTATATTATAACTCAGAGCCATGCCTCCCCTCCCCCTGTAGAGAAATTACCACTAAATAAAGCCCCTTATATCTGGAACTGTACAGTGGATTTTAAGAAAAGAAAAAAGTAAAAAGAAATGGTGTAAAGCATTCAGTTGGTGAAAAAATTGTAAATTGTGTAAAATATTAGTCACAAACGCAGTAATTGCCCCTCAATATGTGAAAAACTTGAAAAGTTTGAAGAGGTGCTACTTTAACAGTTTGGATTACACAGCTACAACACCCAAAATTCAACCTTCTAAAACACGGTCTACTGAAGATAATCAGATTAACATGAAAGGTGAAGCTAAAAGAAAAGGGAGAATCAGATTTGTGCAGTATATTAAAAGGTTGTATATTTCCATGATTCCAATTCACCAACCTCAGTCAATGCCAATCATAGATGAGTAGCACAATTACTACACCCTTGGGGCCCAGAGCAGTGGCCAGATTCTCCAAGTTAGGACATAAAGCACATACCTTCTGATATTCGATTTGCTTTTCTAACATTTCTTGCTTCTTTTTTCTCATGTCTTGTTGGAGCTTTAAGGCTTCCTGAAAGTAAAAGTACGGTAATTTCAAATGAAGAAATCATAATATATTGTAAGATTGTGCAGTGTGCACCTAAATGATTTAATATGCCATGCATTTCATGTGGTATTATAGGGGTTTTCCCACCACTTTGCATCAAACCTGCTATATATTGTATTTTTCGGACTATAAGACACACTTTTTCCCCTTAAAATTTGGTGGGAGAGTAGAGGTGCTTCTTATAGCCTGGATGTACAGAACCAGGCTGTGTCTGGGGGATGGGGAATTGCTGCGGCGGTAGAGCAGGTAACCGGAGGCAGGAGGTGGTTGTAGGAGCGCCTTCGGGTGATCATGCGTGCCTTCTGTTTCAGTTAATTTAATCCTCACTGCTCCACGCCCATCACCTCTCAGCTCTGAAGCTACCACTGAGAGGTGGGCAAGATGATGAGCAGGGGGGAGTAGCAAACATAAAAATAATCTTAAACAGTGGGCACACGTGATCACCTGTCTATGCTGCAGTAGCGGGCGATCGTGTTTGTGGATATTCACGGCTTCCTACACATCATAATTGGCATGGCAGAAGTGAATATCCAGGCACAGAAGATTATACTCACAGTCCGTTGTTGCCTACAACCTGCATCCTATGGTGCAGTGCATCTGAAAAATATGGTACATCACATAAATAAATAAAATTGCCAGTTTACAAGCTAGTAAATGATCCAGTAATGGACTATGACATTTTGTTATATAGTATGGCATCACCTGGCTGCTAAGGTATATAAGTGTAAAGACCAATCTAATGGGTTGAAGGCAGGTCACATGCCGTTAATCTCCCTACAGACTGTTACCTTTAGAGCCTGTCAATGGTCACTACACAGCAGCCAACAGAAATGGAAGCAAGACAGGAAGCCATGTCTATCTGTTGCTGAGCAGAAAGCAGCAAGCTACACTTTCAAAACTAGATGGCGCCATACTATGCAAACAAAGACATACCATATTTTTCGGATTATAAAACGCACTTGCTACCCCAAATTTTTGGGGAAAGTGGGGGGGGGGTGCGCCTTATAATCCGTATCTATAGTCATATATTGCAGGGGAGGGTGGGGGCGGATCTGGAGGAGGATGGATGCGGGCTGCAGAGGCGGTGGGAGGTCACAAGGTCCCGCTCATTAGCCTCATGTTATATGCACTGCACCCGCTGTCTATCACCCCGGTATTGAAACCGCACCGAGATATGGATAGGGGAGCGGCACATATTACATGTGCCCCCATGTACATCTCCCTCCATGCTGGATACACCCCCTCATCACGCTATATCGCCCCCCCATGCTGCTGCCCACACCAAAATAACAAACACTCTGAACTTACCTCTCCGGCACGGTCGTCAGTCTCTCCCTGCTTGTCGCAGTTCCTGAGTCCCAGGGAAGCTGGTCATGTGATCGGGCATGCAGTGATGATGTCACTCTGCTGTGATGATCACGACAGGCTCCCTGAGACGCAGAAAGACTCAGGAAGTGCAGCAAGCAGGGAGCCACGGATGACAGTGCCGGAGAGATAAGTTCACAGTGTTTGTTATTTTAGTGTAGCCAGCAGCGTGGAGGGCCACGTGCCAGCACAGGGGGGGGCCATGTGCCAGCACAAGGGGTCCATATCCAGATTAGCAGGGCCATATCCAGATTGGGGGGAGTTATATCCCAGGATGAGGGACCATGTACCAGGATGAGAAGGCTATGAGGGACATATATGTGATTTGTAAGATGGACACTGGCATTATAAGACGGGCTCCATTTAACATTAAAAATTATTTTTTTTCTCTTTTCCTTCACCAAATTTGGGGGTGCGTTTTATAATCCAGAGCGTCTGATAAAGCGAGAAATACGGTAACACTTTACTGGATCACTTATGGCATTGTGGAGGCTCCTACTGCTTTATGTGCAAGAATACAAAGCTGCTGGAATACAAAGCTGCCTTAATAGACTTGTGGACAATTTTCGGAGACATTCTCCTGTCCTGGAGAGCATTTCACTAATAACTCTATACTATCCCCCTGTCCTGCTGAGCATCTAACCTATAAATGCTATATTATTCTCCTGCCCTGCAGAGCATCTCACCTATAATTCTATATTATTCTCCTGCCCAGCAGAGCAGCTCACCTATAATTCTATATTATTCTCCTGCCCTGCAGAGCAACTCACCTATAATTTTAAATTCTCCTGCCCTGCAGAGCATCTCACCTATACCTGTATACTATCCCCCTATCCTGCAGAGCATTTAACCTATAATTCTATACTATTCTCTATCCTGCAGAGAATGTCACCTATAACCGCTATACTGTTTTCCTGGGTGTATTCATGTCTGTGGGCAATTTTCTGTGGACATTTTCACATATCATGTGAACATCCTCATCTTGCACCTCAAACATCATAGATCTGAAACTTTGTGATGCTGCAATTGGCAATTTTCTGGTCACCCATTTTGCAAGACACTTAAGTTCACTTGGTGCGTTTTTGCCTGGAAAATGAACCACTTTCTGTGAGCTCAGCAAAGTCCAAGAGTTTTCAGAAATGCTGTTTAGACGCTGCGACTTTTTACTGGTCCGTTTTTGGGGCAGAAAATGTATCCTAAAAAAAAGAGAATTTTGTTTACGTACCGTAAATTCTTTTTTCTTTAATCATCAATGGGAGACCCAGACAATGGGGTTTAGGGCACTGCCCTCCGGAGGTCACACTAGGTACTACAAGTTTGTAGACACCGCCCCCTCCGCTTATAAACCCCTACCGCAGGGAACATCCTCAGTTTGGTCTACAAGCTGCGAGGAGGAAAATAAACCACACCCGAAACATCGGGAAGAATGCCGTGCACAAACGGTTCAACAACCCGGCAAACACTGTCTCAACAGAGAACAGGGCCAATGCAAAACATGCAAAGGAACAACTGGTGGGTACTGGGTCTCCCATTGATGATTAAAGAAAAAAGAATTTACGGTACGTAAACAAAATTCTCTTTTTTCTGGTCATCATAATGGGAGACCCAGACAATGGGGATGTCCTAAAGCAATACCCCAGGGCGGGAAGAGTTCCTCAACAAGACGGATAACATGGTTCCCTTTTAAAGGTGGGCAACCGCCGCCTGTAGAACCCGCCTGCCCAAATTTGCATCCGCAGAGGCATGGGCATGCACCATATAGTGCTTAGAGAAAGTGTGTAGGCTGGACCAAGTGGCCGCCTGACACACCTGTAGAGCAGATGCTCTATGTCGCCAGGCCCATGAGGCACCTACGGCTCTGGTAGAGTGAGCCTTCAATCCCACCGGGAGAGGCAAACCAGAAGACCGGTAAGCCTCTTGAATGGAAGCCTTAATCCACCTGGCTAAGGTTGACTTTGAAGCCGCGGACCCCTTACAGCGACCTGTCGTAAGAACAAACAAAGAATCCGAACTCCTAAAGGAGGCGGTTCTGGACACATAAATGCGTATAGCTCTCACGAGATCCAGAGTATGGAGGTCGCGCTCAACCTGATGAACGGGAGCGGGGCAAAATGACGGGAGAACAATCTCCTGGTTCAGGTGAAACGTTGAAACCACCTTTGGCAAGAATTCCGGCCGTGGACGCAACACCACCTTGTCTTGGTGAACCACCAGAAAGGGAGACTTGCACGAAAGTGCAGCCAATTCTGAGACCCTCCTCAGAGATGTAATCGCCACCAGAAAAGCCACCTTCTGGGACAGGCGAGAAAGGGAAACCTCCCTCAGAGGCTCAAATGGCGGTTTTTGCAATGCCGCCAGGACCATGTTAAGGTCCCACGGATCCAGAGGTCTTTTGTAGGGTGGAACCATCCGCGACACCCCCTGCAGAAATTGACGGACCTTCGGGAGAAGCGCCAATCGTCTGTCAAACAGCACAGAAAGTGCTGAGACCTGACCCTTTAAGGAGCCAAGGGATAATCCCAACTCCAAACCCGACTGTAGGAATGCCAACAGTGTCGGGATGGACAAGGGCCACGGGGACCGGCCCCCAGAGGCACACCAGGTAAAAAAGATTTTCCACGTCCTGTGGTACATTTTCCTGGAAACTGGTTTTCTAGCCCGATTCATAGTGGCAACCACTGTAGGGGAGAACCCCCTGGATGTCAGCAGCCAGGCCTCAAGAGCCATGCAGTCAATCTGAGGGCCTTGGAATTGAGGTGGAAGAATGGGCCTTGCGCGAGAAGATCTGCGCGTTCTGGAAGAGCCCACCTGTGTCCGCCTGACAGTTGCCACAGGTCCGGATACCAGGACCTCCTGGGCCAGTCTGGAGCCACTAGAATGGCCACCCTGCATTCCGACCTGATTTTCCACAGCACCCTGGGAATCAGAGCCAGAGGAGGGAACACATATGGTAGATTGAATCTGGACCAAGTCAAGATCAGGGCGTCCGCTCCCAACGACTGGGGGTCCCATGACCTCGCCATGTATTGCGGAACCTGATGATTCAGCCGTGAGGCCATCAGATCCACGTCCGGAGTGCCCCATCTGCTGCAGATGTCCCGAAAGACGTCTGGATGAAGGGCCCACTCTCCGGCGTCCATCCCCTGCCTGCTCAGATAGTCGGCCTCCCAGTTTTCGACCCCTGGGATGTGAACTGCGGAGATCAGGCAGTTGTTGTCCTCCACCCAGGATAGGATGCGGTGGACTTCGGCCAGAGCCTCTGCACTCCTGGTTCCTCCTTGATGATTTACATAAGCGACGGCCGTCGCATTGTCGGACTGAACCCGGATGGGTTGTCCTGCGAGGAATCTCTGAAAAGCCAGGAGTGCTAGATAGATCGCCTTGATCTCCAGCACGTTGATCTGTAATGCCGACTCCGACAGAGTCCAGAGGCCTTGGGCCCTGTGGTGTAAGAACACCGCACCCCAGCCCTTCAGACTGGCGTCGGTGGTCACCACTAACCAAGACTGTTTTATGAAGGACCGGCCCCGCGACAAGTGATGTGGTTGAAGCCACCACTGCAGGGAATCTCGGGTCGGTTGTGACAGTGTCACCAGCCGATTCAGCGAGATCGTCCTCTTGTCCCACCTGCGTAGGATCTCCAGCTGGAGAGGACGGAGGCGAAATTGTGCAAACGGCACCGCCTCTATCGCTGCCACCATGCGACCCACCAGCTTCATCAACCCACGAAGGGATGATTGTGGTGACAGGAGCACCGCTTGTACTCCCGATCGGATCGCCACCTGTTTGGATTGTGGCAGAGACACCAGGGCTGAGGACGTGTTGAAGTCCATGCCCAAATAAGTCAAGGACTGGGTCGGAACCAGGGTTGACTTCTGAACATTGAGGAGCCAACCGAATTGTTCCAGAGACCGCATGGTCACCTCCAGGCTCGCTTGACAGAGGTGTTCCGATGGCGCCCTGACCAGCAGGTCGTCCAAATAGGGAATGATGGCATGGCCCTGCACGTGCAGGAGAGCCATCATGGAGGCCATCACTTTTGTGAACACCCGCGGTGCCGAGGCCAAGCCGAACGGCAGCGCCACAAATTGGAAGTGTTCCTCCCCCACTGCAAATCTCAACCATCGCTGGTGAGCCGGTGCAATGGGCACGTGAAGGTAAGCGTCTCTGATATCTATGGACGCCAAGAAGTCCCCCTGTGACACAGCCGCGATCACTGAGCGCAGTGATTCCATACGGAACTTCCGAACCAGCACGTGGCGGTTGAACAACTTCAGGTCCAGAACCGGGCGGAAGGATCCGTCCTTCTTTGGGACTATAAAGAGGTTGGAGTAAAAACCCCTGAACCTCTCCCCGGAAGGCACCGGGACCACCACTCCGTCTCTGCGGAGTCCCTCCAACACCAAAGAAAAGGCCTGAGCTTTTTCTGGGGAGGGGACCGACCGATGGAATCGGGATATCGGTTTTGACGTCAGCTCTATCCTGTAACCTCGCGAGACCACGTCTCGAACCCACTGATCTGAAACGTGAAGTAGCCACTCGTTCTGAAAGCGAGACAAGCGGCCCCCCACCTGTGGGGAGGCAGGAAGAGAGAGCGAGTCATGTAGAGGCGGGTTTGGGGTGGCAGCTGCTGCCCCCGCCGGCTTCTTTGGACGACTCTTAGAGCGCCACTGAGAAGCGGGCTTGCCCCCTCGGTCCGTGCGAGCGGACGGTGCTGATGACTGTGAGCTGGACCGAAAGGACCACTGTTTTGGGTTCCTTTTAACGGTATACCGTGGCTTAGGTTTATTCTGCGGTATTTTAGACTCAGCAGAATCCTTAATTAGCTTATCCAGCTCTGTGCCAAAAAGCCTGTCACCAGCGAAAGGAAGATTCTGCAGAATCTTCTTAGATGTGGCATCTGAGTCCCAAAGACGCAGCCACAACAACCTGCGGATCGCTATAGCATTGGCCGAAGCCACAGCTGAGCGAGTGGCAGTTTCCAGAGTCGCCGTTCTGGCGTAGTCCGCATAGGCCCTTGCCCTTTCGGTAAGTGCCAGGACCTCTGGACTGGACCTTGCCAGGTCAGTGATACCATCCAAGCAGGTAGTAATCGCTTGTAAGGTCCAGACCGTGGCAAAGTTAGGGGCAAATGACGACCCCACCGCCTCATAGGAAGACTTGGCGAGTTGCTCGACCTGTCTATCAGTAGCATCCTTCAGTGAGGAGCTATCAGAGGCAGAGAACAGGGAGCGTGCAGCAATCCTGGTCATGGAAGCATCCACCTTCGGGGACTGCGACCACTCCTGAAGCACCTCCTGGGGAAAGGGGAAGCGATTGTCCTTGGGTTTGCGGACATAACGCCGCCCAGGATGTAACCTGGGGGCTCTAATCACCCTTCCAAAATTAGTATGGTCCATAAAGGAGCCACTTGGTCTAGCCTCCGGCCGCAGCCATTGATAGACCTCCTTCGGGTGCACCGTCACCTCCTCAGGGGGTGTCACGAGACGTAAGGTCTCGTTGATAGAGGACACCAGATCCTCCACCCCATCTGGTGGTTCAGACACAGATACAGACCCGAAAGTCGAACCCCCATCATCTTCCTCACCATCAGAGGAACGCTCCTCCTCAGAGAGAGTCTGGAGCTCGGGTGAAGCCTCACGACGAGCCCGCTTAAGGGGTCTCACAGCAGAAGAGGGAGACACCCGGGGGTAACTGGAAGGAGTAGCTGGGCTATCCAGTCTCCTATTAAGTGCCTCCAGGGATTGCGACATGGAGGACAGCTGAGACAACAGAGATTCATTGATCCTGTTCTGAGTCTCCCAAGGCCCTGAGATCACCTGAACCTCGGGGTATAGCACCGGGGTTGCTGACCCAGTAGTTGCAGCCCGGGCCTCTGGGCGTCCACAGTTATTGCAGGACCCCTCCACCAGTGTTCCATTGCACGTAGCACATGTAACGGTGGTCTCGGCCGCCTTAGCAGCACGCTTCCCAGCTGAGGACATGGCCACAGTAGGGGTAGATAAGGCCAATTGCAGACAATAAAACCGGGGATCCCGGTGGCTTACCGACCGCTGTAAGGCGGTATGAGGGAGCGGTGTGTGTGTGTGACCTCCGCGCTGTCTTCCGGTCTCCCCTCTTGGAGTGCAGACGCACGCTGCATACAGTTCCCAGCCGGGAAGTGAGGGTAAAGATGGCCGCCGACAGAGAAACTGTGGGCGGCGCCGAAGACACGCGGGAAACACACACACACGCCCCGCGGTGACGTCACCGCACGGGCTGCATCCCATCCTCCAAGCATCCTTCTCATGAGGGAGCTGGAGCCCGCAGGGCGGGAAACAGTGTAAAAAACAATGTACACAGACTGCAATAACATGTCACACATCCGCAGCCTACGGCCTCAGCCCCTGTGACACACAGGGCGGTCAGCCAGGGTGACCCCAGCACAGGGTACACCCGCAGAACCGCGGACCCGAGGGCAACGCGCGGTCTGAGTGTCATGAAGCACATAAAGTGCCAGACACTACCCCCAGGCACACAGGAGACACCGAGTGCCTCAGTGCCGGTCCGGTCTGTAAGCACCATTTAGGGAGGCCTCGGACGGGGGTGCAGCACCAGTCTGGAGTGTAAGCACCATTTAGGGAGGCCTCAGACTGGGCCGCTCAGCCCAGTCCGGAGTGTAAGCACCATTTAGGGAGGCCTCGGACTGGGCTGGCTCCAGTCCGGTCTGTAAGCACCATTTAGGGAGGCCTCGGACGGAGCGGAGCTGTGCAAGGCTCCCATCTCCCACTCACCAGAGCCCCCCCGAGAGGGATGGAGAGGAGTGTAACAGCGTACCGGGAGAACACCAGGTGTCCAGGCCCTAGGCCCTCCGGTACCTCCACCAGCGTGTGCCACTAAGGTGAGCGGGGAGGCTGTCACCGGTCCCGACTGGGACCTTATTACCTTGTCTTCAGACGCCATCACGTAAGTAGTGAGAATGCAGTGAAGTGCAAGCAAAGCGTGATCCTCCGAGCACACTAAGTTTAAAACTGAGGATGTTCCCTGCGGTAGGGGTTTATAAGCGGAGGGGGCGGTGTCTACAAACTTGTAGTACCTAGTGTGACCTCCGGAGGGCAGTGCCCTAAACCCCATTGTCTGGGTCTCCCATTATGATGACCAGAAAAGAATAAACATGTCCATTTGTGTGGCATTTGTTCTGGTCCATTTCTTTCGTCGACTTCATTTTAACGAGGAAAAAACAATGCAAAAATGGATTGGTATTCACACAATCAGTTTTTGCAGCATTTTTAATATGTTTTTGCAGCGTTATTCCAGCTAAAAACATTATTCCAGGATGTGATGTCACTAGGAGAAGGAACAGGAAATTCCACCATTTTAGAGTTCCTGTTCCTGTTGTGTGACAGTAGAAGCAGGATGAGCCTCTACAGTAGAATGACAATTGCTGTTGGTCACCTCATAGAAATGGTGATTTAGTGCAAATACAATATGTGTAACAAAAAAAGGTTTGTGTTTTTTTTATTTTTATGCACAGTGTTTAGGTCTTTATTGTATATTTATTGCCAGCACATGGAACCTAGGCAGCAACAGGCTGCAAACCCCTTGCTGCCTGGGTTACATTAGCTGGCAATGGAAAATACAGAGCCCATTTTTTAAAATTATTTAACTAATAAATCAATAAAAATAAAATTGGCGTGGGCTTCACCATATTTTTCACTGCCAATCAATGTAAACCTGGCAGCTGCCTGGGTTACCTTGGCTGGTAATGAATAATATGGTGGAGCACATGCCAATTTTTTTTAATTATTTACTTAAATGATTAAAAAAAATAAAATAAGAGCTCCCTTACATTTTTTATTGACAGCCAATGTAACACTAGGCAGCAGGGGATTTGTAGCCAGTAGTTGCCTGGATTACATGCGCTGGCAATAAAAAATACGGTGAAACCAATGCCAATTATTTTTTCAATTATTTAGTTAAATAATTAAAGGGCCTCCTTTATCTTTGAATGCCAAAATGAAGAAATAAATAACATCAAGGATCCTTTTTTTTTCCAAACTATATTCACTGTCCATGTAGTGAACAATTCTTGCAAAAACTCAGCACAAAAAACAGATCAAAGGCGTGATGCATTTTTTTTTTAAAGCGGATCCAGTTTAAGGCTATGCTCACACTATGCACTTTTTTTTTGCGCGCTTTTCAAAAAAGCGCAAGTGCATCTGCAGCCAAAGTGAATGTAAATTCACTTCTGCCGTTCATACGCTGCGTAAATAAATGCAGTGCTTTTATGGGATTAATTGCAGGTGTAAAAAGAATGACCATGTCAATTCTTTACGCACCTGCGCCCATGCTTTCTCCCATAGGAGCCCATTATTCACATGACCGCGAGCAGCCAATCACCGATCTTGATAGGTCCTGGAAGGTCTGTACCTGTGGTTGTGTCGGCTCCCAGAACACTCGGCGGAGGGTAAGTATTCCATTTTTATTATTTTTACCACATTTGGATAACTTTAATTTGGGTTTCGCAGTGCATATTAATACACTACGAAATCCAAAAGGGGCTGTCACAAATGTCACACATGGGAGGATTCTTCCTCCCGTGTGACATCACTTCTCCCCTGCGCTTTTGGGGGAGAAGTGAGCCTGTAAAAAAACGCAGTGTGTGACTGCACCGCATTTTTTTCAGCGATTTTTGCGCGGGTGCAAAACGCTGCAAAAAGCGCCCATGCAAAAAATCACATAGTGTGAACGGAACTTTACTGCTAAAAATTCTACAAAAACACAGCACAAAAAAAGGATCAAAAACAAAGTCTGAACTTAGCCTTAACAGTTTAATTTTCTTGTTCGATGAAGACGCTTAAATATTGCAGGGCGAGACGTTTTACCATGTTGGGACAGTTATAGGTTGCTCGCTTTTTAAAGCATTCTTTTGTGGTATTGTAGCGACATAAAAAAAACAACAAACTTAATTTTGCCGTTCTGGAATTATTTTTTGTTTGCAGTGTTTTTATTGTGTTATTTTCATAGTTCAATAGACTTTTCTGAAAGCAGCAATGCCACGTGTATTTTTTTATCATCTTTATTTTCAACTAGCTGTAGTAGCATTACCCAGGATATTAACCTTTTCTTAGCTATAACAAAATAGAATGGGTTAACAAAGCTTTGCTTCTCTCTGCTGAGATACACAGGCTGCAAGTGTAATGCTGGGGGCCATGTGCGGCCTCCAGCTGCAATGCTTGGGGCCTGTGCGGCCTGCTGCTGCAATGCTGGGGCCGTGCGCGGCCTGCTGCTAATGCTGGGGGCCGTGCGCGGCCTGCTGCTTCAATGCTGGGGGCCGTGCGACGGGCCTGCGCCTGCAATGCTGGGGGCCATGTGTGGCCTCCTGCTGCAATGCTGGGGGCTGTGTGCGGCCTCCTGCTGCAATGCTGGGGGCAGTGTGCGGCCTGCTGCTGAACTGCTGGGGGCCGTATGCGGCCTGCTGCTACAATGCTGGGGCCGTGTGCGGCCTGCTGCTGCAATGCTGGGGGCCGTGTCCGTCCTGCTGCTGCAATGCTGGGGCCGTGTGTGGCCTCCTGCTGCAATGCTGGGGGCTGTGTGCGGCCTCCTGCTGCAATGCTGGGGCTGTGTGCGGAGTCCTTCTGCAATGCTGGGGGGTATGTGCGGCGTACTGCTGCAATGCTGGGGGGTATGTGCGGCGTACTGCTGCAATGCTGGGGGGTATGTGCGGCGTACTGCTGCAATGCTGGGGGTATGTGCGGCGTACTGCTGCAATGCTGGGGACTGTGTGCAGCCTCCTGCTGCAATGCTGGGGGCTGTGTGCGGCCTGCTGCTGCAATGCTGGGGGCCGTGCGCGGCCTGCTGCTTCAATGCTGGGGGCCGTGCGCGGCCTGCTGCTTCAATGCTGGGGGCCGTGTGCGGCCTGCTGCTGCAATGCTGGGGGCCATGTGTGGCCTCCTGCTGCAATGCTGGGGGCTGTGTGCGGCCTCCTGCTGCAATGCTGGGGGCAGTGTGCGGCCTGCTGCTGAACTGCTGGGGCCGTATGCGGCCTGCTGCTACAATGCTGGGGCCGTGTGCGGCCTGCTGCTGCAATGCTGGGGGCCGTGTCCGTCCTGCTGCTGCAATGCTGGGGCCGTGTGTGGCCTCCTGCTGCAATGCTGGGGGCTGTGTGCGGCCTCCTGCTGCAATGCTGGGGGCTGTGTGCGGAGTCCTTCTGCAATGCTGGGGGGTATGTGCGGCGTACTGCTGCAATGCTGGGGGTATGTGCGGCGTACTGCTGCAATGCTGGGGGGTATGTGCGGCGTACTGCTGCAATGCTGGGGGGTATGTGCGGCGTACTGCTGCAATGCTGGGGGCTGTGTGCAGCCTCCTGCTGCAATGCTGGGGGCTGTGTGCGGCCTGCTGCTGCAATGCTGGGGGCCGTGCGCGGCCTGCTGCTTCAATGCTGGGGGCCGTGCGCAGCCTGCCTGCTTCAATGCTGGGGGCCGTGTGCGGCCTGCTGCTGCAATGCTGGGGGCCATGTGTGGCCTCCTGCTGCAATGCTGGGGGCTGTGTGCGGCCTCCTGCTGCAATGCTGGGGGCAGTGTGCGACCTGCTGCTGAACTGCTGGGGGCCGTATGCGGCCTGCTGCTACAATGCTGGGGCCGTGTGCGGCCTGCTGCTGCAATGCTGGGGGCCGTGTCCGTCCTGCTGCTGCAATGCTGGGGCCGTGTGTGGCCTCCTGCTGCAATGCTGGGGGCTGTGTGCGGCCTCCTGCTGCAATGCTGGGGGCTGTGTGCGGAGTCCTTCTGCAATGCTGGGGGGTATGTGCGGCGTACTGCTGCAATGCTGGGGGGTATGTGCGGCGTACTGCTGCAATGCTGGGGGGTATGTGCGGCGTACTGCTGCAATGCTGGGGGCTGTGTGCAGCCTCCTGCTGCAATGCTGGGGGCTGTGTGCAGCCTCCTGCTGCAATGCTGGGGGCTGTGTGCAGCCTCCTGCTGCAATTCTGGGAGCTGTGTGCAGCCTCCTGCTACAATGCTGGGGGCTGTGCGCGGCATCCTGCTGCAATGCTGGGGGGCTGTGTGTGATGATTGATGTGTATAGTGGACATACATACACTCACACAGACATACAGTAAATTCAGCTTATAACTAAGAACAGTTAGTTACTATGCCCGGGCAACGTCGAGTTCTACAGCAAGGACCTTATAATCAGCAGTAGATAGTGTATTACTACCTGGCACTTAATATAATGTGCAAATTTTAAATTATTGCAAAAGAAAGATTGTTATTGTTTATTACAGAAATAAAGCATGTCTTATTTTCCTCATTTTTTGTTAATACAAAAATGTGGAAATTTTAGAGTTTCAGTGAAGATGTCTGTTGTGTTTAAGTTGCCCAAGTGTGATTACTGACAACTTTGAGTTTTTATCTAAGGACAGACAAGGGGTGGGGGGAAATAAAGAGCAGTACAACAGAGATCTCAATGCTAGAAAAGGTTAGGTGATAGAAGAGTTTGGAATTTTACACAGATACCCCCAGTTGTACAGCCCTTCCACCCACGCATACTTCGAGGAGATGAAAGCTCAAAGGTGTCAGTAATAGTACATATGTTTGATGTGTTTATAGAAAATTGTAATGGCTAACCATATGCCTCACACAAGAGTAACCTGTTCTAAGCTATGATAGGGACTTGTTCCTCTTTCCCCTTAAGGCTGTTGCCTGCTTATGATTGTGAAATGTCACACGGAGAAGAAGTACGCACCCCAGTGAAAACTATCTGATAATGTCCGTTTGGACTTAAAGATTAGCTACTGAAACGTTTAATTGCTAATAGAGGTAAAATAAATATAAAAAAAAAAAAAACAAGACATGTTTTCTTCTGAATCCACTGTTACATGGCATGTCCAGTTCAACATGGCAAATTTAGTATTAGATCGTCTTTAAACTTTTAAGTCAGAAATCTGCTCTTGAACCGTTTAACAAGAGACTGGACAGTTCAAAAATACCTGGTAGCTGCCATCACTCCACTATCGAGGCCTAATATCTTGCAATGAAACCTAGCAAAACTACCAGCAATGTGTGGCTCAGAATTAAAGGCAACCTGTCACCTGGATCTGACCCTGACCTATCACTAGCTGTCCCTACACCTTCCTAGCTGCTCCCTAACCATCCCTCTCTGCTGTAAATCCACCCAGTAAAAATTAAGAAAAATTACTTTGAACTTACTGGGTGTCGCTCTCTCTGGAGACCGTAAAGGCGGCTCCAGGCTTCTTTCCTCCCTCCTCTGTACTTCGCTGCATGCCCCGCTGGGCATCATTATTCTTTCTTCCTCTCCTCCTGAATTTGGAATATCCCGCCCGCTTTCCCTTCTATGATGCACCGGCCGATACGTCACATCCGGCCTGGTGCATTATAGGCCCTATCACGTGATTGGCCCCGATGCATTAAGGGCGTGATCACGTGATCAGCCCGACTTCAATATGTGCATTGCGCATGCGCAAAGCCGGGCCGATCACGCCCATAATGCGGGGCTGATCATGTGATCACAATAATAATGCATCGGGGCTGATCACGCCCATAATGCACCGGAGCTATCACGTGATCACGCCCAAAATGCACCAGGGCCGATACCGTGATCACGCCAATAATGCACCGGGGCCAATCCAGTTATGTCCATAATGCATCGGGGCTGATCACGTGATCACGTCTATAATGCACCGGGGCTGATCACGTCCATAATGCACCGGGGCTGATCACGTGATCACGTCCATAATGCACTGGGGCTGATCACGTGATCACGCCCATAATGCACCGGGCTGATCACGTGATCACACCCATAATGCACCGGGGCTGATCATGTGATCACACCCATAATGCACCGGGGCCGATCACGTGATCACGCCCATAATGCACCGGGCCAATCACGTGATCGGGCCCATAATGCACTGGGCCGGATGTGGCGTACTGGCCGGTACATCATAGAAGGAAAAGAGGCCGGGAGATTCCAAATTCAGGAGAAGAGGAAGAAAAAATAATGACGCCCAGTGGGGCGTGCAGTGAAGCACATAGGAGGGGAGAAAGAAGCCTGGAGCCGCCTTTCCAGTCTCCAGAGGGAGCGACACCCAGTCAGTTCAAAGTAATTTTTCTTAATTTTTACAGGGCGAATTTAAATCAGAGAGAGAGATGGTTAGGAAGCAGTTAAAAAGGTGTAGGGACAGCTAGTGATAGGTCAGAGGTTTAGATCCAGGTGACAGGTTCCTTTTAAAAAAAAAAAAAAAAAAAAAAAATCACTTTAAATGGTTCTATCTATATATACAAAGCTTAGTGTATGCATGTATGTATGTATGTAAAGTACAGACCAGAAGTTTGGACACACCTTCTCATTCAAAGATTTTTCTGTATTTTCATGACTATAAAAATTGTAGATTTACACTGAAGACATCAAAACTATGAACACATTATTTATATACTTAACAAAAAAGTTTGAAACAACTGAAAATATGTCTTATATTCTAGGTTCTTCAAAGTAGCCACCTTTTGCTTTGATTACTGCTTTGCACACACTTGGCATTCTCTTGATGAGCTTCAAAGCAGCAAAGCACCCCACACCATCACAGCTCCTCCTCCATGCTTCACGGTGGGAAACAGGCATGTAGCGTCCATCCGTTCACCTTTTCTGCATCACACAAAGACACGGTGGTTGGAACCAAAGATCTTAAGTTTGGACTCATCAGACAAAACACAGATTTCCACTGATCTAATGTCCATTCCTTGTGTTCTTTAGCCCAAACAAGACTCTTCTGCTTGTTGCCTGTTCTTAGCAGTGGTTTTCTAGCAGCTATTTTACCATGAAGGCCTGCTGCACAAAGTCTCCTCTTAACAGTTGTTGTAGAGATGTGTCTGCTGCTAGAACTCTGTGTGGCATTCACCTGGTCTCTAATCTGAGCTGCTGTTAACATGCGATTTCTGAGGCTGGTGACTTGGATGAACTTATCCTCCGCAGCAGAGGTGACTCTTGGTCTTCCTTTCGTGGGGTGGTCCTCATGTGAGCCAGTTTCTTTCTAGCGCTTGATGGTTTTTGCAACTGCATTTGAGGACACTTTCAAAGTTTTCCCAATTTTTCGGACTGACTGACCTTCATTTCTTAAAGTAATGATGGCCACTTGTTTTTCTTTACTTAGAATTTGTATTATGACAAGAAAAAAGCAGCTAACAGTCTATTCAGTAGGACTATCAGCTGTATAGCCACCAGACTTCTGCACAACACAACTGACGGTCCCAACCCCATTTATAAGGCAAGAAATCCCACTTATTAAACCTGACAGGGCACACCTGTGAAGTGAAAACCATTTCCGGTGACTACCTCTTGAAGCTCATCAAGAGAATGCCAAGAGTGTGCAAAGCAGTAATCAAAGCAAAAGGTGGCTACTTTGAAGAACCTAGAATATAAGACATATTTTCAGTTGTTTCACACTTTTTTGTTAAGTATATAACTCCACATGTGTTAATACATAGTTTTGATGCCTTCAGTGTGAATCTACAATTTTCATAGTCATAAAAATACAGAAAAATCTTTGAATGAGAAGGTGTGTCCAAACTTTGTCTGTACTGTATGTATGTATGTATGTATATATCAAGCCACTTCATAGTCCACTTTCTCACAGAACCAGACAATATTCTATGGAGGCAGAGGAGCAATATGCAGAATCAGACAACATTCTATGGAGGGACAGGAGCTAGAGGCAGAACCAGACAACATTCTATGGAGGGAAAGGAGCTAGAGACAGAACCAGACAACATTCTATGGATGAGTAAGATCTACAGGCAGAACCAGACAACATTCTATGGAGGAGGAGCAGCTCAGGGCAGAACCAGGAAACATTCTATGAATGTGTAGGATGTAGAGGCAGAACCAGACAACATTCTTTGGAGGGCGAGGATCCAAGTTTTGGAGGAAAGTGGGGGTGCGTCTTATAAAAGGAATATAACATTCTAGCATCCTCAGTTGCTGGGGAGGGGGAGACAGCAGTGAAGTGGGGACAGAAGTGGCAGGGAATTGTCCCTGCTGAAGAATCCGGGGCGGCAGGAGCACCACGTGTCCCCGGCTCAATAACTACTTAGATATTCACTTCACTTACTCCCAGTCTCCACCCACCTCTCTGCACTGAAGACAGCACAAGAGGTGAGAGCACGGGGAGCAGGAGAAGCTGCTTAGCCTGCACACATGGTCTCTCCCCAGCTTCTTGCAGTGGCTGGGGATATTGTGTGCTGGAGAAAGTGAGAATGCAGGTGCCGGGGGTACAGCTGCAGCAAGTGAAGGAGCACTGAGCTTTGTGCTTTGTGCTGCGATGGAGACAGGGGTAGAGCAGATCGGCACCTTATCACAGGCACCTTATCACAGGTACCTTGTCACAGTGTCCTGGCCTCACTCCTTCTGCTCTCTGTAATGTGTCCTCCTGCTGAGCCCTGCCCTGTGCAGAAATCCAGGAAGGTCGGTCAGGTCTGCAGTTCAGGAGCTTCAGTCTATTAGAGCAGGGCTGGAGCCTGCATAACACCAGTGTACAGCTCCTGTATCTACATCCTGCATCTATAGGTCAAGCTCTGTAGTGGTGACTTGTAATTAGGAGACAGAGGCTGGGGCATCGTATTTCAGCACAGTGTTCAGACCCCCTTCCTGGCCCTCCCTCTTTACAGTACAGCACATCAGAACTTTATATGCAGACTGGCCACAAAGCCGGACACATTAAAATGAGTGCACATGGATGTGTAACATAACCACTAATAAAGTAAAGTTAACACAACAATACTGTGCTTAACTAGAACTCCAAGCATGCTATAGGATCTACAGTACATGCTGGGAGTTATAGTTCTTAAAGGGATTCCTACTACATGAACAATTCCCTTCTCATTCACCTTGTTGGCCCTTGTAAAAGTAATAAGGACCATACTAAGGCTGTGTGCTCATGGTCGGGAGGAGCTGCATGTTGGACGCGGCTCCTCCGGACCTGAGTGAAGCCACGGGTGGCCGCAGGGAGACCGCAGCCGTCCTGTACTCACCATGTGCAGCGGGTGCAGGGCGGCTTCTCCCTGCAGTCACCCGATGGAAGCCGCTTCCGACTCCGCAGCATGAAATAAACATGCGGAGGGGAAACCGGCAACCCGCACCGCAGCTGTCAGATCACTGCGGGCGGGTTAAGCATATTGAGGATGGGATTTCTACATATCCCATCCACTATGCTTGTACTGTACTACGCAGCATTTTGGACACAGCAGCAAGACGCTGCGTCCAAAACGCTGCGTATACTGATCGTGTGCACGCACCCTTCCCCCCATGCTGCAGCAGTTCCAACATTGTCAGAAGTTGCATATTCATGTCCCATTAATATGAGACTCAGCCCTCCGACAAATCAGTGCTGGCGTCTGTCTCCCCACCATCAGACACTGGAGCAGAAGTCATTGGTGTTGCTCACATGCTGCACCTGCATCCTAAGGAAACAGACACCAGCGCTGACTGGTCGCAGGGCCTGAGTGTCATATCAAAGTCATTTTTTGCTACAAATATTTTTTTCCCTATTTTCCACCTCTAAAATCTGAGTGCGTCTTATAATCCGAAGCGTCTTATAAAGCGAAAAATACGGTATATAGCTGAGTGTATGTGTGTATGTATGTCCCACTCCAGTTAGCCACACCGACTTCATAGCCCACCTCCCCACAGAACCAGACAACATTCTATGGAGGGTGAGGAGCTAGAAGCAGAACAAGACAACATTCTATGGAGTAGGAGGATCTAGAGCAGCGGTTCCCAACTCCAGTCCTCCAGGGACGCCAACAGGTCATGTTTTAAGGATTTCCTTAGTATTGCACAGGTAGTGATTTAATTACCTGCACAGACAGTTCTAAACCATGTCTAATTCTAAGTAAATCCGGAAAACATGACCTGTTGGCGGCCCTAGAGGACTGGAGTTGGGGACCCCTGATCTAGAGTCAGACCTTTATGTGCAAAATAATCATTCTATGCTATTATAACTAAGACTTTCTATGCAACACTGGGCTCTACAGCTAGTATACAATAAAACAAGGCAGAGATCCTAGGGAAAAAGATATTACTGTAAAGTATAGCCTTCAAGACTTGTGCTTTAGGAAATAAAAAGGACAGGACATTTAGAGCATGTAACTAAAGACTTGATCAGCAGTTACAATGGGAAAACTTCATTTTTACTTTGTGCACAAATTGTCTCAGGAGGCACAGACAATACCTGCTTCTTCTTCAAGGTATCCTGCACATCTATAGGTTTTGATCCTGCAGAGTTCTTATTTGCTACCTTCGAGCTGGCAGAGTTGTAAACCATTTTAGAGGCAGGTGGCAGGGTCTGTAGGTGCAAATGCCAAAACACAAATTAGGGCGTAAAATCTTGTAAAAACGCAAAAAACATCTGTTCCTGTATGTCAATTATTTGAGTTCTACCCATCAATATAAACCTTAGGTGTCATGATGCAACATGAGAAAACTAGAGTGGGCTTTCTACCTGCGCTAGAACGGGAACACAAAATATATGCAGCAATAGATTTCCTCGTATATAATCTTTCAGGCAGGAATATATTGGAGAATAAGGGACATTCCCATTCACAGTAGGTGCACACCAGTAAGTCTACCATTACCTGCTTCTGCAACTGTCATCCTCATGTCCCCTAAAGATTACATTTTAATACTGTAACTACAAAGTTACAACTAAAATAGTCTTAAAAAACAAAACAAAAAAAAACACAAAAGAAAAACACACGTCTCCTGTGCCAAGGAGTCATCGATACTAGGGCTTCTGCCTGCAGTTTTGTCAAACTGTACTATAGGTGTTTTTTTTTCCATTTCTGACCAGTGTCACTTTATGATGTAATAACTCTGGAATGCTTCAACAAATCCCAGCAATTCTGAGACTGTCTTTAGTCACATATTGTACGCGAGTCATAAATTTAGGACAATATTTTTTGTGTTTGTGAAAATATCGGAAATCTGGCGAAAAAGTAGAAAAATTCGCAATATTTAAACTTCTAATTTTTATGCCCTTATACCAGGGAGTAAAGTCACACAAAATAGCTAGTCACTTAGGGAGAGTTAGGCCCCTTTCACATAGGCGTGTTTGCCCAAATATGAACAAAAAAAACCCCGCATCGGCCGCACTTGCGGCAAGCCCCATGCATTGTCTATGGAGCTTGCGGTAAGGTGCGGCAGTTGCAGCTGCGAAAAAAACCGCGGACAGCAGCGTTTTTTTCGCGGCCGCAAATGCCGCAACCACACCTGCCGTACCTTACAGAAAGCCCCATAGACAATGCATGGGGCTTGCCGCAAGTGTGCAGCAAGTGCGGCCGTTGGGCGGCAAATGCGGTAAATCTGCCGCAACTGCCGCATTTTGGCGAAAGCGCCAGTGTGAAAGCAGCCTTAGATAGGATTTGCAGCATCTCAAAAAACGTTACTGTTGCTAAGTTTACAGATGGACTGATAAGACTGTGTGAGCTCCTGTATACCGAGACTCTAGTAAACATGGATGCGATAGGAGAAATCTGTGGACACCTGCTGCATTGAGACCGATTCTGAATCTTCACCTGCACCTGGATGTATCAAAGAATTTGGTGACCTAGTAAGTGGATTAAATCTAGTGGCCAAACTAAAATTACTGTACCAGATTTCTTATAACAAAATACATTAACATGTTAAACTCCACCCCACTTATTTGGCATCCTAACAAATGGTTTCTCACAAATCACATGCAGCACACTCTTCAGGATTGTATCGGAGGGGACACCAGCTGTGTTCCTCTCCAACCTCCGTAAGCCAGTACATGCCAGACTCCATGGCGCACTCGTCACATCTGGTGAAACAGTATCATTAGGGGCTGTGTCTGGTACATCTGGAACTTGCACTGTCGAACTCTGCACGTCCGGTGGTTCGGCCCCAAGGCCATCCCAACAGTCACATTCAACAATGCTCGGTTGAACCACTGCTGGCGGATCAGACAACTCATGGGGACAGGCATGTGCTTCGGATATACACCACTTTAGCCAATTCTGATGCATTATTCAATGGCATCCGATGTACCTTTAAAGGGACCACTGTGTACACACTACCCCCTGGAAATAGTCTTTCCACTAATGTGTAAGGGGTATCCTCCCACCTGTCACTCAACTTCCCTCCTGGACGCATAACTCACACGATCATCTTATCACCCACCCAGAACTCATCCACATGCACCAGTCCCAGAGCTCTGTGAGGATGGTTCTGTACACAGTCTTTCACTATTCGGTGGATTTCTACGATACTCTGGTTCATCTGGTACAGTCAGACCCAGTTCTTCAATTTTTCAATCAGGCTGACCGAACATCATCAAATAAGGCTTGAACTCTGTGGTGCTATGGACTCTGTTATAGGCCCATTTAAGTTATGGGATGAAATCAGTCCATCGCTCTTTTTGCCTCTGTTTCAGCGTTCTCAGCTTCTGAAGCAGTGTTCGGTTGAACTGCTCACTAGTTCCATTTCCGTGTAGGGCGTCTTCCGCAATTGCTGAATCCCATAGACCTGCAGCAACTCAGTCATGAGCTGACCCTGAAAGCAGGAACCTTGATCTGAATGCTTTGGGGGGGGTCACCCATAAACCAGGGTGAAATGCTTACAGATCGCCTCTTATGCGGAGTTAGCAGTCTGATCCTTGCTGAGAACAGCCATGACAAACTTTGTAGTGTGATCGGTCATGATTAGGCATGAATGATGACCACTTCTGGAGAACCCGATTGACAGATAATACACCATTAATCTCTCCAGCGGGGCAGACGTCACGATTGTCTGATCAGGAGCCCTCTGTTCCAGGGATTTATTCAATTCACAGAGCAGGCACCTAGAACACACCTCCCTCACGACTTCTTCTAAGCCAGGTGAGTACACTTCTCAGGTCCAAGATGTGCACCCCACGTATGAGCCTCTCGGGCAGTGTCTGGAGTCACTGAGGCTGTGATTACCACCTGCCAACAATACCCTAGCTCTGTCGCTATGTAGACCCAGCAATACAGTACCCCTTCCGTTATGGCCAATCAATACCACTGCCATAGCAGCTTCTTCTGCCATTCTGCGCCAAGCCGAGCTCTAGACCTTCTGTCAGGCGAGACCTTTTGACTCAGCCATTTCTTCACGTGTGTCAGCTTGGAGTCCACATCCTGTAGATCAGCCCACTCCTGACAAGTCTTCCCCAGCAACGTGGCAACCCGTCGTCGCCACCGCACTTGAACGTGCCACATCTATGAACAATCGTCTCAAATCGGGGATCTCAGTATCCTCCAGATCTTCATCCACCACATGCTCAGATGTCCCTTGGATCACTCGTGACAATGCGTTGGCTTTGGAGTTCTGTTTTACCAGAACGGAACTGGATCCGGTTATAAAAAAATGGACATCTGCGCCATTCCCCTTTGCTCCAGGGCTCCCAGCTTAGTATTCTCCAAGTGCACCAGCGGATTTTGCACGTCATCACGAGACTCTCCGAACCAGCCAGGTACTCTGCAAACATATTGGTCATGGTCCTAAACATCTCTAGCTTGAAAAAGCTATAATTGTCTGGATTTCGCTCTATGTCCCATAGAGACCGGCAGGCATACACGATGACGCTCTCATGCCCCTCTTATTCTTGGGCTAACACGGTCAGTGTACAGGATGACAGGTCGGTCTAAGTGAGCATACGCCAACAAGGGTTCCTGCACAACTGCGGCCTGGATCCGATCCAAAGCCTGTTGCGGTCGATCCGTTTATCGAATAGGCTGGTTCCTGGGCCCAAGCTCGGTCACCTCTCAACAATTCATTCAGTGGCTCAGCCACTTTAGCGAAGTCTTTCACAAACCAATGGTAGTATCCAGCTAAACCAAGAAACACCCATACTTCCCTTGGGACTGGGCTAATCTTGAATGGCCCCAATTTTACTCGCTGCCAGTCGCACACCCTCAGCCGAAACTACATGCCCCAGATACTCTGTGTACGGAACAGGTGACACTTTTTGGTCTTGATTGTCTCTCATTGTCTCTCAGTCAGTGCAACACTTGCTGGAACTGTTTCAGCTGATCGTCGAACGAATCTCCAAATATAATCACATCGTCCAGATAGATCAACACGGACTCAAAGTTGTAATCACCTAAGCAGTACTCCAACTGCTGAAATGTTCCTGGGGCATTAATCACTTCGAAGGGTCCCATCGGCAAAATGAATACTGTCTTCTGCCGATCTCGAGCCGCCATGGGCACCTGCCACTGGCCAGGTCAAGTGTGGAGACATACTTCACCTTTTCCATGGCAGACAGGAATTCCTCAATCCTTGGTAACGAGTAGCATCACGCACAGTCTGTTCATTCAGCTTACAGTAATCAACACATCGTATGGACCCATCGTTCTTCCGAATCAACATGATCTATGCAGCCCAAGAACTCTGGCTTAGGTGGATCATCCCATTATCCAGCATTTGCACTAGCATTCCCTTGACCTCCTTGTAAAGATTTGTTGGGATCTGGAGAGATCTGTCTCAAATTGGGTGGGCGTTCCCCATGGGTATCTTGTGTTCCACTACCTTTGTATAACCAGAGTCTTCACCACCCCTGGAGAAAGCAGCCTTATATTTCATTTCCACAACTGGTGCAGCCTCCAGCCTGTGAGCCTGAACCGGTGTCAACTGGGACTCATCCACTCCCATAATCTCCATAATCTTTCGTCCATTCCACGCAAGCGTGGGGGGCTCTTCTGCTGCTGTCCACATCGACAGGGTCCAGGCAGTCCGGCGGTCTGCCCTCAGTGTGAACTGACTTTTTGGAATTACTCCATTGCCACACACATATACAAAGGTTGGACAAAATAATGGAAACATCTAACGTTTTGGCATCAATCTTCAAACATGTAATAAACATGCAAACCGTGACATATGTTATTGTTTTGTAGTTGATTATTTTTTAAGTGATATGTGTATGTAAATTAACTGTTTGTTTTGCCAAATTGTAAAAACATTGATGAGAACCTGATACCAATGGAAGACCTTTCAGATTTTCAAAAAGGCCAAAATTGTTGGTGCTCGTAAGGCAGGCACTAGTGTAACAAAGTGCCCGAATGCTTGGAGACAGTACCTCTTGACACGCCAAAGTAATGACTGTTTGAAAAAGAAGGAAAAACGTCCGCAGCAAAGCACAGGTCCGGCCAAAAGTCGAAGTTGACTGAGAGAAACCGTCGGACTCTAAAGCGAATTGTGAGAGAGGATCGCAAGACCACGGCTCTGAAAATCACTGCTGAGCTCAATGAACACCTACAGAACCCAGTTTCCACGAAAACTGTTCGTTGGGAGCTGCACAAATCTGGATTCCACGGAAGAGGTGCAATGCAATTAGAAAACCGCTGCTCTCAATGACAAATGTTTCCAAGCGGAGTGGTGTAGAAACCTCCAGAATTGGTCCCTCAAGCAGTGTGATATTCTCAGACGAATCATCGTGTACCCCATTTTCCGACCTCTGGCTGAGTGTATGTTTGGAGACAGCCGAAAGAAGCATTCCATCCAGACTGCCTTCTCCCAACCGTAAAACATTGTGGAGGTTCTGTGATGATCTGGGGTGCTATTTCGTGGAGATCCGCCGGACCCATGATATCACCTTGTATGAATCCATACCTCGGAGAATTGAGGCTGTAATCGCCGCAAAAGGTGGACCTACACCATATTAAACTAACTTTTGTTGATTTTTCCAGGTGTTTCCATTATTTTCTCCAACCCCTGTACATCAGCCAGCTTAGTGCCCAGAACCAGAGTCACCTCATTATTCTGCAGATTCAGACACCTCACTGGTACACTTCTTATCTTGTTATCTTGCACAATGGCCACTGTTCGGGCTATCATCTGACTCTCCATATTTTCTGACCTACCCACCACAGTTCCAGAACCCCCACCACACCTTTCAGTTTTTGTGTGTGTCCCTACAGGCATCAACACAAGCTTCTCTTGACCCGGGGCGATCACAACAGCAGAGCTGCCTGAGACATACTCAGCTCCCACCATTCTTCCTTCTGCTGAACTCTGCTTGATGCTACATGAAAGAATCACCTGCTACAGGGCCCTCTGAGTGGCTGAACTAAGTTACTGTACCAGATTTCTCATAAAAGAAAATATTAACGTTATGATTACAGATACCAGATTGAAATACTTTTTTTTTCGGTTTGACTGCTATCATACTAAAAATGCTTTTTTTTTACATTTATTTTTAAAAAATAAAGTTTTTTTTGCATCACTGAAGTAAATCTATAGTTTCTTTGTTTTTTTGTAGACAATCATGTGTCGGCTTGTTTTTCATGGGATGATTTGGAGTTTTTACTGGCACCACTTGGGCCACAAAATGTTTGATTGCTTTTTATTCCGCTTTTTGTGAGGCAGAATCGAGAAACATTCTGGATTTTTGTTGACTCCGGTTATGGTGTCGTAAAAGTGGCAAGATAGCTTTATTTTTCTGGTCAGTATGATTACAGCAATACCAAATTATAGATTTTTTTTTTTTGTTTTGGCACTTTTACACCAAAAAAACTATTTTATGGTTAAAATTGTTTTTGCATTGCTTGTCATCTGAAAGCTATTTACAGTTGCTTTGTTTTTTTTGCTGACTGCGCTCTATGGCGGTATGTAGTTTTCAGGAGTACCATTTTTATTTATATGCGACTTTTTGATCCCATTCTAGTCCACTTTTTTTTAGCGGTATGATGAAAAAGCTGTGTTTTTGCCACTTTTTAAAATTTTGTTTTTACTTTGTTCATAGAAGGGGTTACTTTAACTAGTATACATCAGGTGGTTCGTTTTTCCAAGCTAAATAACCCCAAGTTTAATAACCTGTCTTGGTATTGCAGACCCCTCAGTCCTCTAATAACCTTGGTCGCTCTTCTCTGGACCCGCTCTAGTTCAGCAATGTCTTTCTTATACACCGGAGACCAGAATTGTACATAGTATTGTAAGTGTGGTCGCACTAGTGACTTGTATAGAGGTAAAATTATGTTCTCCTCATGAGCATCTATGCTTCTTTTAATGCATCCCATTATTTAGTTGCCTTTGCAGAAGCTGCCTGACACTGGCCACTAAATGTGAGTTTTTCATCTACCCATACACCCAGGTTTTTTTTCAGTGACAGTTTTGCCCAGTGTTTTACAATTAAGCACATAATTATACCTTTTGTTTCCTCTGCCCAAGTGCATGACCTTACATTTATCCCCATTAAAGCTCATTTGCCATTTATCAGCCCAAGCTTCTAGTTTACATAAATCCTCCTGTAATATAAAATTGTCCTCCTCTGTATTGATTACCCTGCAGAGTTTAGTGTCATCAGCAAATATTGAGATTCTACTCTGTATGCCCCCTACAAGGTCATTAATAAATATGTTAAAAAGAAGCGGGCCCAACACTGACCCCTGTGGTATCCCAATGTTAACCTGTGACCCATTCTGAGTGTGTTCCATTGATAACCACCCTTTGTTTCCTATCACTAAGCCAGTTCTTAACCCACTTACACATATTTTCCCCTATCCTCATTGCTCTCATATTATGTATCAACCGTTTGTGTGGCACCGTATCAAAAGCTTTTGAAAAGTCCATATACACCACGTCCACTGCATTTCTTTGGTCCAGTCCAGAACTTACTTCTTCATAGAAGCTTATCAGATTAGTTTGACAGGAACGGTCCCTCGTAAAACCATGTTGATATTGGGTTATGAGGTTATTTTTCTTCAGATACTCCAGTATAGCATCTCTTAGAAAACCCTCTAGGATTTTACCCACAGTAGAGGTTAAGCTTACTGGCCTATAATTTCCAAGTTCAGTTTTTGTCCCCTTTTTGAATATTGGCACCACATTTGCTATACGCCAGTCCTGTGGTACAGACCCTGTTATTATGGAATCTTTAAATATTAAAAATAATGGTCTATCTATGACAGTACTTAATTCCTGCAGCACTCTGGGGTGTATCCCATCCGGGCCCGGGGATTGTCAATTTTAGTGATTTCTGGACGATGCCGTACTTCCTGCTGGGTTAAGCAGGTGACATTTAATTGAGAGTTTTTGTTATCACTGATCATACTGTCTGTCATGGGATTTTCTTGTGTAAATACTGTTGAAAAAAAGTCATTTAGCATATTGGCTTTTTCCTCATCCTCATCCACCATTTCACCCAGACTATTTTTTAAGGGGCCAACACAATAATTTTTTAGTTTCTTACTACGGTATTTATGTAGTTAAAAAATATTTTGGGATTATTTTTACTTTCTCTGGCAATGAGTCTCTCTGTCTCAATCTTTGCTGCTTTGATTTACTTTTTACAAATGTTATTTGATTTTCTGTATTTATTTAATGCCTTATCACTACCTACTTGCTTTAATTCCCTAAATGCTTTCTTTTTGTCACTTATTGCGCCCCTTACAGCCTTATTTAGCCATAGTGGTTTCCTCCTATTTCTAGCATGCTTATTCCCATAGGGTATATATTGTGCACAGGCCCTATTCATGATGCCAATAAAAGTCTCCCATTTGCTTTGTGTACTTTTGTGTCTCAGGACATCGTCCCAGTTTATTGTACTAAGATCATGTCTCAACCGTTGGAAATTTGCCTTCCTGAAGTTTAGTGTCCTTGTAGCCCCTCTACTACACATCTTATTAAAGGATACTTGAAAACTTATTATTTTGTGATCACTATTACCCAAGTGACCTCCAACCCGTATATTTGATATGCAGTCTGGCCTGTTGGTTAATATTAGGTCCAGCAGTGCCCCCCTTCTTGTTGGGTCCTGAACCAGTTGTGAAAGGTAATTGTCTCTCATAGTTGTCAAAAACCTATTACCTTTGCTAGAACTGCAGGTTTCTATTCCCCAATGTATTTCAGGGTAGTTGAAGTCCCCCATAATAATGACTTCTCCCTGAGTCGCTGCTTCATCTATTTGCTTTATGAGGTTATTCTCCTCCACTTCCATTATGTTGAGACTTATAACAAATCCCTGTCAGTAATTTATTATTTTTTCCCCCTCCCCTTATCTCCACCCACAGAGACTCTACATTTCCATCATATTCACCTATATTATCACGCAGGATGGGTTTGAAAGATGATTTTACATATAAACAGACACCTCCCCCTCAATTATTTGTATGGTAATTTCTGAACAGACTATAGCCCTATAAATTAACAGCCCAGTCATGGCTCTCATCCAGCCATGTCTCCGATATCCCCACCATGTCATAATTATTTTCCAACAAAATCAATTCTAATTCCTCCATTTTGTTGGTGAGGCTTCTGGCATTAGTGTCCATGCACTTTATGCTTCTCTCTTTACCTCTATTCTATCCTACTATATTGACTGTTCTAACCCCACCCCTCATGCCACCCCCAATTTTATTACTTGTGACCAGGTTACTATTTACACTAACTTCCCCTCCTGTACAATGAATACCCTCCCCCCCAATCCCTAGTTTAAACACTCCTCCAACCTTCTAGCTATTTTCTCCCCCAGCACAGCTGCACCCTCCTCATTGAGGTGCAGCCCGTCCCTAGCATAGAACCTGTAGCCAACAGAGAAGTCGGCCCAGTTCTCAAAGAACCCAAACCCCTCCTTCCTACACCAATTCCTGAGACACTTATTTATCTCCCTAATCTCCCGTTGCCTCTCTGGTGTGGCACGTTGGAGAGGCAGTATTTCAGAGAATAATACCTTGGAGGTCCTTGCCTTAAGCTTGCAGCCTAATTCCCTGAAATCATCTTTAAGGATCTTCCACCTACCTCTAACTTTGTCATTTGTGCCAATGTGCACCATGACTGCTGGGTCCTCACCAGCCCCTCCCAGTAATCTGTCAACCCGATCAGCGATGTGCTGGACTCGAGCGCCAGGTAGGCAGAACACTGTTCGACAATACCTGTCTTTGTGGCAGATTGCCCTATCTGTTCCCCTAATAATTGAGTCCCCCACTACCAGCACCTGTCTGGCCTGCCCTTCTCTCCTATTTTCCCCCTTACTGGAGCAGACACTCCTCTGGCTTTCAGAGGCCATGCACTGCTGCAGCAGTGTAATCCCTGAACTCACACCCCCCTCATCTGCCAACTTAGCAAATCTATTGCAATGGATAATATGTCAGTACTGCGAGTGCATCTGGCATGGTGTGTGAGGCTTTCAATAGCTGGATGATCCGGGAGTTGTCTTAACGACGATCCCGGGTTACCACGGCAGTGATCGAATCTCGGTGACCATGTCATGGTTGTCCTGATGGCTTGGGAGAGCTAGCGCTCATCTCACAGCCATTTAAGTGCTACGATTACTATTGATCGCAGCACTCATGGCGTCAAACTGTGGGCACCACTCCCGACAGTGTGAACCAGGTCTAAGCTTTAACATCAGCAGGAAACCCGGCAGTGATCACATGGTCAGCTGTGCCCGAAAAACTGCCATCACGTACTGGGTATATCCTTGGCCATTAAGGCGACGACTTCCGTGATATACTCAGTATGCCAATGTCGTAAATGGCGTTAAGTGATTTAATGTAAAATTCTAGCTTGTAACTATAGGCTAGAATACAGCATTGAGTCACTTAGATGTTATTTATTGGCACTAAAAAGACCTATATTACCCAGTCTAACAAAACTGGAAGCAGCTCTCATGTGGACATTATCTCAACTTTTACCAGAATTGCACTTGTCTACAGAGTGACTCCATCAGGAAATGATGCAAGCAGCCTATGATCATGAGCTACACAAACTAACTGACTCTACATCAGCTGATATTTCACCTACCCCAGGTTCCTCCACCAAGCTGTTCTGGTTAGGAGTCACAAATGAAGAGTCTGGCTGACTGGGGACTGCTCCAAGCCGATGTTTTGAAGGTAGTTTATTAAGGACATAGGAACCCGGGATGGAAGGTTTGGACAGTACCTGTTGATTGTGAAGTGAGAAAACACATTATTGTGCTATTAAAACATAAGATATACATCAAAATTATGTCTAGAAGTATTAAACTGCTAAAAACATAAGTTACATCATAGTAAACTTGGTTATAGTTACAAAATGTTTATGCACAACGCATGTAAAATATTTTTGATCATGAACATTACCTTTGTTAAAAGGAAATTGACACCCGATCCACAGGCACCATGTATCAAACACCACCTGTATGAGGTCAGCTAAGCATATTTGACTCCAATATCCTACAGCGTTTCAAACAAAAATATACTTTCAAAGCTGTCGGGCACCAAACCGCATGTAAAAACGAGATTTTTGTGTACTCACCGTAAAATCCTTTTCTCTTAGCCTCTAATTGGGGGACACAGGACCATGAGTGTTATGCTGCTGTCCACTAGGAGGCGACACTAGGCAGAATCTGCAAAAGATTAACAGTGGCTCCTCCTGTGCAGTATACACCCCTAGACAGGCACTGTCTTAACCAGTTTTGTGCTAAAGCAGTAGGAAGAACGTAACAGTGATAACATATGTAACCATGCCTGTAAGAAGGCAACTATGCATGAGCTCAAAAAACAATGAGAACTCAAAAAACGGCCCGAAACGGGCAACAGGGCGGGAGCTGTGTCCCCCAATTAGAGGCTAAGAGAAAAGGATTTTACGGTGAGTACATAAAATATCCTTTCCTCCTTCGACTCATTGGGGGACACAGGACCATGGGACGTCCCAAAGCAGTCCCTGGGTGGGAAAAGCAATGGAACGCATATTGTGTTAAGTCAGTATCCTACAGGTGAGCTACTGCCGCCTACAGGACGAGTCTACCTAGGCTCGTGTCCGCTGAAGACTGGGTATGGACTCTAATGTTTTGTGAACGTGTGTAAGCTAGTCCAGGTGGCTGCCTTACACACTTGTTGTGCCGACGCCAGGTGCCGAATGGCCCAGGATGCCCCTACCGCACGGGCAGAGTGCGCTCTGATACCAGCCGGAAGTGGCGAGTTTTTGAGCCTATAGGCATCTTGAATGGTGAATCTGATCCATCTAGCAAGCGTAGCTTTTGAGACTGGCAAGCCCTTGCGGATGCCTTCCAGAAGAAGGAAGAAAGAGTCCAACTTCCGAAAAGGCGCCGTTCTAGATACATAGATACGCAATGCCCTGACAAGGTCCAGCATATGCAGAGCCTTCTCAATGCTATGAACCGATGCCAGACAAATGGATGGCAAGGAAATTTCCTCGTTGATGTGGAAAGTGGAGACCACCTTCGGGAGGAAAGAGGGGACCGTGAGGAGAACGACCTTGTCCTGGTGAAAAATCAGGAATGGCGGCAAGCAGGAGAGTGCTGTGAGTTCAGACACCCTGCGAAGAGAGGTGATTGCCACCAGAAAAACCACCTTCTGGGATAGAAGGCGGAGTGAGATTTCCTTGAGGGGCTCAAAGGGTGGTTCTTGTTATGCTGTCAACACCAAGTTGAGATCCCTCGCCTCCAGCAGTCGTCTGTAGGGGGGTACCAAGCGGGAAACCCCTTGAAGAAACATCTTGACTTGCAGTTTTGTTGCAAGTCGTTGCTGATCAAGAACTGAGAGAGCCGAGACTTGGCTCTTAAGAGAGCCAAGGGACAGTCTGGCCTCCAGACCCGATTGCAGAAAACCAAGTACCCTGGGCAGAGAATAGGGCAACGGAGTCTGATCACGAGATACACACCAGGCAAAAAAAGGATTTCCAGGTGCGGTAATAAATCCTAGCAGAGGCTGGCTTTCTTGCACTGATCATGGTGCGAATGACGTCCTGTGAGAGCCCTGCTTGTGTCAGAATCCAGGTCTCAAGGGCCACGCCGTCAAAATCAGGGCTCCTGAATTCTGGTGGTAGAACGGGCCCTGAGACAGAAGATCTGGACGATCTGGAAGGCGCCATGGGGCTTCTGCCGTGAGTTGGACGATGTCGGCATACCATGCGCGTCTGGGCCAGTCTGGGGCGATAAGGATGACTCGGATCCCTTCCTGTCTGATTTTCCGCACCACTCTGGGGATTAGAGGCAGGGGTGGGTACAGGAGTTGGAATGGAGTCCAGTCCTGAACTAGGGCGTCCGCTCGTATGGACCGGGGGTCGTGTGATTTTGCCATGAAGTTGGGAACTTTGGCATTGAGGTGTGATGCCATTAGATCCATATCTGGAGTCCCCCAGCGATGACAAATTTGCTGAAAGACCGGGTGCAGGGACCACTCTCCTGAGTCTATGCCCTGGCGACTGAGGAAGTCTGCTTCCCAGTTGTCTTTTTTTTTTAAATCAGATTTATTTATTAGAAACATTAACATCTTACAAAAAGAAAGCACATGTACATTACGTTTTGTCATTTTGTATAATATTCCACTAACGTTTCTTTATCTCCCCTCCCCCCTCCCTCTTATCCCATTAAAGAATGAACTCTTTCCCTCCCCTAATCCAGGCAGCGATTCCAAATTATATACATACATTACATATTGCATGTTAAAGAAATTTTGATTCTTTTTAGTAACTAATATCCGTACCTAATCCCTTTTATACAATACCAAATGAAACATTCAACTATTAACGATATTACGATTCTTTCCACGGCGCCCAGAGTCTCTCCTGGAACTTGGTGTTCTTTCTTTTAAAATAAATTCTTTCTTCCAGTTTTACTACATAATTAACTTGTCTCATAAACTCTTGTCTAGAAGGCGGATCTTTTTGAATCCAATATTTAGCTATTAATTTTCTAGCTATATATAAAAGGCGGGCAACAGCTATCTTCCCAATACTGTCTATCCCAAGTTCTTCTACATACCCCAAAACGCACACTACCGGGTCTCGCTCGATGTCACATTTATATTTCCCCTCTATCAGGGAAAGGACCACTATCCAAAAGGATGCAAGTCTCGGGCATCCCCAGATCATATGTAGGACTCCCGCTGCCTCTGATCCACATCTCGGACACTCCGAATCCATACGTACCCCTACTTTATAGAGAAATTCCGGAGATCTATATGCCCTGTGAATGAGTAGGAGCTGGGACATTCTCCCTGGTTCACTAAAGGTACCTTTACACGCCGCGACGGCAGGCTGGATACATCGCGCTACAAGCTACAATTGTAGCTTGTAGCGTCCATATCGCCTGTAGTAGCGGCGTCTGAAGAGGCGACGCTACAGCCGGCGACAGATACATCTGTTTATGGGCTCTGCTCATAAACTTAAGGCAACATCGCCGATTGTAGCGAGCTGTATCGGCGTGTAAAGAAGCAACGGAAGGCAACTCTGGACACCCGGCGATGTGGCTGCCATGTATCTAAGGCGTGACACAGTCGCCATGTTACCGCGCCCCATCTGCAATCATTGGAGGTCGCTCCTGCTTTATGATTGGTAGTCGCAGCATAGGGCGGGATATTTAAGGAGCTGACCAGTCACACTACACAATTACTCGAGCGTGCTCTATTAACCAGCCTCCTGCGATGCCTGGCCAATCCTGATGATATTGCGCTGTCCTATCATCATACGGACGGCTCGTAATCCAAGATTGTTGCACGCCTATGTGCTATCCCTGCTGCACCGGGTCCGCCCATAGTAGCTTGTTGGAGCGGTGTGTAAACATGGTACGCTACGCTACAGCTGGCTACTTGAGACACCCGGCGATGTAGCTAGCTATAGATGTAGCGTGGCGTAGCGCACCTTGTCGCGGCGTGTAAAGAGGGTGCATTGACCGTTTGTAGCCGTTTGAGCGTGCTCGTGCACGCGAAGTAGCGCGATGTATCCAGCCTGCCGTCGCGGCGTGTAAAGGTACCTTAACTGACAATTTTGGGATGTATTCCAATACAGTTTCCCAATTATCATCCGATATGGGTCCCACATCTGCCTCCCACTTTCCCCTTGCCATCACAGGGTATTTCAACAGAAATGTATGAAGGAGGTCTGCATATACCGTAGAAATCACTCCTTTCGTTCTTCCCGACATGCAAATGAAATCAAGAACAATATCTCTCGATACACACAGATCCCCCACTCTCCTCTGCTTTGTGTAAGCGTGTTGAATCTGTGCATATTGATACCCATTTCTATCAGTCAGCTGGAACTCCGATTTTAGATGATCAAATGATTTGAGAGCATGGCGGTCAACCAGCTGATGAAGGTACACTATATCCCTTTTTGTATCCAATCCTTTAATTCCCCAAGTTTATGGAATTCACTTAAGTACTCATTGCCCCAGATAGGTGTATATGACGTCATCCCGGTAATCCCTCTAATTTTCTTCACCCTCCCCCACAACTTGTGCAAGAGTCCAAAAGTCGGGCACATCTTTCCACCTTTTCCAAATAGACCAATCTCTAATCCGTGCACCAAAGGTCTCCTATGGATATATATTTCAAGTATTGCTTGCAATGAGCCCTTACTTGCCCTCTCTGCCCATCCCCTTATATGTAGAGATTGTGCTGCTAGGAAATATAACAATGGATTAGGTAAGGCAATCCCCCCTTCCTCCTTGGGTCTTTGTAGGGTCTCTAATTTTATTCTCGGCTGCCCACCTCCCCATACTAGATCCCTAAATATCGCATTCAAGCGCTGAAATATTGATTGGGGAATCCATATTGGAGTTATGTAGTATGCAAAGCAGCTTTGGCATTAATTAAATTAGCGCGACCCACCGCCGAGAGGCGCAGCTTCCTCCATGTCATCGCCTTTTCTTTCAAAAGTCCTATCGTGGGCTGTATGTTAAGGGTCAGATACTCTGTAACTGGTACCGCTATCTTAATACCTAGGTATTTAAACACTTTTACTGTCTTTAATTGCGTATGGGCCGTCTCGTCCCTCTCCGGACTCCCCCCATTGTCCACCGCCAACAGGCATGACTTCTCCCAATTTATCCGCAGTCCAGATAGTCGTCCAAATCTATCAATGATCTCTATGGCATTAGTCAATGACTCCCCTGAGTCCTGTAAAAACAGTAAAATGTCGTCAGCATAAAGGACTATCCTCTCCTCCACCGATCCGTATCGGAATCCATTTACTGAATCCGTCTGCCGGAATGTTGCCGCAAGAGGTTCCATGGCGAGGGCAAACAACAACGGAGAGAGGGGGCAACCTTGTCTAGTGCCTCTTGATAATCTAAATGTATTAGACCGCTCTCCGTTTACCCTAATCCGAGCCATCGGGAAGGAGTATAGCAGCCGCACCCATGCCGTAAAAACCGGACTGAAGCCCATGTGATGTAAAACTCGCCAAAGATATTCCCACTCCACACTGTCGAAGGCTTTATGTGCGTCTAAAGATGCCAATACTCTATGTCCAGAATTGTCTGCCTTCATTTGAACATTCAAGAACAATCGTCTCAAATTAATGGCCGTCGACCTGTCCGGCATAAACCCGGTCTGGTCCGGGTGTATAACACTCGCAATCACCCTGGTCAGACGGTTCGACAGTACTTTAGCCAACAACTTGACGTCCATCGACAGTAGGGATATGGGGCTGTATGACTCCGGTGATGTGGGATCTTTATTTTCTTTCGGTATCACCACTATGGTCGCCTCCCTCATAGATGTCGGTAACTGTCCTTGTTCCAATGCTGACAACAAGACATCTCTCAGTTTGGGCAACAACACCTCCCTAAAATGTTTGTAGATTTCTATTGGTAAGCCGTCTGCCCCAGGTGCTCTATTATTATTCATAGAAGCCATAGCTTCCTCCAATTCCTCCAATGTCAGTGGTCCTTCCAAAGTGTCCCGATCTGTTTCACTAAGTCTGGGCAGCATGGTTTCCCCCAAGAATCTATCAATTATCTCCCCAGAGACCCCCAATTTAGATGTGTAAAGTTCGTGATAGTACTCCTCAAACACCCACAGGATCCCGGTCAAGTCCGTCACCAGTCACCCGTCAGGACGAGACAGCCCATAGACATAGCTTGACTTCCTTTGTGCTGCCGCTATAGTGGATAACAGATGTCCCACTTTCTCTCCTTCTTCATAAAAAGCTGCTTTTTGAAATTCTACTCTCTTAGCAGCATTGGCCATAAACATTTTGTCTACCTCTTCTTGTGCGATTTTCATTGACTGCTGCACCCCGGCAGTGGGCTCCATTGCCAATCGTTCCTCCACCCTCCTCAAAGCCTCCAATTTCTCAGCCTCCACCTCTCTGTTTTGGGTTTTACGTCTGGATATGTCCCGTATCAAGAGCCCCCGTATATACGCTTTTGCAGCATCCCATTCCATATCTGTCCCTGCGCTCCCCACTTTCTTCTGGAATAAGTCTTCCACTTCCTCCGTTATTGTCTGCATATCTAAATTCTCCAACCAAGCAGGGTGCACCTTCCACTCTTTACCCAGTCCGGTACCCTTCATTCCCATTTGTAGTTCCACTGTCAGGGGTTTGTGATCAGATATTACACGTGGCGAATACACAATCGCCGTCATCCTAGAGTCTAACAGCTTGTTTCCAAAGGCCATGTCTATCCGAGACAGAGTTGTGAGAGGAGGAATAACAAGAGTATAACTTTATCCCAGCATTTCTCACTCTCCACAAGTCTATCAGACCCATTTCTCCCATAAATTTAGCAAATTGTGTATACTCATCCTTTTCAAATCTACCATGTGACCTGCCAGTCCTATCCCACTTCAGATTTATGACGTTGTTAAAATCCCCAATAAATAAGACGGGAACTCCGGGCCAGTGTCTGGTCAAATCAATGATCTCCAGTAATTTCCCTCCATTGTATGGCAGTGGAAAATAAACCGCCGCCACACAAAGTATCTTCCCAAATATCTTACAAACAAGAAAAACATATTGGCCATCCTTATCCATTTTAACCTCTACCTCCTCAAATGGAACTGTAGCATGTATCAGTATTGAGACTCCTCTTGAATATGCAGAATAGGTGGGCATGGTACCCTTTCTGAATCCACCTTCTAGCCAAAACACCAGTTTTCCCTTTTATTTGGTGAGTTTCCATAAGGCAAATTATAGACGGTTTAAAAGACATAACATTCTGGAAGATAGCTGCTCATCTACCCCGGTCCGCCAAACCTCTCACATTCCAACTAAAGACTTTAATTTTCTCAGCCATTTCGTATCCAATTAGACATTCCTATGCAATTTCGTATTCTCAAAGTACTAGCACGCTGTCTTTCCTGAGCCCCCCCACACCTCCTACCCCCAAACCAATTCCACATAACCCCCCTCCCCCACCGCAAACGTATAACAATAATAAAATTCTCCTCTTCTCCTTCCCACTTCTCCATCCTTCCGTTATCGACCTCTCTTTAACAGAGAGTGGGTGAATACTAGCCTATGCCACCAGCAAAGTAGTCGCACTACAACGTCTATTAAGAAAACTGAATTAGTCCTTACCGGTAATTCCTTTTCTTGGAGCCTTCCACGACAGCATTGGAGGATGTCGTCCACGCCCTATTGGGGGACAGGAGCACAGAGGTTAAAAGCCCCTCCCCTTCCTCAGTACTCCAGTGTTTACCAAGATCACCCTTAGCCATGGATTACCTGATACAAACCAGAATCAAACACCAACAAGGGGGGCAACTGATGCGGTCGTGGAAGGCTCCAAGAAAAACAATTACCGGTAAGGACTAATTCAGTTTTCTCCATTCGCCTTCCACGACAGCATTGGAGGAATACGACCGATACTCCTCAGGGTGGGACTATTGCCTGTAGGACTTTCCTACCAAAGTGCAAATAGAGTCTGTGGAGCCTCGGTTAGGAGTCTCAAACACAGGACTAGCCATATATCCCTCCAGGGAAGGACCCAGCCAAGGGGTGGCTCCTTGCGGAGAACACCATAACCACCAAATGAAGTGGCCCTTTAAGTCAATATCCAACTCTTTTACAAGTTTACAGATATGACAAGGGAATACCAAGGCCAGGTATCCATCCACATACAGCTGTTTCGGGGTGTTGCCCCTCATCAGTGTGGAGTAGGATTCTGGCTAGGAGAGTTGGATATTGACTTAAAGGGCCACTTCATTTGGTGGTTATGGTGTTCTCCGCAAGGAGCCACCCCTTGGCTGGGTCCTTCCCTGGAGGGATATATGGCTAGTCCTGTGTTTGAGACTCCTAACCGAGGCTCCACAGACTCTATTTGCATATTCATATTTCCCAGGGGGCAATGTGCCTAGGAATTCACTGTGTTTGAGCGCTTTAGCCAGCTGCCCGCAGTGTTTTCTTGGACTGGTCTCCCTGAAATCAGTGAATACTTTGCAATCTTTTCCTACCAAAGGATAGATCCCGACTAAAGGACAGATCTAACCTATAGAGGCGAGAAAAAGTGAGGAGAGACTACCACTTAGCCGCTCTGCAAATCAGCTCTGATGAAACTCCAGCCTGCTCCACCCAGGACGTAGAAGCAGCCCGAGTTGAAGGAGCCTTCAACCCCACCGGAGGAGCAAGGACCGGAGCGACGTAGAATTCACAGATCACCTTCGTGATCCAGGAAGCGATGGTAGCCTAGGAAGTCTTCTTCCCTGTACATTACCCAAAATGCTGAACAAAACAGGTTCTGATCTAACCTCCAGGAAGCAGTCTCTCGGAGGTAGTGGAGGACAGTCGACGAACATCGAAGAAGGAGTGAAACACGGCCTCAGCCGCATTAGCAGGAGATTGACCAAATGAAGGTAGAACCACAACCTGGGACCGATGGAAAGCCGACACAACGTTCGGAAGAATAGATGAATGCAACCGAAGCGTAATGCGAACAACGGACACCACGAGGGACGGAGCCCGGACTGAGAGTGCCTGCAGTCCTCCAACTCTGGAGCAGAAGTGATGGCCACCAAAATCGCCACCTTGTGAGAGAGACGTAAGGGATGCAGCCGACGAGGGTGCAAAGGGACTTCGAGAAAACCCGTGGAGAACAATCTTCAAATCCCAGGGAGGGACAGAAGGCCGAACTGGGGATGCCACCCCCAAGCAGAAGTAAAAAAAACCGCTTGCGCCGTCAACGGGGAAGAAAGATCCTGGGCAAAACTGCCCCAAGTGCCGACACCTGGACTTAAAGAGTACTCGGCCGAAGCCCCAAATCAAAGCCACGCTGCAAAAACCCAAGAGTTGGGCCACATTAGGATGATGCATGGCCAGGATGGAAGGAGCACACCAGGACAGGAACCGATTCCAGCCCTCCCGTAAATAGCGTGCGACACAGGCAGCCTGCCCTGCCGAAGCGTGCGGATCACTGCCTGGGAGAGACCCTTGGTCCTCAGGATCCCAGCCGCAACAGCCAGGCCGCCAGATAGAGCCACTGAAGGCCCTGGTGAAAGAGGACCCTGGGACAGAAGGTTGAGACAGTGGGGCAACCTAATCAGTCCCCCCAGGCCCAGGTCTCGGATGGCGTCGTACAACGCCCACTTGGGCCACAGGGGAGCCACCAGGATAGTCGACACCCCCTCCACCCGAATCTTTTGCAACGCCTTGGGAAGTAGCGGGATTGGAGGAAAGCATACACCAAATGGAAGGCCCAGGGATGGGCAAAGGCGTCCAGCCCCCGTCAGGGAGAAAAAGGGCGGCACCTTTATATTCGAGCCCAAAGCGAACAGGTCGATCGAAGGGACACCCCACCTGTCCGTAAAAGAACGAAATACATCCGGATGGAGGCACCATTCTCCTAGGTGGACCTCCGTGCGGCTCAAGAAATCTGTCTGTACATTGGCCATTCCCTTCAGATGAACTGCCCAGGAGGAGAGAAGATGGCGTACTGCCCACAAAAAGATCAGTCTTGCCAGTCCCTGCAAGAGTAAACCTCGAGTACCGCCTTGGTGCCGCAAGAAGGCAACCGTAGTCACGTTGACATGATGACCCCGGAGAACGTGAGCTGCGCAAGAAGCGCGTCTTCCACTGCCAGAAGTTCCCGGAAGTATGAAGACTGGCGACTGACTGAGCGATTCCAAATCCCCTGGAACGGTGTGCAATCCACCATCACGCCCCAACCGGAACTGCTGGCAGCAGTGGGAACGGAGGTCACAAAAGCCTGCAGCCAGGCCACCCTCGTCCGAAGGTGTCCGGGATTCATCCTGGAAAGCGAGGTGATCATCCGCCCCGGGATCCGGACACACAGAGTTTAAGGAATCCTGACGTCTGACCCAGGAACTCAGTATGTGTTCCCGAAGCAGACTGGAAGGAGCCTGAGCCCATGCTACCGACTGAATGCAGGCCGACATGGCCTCTAACAGGGATACTGCTTCCCGCAAGGAGGGCGACCTCCTTGCCCGGAAGCAGGTCAGATGCATGCAGCGCAGAAGCTGATGTGCCGCAGGATGGAACGAGGCCTGTCTGGAGGAGGCCAGCAAGACTCCCAAAAATTGACGGGTTGCCGCCACCCGTTCCGATTCCCAAAGATTGGGCACCAACCCCAGGGACTGAAGAATCTCCAACGTTTTGGAGACCAGGGTGCGCAGAACCACAGCCGAAGGAGCAACCACCAACATGTCGTCTAAATAGGGAAGCACACATATCCCCTGGGTCTGGGTGAATGCAATCACTTCCCCTATGAGTTTGGTAAACTCTGGGGGCCTACGAAAACCTGAAGGGCAGCACATTAAACCGATAATGGACCGTCCCGCCTGCCCCGGAGATCGCGAATCGCAGAAAGCGCTTGTAGGACGGGCGAATGGGGACATGATAATATGCGTTCTGGAGGTCCACCAACAACCTGGAGTAACGCCCCTCTTCTCCAGGAGGAACCGGGGACCCCACACACCCGAATCCAACAGGTCTCGCAGACCCGACAAGAGAAAATGTGTGAGAGTCCCCCTGAGGAAGCGAGGGGACTCGAAGACATGGAGGAGCAGGCTTTCGAATTCCAAGTGCAGACCCTCCCAAATGGTCGAGAGGATCTAAGGGCACGAGGAGATTGCTTGCGACTGTGGCAGAAACCGCAGGAGCTGCCCCGCAATGGGAAGGCGGCATTGTTTAGGGGGCGGCTGGTGATGCCGCTGCTGGGGGAGCAAGATATTACGGGTTTTGGCCCCTTTCTGGAATGCCCAGCGACCAGACTTACCCTTCCCTTTAGACTGGGAGGGTTGGCTGCGCTCAGGCCGAAAGGGACTGCCTCCGAAAGGGCTTCTTTTTAGGTAGACACATTTTCGGGTCTGACACCTTTCCCAGGATGTCATCCAATGCCGGACCAAAGACAAAAGACCTTTGAAAGGGGAGGCCACACAGCTGGAGCTTAGACGTGACCTACCCATTCCACAAAGTAAGCCACACAGCCCTGTGAGCTGTGTTAGCCAACACTGCGCACCTGGCGCCAATGCGGATCGACTCAGCAGAGGCATCGGTCAGGAAGCCCGTAGTACGTCTCAGAAGTGGAAATGAGTCCAAAGCTCCTCCCTGGGAGTACCCTGCAGGAGGAATTCTTCCAGCTGGGTGATCCACTTAAAGAGAGATTTGGTTAAAAGCCTCGCCCAACGGCTAGTGGCCCACAGTCGCCAGAGCACGGGGCCTGTCAGGGGGATAGCCTGCAGCCATCATGTGCCTTGGATGATGTACAGCTTAGGATTGAACCAACAGCCACGGCTGGGTACCTGAGGCATGGTGCAGGTGATTAACTGCTACATGGTTGCTGCCAGAGCAGCCCCACACATCTAGAGGAAATGTTCACCTTTAAAGACATAGCTGCTGCCTCTCCCAGGAGTTTTTGAGGACACTCTCCATCTTATGATCGAGGGGGTCCTTCAACTGGGAGGAATCTTCAAAAGGCAACGCGGACTTATATGCTACCTTGGCCACCTGGATGTCCACCTTCGGGAGTTCCCAGACAAAGTCATCCCCCGGATGACCTCGTGGACAGGTAAGCCCAACTGCCGCTTAGCTTTTAGGCCTCTGAACATTTAGTCCTGCACAGAAGAAGGGGGGGGGCCACCACTTCTACTCCCATGGTACTGTGGACAGTGTCCACTAATTCACCCATGGACTCCGTGGAAAATTAGCAGTGTCCAGATTCTCGTGTCTGGACAGAGGCAACAGAGGCAATATACTCGCCGAGCTCTGGCCAGCCTCCATGAGATCCACAGAGTCACAATCCTGGAGCTTCCTCTCTTTCGGAGGGGAAGGCCTGGAAGCTGCAGCAAAAACTGGTAGTGCCGAGATAGAAGCCTGCACCTCTTCCCTAATGGATTGGAGCTCCTCAAGCAGGGATGGGGAGTCCATCCTGACAACACTGTCAGTCATGGCCGACACCTTTTTCTAGGAAGAGGGAAGTTCGTGCGCAGCCACATTTCCTGGACGGGATTTTGCTCCCTTTCACAGGTGGCCCTTGTCTCCCTATAGAAAAAAAGGGAAGAGAAGGGGGTCCCAGTGGGAGTGCAGGCCCTAAATAACTACTCCTTGTGACCACCCCCAGAAACACTTACATGAGCTGGGGGAACGCTGGGCTCTGCAGAAGCAGAGGTGGAAGCCTATCACCCTCCATGTTTCAGGGATTAGCCTTACCTGGGTGTAGCTTCCGGCGGGTACTTGTCCAGAAGTACCGTGCCCCCAACGAGGAACACCTGTTCCCTCCCTCCTCCTGGTCACCGGCCGCGGGTAGTAGCGCGTGATAGGCCTGCTGGGTTCCCTGGAGCCGTGCCCAGTCTGTACAGGAGCCACCACCCGAAACAGGAAGTGCCATCCAGGAACCTCTGATGCATGCCCCAGGGACCGCAGCTGGAGGAGGGAGACGCTGGAGAGCTGAACAGGCCTCCGGCGCTGCAATACACGGCCTGCTTTGCCCCGTAGGACGCAGGAAGGCCGGATGGTCCCATCATGGGAGCCCCGAGAAGGAGGAGGCCGCCCCCGACTGTCCATCTCTGGCCCGGCTGTAAGTACACCCCAATGCTACCTCTGCCGGCCTGACAGCATGGAACCTCTCCATGCCCCAAGGGGGACAGGAAGACACTGGAGTTCTGAGGAAGGGGAGGGGCTTTTAACCTCTCTGTGTTCCTGTCCCCAATAGGGCGTGGACGACATCCTCCAATGCTGTCGTGAAAGGCGAATGGAGAAATAACAGTTTTCTCAACCAAAGGCCTCTCCCGTCTTAAGTAAATAAATGTATAAAAAAAACAAAAAAAAAAAAAAAAAACACATTTTCATTTTGCAGTTGCCGCAGTCAGTCCAGCTATATCCCCATTGTGTCACAGAACCTGCAATTAGAAAGAAAAATACCAAAAAAGCACAAAGGGACTATTCCAGTCAGCGTTCATCTGTCCTTGAATTCCCGGACTCTCCTTCCGTTTTTCTCAATCCAGTCCTAGCCTCCTCCAGGGATTGCAGAAAGTGAATCTTGCCCAGCGCCACTAGTCTAAGTCTGGCTGGGTACATCATGGAGTACTGCAGGCCCATGTCTCTCAATCTCCTCTTTACCTCTGAGAATTTCATGCGTAATTTCTGTACCGTCGGGGAATAATCCGAGAAGAAGGAAATATGCTGCCTGTCTATTGTCAGATCCATAATGTTCCTGGCCGTACGGAGGATCGTATCTCTGTCCCTGTAGTTAAGCAATTTGGCCAGCATGGCCCGTGGGGCAGCACCTGGAGGCAAGGGTCTGAGTGGAATCCTATGAGCTCTTTCCACCACAAAGACTTTAGAGAGATTATTCGCTCCGAATTTAGTCAACAGCCAGTTTTCAATTAATTCTGTAGGGTTGGCTCCCTCCGCCTTTTCCGGAACCCCAACTATCTTGATATTGTTCCGGCGCGATCTATTCTCAAGATAGTCATTTTTTGCCATCACCTCAATAATCTGCTTATCAAATTTTGACTGGGCTGCTTGTATGGTTACAATACTGTCCTCGGCTGTGCTTACACGCTCCTCCACCTCCCCGCACCTCAGCCTTTTGCATTGCTGCTTTAATGCTGGTAATCTCAGCAGAAATTCCTGACACTTGGAGGGTCAAAGTGGTGAGGCTTTGCTTACAATAGGACACCACTGCAAATATATCACGCAATGATGGCTCTCCCAGCGTAGCTTCCATATTATGCTGCACTGCCCCATGCGGTCCTCCCTGTAAGGGAGCCACATTCATTTGTACCTGCATAGCTGTGTCCTGCACCTCCATCTCCTCTTCAGTGCCAGGGTCTCCCTCCATGTCTCCAGTGCTGCTCTCCCCTGCCTCCCTCCTCGCAAATTTCTCCAGGCAAGCTGCAGCATTTAGTTTCCTGGTGTATGCAGCGTTCGCCCGCGCTGCCTCCTCCCGCGCCTCAGCGCCATCTTGGTTTTTGCAGGGCTTACTGGCGCCGACTTCCCGCTGCCGTGTGCGGGTCATCTCACCCTCCTGTGACGCCAGGCTGACAGGCAGGGTACTCCGTGGGCGTGTTGGTCTGTTCCCTGAACAATTGCCGGCTCTGTGGCGGCTCCTGCAGTGTGTGTCGGTGGGAGAACCAGGCACACACGTCCGCTCACATTGCAGGCTAGGCCACGCCCCGCTTCCCAGTTGTCTACTCCCGGGATGTGCATGGCGGACAGGGTCGATCCCGTTGATTCTGCCCAGTGAAGGATGTGTGTTACCTCTCTCGCATTGCCTGGGCACTGTGGGTTCCGCCCTGGTGATTGACATATGCCACGGCCATGGCATTGTCTGATTGCATCCTGATGCGAGAAGCCGCCAGGAAGTGCTGGAAGGCTCGCAATGCCAGGAAGATGGCTCGAATCTCCAGGACGTTGATGGCATGGTAGATTCCATTGGAGACCATTTCCCCTGTACTCTGTGATGTAGGTACACCGCACCCCATCCTGTCAGGCTGGCATCGGTGGTCAGAATCTCCCAGTGACCAGTTAGAAAGGATCTCCCTTTGGAGAGAGAGATTGGTCTGAGCCACCAGTGTAGAGACTGCTTGACCTTCGAGGACAGTCGAAACCTCTTGTCCAGGAAAAAAAAGGACTCGTCCCAGGACTTGAGTATGGCCAGTTGGAGAGACCTGAGTTGAAGCTGGGCTGCTTCTATCGCAGCAACCATCCTGCCCAGAACTCTCATGGCAAATCGGAAGGATCGAGGTGTTGGCTGAAGAAGGGCGCGAACTCCCAGCCGGAGAGCATGTGCCTTCTCCTTGGGAAGGAGCACTAGACCCATGGAAGTGTGGAATTGCATGCCCAGAAAGATTAGGGACGACTTTTTTAGGTTAACCAACAAGCCCAGGCAGCCAGGCAGTAGTAGTGTGTCTACTGTGATGGCGACACGGAGTTTGCAATCCTTGAAGGTGGGAGCCTTGATAAGGTGATCGTCCAGGTACGGGATGACTACTACACCTCTGGAGTGTAAGACAGTCATGGCGGCCGCCATACCCTTCGTAAACACTCTGGGAGCTGTGGCGAGTCCGAAAGGGAGAGCCACAAACTGGTAATGGGTCTGACCGATTGCGAATGGGAGAAACCTTTGATGGCCAGAGGCGATTGGGATATGCAGGTAAGAGAATTTGTGGGATTTGGTTCCCTTAGACTTGGACTGTCCGGATTTTGACTGACAGTTTTTGTTTGATCTTTGCGAACACCTCGAACTCTCCCTGCGCGGCGAACGACTACGGGTCTGTACTGGGCGGGAGAAAGACCAGCTGGACGAATTCTGAAAGGAACGGAATCGTGCTTGGTTACGGCGGTTGTAGGTGCGTTTCGGCTTTTGTTGAGGTAGGGAAGTACTCTTCCCTCCTGTAACGTTGGATATTAATTTATCCATCTCTTCTCCGAAAAGACGTCCGCTAAGAGATGGAAGGTGTGTAAGCGACTTTTTAGAGACTGCATTAGCCTTCCATTCCCGTAGCCAGAGAGTACGCCTGATAATGATGGCGTTTGATGCAACTGCCGCACAATTTACGGAATCGATAGCTGCATGTAGAATATAGTCCGCCACGACTGAAGCTTAAACCACCTGATCCGCTAGCTCGGAGTCAATCAAACGGAGGCCCGCATGTAAGTTGGTCGTCCAGGCCATTATGGCCTTGGCTGCCCAGACTGAAGCGAATTTCGGTGCTAGGGAGGACCCTCGAAAATTGATCGGCCCAGGTGTTCCACCTGACGGTCCATCGCATCCTTGATGGAGGAGCTATCTGGCAGGGAGAGAAGTGTGTGCAGCGAGCCTAGAGACTGGGGGGTCCACTATGGGCGTATCTACCCAGGTCCGTGTTACCTCTTGCAGAAAGGGGTAACGCTTCTTCAGTGCCTTACAATTGTCGAATCTTTTCTCCGGGTGTGAGCGATGATTTTTAAAAATCACCCTGAACGCGGGGTGATCCGAGAAATATTTAGGTGCCTGCTTAGCTCTTAGAAAAGCAATCGCGTGTTCTGGGACATCTGGAGGTGGGTCAGATATATTCAACACCTGGTTGATGGAAGTGATTATGTCCTCAACCAATGTATCGGCGTCTGGCTGGTTTAGGTCTAAGGACCTATCTGGATCCAGATCTGAGCTGGAATTACAGAGGCCTTCGGACTCCTGTGTATCGCTGTGGTTTTCCCTGGTAGGGGATGACCTGGACCACATGTGACTTTCCCTAGCAGGGGACAACTCTGGCGACCTGGAGGCACGGTGACTTTCCCTGTTTGGTGACCGTGAATTGTGAGAGGACACTGAAGAGCGTAACCTATGGGGTCGCTTGCGTCCCGACCTAGAAGTGGATGGGTCTGGGTCAGTACGGTCCAGGTCCGAGCTTTCACTCTGCTGGGCAGTGGCCAGGGAAATACGGTGACCCTGCAGAGCTTGGAGCAATGTAGAGGACAGCTTCTCTATGGATTGTGTCATAGATTGAGACATGGATTGGGACATGATCGTGGCCCATTGCAGCATGGCAGGGGACGCACCAGTAATGGCCGGGGTCACCGGGGGCTGAGCCACGGTACTCTGAGCGCAGTCCTGGCAGTGCGGGGACGTATAAGCCGCTGGGCAGAGGGTTTCTGCAGGCTGTGCATAAAGCATAGTAAGCTGTGTGAGCCCTGGTCCTGTTGCCCTTTGAGCCCGGCATAATGGGAGAGGGTTCCTGTGCCTGTGTAGGGGTGCCCTGTAGAGAAGTAGCCCAGCAGAGAGACAGAAAACCTCTGCTGGAAACTTACCCTACCTCTATGTGCCACCATTGTCCAGCATCCCTTGTCCTGTGCCCCCCGGAGACTGTCCAGCTGAAGCAGCGCTGCCTTGCTGCTGTTGCCGCGCTGCCTCCTTCCACGAGGCTTGTAATACAAGGCAGCGCGCTCTCTGTGCTGTGGTACATCCCCTGCTATGACGGGCGGGCCGGGGTGTGTGGAAAAGGCGACGGCTTTGGTGTAAGCAGAAGCCGCGGCCTAAATTAGATGCCTGCGGCCGAAAAAGGCTCCAGGGCGGCGCAGTGGTCCGGGGTGGGGGTCCGGAACTAATCTGGACCCCGCCGGACCCCACAGGCAGGCAGCGGGGACCCTGTGTGGGCTCCCACAGAGAACCCAGAGCGCTGGGTCATCTGAATCAACATTTGTGCAGCCTTAGTGCTGGCTGCTGCAGGGGCACAGGCAGGCTGTGTCCCTGCTAGTGCCAGCTGCCCCTTGCTGGTCCCCCGGCCCCATCAGGAATACACAGCGAGGCTGTGTGTCCTGGGAGTACAGCGGAGAGCACACTGCCGCTGAAGTATATGGAGTTGGTCAGCAGCGCTGAAGACTCCTTTGGTGATGTAGCACCCGAGCTGCTGCACATGATGGCTCTACCTGAGGTGTCTCAACCTAAATGAACCCCAAAAGGGTATTTAGGGAGGGATGCTGCTCCACCATCAGGGCAATTCCAAAATTCAAACCCAGGAGGCAGGTCAAATTAATCAAAATAGTAGTTTTATTTATTAATTATATCCAAAACATGGTAAAAAATGGAGATATACAAAGTATACAGGACAGGAATTACCCCACTTGGTACAAATAATCATTTACAGAGAGAGTTCATCATCCTTTGACATGCATCATGCATAGAGCTACACACAATACCATTATAAGCCCCACAATGAACCTCTCAAAAGTCATCAAAGTGACAAGTAACAAGTAACACAAGGGGGTAAAGATTTATTACCTGCCTGTATAGCCCCCCTAACACGCGTTTCGCGTTAAATTCGTCTGAGGAGGGTCCACCATCAGGGGCCTTGTCCGTCGCCTCGAATTCAACCCAGTAACCCCAACAGTGGGGAAATGGGGAGAGAGGATCGTCGTCTCAACCTCAACCCAGCGCCCCCAACATTGGGGGGCCGAGGAGGGAGCAGCATGTTAGGGGAAAAGAAGTCGACCTCAACCAGGCACCCCAACAGTGGGGGGCCGAGGAGGGATCATGCCGGGAGTCTTGCCAGAGACCCACTTTTCTTCTTCTTGAAGTAAAAAAATTCAAAAAGGAAAAAAAAATTTAGGAGCACTAAAAATGTATGTGTGCCTCCTAATGACACTAAGCAAAAACTGGTTAGGACAGTGCCTGTCCAGGGGTGTATACTGCAGAGGAGGAGCCACTGTTAATCTTTTAAAGATTCTGCCTAGTGTCGCCTCCTAGTGGACAGCAGCATAACACCCATGGTCCTGTGTCCCCCAATGAGGCAAAGGAGAAACTAGTTATACAGGCAGGTCCCCAGTAGCTTCACTTACCCTGCTTTAAAGAGTAAGGCTGCGTCACATGCTGCATATTTCTGCAGGGCTTTTTTGCGCTTGCATAAATGCAGTGATACATAACGTTGGAAGCGCATTCCAGCAAAAGTTATGGCTTTTGCTGAAATGCGTTCAGACGCTGCATATTTTTGCGGACACGCTTTCACTGCAAAGCGCGTATGCACAAAGAATGACCATGTAAATTCTTGGCGCATTTTTACATGCACTTTTCCCATAAGCCACATTATAAAATGGGCTTGGAAAAAGTGTAGGTAAAAATATAAAGCGTGTAAATGCAGTTGCACTTTTTTGCGTAAAATGTGGCAAAAGGCGTGCAACTGCAAATGCGTCCAAAATACGCTACATGTGAGCGCAGCCTAACAGGTTTCAAGTATCACTCAAAAACAGCGTGTGAGAACACGAATGATTTGTCTTGCAGAAGGTTCATCCCTAGTTGGAATTTAAATCAAGTTTTTCTCTGAAACAGCATTTGCGTTTTAGAGTCAAACATATGTGGTTACATCATGCCAGTGTCTGATATATGATGCCTGTTGATCTAGCAGCCTTTATTGGCTGGGAGGTTCCCTTTAAATGGCAGTAAAGAAATTGAGAAAGGTATAAAAATAATTGTAAAAAGCAAAATAGCCTTTATATTACATGCAGGACAACAAATGGGATTGTCCTGGCCAAGCAGGTCCAGAGAAGTCAAAAAAATCTACATCTTCAGAACATACAACATGTAATGCCAGGCTATAGTAAAGTACACAGTTGGGACACAACGTAGTTTTTGCCTGTTTCCAGTCCAGGATAAAGAACCCAGACAGAACCTCTAAACCAGGGGTCTCAAACTCCAGGCCTCGAGGGCCGCACACAGTGCAGGTTTTCAGGATTTCCATAGTATTTGACAGTTAGTAATCAAATGACCAACTGTCAAATTCTAAGGAAATCCTGAAAACCTGGACTGTGTGCGGCCCTCGAGGCCTGGAGTTTGAGACCCCTGCTCTAAACAGTTATGTAATACGTAGTGGTGCGGGTCACAGCCCATATTACTGAAAATAGCAAAGCCAGACGAGACAAGGTGCAAGTAACACTACACATCATTAAAGTGCTACCTTTTGTAGGTGTGCCTGTCCAGCGACCATACCAGAGGACTGTGTGGTAGGTATACTATGCGGTAAGTGATGGGCTGGCAAGTGCTGTAGCTGCGGAGAACCTTGTTGCTCATTATTTTCCCTGTGCCAAAGAACTCGAATAAATCGATTATTTAAAACTGCTTCTGTGCTGGAAATGGCCCTCCTGGCCTCTTCATTTGTCAAGTACTGGATGAGCGCACCTTCTGGATCGCCTTGGAAAGCAACCTAAAACATAAAAGGGAAATTACCTATAAGCGATCAGCATTTAAAAGGATGTCTAGAACTTGACCTATCCCGAAGATGACCATCAATGGTAATCAGTGACTGATTGGTGGAAGTGTGACCCCTGACCCCCATGATCAGTTTGTAATCCCACCACCGCCAGCAAGAACTACTCCGTTGCGAATCTGCACAGAACAACTCCAAGAACTACAGTATATAGTGGACAGATATGCAGTACCCAGCCGCAGCCACTATACAGTTGACAAAGCTGTGCAGCTAGGAAATCAAATGGTTCTGCCCGTTGGCAGCTCCGGAAACAGCCGATCAGCGGGGTGCCTCGAGTAGTACTTCCACAGACACTGATGACCTATCCCAAGGCCAGCACAGCACAAATGATCATCTCCTATGAATGCCAGCAACCAACCATCATTCACATGAAGTGAGTCATGATAGTGACAGGGGTCATCAACTGACCTCTCGCTGTCATGACAACCCATCGGTGCCCTGAGATCATGTCACAGGGCCACCCATGGGAGCAGGGAATGGAACAATCCCCACCAGTGCGTGTTAGATTGCTCTGTCAGATTTTGACAGCAGCAGACAGATCTCCACTCTGCCTGCTGCGGTTGAGTGGGTCAAGTTGGCTGATCAGATGACATGTGCGGGTAAATATATGAGCCCATCACGTGAGCCATCATCAAAGGGAGGTAACCGACCTATGCAGTACCAATACGTCACAGGCCGTGAAAGGGTTAAAGAGCGACTGTCAAGAATATGAGTGTGCCCATTTTTATTTTATGAAACAGTGAACAGCCCACAGATTAGTACTTTGTTTTGTTGTATTAAAAAAAAAAAAAAAAAAATCAGCAAAGGTACTCCCTACTGTGCTCCAAAAGTGTCCACCTTTCAGGCAAAAGTCAGCCTTGAATTTCCAGGTTGCAAGATCCTCGCATGCAGCGCATGATCCCATATCCCTCAGTGGCTCCTCTTAGAGTTAAAGCTAGTTGGGGGACTTTTTGGCAGCTCCTGAGCATTTTTATCAATAGATATTTAGAAAAATTGCCACCCACTCTCATTAAAGAAGTACAGCCACCAACTTGAGATAGGGTGCTCTTTAATCTTGACATGCGCTTTACATAACAGCCGGTAGAACAGTCATACAAACTCCAACTATTCCCCTCAACTCCAAACTAACCCAATACAAGCATTCACTTTTTCTTTAAATTTCACAGTAGTGGTTATTGAAATCTAATTCCCCTGTTTTATACTCACCTCCTGGCGGCTCATCTTCTATTGCTGCTGCTCTGGTTAGTCTTCGGCTATTTGTGACCTGCCAGCGTGTCAAGTGTTTTATGGAACGTTTCCTATGAAAGAAGCGTTCTAGCTCTCAGAACTGAGTGACACCGAAAAAGTTGAAAAAACGCCGGTTTATGAGAATTATATCAGGGGCAGATGACTTTTACATTTAAAGTGCTACTCAAGTGCAAATAAAAAAAAAAAAAAGCTGGATAGCTACTTTAATTATTTTTAATCGCAAAAAAAATGTGACTAATGTGCATGGCCTGGGTACTGTAATGCAACTAATGGGTTCAGATAACTACATCTATTTTTGTGGAGTAACGTTCTTATTTATCAGAGCACTACTAATATATCATATTGTCTACTGCCGTTGTGAAAAATACAGACCGTTGTGAAAAATACAGACCTTTTGAAGAATGAACATTGACAGCAATTTAGTCCTTTGTATGTATGGCCAAATAATCCTGAAGCTAAATTTACCTGAATATTCACTATGGTGCCAAATTTGCTGAAGTGCTCGTTCAATTTGGTAATATTATTTAGATCCTGAGGAATTTTCCGGACTTCAAGTTTGGTATTTGTGTACTGGACCTTCTTCCCAAAACCGAGCTTGTTATGGTTGTTGTTTCCCTGCCTGGAACAGAGAAACATTATTTGATTTTGTAGAGCCGTATGAAGAAACAGCAGCTGCACCTTTCCAGCAATAAGAGGAGAACCACCACACTCACATAGATCATGTCCATTCAAGTCAGGCAGGTAGGAACACTTAGGCTAGGGCCACACTTAACAGTGCACCCACGTTAGCCGGATCACGTTACAGCAGAGCCCAGCCTGCTGTAACGCTGACCGCTAATGTCGGGTGCTTTCTATGAAAGCTGGTCCATAGAAACCTGCTGTTTACTATGGATACATTCTCAGCACTGTTTTCCTATGAATCCTGGATAAGCGCATTGCCTGGGGCGTCCTGTGACGCTGTATCCATAGTAAACAGCAGGTTTCTATGGACCAGCGCTCATAGGAAACATCCGACGTTAGCGGTCAGCGTTACAGCAGGCTGGGCTCTGCTGTAACGTCATCTGGCTAACGTGGATGACATCTTAAGTGTGGCCCTAGCCTTATTATGCAATCACATGCAGTCTCAAAAGGACCAGACCTGTCTTCATCACTTATATGAGCACCTCAGATTCAACTTTTTACAAGACACACATGGCCACATTGAGACGTCCTCATTAAGCGTCAATCTAGCTGCACAACATTAACAATACGAAACGTGCTTTAGTGTCCTTACTTGTCCATCCAGGGTTTCTTTGCAAACGGCCCATCATTATTATTTCCAAGTGCTCTTTTCCTGTCCGGCTCAACCACCACTCTGTTGAGGTTACTATTCACAGGTGTAGAAGCTGGTGGCTCCGTTTGGATAACAATATTAGCAGCTAGACATAGGATTAAAAATAAATAAATAATAATACATAGCACAAGATTCTACAAAAGTCCTCATATAGCTAATAAAAATAGGGGGAAAAAAATTGAACTATTTCTCAAGAATTTTTCATGTGTAAGGCTGCGTTCACACATTTGCGTATTTTGCTGCGCTTCTTTGCGCACGCTTTTTGCTGCGTTTTTCGGCCGCGCAAAAAAGCGCAACAAAATATGCAGGGGCTTTCACACACTGCGCTTTCTTTACCCCAGAAAGCGCAGTGATGTCACAGAGGGGAGGAAGAATCCTGCTTCCTCCTCCCCTCTGTGACAGCCCCATTAGATTTCGCAGTGTATTAATATACACTGCGAAATCTAAATTAAACAAAGGCAAGTGTATGAAAAATAAAAAAGAATCAAATACTTACCCTCCAACGTCTTTTCCCGATGTTCGGTGTACGGTTCCAAGTGAGGTGTCTTCTGCCAGGACCTATGGTGACGTCAGAGGGGCGTTCCCGGCACTGATTGGCTGCTCGCGGTCAAGACACCTCACTTGGAACCGGACACCGAACACCGGGAAAAGGCGTCGGACAGGTGAAGTATTCATTCTTTTTTATTTTTCATACACTTGCTTTTGTTTAATTTAGATTTAAAAGTGTATAGTAATACACTGTGAAGTCTAATGGGCGGCCACAGCTGTCACAGAGGGGAGGAGGAATCAGGATTCTTCCTCCCCTCTGTGACATCACAGGGAGAAAACGCAGGAGCAGCTGCGTAAAGAATGGACATCTCATTCTTACCAGCTGTCTTTCTCCCTGAAAACTCACTGCGTATTTTTACGCACTGTCTGCACGGCAAAGTGAATTTCCCATTCACTTTGCTGGCAGACACAAAACACATTGCGTATTTTGAAAAGCGCGCGTAAAAAAGCGAAGCAAAATACGCAGTGTGTGAACGCAGCCTAAATTGGAAAACAAGAGATGCTGAGGACGTTGGGTTGACCACTGGCTACCATGTCTTGTGCATGGCGGGCAGATATGGTGCCAATCCTACTTTCTACAATAATGTGTGTGCCTGAAACTTGGCTGGTGCATGACAATGTATCATTCCCTTCAAAAAGGGAATGTCAGCAAACTTAAGACTTCTCCCCACCCACCAAAAGCAAATTTATGGCTTATAGGTCCTAGAACATATAAGGTGTCAAAGAATTTCTATGCGTTCCAGTGTTCAGCATTTTTATCAATACTCAAATGTAGAGTTAAAGGGGTTGTCAGGGCTTTTTGTATAATGTATATGTGTACCTATGCTGCAAAATGGTGGCAGTTTGTAATTTACACCTTGTCAACACTTTGCAGGGTTACTTAGATATCAGCTTTTTGCGTCCGGGGGGCCTGTTTGTTTTGTTTTGGAGCTTGCATGTAAATGTATAACTGGTCGTTTACGCCTAGTCTCCTACAAACATGCCTCTGACTCCTACGGGCCCACCCCACACCCAGTCTCAGCATGCCCAGCCACCCCCTACAAGCCCTCCGCCAGTCATATGCATGGCCGCCCCACAGTCCCCACTACGCCCACCCACCCCAAACACCTATTGCACACAGCGGTCACTTCCTCTTCTGGCACAGTGTACTGAATCCGCAACTGTGTGAAGGAGATGACTTCTGAGTGAACTGAGCTGCAGATTTGACACACTGTATCAGAGGAGATGAGTATGTAATGCAGTGTGTGATCACCTCCTCCCCTGTAATCACACTGTCAATGAAGCCGATCCTCCTCTCTACCCCACCCACCCAATCTGTGACACTGGAGTAGGAAATACAGAGAGGAGGAGGAGCATGGGCTCCACTGACAGAGCGGGCGGCTGCGGAAAAGAGGAAGATTGGTTCCACTGACAGCGCAGCCACAGGGGAGGAGGTGAGCGCACACTGCATTGGACACAGTGCTCATCTCCTCCTCTGACACAGTGTGTCGAATACGCAGCTCAGTGCACTTAGCAGTCATCTCTTTCAAACAACTGCAGATTTCATACACTGTGCCAGAGGAGGAAGTGATCGCTGTGAGCAATGGGGGTGGGTTGCTATGCAGTGGTCTGGGGGAAAGAACATGCAAAGACTGGGGGAGGGTGGCGGGCCTGTAGGAGTCTAGGGAAGGTTGATTATGCAGAGACTGGAGGGATGGACCTATAGGAGTCTCGGGAAGGGGTGGGTGCGGGCATGCTGAAGTGTTGGGCGTGCTTGTAGTAGAGTGGGTGTAAATGACCAGTTATGATTTACATGTAAGCTCCAAAACAAATAGCCCTTTGGTCAGTCTCCTCCAGACGCGAAAAGCTGATATCTAGGTAACAATGCAAAATGTTGGCAGGGTATAAATAAACTGTCAACATTGCAAACTGACAACTTGCAATCTAGATACACATAGAAATTCTACAAAAGCCCGGACAAACGGGGTGACAGAGCACTTCCCGAGCTCTACTTTTCCCACCTATCACCAGTCTTTTTAGCTTGCTTGAAAACTTGCTGTCAGTGTGATGTCAGGAACCAATTGAGTTATCAATTATGCAAAACAAGCTGGTGCTGGACAGGGCAAGAACCTTCACCCCTGAGCGATTTTCCGTTTTTCGCTCCCCTTCTTCCAAAAGCTATAACTTTTTTATTTTTCTGGCAATTTAGACATATGAGGGCTTGTTTTCTGTTGGTTGAGTTTTACTTCCGGGTGACAATTACCATAGTGTACAGGAAAAATGGGAAAAAATTCCAAGTGCGGAAGAATTGCAAAAACAGGGATTTTTGTGTACTCACCGTAAAATCCTTTTCTCCGAGTTCATCATTGGGGGACACAGGACCATGGGTGTATGCTTTTCTGCCACTAGGAGGCGACACTAAGTAAGCTAAAATTGAAGTCCACCTCCCTGCAGTACACACACATCCATAGGCATAGCAGGTGATAAAGCAATAAAGGTACAATAGGCGTAAGCCAAAGATCTGTGTATAGTAATGAAATTTAACAGGATGGGTGCTGTGTCCCCCAATGATGAACTCTGAAAAAAGGATTTTATGGTGAGTACACAAAAATCCATGTTTCTCCTTCGCATCATTGGGGGACACCGGGCCATGGGACGTTCTAAAGCAGTCCCTGGATGGGATTAGCCGAGTAGCGGTCAAGCATCATGCGCCAGCCGCTTACAGATGTGCGACTGCCGCAAGATTTTTCTTTCTAGGCTTGCGTCCACAAGGGCCTGGGTGTGACTGTTGTAGTGTTTGGTGAAGGTATGTAGGCTAGACCAGGTTGCAGCCTTGCAAACCTGAGTTGCCGAGGCTGGTGTCAAATGGCCCATGAGTTGCCCACTGATCGAGTTGAGTGAGCCTTGATTGGTGTGTTTTTGACGTGGTAGGACTCATGGATTGCTGAGCGAATCCACCTTGCCAATGTCGATTTTGACGCCGGCATCCCTTTCTTAGGTCTTTCGGGGATGACAAACAGTGTTTCAGTTTTATGGAACGAGGCTGTTCATGAGATGTAGCGTCTGAGGGCCCTTTCCAGGTTTAGGTTATGAAGCTACTTTTCGTAGCGGTGTACAGGAGCTGGGCAAAGTGAAGGTAGGACAATGTCCTCATTGAGGTTGAAGTGGGACACGACCCTAGGCAAGAAGGACGGTGCTGGACGAAGGACAACCTTATCCTTGTGGAAGACTACGAAGGGAGGGAGACAGGATAAGGCGGCTAGTTCTGACACGCACCTAATTGATGTGATTGCGACTAGGAAAGCAACTTTCCATGAGAGGTGCGGTAAGGACATTTCTTGCAGTGGTTCGAGGGGGCACCCAGGACTAAGTTTAGGTCCCAGACGGCTACGGCTGCCGTGTAGGGGGGCCGCGTGTGAGAGACCCCTTGGATGAACGTTTTGACTTGTGGTTTGGTAGCAATCCTGCGTTGGAACAGAACGCTAAGGGTCGTTATTTGGCTCTTGACGGAGCTGAGAGCTAGGCCAGAGTTAAGGCCGGTCTAAAGAAACTCCAAGATTGTAGGGATGGAAAAGAGGAGTGAGTTACAGCTGTGGTCTTTGCACCACTGGAAAAATATCTTCCAGGTACGGAAGGATGTTGATTTGCGGGAGGATGAATACAGGAGGATGTTGGTTTGCGAGCATTAACCATAGTGGTTATGACCTCAGGGGAGAAACCTGCCTGGGTCAGGATCCAGGATTCAATTGCCACGCCATTAAAGACAGGGCCCCCGAGTTCTGGTGGTAAATGGGGCCCAGGGATAGTAGATCCGGTCGGTTTGGAAGTGGCCAGGGTGCGTCATCGAGGAGCTGCACGAGCTCTGCATAAATACCACGCTCGTCGCGGCCAGTCTGGGGCAATTAGTATTACCTGAACTCCTTCTGCTTTGATCTTACTGATCACTCGCAGGATCAGCGGCAGCAGGGATGGAAGATGTACGGGAGATTGAATTGGCGCCAAGGGAGGAATAGCAAGTCCACTCCCAGTGTTAAGGGGTCCTGGGACCTGGCTACAAAGATCGGGACATTTGCATTCACTCTTGATGCCATGAGGTCTATGTGGGGGGGGTTCACCAGCTCCGACAGATCTGTAGAAAAACTTCTGGATGCAGGGACCATTCTCTGAGGCCAGACCCTGGCAGCTTACAAAGTTTGCTGCCCAGTTGTCCACTCCCGGGATGTGGACTGCTGATATGATTGACTTTGTTTTTTCGCACCAGTGTAGGATATGTTCTACCTCGCGCATTCCCGCTTTGCTGCATGTTGATGATTGATGTACGCCACAGCACTGCCGTTGCTTTGTCTGATTGAATGCGAATGGGGCGGCCAGCTAAGAGGTGGTGACAGTGTTGGAGTGCTAAGCGTATTGCCCGTAGCTCCAGGGGCGCCCAGCGGCCTTGGGCCGTGTGCTGGCGATAGAGGGCCCCCAGTCAAGCAGGGTGGAGTGTGTGGTTACGACTAGCAACTGAACTGGGAGAAAGCATCTCCCCTGTGTTAGAAAAGATGGCCATGTCCACCAGATTAGAGACTTTTTGACCGACGTGGAAAGGCGGTGCCTGCGGTCGAGACTGAAGGGGCTTTTGTCCCAAGCTAAGAGGAGGGCCAGCTGTAAGGGTCGGAAGTGAAGCTGATCGAAGGGGACTCCACTGCAGCTACCATTTGCCCCAGAAGTCCCATGCCGAAGCGGATGGATTGAGGTAGACGACTGCACAGAGTGTGAACTCCTTTGCAATCGTCGTGACCTTGTCTTAGGGAAGTACGACTAGCCGTTGTGCGGTGTCGAATGTCATCCCTAAGAAGGTTATTGTTTGGGCAGGCATTGGGGATGATTTGTCTAGGTTTATGAGCCACCCTAGACGGGAGAGCGTGTCTACTGTTATTCGAACGCTTTGAGACATGATTGGAAGGAAGACCCTTTGATTAGCATGTCGTCCAGGTAGGGGGTACGACCACTGCCCGTGAATGGAGGATAGTCATGACGGCAGCCATGACTTTTGTGAAGACTCTGGGTGCGATTGTGAGGCCAAAAGGTAGTGCGACGAATTGGAAGTGTTGTTTTTGAACGGAGAAGCGCAGATACTTTTGGCATGGGGGAAAATCAGGGATTTTTGTGTACTCACCGTAAAATCCTTTTCTCCTAGCTCATCACTGCTTTACTGCCACTAGGAGGCGACACTAAGTAGAGATTAAAATTGAGCCCTCCTTCTTGCAGTATACACCCGTACGTGGGCGTAGATATTCAATTTAGTACTAAAGCGGTAGGAGAGCTGGTAATAAAGGTACGAATGGTGTATGGTACGATACTGTACCAGTTAGGTACGCGTAGCCTATGGCGGTGTACTGTGAATGTAGATGCGTTACAGGGTGGGTGCTGTGCCCCCCAATGATGAGCTAGGAGAAAAGGATTTTACGGTGAGTACACAAAAATCCCTGTTTCTCCTTCGCATCATTGGGGGACACAGGACCATGGGATGTCCTAAAGCAGTCCCTGGGTGGGAATTGAAGAATGGTGGTCGAGCATCTGCGCTAGCTGCTTACAGATGCGTGACCGCTGCCTGCAGGATCTTTCTACCTAGGCTTGGGTGTGGATGTTGTAGTGTTTGGTGAAGGTATGTAGGCTGGACCAGGTTGCGGCTTTGCAGACCTGAGCCGCCGTTGCTTGGTGGCGAATGGCCCATGAGGCGCCCACTGACCGAGTCGAGTTTGCCTTGATTCCTTCTGGGACTGGAATTCCTTTGCTGCGGTAAGCTTCCTGGATCGTGGAGTGGATCCATCGCGCTAATGTGGACTTGGCGGCAGCCATTCCCTTTCTAGGACCGTGTGGTATGATGAACAGCGTTTGTTTTGAGGAATGGGGCTGTTCGGGAGATGTAGTGTCTGAGGGTCCTTACCAGGTCCAGGGTATGGAGCTGCTTTTCGACCCTGTGTGTTGGAGTTGGGCAGAAGGACGGGAGGACGATGTCTTCGTTAAGGTGGAATTGGGACACTACTTTGGGCAAGAAAGATGGAGAAGGATGGAAGACTACTTTATCCTTATGGAAGGATAGGTAGGGGGGCCTACAGGATAAGGCGGCCAGCTCGAACACGCGCCTAATAGATGTGATAGAGACAAGGAAGGCGACCTTGTACGAGAGATGGGCTAGAGGGACCTCTTTCAAGGGTTCGAACGGCGTGTCTTGGAGGACATCAAGAACTAGGTTTAAGTCCCAGACAGCCACGGGCGTCCTGTAGGGGGGTCGTGTGTGGGAGACTCCTTGGATGAATATTTTGACCTGTGACGTGGACGCAATCTTGCGTTGAAAAAGGACACTTAAGGCCGAAATTTGGCCTTTGATGGAGTTTGGTGCTAGACCTGCGTCGAGGCCGTTCTGAAGAAACTCTAGGATCAAGGGGATGGAGAAAAGGAGTGGGTTACGGTCTTCGCACCACTTGAAGTAGGTTTTCCAGGTGCAGTAGTAGATGTGTGAGGACGTTTGTTTTCGGGCATTGACCATGGTGGTTATGACCTCTGGTGTAAACCCTGCTTGGGTCAGGATCCAGGATTCAATCGCCATGCCGTTAAAAACAGGGCTCCCGAGCTCTGGTGGTAGAAGGGGCCCTGGGATAGGAGGTCTGGCCTGTTTGGGAGTGGCCAGGGCGCATCGGTGAGTAGTTGTACGAGCTCTGCGTACCATGGCCGCTGTGGCCAGTCCGGGGTGATGAGGATTACATGTGCCCTTTCCGCCTTGGCTTTTCTGATCACTCGAGGGATTAGAGGGAGTGGCGGGAAGATGTACGAGAGTTGGAATTGGCGCCAAGGTAGGACTAGAGAGTCCACTCCTGGGGCCAATGGGTCCCGGGATCTGGCCACAAACGCCGGGACTTTTGCATTCATTCTTGATGCCATGAGGTACACGTCGGGAGTTCCCCAACGTCGGCAGATTTGGTGGAAGACTTCCGGGTGTAGGGACCATTCTCCATTTTGCCTAGAACTATCATGGCAAAGCGGATGGACTGGGGGGAGCGGATGCGAAGAACCTGGACGCCTTTTCGAATTGCTGTGGCCTGGTCTTGAGGGTATATGATTAACCCTCTTGCGGTGTCTAGGGTCATCCTGAGGATGTTGATTGTTTGAGCCGTCTTTGGGGATGATTTTTCTAGGTTTATGAGCCATCCTAGCCGGGTGAGAGTGTCCATCGTGATTGTGACGCTGTCGAGGCATGCCTGGAAGGATGGGCCTTTGATCAGCAGATCGTCTAGGTACGGAAGGACGACAACTGCTCGTGAGTGGAGGATGGTCATGACAGCCACCATGACCTTTGTGAAGACTCTGGGTGCAGTTGCTAAGCCGAAGGGTAGGGCGACGAATTGGAAGTGGCATTTTTGTACCGCTAACCGCAGGTATCTTTGGTGGGAAGGGAAAACGGGAATGTGGAGATATGCATCTTGTATGTCGATAGTTGCAAGGAATTCTCCCTTTTCTAAGGACGCGATTACTGAGCGTAGGGATTCCATTCTGAACACTAGGTTTTTTACAAATTTGTTGAGAAGTTTGAGGTCCAGGATGGGACACACTGATCCGTCGTTTTTCGGGACGACGAACAGATTTGAGGAGCAGCAGTACCTTTTGGTATTGGTTTTATGACGCCGGTTTTGAGCAGAGAATTGATGGCCTCGAGGAATGGTCGGGCGTTTCCCTTTGGGGGGTGCGATAGGAAAAAGCGATTTGGGGGGTCGGGATGTGAATACTATCTTGTAGCCGGACAACACCAGTTCTCTGACCCAATTGTCGACATTGAGCCATGAGTGGCGGAAGAGCTGAAGGCGCCTGCCTGTTATGCTGGTGCCGGCGAGCGGTTGAGGTGGGAAGTCATGCATTAAGTCTTTGTGGTTTTCCACCCTTAGGGCGAGTTAGTTTAGGACGGGCTTTCCATGTTTGGTTGGTCTTAAAGGAGTGTGGGTAGCCGTTGGCCCCGCGGGTCGGCCGACCTGCGTTTGTATTGGCATTAGAGGTGGACCCCTTGGTGTTCCTTGGGAAGCTTGAGTGTGGCTGTGGGCGGCGAAAAGGCAGCTTGAACCTCTGCTGGGGGAGGAACTTGCTTTTGCCTCCTGTAGTTTCAGAAATGAGTTGGTCGAGCTTTTCACCGAATAGGCTCCCTCCCTGATATGATAGGTTTATGAGTAATCTTTTTGATGTTGAATCAGCGTGCCAGCCCCTAAGCCACAGGGTTCGACGCATGGAAATGGCGTTTGCTGCTGCCAGTGCAACGCAGTTGGCTGCGTCTGTGGATGCCAACAGGATGTACTGCTGTGCTTTTGCCAGAAGATCGAGTTGGTCTGCCAGGTTCTGGTCGGGGTCTTGTAGGGTCTGTTGCATGTCCTGGATCCAGGATCCCGCTGCTTTGGCTACCCATGCTAAAGTGAAAAGGGGAGAGAGAGACGCTCCTGAGGCCACAAAAATTGAGCGCGCTAGACTGTCAAGCTGGCGGTCGTTGTGGTCTTTGATTGACGAGCTATCTGAGATAGTAAGTAGGGTTTTGTTAGCTAGCCGCGACACTGAGGGGTATACAGTTGGCGATTCAGCCCATTTTTTGTGTTGGTCTGGGGCAAAGGGATATTTGGCTTCGATGGCCTTGCGGCCTGCGAAGCGTTTGTCGGACCGGTCCCAGTATCGTTGGACTAAGCCGTCAAACTCCTTATGGTTAGAGAAGACGCGGCGAGGGTGCTTAGTCTTTGTGAACAAGAAGCTGCGCTCTGGCGTGGTGACGCGCTCGTACTTGATGTTCATTGTCGTGTTAACAGCTTCGATGAGGCTGTCAACCAATGTCTGGATGTCCGTGGTCTCACTCTCGTAGGGTGTGTCTGGGTCTGATAGTTCTCCCTCGGAGCGTGAATCGTACCGGTGATGAGGTAAAGGGGAGCGAGACCTGTCACTTGATGAAGTATTTGGAGATTGTCCCTGGGACGGGCTGGTATTAGTCAGCCTTATAGCGGTTAGGGGGGGCTGAAGGCTGGGACGGTTCCCTGCTGGAGTGGGAGCGGTGACGTTTATGGGCACTGGTTTCGTGAGGCTCAGGACGGGTCTGCAACATTTGGACTATGGAGTCCAGCCGTTGTGACAATACTATTCCCTATGGAGGGATGTCAGGCACACTGGGCCCTGTGTCAGTGGTAGCCTCAGTGGGATTTTCAGGTTCACAGTTCTTACAAAATTGTGATGTATGCTTGTGCGGGAGCGGGGTCTGGCAGCTGGTGCATGATGCCTTATTCCCTGCGCTGCTTTTGCTTTTGTCCTTGGACGGTTTGGGATCTGCCATTGCGTACCAAATTAATGTCAGCGATGGCACTGCAGTGTACTAACCAGCTGTTGTGAGGGCAGGGGTGGATATCTGCAGGAAAGAAAGTCTCCTATGGAGCTTACCCGGATCTTGTGTCCCCTGCTGTCGTCCGTGAGGTGCTGAGGTCTTTCCCTTGAAGAGGCACCGGAACAAAAAGGACTGTGACCTGAAAGTGTCCCTGGGTGATGGCATGGTGCCCTCTGAGTGTCGGTGGCCTACGCCTTCCCCCTGTCCTGCAGGGTGATGGCATGGTGCCCTCTGGGTGACGGTGGCCTGTGCATCCCCCTGTCTTGCAAGGGGATGCTCTTGTGCCTCGTGGCTGGTGACTGTCAGGAGAGCGTGGTCCTTTTATGAGGATCCGTCCCTGCAAGAGCAGCCCTCGGGTTCCTGTACAAAGTGTAATCAGATGTAAAAGTGATAAATTGATAATAAAGGGTATTGTGGTCTGAGTTACAGACCGCATGTGCCTCCTGCGACACTAAGCTAAAAACTGAATATCTATGCCCACTTACGGGTGTATACTGCAAGAAGGAGGGCTCAATTTTAATCTCTACTTAGTGTCGCCTCCTAGCGGCAGAAAAGCATACACCCATGGTCCTGTGTCCCCCAATTATGTGAAGGAGAAATGGGGATGTGGAAGTATGCGTCCTGAATGTCGATAGTTGCTAAGAATTCCCCTTTTTCCATTGATGTGATTACTGAGCGTAGGGATTCCATTCTGAATTGTCAGTCTCTCACAAATTTGTTGAGAAGTTTGAGGTCCAAGATGGGGCGTACTGTTCTGCCCTTTTATGGCACGACGAACGGATTTGAGTAGTAATCTTTGAACTTTTCGTTCTCCACTACATGTACTATGACCCCGGCTTTGAGTAGTGAATTGATAGCTTCGAAGAACGGGCACGTTTGGCTTGGCGGGACACGAGAGGAAAAAGCGAGTTGGGGGCCGGGATGAGAATTCTATTTTGTAACTTGATGACAGTAGTTCTCTGTGTACGACAGTGAGTCACAAGTAGCGGAAGTATAGGACGCGTCTGACTATTGTGTTGGTATCGATCAGTTTGGTGGAGTCAAGCGTTGAATCTTTGAGGTCTCATGCCTTAACCCGGGTTTGTTTAGGGCGACTTTTCCAGGTGGAGATGGTTTTCAACGGGAAGGGGGCATTTCTACCCCAGCAGGTGGTCCGCCCTGCGCTTGTGTTAGAGGTTGAGGTGGGCCGTCCCGGTATCCCGTGGGTGGTGTGGGATTATAATTGTGGCTGTGGGCAGAGAAAGGGCGATGCTGGGGGAGGAATTTACTTTCTCTCCCCGTGGCTTCGAAGAGGAGTTGGTCAAGTTTTTCCCCGAATAGGCGACCTCCATGGTAAGTTTGTGAGCGATCACTTAGATGAGCTGTCCGCGTGCCAGCCTCGGAGCCAAACAGGAGCTGACTGGGGATTCAAACTCCAGGTGGCAGATTTGTTATGCCAGCCCTTAGCTGAGGGAGGTGCTGTCAGAGATTTTTGGTAATCCGGTGGGGTGGGGGGGTGCTATCAGACTATCGCCGGTCACTCACTGTGCCGTCTCTGCCGCAAGCCGCTGCGCCTCCAGTGCTTTCACAATGCCAGCGGAAGGCACCGCCGGCCCATTTGTGTGGGGGAGGGGGCGGCCCTAGATGAGGCGTATATCACCAGCCCAGGGGGCACTTGCCCCCCTGCCACCTGGGCCAGTCCGCCCCTGAAGCCAAAGAGTTTGGCGCATGGAGACGGCGTTCGCCGCTGCCAATACGGAAGAGTTGGTTGTGTCTATGGACACGAGTAAGAAGTATTTAACGGCCATTGAGAGTTGGTCGAGGTCATTTGCGTCTTGAGAGGGGGTGGGGGTCTTGTAATAATGTGCGTAGGGAATGTATCCAGGACGCCATTGTTTTTGCGACCCACGCCATAGCGAACGAGGGTGAGAGGGATGGTCCTGAGGCTTCAAAGACAGAGCGTGCCATCTAATTGTTGGTCGTTTAGGTCCTTAATAGACGAGCTGTCAGAGTGTGAGCAGGGTTTTTTTTTTTTTTTTGAACCATCATTTTTATTGAAAGTTTTTACATGTAGTTAACAAAGAAAACGTCTAAGCAGGTACAATGTACAGTATCTCACAACAATGACAAAACAAGAGAAATAAACAGTGCACCTAGAACTAAATACTAATAGAAAATAAGTCACTCAAATCTGGTGCTCTGCCCGCTAAACCATAGAGTGAAAATACTAAATTATATTATATTACTCTATTACTCGAACCCTCATATCAGAGAAAATATAAAATACACAACCATAGATCAAAATAAGAAAGTTCTAAAAAACAATAGAATAATATAGAACCTACCCCCTCCTCCCCACCTCCCTTTTTGAATTGCCTGAGCCCTAACAGCTTGAATCAGCAGTTTTAGAAATATAGGTATATCTAGCTCACATGCCACATCTTAATTTACCCAGAGTGCCTTTTAGGTCTTCCAGTGAGTACCATTCTGTAGTTTTATATGGGGTCATAAAGAGTTCTATTTCCGATACCGAAAGGTTTTTCTCTATGAACGGTTTCCATTTGAGGAAGAATTTATTGGCCAAATTAGTTGGGTTTCTGAGCGTCTCCCCCGATTCCATCATCAAGGATTTTTTAAGGGTGTTAAGTACCAGCTCCATCGCCGGCGTGAAACCGTCAAGCCAGCGCTGGAGAACCAATCTTTTCGCCACTATAGCTATCGAATGGAATAATATGTGAGGCGGCCCTGTCCTCTCGTTATCGCCCGAATAGTGGAACAGCCACAACATCGGGACAGATCTGCGTTCCTTAGGGTATAAGTCTAATGCCAACTCCCCCACTCAATCCCAGTATTTCTTCGATTCAGGACAAGACCAAATCCCATGTTCCAAGTCAGTAATATGCTCTTTACATTTGGGGCAGTGTACTAATCTATCTTGGTTAGTCAGAGAGGGTGGAATATTAAATCCCTGTATAGTGCCGTGTATGAGTCTATATTGGGAGTCTCTCCATTTTTCATTGATAATGGTTTTCCTGACTGTGTCCCAACCCTCCAGTATTTTCTGGACCAGGTCAGGATCGTCTACATGTTTCCTCCACTTATTGAATAATTTGCAGTTGGTAGCAGGACTGAAAATGTGTCGTAGTTTCTCATAAAGGGAGGATATAGACAATCTTCCAACCTCATTCCCACCAAGTCTTCCCACACTGAGTTGTCTAATTCTCCAGAGACATCACATAAACGGGACACAAGGTGGTGACGCAACTGTAAGTATTGTAGCATGCGAGTCTCGGGAAGGTCGTATTTAGATAGGATTTCCCAGCCCGTCAACCACCTCTTCTCCCGCTTGTGCATGAGATCCCCCAGAACTCCAACAACTCTCGCTCTCCAGACCCGGAAAATTGCATTGTCTCGCCCTTGCGAGAAAGCAGGGCAGGCCCAAGGGGATAGTCTCTTAGATATTTTCCATGAAAGGTTAAGTTTTTCCTGACTGCCTTCCACGTCACCACCGTGTCCCTGCAAATTGTCGATTGTTTAATGTTTGGTGGCAGTTCCGAAAGTGAAGAATGTAAGAGGGCAGACAGTTTCCAGGGTCTCGCCCACTCCCCCTCCAGACCTATATCAGAGAATTTGGAAGTGTCATTTATCCAGTCCAGGACATTTCTCATGACGCACGCTAAGTTGTAACCCCTGATGTCTGGAGCCCGGAGCCCCCCTCCTCCCGTGCTTTCATTAGGGTAGAAAGAGCCATTCTTGCCTTTATACCCCCCCACAGGAATCTCGAGAAGGCAGCATTCAGTCTCTTAATGTCCGTATGCTTTAATATGGGACATCAACATGGGAATCGTCTGAAGCGGGTACAGCAGCCTCGCGAAGCTAATAATCTTAAGAAGATGACAGCGACCAAGCAATGAAAGTGGCAGGTTTTTCCAACCCCTGAGTTCTTTTTCAATGTTGTCTATTATCAGAGCATAATTAACCCCTTCAGGACTCAGCCTATTTTGACCCTAAAGACCTTGGCCTTTTTTGCAATTCTGACCACTCTCCCTTTATGAGGTTATAACTCGGGAAAGCTTCAACGGATCCTAGCGATTCTGAGATTGTTTTTTCGTGACATATTGGGCTTCATGCTAGTATTAAATTTAAGTCGATAATTTTTGCGTTTATTTGTGAAAAAATCAAAAATATGGCAAAAATTTTGAAAATTTCACAATTTTCATATTTTTTATTTTTTTTTTCTGATAAACAAGAGAGATATGTGACAGAAAAAAGTTATTAAATAATATTTTCCACATGTCTACTTCACATCAGCACAATTTTGTAAAAAAAAATTTTTTTTGTTAGGACGTTATAAGGGTTCAAAGTTCATGAGCAATTTTTCATTTTTCAACCAAAATTTACAAAGCCATTTTTTTTAGTGACCACATCACATTTGAAGTCCTTTTGAGGGGTGTACATGACAGAAAACATCCAAAAGTGACACTATTCCAAAAACTGCACCCCTCCAGCTACTCAAAACTACATTCAAGAAGATTATTAACCCTTCAGGTGCTTCACAGAAACTAATGCAAAGTGGAAACAAAAAATGGATATTTTAATTTTTTTTATCAAAAATGTTCTTTTAGCCTCAATTCTTTCATTTTCACATGGGCAACAGGATAAAATGGATCTTAAAATGTGTTTTGCAAATTCTCCCGAGTACATCGATACCTCATATGTGGTCATAAACCACTGTTTGGGCGCACGGCAGGGCTCAGAAGTGAAGGAGCACAATTTGAATTTTGGAGCTAATTTTAGATTCAAAAAGTGAAATTGCGCTCCTTCCCTTCTGACCCCTGCCGTGCGCCCAAACAGTGGTTTATGACCACATATGAGGTATCGGTGTACTCAGGAGAAATTGCCCAACAAATTTTAGAATGAATTTTATGCTGTTGCCATGTGAAAACAAACAAATTTAGGCTAAAAGAAAATTTTTGTGAAAAAAAAGGTACTATTTCATTTTCACAGATCAATTTGTAAAGCACCTGGGGGTTCAATATGCTCACTACCCATCTAGATATGTTCCCTGGGGGGTCTAGTTTCCAAAATGGGGTCACTTGTGCGGGAGCTCCAATATTTAGGCACACAGGGGCTCTCCAAACGCGACATGGTGTCCGCTAACAATTTGAATAAAAATCAGCTCAAATTGTTAGCTGTAACCATGTTGTGTTTAGTGAGCCCCTGTGTGCCTAAACATTGGGGCTCCCCCACAAGTGACCCCATTTTGGAAACTAGACCCCCCAAGGAACGTATCTAGATGCATAGTGAGCACTTTGAACCCCCAGGTGCTTCACAAATTCATCCATAAAAATGAAAAAGCACTTTTTTTTTCCACCAAAATTTTATTTTTTCATTATTATGGATGAATTTGTGAAGCACCTGGGGGTTGAAAGTGCTCACTATGCATCTAGATACGTTCCTTTGGGGGTCTAGTTTTCAAAATGGGGTCACTTGTGGGGGAGCTCCAATGTGGAGACGCACAGGGGCTCTCCAAACGCGACATGGTGTCCGCTAACAATATGAATGCAAAATGAGCTCAAATTGTTAGCGGACACCATGTTGCGTTTGGAGAGCCCCTGTGCGTCTCCACATAGGAGCTCCTCCACAAGTGACCCCATTTTGGAAACTAGACCCCCCACGGAACATATCTAGATGCATAGTGAGCACTTTCAACCCCCAGGTGCTTCACAAATTCATCCGTAAAAATTAAAAAGTACTTTTATTTCCACAAAAATTTTCTTTTTTCATTTTTACAGATTATTTTGTGAAGCACTGGGGTGTTCAAAATGCTCACCACCCATCTAGATAAGTTCCCTGGGGGGTCTAGTTTCCAAAATGGGATCACTTATAGAGGAGCTCCAATGTTTAGGCACACAGGGGCTCTCCAAACGTGACATGATGTCCGCTAACAATTTGAGCTGATTTCCATTCAAATTGTTAACGGACACCATGTCGCGTTTGGAGAGCCCCTGTGTGCCTAAACATTGGAGCTCCCCCACAAGTGACCCCACTTTGGAAACTAGACCCCCAAGGAACGTATCTAGATGCATAGTGAGCACTTTCAACCCCAGGTGCTTCACAAATTGATCCATAATAATGAAAAAGTACTTTTTTTTCCACAAAAATTTTTTTTTTTCATTAATTTGTGAAGCACCTGGGGGTTCAATATGCTCACAACCCATCTAGATAAGTTCCCGGGGGGGCTCTAGTTTCCAAAATGGGGTCACTTGTGGGGGAGCTCTAATGTTTAGGCACACAGGGGCTCTCCAAACGCGACATGGTGTCCGCTAACAATTTGAGCTGATTTTCCATTCAAATTGTTAGCGGGACACCATGTCGCGTTTGGAGAGCCCCTGTGTGCTTAAACATTGAAGCTCCCCCACAAGTGAACCCATTTTGGAAACTAGAGCTCCCAGGAAACTTATCTAGATGGGTGGTGAGCATTTTGAACCCCCAGGTGCTTCACAAATTCATCCGTAAAAATAAAAAAGTACTTTTATTTCCACAAACATTTTCTTTTTTCATTTTTACAGATTAATTTGTGAAGCACTGGGGCATTCAAAATGCTCACCACCCATCTAGATAAGTTTCCTGGGAGCTCTAGTTTCCAAAATGGGGTCACTTGTGGGGGAGCTTCAATGTTTAAGCACACAGGGGCTCTCCAAACGCGACATGGTGTCCGCTAACAATTTGAATGGAAAATCAGCTCAAATTGTTAGCGAACACCATGTCACGTTTAGAGAGCCCCTGTGTGCCTAAACATTGGAGCTCCCCCACAAGTGAGCACATTTTGGAAACTAGACCCCCCAAGGAATGTATCTAGATGCATAGTGAGCACTTTGAACCCCCAGGTGCTTCACAAATTGATCCGTAAAAATGAAAAAGTACTTTGTTTCCACAAAAAATTTATTTTTTCATTTTTACGGATCAATTTGTGAAGCACCTGGGGGTTCAAAGTGCTCACTATGCATCTAGATACGTTCCTTGGGGGGTCTAGTTTCCAAAATATAGTCACTTGTGGGGGAGCTCCAATGTTTAGGCACACAGGGGCTCTCCATACGCGACATGGTGTCCGCTAACAATTGGAACGGTTAGCAGACACCATGTTGCATATGGAGAGCCGCTGTGTGACTAAACATTAGAGCTCCCCCACAAGTGACCACATTTTGGAAACTAGACCCCCCAAGGAATGTATCTAGATGCATAGTGAGCACTTTGAACCCCCAGGTGCTTCACAAATTGATCCGTAAAAATGAAAAAATAATTTTTTTGTGGAAAAAAAGTGTACTTTTTTATATTTATGGATTAATTTGTGAACCGCTTGGGGGTTCAAGTGCTCACTATGCATCTAGATACGTTCCTTGGGGGGTGTAGTTTCCAAAATGGGGTCACTTGTGGGGGAGCTCCAATGTTTAGGCACGCAGGGGCTCTCTATACGCGACATGGTGTCTGCTAACAACTGGAATTGTTAGCGGACTCCATGTCGCGTATGGAGAACCCCTCTGTGCCACTAGCATTGCCACCAGCACAAGGGCAACTGGAAGAGTTGGTGTACAGCACCAGAAAATGGCACCTCTAATGTGCTATTTTCTGGGGTGGCTGTGGGTTGCAATTTGCAGCGTGGGGGGGCCACAACATTTGGGTCTCTCCACGATGAGGATTGCAGCCCCCCAACTGCCAAGTTGTACCTGGCTGACATCCAAAAATAAGGCAAAGCTCCTTATCATTTTATTGGTAGAAGTAAAAAAAAAAAAAATGGCATGGGGCTCCGCCATATTTTTGGTCCAGCCAGGAACAACTTGCCAGCTACGGACTGCCACCAGCCCCCAGCTGCTTCGTCATACCTGGCTGGAACCAAAAATACAGCGAAGCCCATTTTTTTTTTATTTCTAGAATTATTTCTAGAAAAAAATGACATAGGGCTCCGCCATATTTTTGGTCCAGCCAGGTACAATTTGGCAGCTAGGGACTGGCACCCACCCCAAGCTGCTTCGTCATACCTGCTGTACCAAAATACAGCGAAGCCCATTTTTTTTTTTAATTTCTAGAACTAATTCTAGAAAAATTTACGTGGGGCTCCGCCATATTTTTGGTCCAGCCAGGTACAACTAGGCAGCTGGGGACTGGAATCCTCAGCATAGAGAGGCCCAAGCGTTCTGGGCCCCCCATGCTGCGAATTGCAGCCGCAGCCGCCCCAGAAAATGGCGCATTCGTTGAAGCGCCATTTTCTGGCGCTGTACCAACGCTCTTCCAGTTGCCCTGGTGGCGGTGGAGCTTTTTATTGGCAGCTGGCACTAAGCCCGAGATTCATAATATAGGGCCAATGTTAGACCCGCCATTAGGAATCTCTGGTAAATAGTCAGAAAATACACACAGAGAAAAATCTTTTTATTTGAAAAAAAAACACAAACAAAATTCGGACTCCATCTTTATTATAAAGATCTGACGTAGTCCACAACGAAGGTCCCACGACGCTCGATCGCCTCCGATGTAGTCCACAACTAAGGTCCCACGACGCTCGATCGCCTCCGACGTAGTCCACAATGAAGGTCCCACGACGCTCGATCGCCTCTGCTCAATCCACAGAGACTGCAGCAAGGGATCAAGTGTCCTCTTCCTACAGCCTCTAGGGTCACAGTTATGGTGCACTGTATGACAATGATCTGTCATACAATGCACCATGACTATGATCCCAGAGACTACAAGAGGACACTTGATCCCTTGTTGCACCCATCCATCCACCTATGCACCCATCATCTACGCACGCACACATCCACGCACACACACATCCACGCACGCTGACATTCACGCATGCACACATCCACTGACGCACGCTGACATCCACCACCCTGACATCCACGCATGCACACATCCGACACATGCACACATCCACGCACGCTGGAATTCACGCACATCCACATACACACATCCACGCATGCCACACACATCCACGCACGCTGTCATCCACGCATGCACACATCCACGGACGCATGCACACATCCACGCACGCTGACATCCATGCACGCTGACATCCACGCATGCACTCATCCACGGACGCACACACACATCCACGCACGCTGACATTCACGCACAGCTGACATCCACGCAGGCACACATCCACGGACGCACGCTGACATCCACACACCCTGACATCCATGCACGCTGACATCCACGGACGCACGCACACATCCACGCACGCTGGAATTCATGCACATCCACGCACGCACACATCCTCGGACACACACACACATCCACAGACGCACGCACACATCCACGCAATACATCCACATACGCATATCCACGCACGCATCCACGTACGCACACATGCACGGACACACTAACACACATCCACGGATGCACACATGCACGGACACACTAACACACATCCACAGACGCACGCACACATCCATCCATCTATTCATTCATTCATTCATACTTACCCATGAGGAGGAGGAGCTGCTGAGAGGAGGAGGGGCCACACCGCAGCTGCATCGGAGGCCGGCGGGCTGCTCCAGAATGGGTGAGTGGGGCTAGAGGTGGGGGGTTAGGCAGGGGTGGGTGAGTGAGCAGGGGAAGGTGGGGGGGGGATGAGCAGGGGAAGAGGGGGCATGAGCAGGGGGAGAGGAGGTTGTGCAGGCTGACCGGCGGGCGCCTGAGCCCGCCGGCACTGCAGTACAGAAGGAGGAGGGCGGGTGGATCGCGGGGACGCGGGGGGGAGCAGGCCGGACACAAGGGGGGCTGGAGGTAGGGGGACAAGACACAGGAGGGGCTGGAGGAGGAAGGGGGCAGGGGCGCACAGAGGAATGACGGCGGCTGCGGTGCAGCTGGCAGAAAAAGATGATCGGAGGGGCGGGGGGGACCGATAGGCGGGAAGGGGGGGCCCTAATGCTTCCTGGAGCTGGAGGGGCTGAGTAGGGGGAGGGCAACCAGCCGATCCGCCCGTTTCAGATCTGATTGGAGAGCTCCAATCAGATCTGGGAGGAGGGAATCGCTGTGATTTCTCAGATCTGCAGTTTCAGTTTTAAACTGCAGATCGGAGGGGCCCTGGGCACGGGGGGGTTAATCCACCCCCCGTGGGTTTAACTTCAGGTTGTCACCTTGCAGTAGCAACGGTGACACCTGAGTTAACCCGCTCACACGCGCCGCAGGAGCGCGATCATTTCATGGCCCACCGTTTGGGCCAAGGGTCGGGAATGAACTTGTTTTCATGGCCCAAACGGTGGGCCAAGGGTCGGGAAGGGGTTAAGTTTATATATTAGTCCCGGCGATCTGGCCAGTTGAATATCCAAATATTTCAAGCTAACTTTAGCCTCTGGAATCCCAAACAGCATCTCTCCTCTCGCAATGTTCTTTTCATTTTTAATAAAGGAGTAGTTCACCCTAGTCTCTATTTAAGTGGAATCCCGAGGACCTACCCAGTCTCTCTATATCGTCTAGGATATACTTGAGATCCCTGTGTGGGTTCTGGACGAAAAGAATAATGTCATCGGCGAACAGAGAGATTTTGATCTCCGACTCTCCCACTTTGAGGCCTTCAAACGAGCAATGCGATGTCAAGTACATCGCTAGAAATTCGATGGCTAAATTAAAAAGAAGGGGCGACAGTGGGCAGCCTTGTCTCGTACCCTTCTCCAGTCTAAATGTATTTGACAAAAAACCTGGTACACTGACGCAGGCCTTAGGACTGTTGTATAGTGATTTCAGAAACTGGTGAAAGGGTCCCACTAGCCCAACGCGGTCAAGGACCTGGTCCAGCCATGACCACCTCACATTATCAAATGCCTTCTCAGCATCCAAGGTGACCATGGCCGGACCCCTCCGCCTCTCATCCACCCGATATCTTACTACATCCAAAAGTAACATCGCTCTCCTAATGTTCGTTATCGTGGAACGCCCCCTGACAAAACCTGCCTGAAGTGGTGAAATCAATTTGGGTAAGATTATGGCCAGCCTATCAGCCAAGATTTTTGAAAGAAGTTTAAGATCTTGGTTAATAAGCGAGATAGGTCAGTAGTTGGCTGGGTCAGTTAGGGGCTTGTTGGGCTTTGGGATCAATTTTATATATGCCATGTTCATCCTTTCTGGAATCAGTGTGCCTTGCAATATATCATTATATAAATCTTTTAATACCGATGCGATTTGATCTTTCAACGCTTTAAAGAAGGCCCCATTATAGCCATCAGGGCCGGGGGCCTTTCCTGGACTTAAGAGTTGAATTGTTGATGTAATTTCATCTAAGGAGATGGGGCTGTTTAGGAATTGTTTATCCTCCTCTGTCAGGCCAGTCATATTTATGGAGTTCAACCATGTGTCCCCTTCCCTTGCCCCTAGGTCATCCTCTTTATACAATGAAGCATAGAATTTTCCCAGGACCTGTACTATCTCTCCAGGGTCAGAGTGTAACACCCCATTTTTATCTTTAATAGCCAGGATGGGGTTAGCAGGCCGCCTACCCTTTGCCAGTTGTGCCAATAGGCGGCCGGTTTTATCGCCGAATCTGTTCAGTTCAATTTCCATATGGTTTCTATATAGGTCCTCTCTCTTTCCAGCCCAGGAATCGAATGCTTTTTTGGCTGTCAGCCATGTCTCTTTGTCAGAGTCAGACATGGTCCGTTTATATGACAAATACGCCCCTCTAACCGTGGTGCTGGCTTTAATATATTGCTCCTTTACCCTTTTTTTCAGACAATTACAGTAGGCCATGATATGACCCCGAAGGACGGTTTTTGCTGCCTCCCAGAATAAACCCAGGGTTGATTGGTGTTCTCCATTGTTCCTGGAGTAGTCTGACCACCACTCCCTGAGGAGTCTAACGAAGTTCTCCTCTCTGATTAGAGTGTCAGGAAATCTCCATAGGTAGTCAGTCCCTTTCCGATACAAATCTCTAGTTTCTAACAATACCGGACTATGGTCCGAGATGACCATCTCTTCTATTTTTGAGTCCAGCACAGTGTGAAACAAAGGAGAAGAGACCAAGAACATGTCCAGTCTCGACCAAGACCCATGGACGTGAGAAAAGTGGGAATATTCCCGCTCCAAAGAGTGTAACGTGCGCCATGAGTCAACCAAGCTGCAGTTTACTAGGAATTCCTCTAAGAAGCTCGGTCCGGAGGGGTGTGGTCTGTGGATTCCCCTGTCTCCTATCCTCACCGTCATTGACCACCAAATTAAAGTCTCCCCCAACTAGTCTATTGTATTCCTGGTCTAGCAGAAGTTGGTTCTCTAATTTTAGAAAAAAGGGTTTCTGACCCGTATTTGGGGCATAAAGGTTGTACACACTATAGGTGGTATTTTGTATTTGCAGGTTCAAATGCACCAGTCTACCTTCATTATCTGACGACGAGGACAGGACCGTGTGGGCCAGATTTTTACTCAAAATCAAAACCCCAGCTTTTCTATTTACTGCATTGGAACCGCAAATCTCTCCCACCCATAATTTCTTGAGTCTGAAGTAATCCTCAGACGTCAGGTGGGTCTCCTGGAGCAGTGCAACATCAGTTTTTAGTCTTTTGAGATGGCGAAGCACCATCATGCGCTTTGAAGGGGAGCGCATTCCCTTTACATTCCAGGAGACCCACCTAACCATCTCCACATCTTGTAATCAAGTTATCATAGTAGACATGTGGCTCTAGATTTCGATGTACATATGGACGCATAATGGTATGTAGATCCAATTCAGCTGCATTATATACGGCAATTGCAAATCCCAACCCCTTCCCCATCCCAAACAGCCCCCCCCAAACATCCCTCACCCTCCTCGAAACTTTTGTTACGTGACTCCTCTTTTTTCCTCCTTGGACGAAGTACATATAAACCCCTAACCATCTCAACAACCACTTATCACGAATAATTAAGACAAATGTTTTATAGGAAAACCCAAGCCCCTTGTATAGCAAACTGGAAAAAAAAATTAAAAATTTAAATTGTTCCCATTATTCCATATGACTCCTGAGTCAGTGTCAGATATCTATAGTAAAACCAGTCGCAATGGTTGTAACACTAGCATGCAGACAGAAGCCATGACGACGTACTCCTTTAAGGTATCGTGCAATACCCCTCCTCCCCCCTCCCCAGTCGAGGATGGCAGAAGACACAATCAACTGTCACCCCGATAGTCGTTGCTATCCAAATGTAAAGAGGGAAGAGAGAAGAGGAAGAAAGGAAAGAAAAAAAAACCCCTAAAGTTGAAAGCAAAAAAAAAAACGCATGAAAGGCGGATCAATCAGATCCCTCTCCGTCGACATCAAAATTAGTATGTCTTTCTAATCCAAAGAATCCGGGAACAAGTTCACTGAGCAGAGTAGAGAAAAATTTGTTATCAGCCGTTGGATTGGTTGGATTTCTTCTTGGTCCATCTGGATGTGGGCTGACGTTGTTGTCTCGGTGTCATGGGTCTCGACTGCGACCCTTCCGCCAAAGTCTCTGAGCGCAACCTGTAAGATCTCGTAGGTTCGTGGACTCTGTCAGATTCGGATTCAGGTTCAAAAATCCTGCCAGATTCCCTTGGGCTATTGGATCCTGATCGGGTCACGTCAGCAGGATTATGTCCTTTTGCAAGTGACGCCATCGCCTCTTCTGGGTTAGTGAAGGACAGCATACCCCCTTCTTGATTTCTAAAATTCAAGGTGGCCGGGTAGTTTAGTTGGAACCGTATATTTCTTTTAAACAGGCATGTGCACACTTCGCTGAAGGCTCTTCTACGTCTAGCAACCTCAATGGAATAGTCCGCAAAGATTAGGGTTTTGTAACCCAGGATCATGAGGGGTTGCAGTCTTGCTTTATAGGCACGTAGTATCTCCTCTTTGTCCCTGTGATTTAGGTATTTAACAATGGCGTGGCCCGGTTTGTCGGCGATTCTATCCCGTGTTGATCCGTTATTTCCTATTCCACTGGGTGAGTCACGAGGGGGACCGATTCTGTGGGTACGTTCTGTCCTGCATTTATGTTTCAGACCCAGTTCTTTTGGTAGTTCAACTTCAAATATCTCCTCTAGCTGGTTTAAAGGGATGGACTCAGGGAGGCCTACAATTTTTAGATTATAAGACACACTTTTGTTCCCCCAAACTTTGGGGTAAAGTTAGGGGTGCGTCTTATAATCCGGATATACGGATCATATAGTATATTATATAGGGGATGGTGGGGGCAGCTCTGGAGTGTGCCCGGGGGTCCAGTGTGCTGGCTGGGGGCTGCAGGAGGGAGCGGGAGATCTCTTGCTCCCGCTCATTTAATATGCACTGCCGCTGTCCATCACCGCGGTGCTGAAATCGCACCGCGGTGATGGGACTGAGGGTGCAGTGCATATTACATTGCCTGCACCCCCCCCAGTGATTACACATGCCTCCCCCCATGCTGCATATGGCCCACTATGATTACACATGCCTCCCCCCTTGCTGCATATGGCCCCCCCAAGCTGCTGCCCATAATAAAATAACAAACGTTTTCCTCACTATTTCCAGTGATGAGCTGCCTGTCTCCCTGCTGTCTCCCTCCGTGCAAGCTGCGTCCAAACTTCCTGCTTCTCTGCCTGTGATGTGACTCTCTGCTGAGCAGCTCACATGACAAGCAGAGAAGCAGGAAGTTCGGACGCAGGCAGCTCATCACTGGAAATAGTGAGGAAAACGTTTGTTATTTTATTATGGGCAGCAGCTTGGGGGGGCCATATGCAGCATGGGGGGAGGCATGTGTAGTCATAGGGGCCATATCCAGCACTGGGGGATGTGTGCCTTCAATGGGGGACGTGTGCCTTCAATGGGGGACGTGTGCCTTCAATGGGGGACGTGTGCCAGCACTGGCGGACGTGTGCCAGCACTGGCGGACGTGTGCCAGCACTGGCGGACGTGTGCCAGCACTGGCGGACGTGTGCCAGCACTGGCGGACGTGTGCCAGCACTGGCGGACGTGTGCCAGCACTGGGGGACGTGTGCCAGCACTGGGGACGTGTGCCAGCACTGGGGGACGTGTGCCAGCACTGGCGGACGTGTGCCAGCACTGGCGGACGTGTGCCAGCACTGGCGGACGTGTGCCAGCACTGGCGGACGTGTGCCAGCACTGGGGACGTGTGCCAGCACTGGCGGACGTGTGCCAGCACTGGCGGACGTGTGCCAGCACTGGCGGACGTGTGCCAGCACTGGCGGACGTGTGCCAGCACTGGCGGACGTGTGCCAGCACTGGCGGACGTGTGCCAGCACTGGCGGACTTGTGCCAGCACTGGCGGACTTGTGCCAGCACTGGCGGACTTGTGCCATCACTGGCGGACTTGTGCCATCACTGGCGGACTTGTGCCATCACTGGCGGACTTGTGCCAGCACTGGCGGACTTGTGCCAGCACTGGCGGACTTGTGCCAGCACTGGCGGACTTGTGCCATCACTGGGGGAAGTGTGCCAGCACTGGCGGACTTGGGCCAGCACTGGGGGACGTGTGCCATCAATGGGGGATATGTGCCAGCAGTTGGGGACGTGTGCCAGTACTGGGAGACTTGTGCCATCAATAGGGGACGTGTGCCAGCACTGGGGGACGTGTGCCAACACTGGGGAACATGTGCCAGCCATAAACCGATTAAGGGGGCCATATCTAGGATGAGGGGGCTATATCCCAGGATGAGGGACCATGTACCAGGAAGTGGGGGCTATGAGAGACATATACCCTATATGATTTTTAAGACGGACACTGGCATTATAAGACGGACCCCATTTAACATTAAAAATTATTTTTTTCTCTTTTCCTTCATTAAATTTGGGGGTGCGCCTTATAATCAGCTGCGTCTTAAAGCGAAAAATACGGTACTTCTACGGCTCCTGTTTTCCAGATCGTCTAGTTTGGTCAGGGCAAGTGTAGATTGTTTCTGAAGAGATTGAACCTGGTCCTCTAATTCCAGAATCCTATCCTCTGCAACAGATAGCCTGGACTCTGTCTCCTGCAGTCGCTGCTCATGCTGACCCAGTTTGCTTTGTAAGTCTTTAGTTCCTGTAGCCACCAGCTCAGAGACTGCCTGTTTGAAGTCCTCTGCTAGGTGGATCGCTAGCTCTTTGGCCAGCAGCTTGTAGTCAATTGAGCTCCCTGCACCTCTCATGCAGCTGTCCCTGTAGCTGGCCTTTCTCTGCCAGGGTTTACTAGCTGCTGCTCTGGCTCCAGAGTTTGGGAGCCCAATCCTGACACCCCTCCGCTCTCCACCACTCCCTCCTGCGTCACCCGACCCTCCGTGACTCTCCCCTTCTCACATGGGGGTTGTCCTGCTGCGTCCAACCTCTGCGCCCACCATTAGAATTTTCGCGCCTTTTTCTCCCTCTGCGCCTTGCGGTCCCGCTTCCTCACATCTGGTGACGAATTTGTCCATGGTGGACGCCGCCACCATTCCGCTCCGTCCTCCAGACATTCTGCCCACTCAGGACCTCCGAGGCTCAGGGATGTGCGTGGCTGCTGAGATGGGGATCGGACCTCCCTCACGCGCGACCATGGAGGCGCCGGAACCGTAAGTCCGTAAGCAGGGTTCTATTAGCTATGCGGGTCAACAGGGGTGTCGACTGCTGGCGACACGGACCATTCTTTATGATGGTCAGGGGCGAAGGGGTATTTGGCTTGGATAGGTCTGTGGCTTGTGAAGCGCTTGTCTGGATGGTCTCAATGTCGTCGAATTATGTCCTTAAAATCATCGTGATTAGACAAGACTTGACAAGAGCGTTTTGCCTTCGTAAAAGACAGTGTGTGCTCTGGGGCGGTGATAGGCCTCGATAAGGCTGTCAACCATTGCTTGGGTGTCTGTTGCCTCACTTTCCTGGGTGTAAAATGGTTCTGAGAGTTCCCCTTCGGAAAATGACTCCGGCTGGTAGTGGGGTGACGTAGAGCGGGATGTGTGACTTATAAGTGACGTGGTGGGAGAGAATCCCCGGGACGGGCTTGTCTGGGTCTGTCTTCTGGTTGCCAAGGGGGCTGTAGGCTGGGGCTGTTCCCTGTTGGAATGAGAGCAGTGACGTTTGTTGTCACTGGCTGCATGGGCACTGGGAAGCAACTGCATCATTTGGGCTAATGAGTCCACTTGTTGCGTCAGTGCCAGGGCGGGATACTGGGCACTGCATCAGTGGTAGGCTCAGTGGGGCATTGGGATTCGCAATTTAGGCAAAGTTGTGAAGCGTGTCCCTGTAGGAGCACAGTCTGGCAGTTGGTGCACGTTGACTTGCCCCCTGTGTGGTTTTTATAATTCTTTTTGGGGGGGTTGAGATCTGCCGTAGGGTACTGCAGTGTACTAAGCGTCTTGCTTTGAAGGCAAAAAGGGCTGACACTGGACAGGGGGGTGAAAGTCTGCAGGGAGAGGGTCGCCTATGGGAGCTTACCAGGATCCTGTGATCCCCTTTGTCGTTGCTGTATGCTAGGCAGAGGAGCTTCTGCATGAGAGGCACCGAAGGCACCAAGAGGAAGGGCTATGTGTTGGATGCACCCTGTGTTTGAGTGTGGGCTTTGTGCTGCCCCTCCTTGGTGTAGAGGAGGGGGAGTCAGGGGAGAACCAGGTTGTAGTACAAGGTTTGTGCTTTTAACTGGGCTGCAGCTGTGCTGCACATGCAGGTCTTTGTTTAAATTTTTGTGCCGGTCTGGGGGTGTGGTCTGTGGGCGTGCTGATGTAGTGTGGGCAGTGTATTGATTGGCTGGCTCTTTCGGGGGGGCGTGCGCATTATTGCCCCCTTGCCCCGCATCATAGTGGGGGGCCTGACGTGAGGCCGCGATTGGCATGTGCAGTGGCCAATCGCGACCAGCAATGACTGGCCCCGTCATCACGCCCGCCTCTGTGACGCAGGGCGGTGACACGATGTGCAGCCAACCGCGGCTAAGGTGGGTGGTGCTAAGCCACAGTCCCAGACTGGGGCCTAACATAGTGCAGGCTCCCGGGAGCATCACCGGTGGGCAGCGGCGGTTTGGTCCAGTTCCTCAGCCCCATGCTCTGGACGCGCTCCCCGAACTTACTGGCGGTGCGCATCCCAGCATGGAGCCGCCGCGGCTAGATGGGGATGGTAGCCCGAGGCTGCAAGAGCTTTTGCTGCTGCAGCGGATCCCTTAGGGATGGATCGGTGCGATGTAGTTGGGCAGCCTGCCGGTGGCCTCAATCACCTGCACCTTTGTTGGAGGAGGTGAGAGGTGCTGCATGTGCGCTCATTGCATACCCTTCTCCTGCAGGGGGATGCAGTAGGGTATGTGCTGCGGCTACCTGCGGGCTCTGAGGAGGAATAGGAGAGCAGAGCCCAAGATGAGGATCCATCACTCCTCCAATGAGGGTGTGTGCTACCTTGGGGCCCCCCATGCACTAAGGAGATCCGTGCCCTAGGGGAAGCCGTCACCTGGCGAAAGGTGAAGAGTAAAAATAAAAGAAAAAATAAAAGTAAAAACAGAAGTAATAATAAAGGTATAAAAGATTAACAAAGGGGTGAATGTGGTCTGAGATACAGACCACATGTGCCTCATTGCGACACTAAGCTAAAACTAACTAACTAAGCCTATGGATGGGTGTATAGTGCAGGGAGGAGGACTTAAATTTTATCTTTACTTAGTGTCGCCTCCTAGTGGCAGAAAAGCATACACCCATAGTCCTGTGTCCCCCAATGATGCGAAGGAGAAAAAAAGTGCTATTAAATGTTTGTTTTTTTTGTATTCACCATATTCACTATATGGTAAAACTGACATGTCGGTATAATGCCTTGGGTCGGAACAAGTTCGTAGATACCAAACACGTATGCTTTTACTGTTATCTAAGTGGTGAAAAAAAATTTGACGTTTTTAAAGAAAGAATTGCACTTTTTTCTTCATTTTCTGCGACCTGTAGTGTTCTCATTTTTCGGGATCTGGGGCTGTGTGATGGCTTATTGTTTTGCAGCTTGAGCAGATGTTTCTGAGAATACCATTTGTGGGAAGATGCGCCATTTTGATCGCCCGTTATTACATTTTGTTGCAATGTTCCGATGGAAAAAAAAAAAGAGAATTTTGTTTACGTACCGTAAATTCTTTTTTCTTTAATCATCAATGGGAGACCCAGACAATGGGGTTTAGGGCACTGCCCTCCGGAGGTCACACTAGGTACTACAAGTTTGTAGACACCGCCCCCTCCGCTTATAAACCCCTACCGCAGGGAACATCCTCAGTTTGGTCCACAAGCTGCGAGGAGGAAATAAACCACACCCGAAACATCGGGAAGAATGCCGTGCACAGACGGTTCAACAACCCGGCAAACACTGTCTCAACAGAGAACAGAGCAAATGCAAAACATGCAACGGAACAACTGGGTGGGTGCTGGGTCTCCCATTGATGATTAAAGAAAAAAGAATTTACGGTACGTAAACAAAATTCTCTTTTTTCTGGTCATCATAATGGGAGACCCAGACAATGGGGATGTCCTAAAGCAATACCCCAGGGCGGGAAGAGTTCCTCAACAAGACGGATAACACATGGTTCCCTTTTAAAGGTGGGCAACCGCCGCCTGGAGAACCCGCCTGCCCAAACTTGCATCCGCAGAGGCATGGGCATGCACCATATAGTGCTTAGAGAAAGTGTGCAGGCTGGACCAAGTGGCCGCCTGACACACCTGTAGAGCAGACGCTCGATGTCGCAAAGCCCAGGAGGCACCTACGGTTCTGGTAGAGTGAGCCTTCAATCCCACCGGGAGAGGCAAACCAGAAGCCCGGTAAGCCTCTTGAATGGAAGCCTTAATCCATCTGGCCAATGTCGATTTTGATGCCGCGGCCCCCTTACAGCGACCTGTCGTAAGAACAAATAAGGAATCCGAACTCCTAAAGGAGGCGGTCCTGGACACATAAATGCGTATAGCTCTCACGAGATCCAGAGTATGGAGGTCGCGTTCAACCTGATGAACGGGAGCGGGGCAAAATGATGGGAGAACAATCTCCTGGTTCAGGTGAAAAGTTGAAACCACCTTCGGCAAGAATTCTGGCCGTGGACGCAACACCACCTTGTCTTGGTGAACCACCAGAAAGGGTGACTTGCACGATAGTGCAGCCAATTCTGATACCCTCCTCAGAGACGTAATTGCCACCAGAAAGGTCACTTTCTGGGACAGACGCGATAGAGAAACATCTCTCAGCGGCTCAAACGGAGGTCTCTGTAATGCCGCCAGGACCATGTTAAGGTCCCAAGGGTCCAGAGGTCTCTTGTAGGGCGGAACCATCCGTGACACCCCCTGCAGAAATTGACGGACCTTCGGGAGGAGCGCCAATCGCCTGTCAAACAGCACTGAAAGTGCTGATACTTGACCTTTCAAAGAGCCAAGGGATAATCCCAATTCCAAACCCGACTGTAGGAAAGCCAACAACGTCGGGATGGACAAGGGCCACGGAGACCGTCCGCCAGAGGCACACCAAGTAAAAAAGATTTTCCACGTTCTGTGGTACATCTTCCTGGAAACTGGCTTCCTAGCCCGATTCATAGTGGCAACCACCGTAGGGGAGAAACCCCTGGATGTCAGCAGCCAGGCCTCAAGAGCCATGCAGTCAATCTGAGGGCCCTGGAATTGAGGTGGAAGAATGGGCCTTGCGCGAGTAAATCTGCGCGGTCTGGAAGAGCCCACCTGTGTCCGCCTGACAGTTGCCACAGGTCCGGATACCAGGACCTCCTGGGCCAGTCTGGAGCCACCAGAATGGCTATCCTGCATTCCGACCTGATTTTCCACAGCACCCTGGGAATCAGAGCCAGAGGCGGGAACACATACGGTAGATGGAATCTGGACCAAGTCAGGACCAGAGCATCCGCTCCCAGAGACTGGGGGTCCCATGACCTCGCCATGTATTGCGGCACCTGATGATTCAGCCGTGAGGCCATCAGATCCACGTCCGGAGTGCCCCATCTGCTGCAGACTTCTCTGAAGACCTCCGGATGAAGAGACCACTCTCCGGCGTCCAATCGCCTGCCGGCTCAGATAGTCGGCCTCCCAGTTTTCGACCCCTGGGATGTGAACTGCGGAGATCAGGCAGTTGTTGTCCTCCGCCCAGGATAGGATGCGGTGAACTTCGGCCAGAGCCTCTGCACTCCTGGTTCCTCCTTGATGATTTATATAAGCGACGGCCGTCGCATTGTCGGACTGAACCCGAATGGGTTGTCCTGAGAGGAATCTCTGAAACGCCAGGAGTGCCAGATAGATCGCCTTGATCTCCAGCACGTTGATCTGCAACGCCGACTCCGACTGAGTCCAGAGGCCTTGGGCCCTGTGGTGTAAGAACACCGCCCCCCAGCCCTTCAGACTGGCGTCGGTGGTCACCACTAACCATGACGGTTTGATGAAGGACCGGCCCCGAGACAAGTGATGTGGCTGTAGCCACCACTGCAGGGAATCCCTGGTCGGTAGGGAAAGTGTCACCAGCCGATTCAGAGAGATCGTCCTCTTGTCCCACCTGCGGAGAATCTCCAGCTGGAGAGGACGGAGGCGAAATTGTGCGAACGGCACCGCCTCTATTGCTGCCACCATGCGCCCCACCAGCTTCATCAACACCCGTAGGGATGATTGTGGTGCCAGGAGGACTGCTTGCACTCCTGATTGGATCGCCATCTGTTTGACTCGTGGCAGAGACACCAGGGCTGAGGCTGTGTTGAAGTCCATGCCCAAATATGTCAAAGACTGGGTCGGAACTAGCGTTGACTTCTGAATATTGAGGAGCCAACCGAACTGTTCCAGGGACCGCATGGTCACATCCAGGCTCTCTTGACAGAGGTGTTCTGATGGCGCCCTGACCAGCAGGTCGTCTAAATAGGGAATGACGGCATGTCCCTGCATGTGCAGGAGAGCCATCATGGAGGCCATCACTTTTGTGAACACCCGCGGTGCTGACGCCAACCCGAACGGCAGCGCCACAAATTGGAAGTGTTCTTCCCCCACTGCGAATCTCAACCAGCGCTGATGAGCCGGTGCAATGGGCACGTGAAGGTAAGCGTCTCTGATATCTATGGACGCTAGGAAGTCCCCCTGTGACACAGCTGCGATCACGGAGCGCAGTGATTCCATACGGAACTTCCGAACCAACACGTGGCGGTTGAACAACTTCAGGTCCAGTACCGGGCGGAAGGATCCGTCCTTCTTCGGGACGATAAAGAGGTTGGAGTAAAAACCCCTGAACCTCTCTCCGGAAGGCACCGGGACCACCACTCCGTCCCTGCGGAGACCCTCCAGCACCAGGTAAAAAGCCTGAGCCTTTTCTGGTGATGGGACCGACCGATGGAATCGGGATATCGGCTTTGACGTCAGCTCTATCCTGTAACCTCGCGAGATCACGTCTCGAACCCACTGATCTTGAACGTGAAGTAGCCACTTGTCCTGAAAACGAGACAAGCGGCCCCCCACCTGTGGGGAGGCAGGAAGGGAGAGCGAGTCATGTAGAGGCGGGTTTGGGGGTGGCAGCTGCCGCCCCCGACGGCTTCTTCGGACGACTCTTAGAGCGCCACTGAGAAGCGGGTTTTCCCCCTCGGTCCGCACGAGCAGACGGTGCTGATGACTGCGAGCTGGAACGAAAGGACCACTGCTTTGGGTTCCTTTTAACGGTATACCGTGGCTTAGGCTTATTCTGCGGTATCTTAGACTCAGCAGAATCCTTTATTAGCTTGTCCAGTTCGGTGCCAAAAAGCCTGTCACCAGCAAACGGAAGATTCTGCAAAATCTTCTTGGATGTGGTATCTGAGTCCCAAAGACGCAGCCACAACAATCTGCGGATCGCTATAGCATTGGCCAAAGCCACAGCTGAGCGAGTGGCAGTTTCCAGAGTCGCCGTCCTGGCGTAGTCCGCATAGGCCCTTGCCCTCTCGGTAAGTGCTAGGACCTCTGGACTGGACCTTGCCAGGTCAGAGATACCATCCAAGCAGGTAGTAATCGCTTGTAAGGTCCAGACCGTGGCAAAGTTAGGGGCAAATGAAGACCCCACAGCCTCATAGGAAGACTTGGCGAGTTGCTCGACCTGTCTATCCGTCGCATCCTTCAGCGAGGAGCTATCAGAGGCAGAGAAAAGGGAGCGTGCAGCAATCCTGGTCATGGAAGCATCCACCTTCGGGGACTGCGACCACTCCTGAAGCACCTCCTGGGGGAAGGGGAAGCGATTGTCCTTGGGTTTACGGACATAACGCCGCCCAGGATGTAACCTGGGAGCTCTAACCACCCTTCCAAAGTTCGTGTGGTCCATGAAGGAACCACTTGGTCTAGCCTCTGGCCGCAGCCATTGATAGACCTCCTTCGGGTGCACCGTCACCTCCTCAGGGGGTGTCACGAGACGTAATGTCTCGTTGATAGAGGACACCAGATCCTCCACCCCGTCTGGTGGTTCAGATATAGACACAGACCCGAAAGTTGAACCCCCATCATCCTCCTCACCATCAGAGGAACGCTCCTCCTCAGAGAGAGCCTGGAGCTCGGGTGACTCCTCACTACGAGCCCGCTTAAGGGGTCTCACAGCAGAAGAGGGAGACGCCCGGGGGTAACTGGACGGAGTGACTGGGCTATCCAGCCTCCTATTAAGTGCCTCCAGGGATTGCGGCATGGAGGACAGCTGGGACAACAGAGATTCATTGATCTTATTCTGAGTCTCCCATGGCCCTGGGATCACTTGCACCTCAGGGTACAGCACCGGAGCTGCTGACTCAGCAGTATCAGTCCGGGCCTCTGGGCGTCCGCAGTTATTGCAGGACCCCTCCACCAGTGTCCCATTGCATGTAGCACAGGTAACGGTGGTCTCTGCCGCCTTAGCAGCACGCTTCCTAGCTGAGGACATCGCCACAGTAGGGGAAAATAAGCCAAATTGCAGACAAAAAACCGGGAGTCCCGGTGGCTTACCGACCGCAGCAAAGCGGTAGGAGGAAGCGGTGTGTGTGTGTGACCTCCGCGAAGGTTTCCGGTCTCCCCTGGAGTGCAGACGCACGCTGCATACAGATCCCAGCCGGGAAGTGAGGGGTAAAGATGGCCGCCGACAGTGAAACTGTGGGCGGCGCCGAAAACACGCGGGAAGCACACACACACGCCCATCGATGACGTCACCGCACGGGCTGCTTCCCATCCTCCAAGCAGCCTCAACATGAAGGCGCCAGAGCCCGCAGCGCGGGAATTAGTGTGAAAAACACAACATACAGACTGCATGCACAAGACATCCGCAGCCCACAGCCTCAGCCCCTGTGACACACAGGGCGGTCAGCCAGGGTGACCCCAGCACAGGGTACACCAGCAGATCCGCGGACCCGAGGGTAACGCGCGGTCTGAGTGTCATGAGACACATAAAGTGCCAGACACTACCCCCAGGCACACAGGAGACACAGAGTGCCTCAGTGCCGGTCCGGTCTGTAAGCACCATTTAGGGAGGCCTCGGACGGGGGTTCAGCACCAGTCCGGAGTGTAAGCACCATTTAGGGAGGCCTCGGACTGGGCTGGCTCCAGTCCGGTCTGTAAGCACCATTTAGGGAGGCCTCGGACGGAGCGGAGCTGTGCAAGGCTCCTATCTCCCACTCTCCAGAGCCCCCCAGAGAGGGATGGAAAGGAGTGCGACAGCGTACCGGGAGAACACGAAGTGTCCAGGCTCTAGGCCCTCCGGTACCTCCACCTGCGTGTTCCACAAGGGTGAGCGGGGAGACTGTCGCAGGTCCCGACCGGAACCATTTTACCTTGTCTTCAGACGCCATCACGTAAGCTGTGAGAATGCAGTGAAGTGCAAGCAAAGCGTGATCCTCCGAGCACACTAAGTTTAAAACTGAGGATGTTCCCTGCGGTAGGGGTTTATAAGCGGAGGGGGTGGTGTCTACAAACTTGTAGTACCTAGTGTGACCTCCGGAGGGCAGTGCCCTAAACCCCATTGTCTGGGTCTCCCATTATGATGACCAGAAAACACTAATTTTTGTTGTTTTGACTTTTTTTTTTCCATTGGGACAAAAGAAGGGTGGTTTGAACTTTTGGGGTTTTTTTTCTCATATTTTTTAAAAAATTTTTTATTTATTTATTTTATTTTACAGCTTTCTAGGGACCTCTGCATTGCATTATCCGATCGATTTTCCTGTTCACTGTTGTAACCTGATCCATGCAGCTGATCACTAACCTCTTGGTGCAGTGTCCATTTCACAAGATGTCAGCCCAATTAAATTTGGCCTCTGTGTTTGTGGCCGTGTAAAGAACTGCCGGTATCCAGATCTACCAGTGTTTGTAAGACTAGGTGCTTCAGGATTGTATCCATCAGGCTCATATGTATCTAGGAGGAAAAAAAAAAATTAAGTAAACTGCATTACCAATAACTTTATTACTTATTATAGGAATAAATTATTATACGCACCAGAGTGGAAGTCCACAGTACAAGTTATTTGAGCCAAGCCTAAACAATCACCTCATTAAAGGGAACCTGTCATGTCAAGAACCACAGATAATGGTGGGTTTACACGGTAGGATAACGATATCCTTAGAAAAGTCACGTGGTATACATATCGTTCGTGTGTTGTCACACACAAGGATATCGTTAACGATATCCATTTTGGCATTGAGCCAGTATCAGAGGGAGATTTTTCCATCCGCTGCTGAGCAATGCAGTTAAAATAATGTGCCAGCACTGTGTCAGCAGCGCTGGCACATTATTGTATGATAAATTAGTTTTCAACTGTTATGTATTAAATGTGTGTGTGATTTAACGTGTAAAAGCCTCCTGCAGATGTGTGGTACATGTTGGCACACAGCAATCAGAAGCGGTTATGAAGCCGGCGTTGTAGGGGTTAATAATATTGTGACATATGGCCCCAGGGAGTGCCCACTACCTGGAGCCATGTAGCCTATTATATTTGCACTGCAGGGGTTAAATTTTTCAGATAGCAGAAGCTGCACATTGTCGGCTCTGCTTCATTCATTCTTAAAAGCCAGCGGGTAGTATGATTTGTCAGTGCTGCGTGAACATTTACTAAATTGTTTTGTGAATAGCGGAGCTGTCCTCAGCTCTGGTGCTGAAGCCGGCTTCAGCATAAGCGATCATCACCACAGCAGAGGACATTAGTCTTATCCTGTAATGAGGAGATGCACAATTTGCGTACAATGTCCTCTGCTGTGGTGATGATCGCTTATGCTGAAGCCAGCTTCAGCACCAGAGCAGAGGACAGCTCCGCTATTCACAAAACAGTTTAGTAAATGTTCACACAGCACTGAGAAATCACACTACTCGCCGGCTTTTTAAGAATGAATGAAGCAGAGCCGACAATGTGTGGCTTCTGCACACTTGCTTGCTTAACCCCTGAGCTGCCAATGTTATGTGGTACATGGCTCCAGGGGAGTGTGGGCACTCTCTGGGGCCATGTAACTCAATAACATTAACCCCTTACACACCGGCTTCATACCTGCTCCTGCAGCACGGTGCCGACATATACCACTGAGCTGCAGGGGCGGGTTAAAATGATCAATTTAGTATTAAAACCAGTGTTTTTAACATTTTATAAATAAAAATTACAGCTGCAGTAATAGAAGCCTTTTGAACGATCTCGTTCAAAAGGCTTCACACTGAACAATGTGACACATCGTTCAGTTGTTAATTGGATGACAAACGATAGATTTGAGATCAGGACCTCAAATTTGTGCTGAACGATCTAACGATTTTTCCTGCAGATATCTGATGTTTACACGCAACGATGTTCCAACAATGTCAAAAGCATGACGTTTAAAAACGATATCGTTTCAGATATCTGAGCGTGTAAAGCAGCCCTAAAGGCCGCTTTACACGTCGCAATATTGTTCCGATATTGCATACAACCTCACGGGAGCGCGTGCGTTTTTGTCACTTGTCCAAAATCGCATAGTAGATGTTACACAGGGAGATATCGGCAGGCAACGCGACTACGATGTCGTACACCTCTCTTGCACACTGCGTCTGAGCAACTCAGGGAACGACCAATTAACATTGGAGGGAATAGGGGAAGTTGTACTCCAAATCGTAGTTGCGCTGTCACACAGCACGATCTTGCCATATCGTCAAGCCAATATTAGACGGTTGAAGAGCATGCACAATTCACAAACGTAGTAGTTTGCTATCGTAGTTGCATCGTTTTTCAGTTGAGTTGCCCATTTACATGACAACGCACGAACGATATTGACTGCAACGCCCCTATCATGTGACTTTTTATCATAGTTGTGTTGCGATATCGTGACGTGTAAAGCGGCCTTAATCTGCAGATTATCAGCTCTCTAGAGCAGGGGTCCCCAACTCCAGGCCTCAAGGGCCGCCAACAGTGCAGGTTTTCAGGATTTCCTTAGTATTGCACAGGTGCTAATGTGATCATCTGCACAGGTAATGATTCCACGCCCTGTGCAATACTAAGGAAATCCTGAAAACCTGCACTGTTGGCAGTCCTTGAGGCCTGGATTTGGGGACCTCTGCTCTAGAGCCATGTGTCTGCTGCACTGAAAAAGACTGCTACTGGGAGGAAATTACCCTTGAAGGTACCGTCACACACAGCAATATTGCTAGGCAATTTCACTGGCAATTTGCTGGTTGCAGTGAAATCATGGACACATTGTTCTATTTTGTTGCTGTGTACAAATGTAACAATGTGTCCATGATTTCACTGCAACCAGCAAATTGCCAGTGAAATTGCCTAGCAATATTGCTGTATGTGAAGGTACCTTACTACTTCATAGCATCCGCCAGCTTTAAGTCACTGCTCAGCACATACTCAGTGACTGGCAGCTGTAATCAAGCTACAGAACCAACAGCCAGCTCATTACTGATGAACTGCAAGCTGCTGGTAGTCCTTCCAGCCACCACTTACTACTTAGGGCGTTTTTTTTTTTGTTTTTTACACAAGATGTTTCCTTTAAGGTTATGTTCACACAGTGCGAAATTGCACCGTTACTGTAGGGTTCCATATGGATCCGCTAATTGCAATTGAATGCAGTGGAAACCATCGACGTTGGCTGTCCCAGCCAAGTCAATGCATTTCACTATTTGTCAATCACACGCTGCCTTTTTCACGGATGCGCTTTTGGGCTCAAAAGCGGATCCGTTAAAAGAAGTGACTTGTCCATTATCTGGCGTTATTTAGGTGCGCCTTTTACTCACCTCGCCGCACTCCCCAGGTGATCTCCCCTCATACCGAGGCCGCAGAACCTGCGGAACACCCTGGCACTGTACCATGTGACATCACCCGGTCACATGACCAGACCACAGGGTACTAAAGGCAGCGCTCGCTGCAGCATCCAGGGATGACAAGAAAAGCTTGAGATCACCAGGGAAGTGCGGCGAAGTAACACGGCGAGGTGAGTAATGCAGCAGCATTCACACACAGAACGCAGCGCTTTGTGAGGATCGGTGTGTAAATGCAGCCCAAGTCCGTTCTGAAGTGACACTGCTGTATGCCCTGGTAGAAGTGCTGATACGTAGCATATTTTTAGGACAACAAGGTCAAGTACATACTGGACGTTTCAGATCATTTTTTGGTGCTGCATATCTTTTTTTTTTTTTTTTTTTTTTTTTTTTTTTTAAGTGCACCAAAAACAGATCAGTCAAAACCTCTCCCAATTTGACTTTCAATTTGTTGTTCAGACACTATGTTTCCTGACTGCTGCGTTAATGGTGCAAAAAGCGCATCCAAAAAATAATGAGCATGTCAACTTGTGCTCCATTTTGTTGGTGCACTTTCTGCACCACGAACATCCAATTACTTAACCTCCCCGCGACCCCACGGTGAGCTCTGGTGAGGTCTTCCTCCCGGGCATCAGCAGGATCTGTGAAATGGGTACTAACAGGACCTACCCATGTGACTCAGTCACATTGGGCACAGGTTCTATAAGTACTCGTACTACTCACAGACAGGTACTGCTGGTGCCCGGTAGGAAGACCTCGCCGGTATTCACCATGGGATCATGGGAAGGGTAAGAAACTGTGTCTGTGTTCCCCGAAAATAGATAAAAAAAAGCAGCACAAACGGATGATGCATTTGTGACACTATTTTGCAAAAAGAGGATTCATTTTTGGTGTAGCAACTGTACCAAAAGCATATAAAAAAACACAAAGCACAAACGCTGAACTTAGCCTAAAATGAATTTTATTCCCTAAAATCTTGGTGGGGGTATGTCTTACTATACAGATGTGTGTGGCTGTGGGATGGAGGAGAGGGTCACAGGAGGAAGGAGCCGACTCTGGGGGTAGTATGTGCCAGCTGTTTAAGAAAATGAATATTCACTGCTCATCACACCCATAATCTCGCCCACCTCACAGCACTCAGGCCGGCGCTAAAAGGCAGTTGGGATTATGGAGTTGAGGAGCAGTGACTATTCATTCTCCTTAGGCTGGCTTCACACTGCAGTTTTTCACTGATCAGTGTCCATCAGTGTTTGGGTGCCAAAACCAGGAGAGGAATCAGGAGAGGAACTTGCAGAGAAAAACTAGAATTGAAAGATTGACACCTGTTCTGAGTTTTGGAGACATTCCTGGTTTTGGCACACAAACACTGATGGACACTGATCAGTGAAAAACTGCAGTGTGAAGCCAGCCTAAATAACAGGAACAAGTGAGCACCCGGCCATTAGCTTACTGCAACTGATGGGCAATCACAAGTGTTCACTATTAAAAAGAGAGTCACTATTCACTGCTCCCCAAGCCCGTAATCCTGGGCATGGGGAGCAGTGTAACTGGGTGTGCATGGCAGTGACATCATGCACTGCGTTGCTTACACATTTATGTCAGTTGCCTGCATCAAAAGAGGACACCATGCATCAAGGGACCAAAGGGATGGCAAGTATAAATCGTTTATTTTTAACTTTTTTAGGTGTGTGGTGTGATGGGAACATATCTAATATATAAAGCTGAATTTATGTGTGTATGTATATATATCCAGGATTGGCATCTATACCGTCGCAACTACAGCCACAAAAGTTTTGCACAGTCACACGTCTGGACCCCGAGAGCGTCATAGGCTATGTTGTGAGGCGAAATTTTAACCCTGCGTGTTCCAGTTCACCAAACAATTATGTCCCTATCTACATAATGGGGAAAAAGTGAAAGGAAAAAGTATTGGAGGAAAACTGACAGCTGCCAGCTACAGCCACAAGTCTGGACCCCAACAGCATCATAGGCTATGTTGTGAGGCAAAATTTTAACCCCGCGCGTTCCAATTCATCAAACAATTTTGCCCCTATCTACATAATGGGGAAAAAGTGACAGTTACCAGTTGACAGTTGTGAATGAGAGGGGCTTAATGACCGCGCCAAAGACTAACAGCATTTACCAACATATAGTTACTAAGGTGGGGCCCCAACATGGGATATTCACCACGCACGGGGACATGTATACACACCACACGCACACAAAGAGTAACAGCAAGTGTATAGTCGCTAAGGTGCAGCCCCAACATTGGATACTCACCACGCACCCGAACACACACACACCACAAAGAGACACACACAACAGAAACACACAACACAGAGACACACACAACAGAAACACACAACACAGAGACACACAACACAGAGACACACAACACAGAGACACACAACAGAGACACACAACACAGAGACACACAACACAAGACACACACAACACAGACACACACCCTATAGCGACACATGCATTCACCCCACAGGGACACACACACCACAAAGACACACAACACAGACCCCCCCCCCCCACAGGGACACACACACACACGCAACAAAGACACAACACAGACACACACACACCACACAGCCCCCCCCCCACAGGGACACAACACACATACACACCCTATAAGGACACATGCACTCACCCCACAGGGACACACACACACATACCCCAGGGACACACACACACCACACAGACACAGATGTGCACAAATCGCTTCACACAACTCGCCTCATACGTGTGCCATCTTTAATTTCCAAAAAATAAACATCTGATTAAAAACAGCAAATGTGCAACACATGTGCCATATAGGGAATTAAGGCAGATGTCAGTCACATGAGCTGTCTATTATGTGTATGTGTGAGGTAACATATACTGCCGGCCGGGGGAGGGATTACTGTTGGCTGGAGATTTATCAGGCTGCCTATAGAAACCAATCACAGCTCAGCTTCTATTTTCCTACAGGTCATTAATATGACATATTCAAATTCTATTTTGTTATAGCTAACATCAGTTATTTATTAACCCGGGCGTAGCCGGGTAGTACAGCTAGTGTATATACCAGGATGACGGACCTATACACTGGCAATCAAAATTAGAGAACAATGTAGGACCACTTGATTTTTTCAGACACAACATAATCTATACTGATAAACATTTGAAGTTTCTTGTGTAACGGGTACACCATGCCACTAACACAGTGTTCCAAAATAACCAAAGTTTTTCAATTTAAAACCTATGTTTTACACAAAACGTGATGATCATAATTCGAGAACAGCAATTACTGTAGCACAGAGAAAGATTAAAACTGCATTTTGTGAAGGTTACAACAGTCACTAATCAGTAGGAAGTGTACAGGTCTTTGCCTTGAATGACATCAGCACATCTGCGGCCACAGAAAATCATTAGTCTCTCACACTGCACTGGTATGATTTTTCTCCACTCTTCTTCCAGTCTCTTCCACAGTTCTATGATTGTTGTGTCTTTCTTGGCAATACCTTTGTCACCAAGGATTTTCCAGAGGTTTTCTATTGGGTTCAGATCAGGACTCCAAGCTAGCCATTTCACCGTTTCAATGTTTTATGTTTCAAGGAACTGCTTTTCCCGTTTTGCTGTGTGACAGGGGGCATTCTCCTGCATACAAATTGCTGGCCAATTGAGGCAAAGGAACCACGTGTTGTTGAAGAAGGTTCTGATAGACTCTTGCATTCAGTCTGCCATGTAGCTGTATGAGAGGCCCAACCCCTGCAGCAGACAACATTCCCCTAACCATGACACTTCCTCCATCACTTTTCACCGACTTCTTTACACATTTTAGGGTCAGTCTTTCCCCAGTTTGTCGATGAACATGTTTTCCCATCAGACCCAAATAAATTAAACTTGCTTTCATAACTAAAATGAACTGTGGACCACTTCTCCACTGTCACACAAAATGCTCCTCACCAAAAATGATTCTAGCATTTTGATTCTTTCTGCTAATAGAGGTTTGGTCACTGCAAAGTAGGTTTTCAGTCCAAATACTCAAACGTCATAACACTGAATGACGCGACAGATCCTTACTCTGTTCAGTGATGAACTGGTGAGCTATTCCAGCTACAGTGTTGAAATGGTTACCCATAGAGATTCCCTGCATTATCCTGTCCTCCCTTGCATTTGTCTTTCGAGGGCGACAAGCCTTCTTGTGGCACTTGAAAAAAGTGTTTGTTGTAAAAATGTAATATTCTAGAAATCGCAGACTTGGAACGGCCAACTTCTGTTATGGCTGATAGGGTGACCCCTTCGGCCTTCATCTGGATAACCTGCTGCCAGAGTGCTTCAGTCACTTTGGAACGGCACACCATTTTTGCAAAGTGAGTGCAACCTGGAAAGTTAGGCTGTCAGTTAGATATTTTTTTTTTTTTTTTATTATCTGATAAAGCCTAAGGACCAGGTGCAAGATTAACACCAAATATCTCCAGATATCTGAAAGCATCCTCTAATTTTGATTAGTGTTCTTTTTCATTTATCTCATTTACATTTTTAATTATGTATATTGTGCTGTTCCCAGTTTATCTATTGACTTTCAGCCATACATGGACATTTGTAATGTTGTGCTTTAATTGTATAATCTATGCATCTGCTATCCTTGCTGCCATCTACTGGTCATTGTGCATTTCACTGTATGTCGTACTTCCCATAATTCCTTTCTGTCTGTAACTCCTCCTTGGGAATGCTTCTCTTCCTGCTTTGTCTTTTCTCCACCATTCTAACTTCATGCTTCAGGACTGGAGGAGGGATTCTCTTGTTACCTGTAATCTGGTGCATCTATAACAGCTCTAATCTACAGTGCTAACTCCTACCTCATCTTCATCCCTTCATCTTCCCTGGCATCTCATCTATTCAAGGTATTGTAAATAAAGACTGTTAACTTATCACTGCATCATCCTTCCGGACATCCACGTAGCTGATAAGACCTAGGAGCACCGATTAGTGAGTAAGCGCTATCCGCCATTGTTTATATAGAGATCGTGATCACATCCCTCAGACACATCTCACCCACACATATCGGTGGCAGAATAGTAACAAGAGACCTAAGCCTTCAGTGTCTGTATGCATATACATTGTCTGCTAGCAAGTCTTCACCACCGCCATCCCAGCTAAAGCATGTCCACGAAAAGCACCACGGACCCATTGGCAAGTGAAGCGCACCATGATGCTGCAGGAGCAGAGTCCACACTTACTGCAGAGCATGATGCTGCAGGAGCAGAGTCCACACTTACTGCAGAGCAGGACGTGCGATCCAAACGTGTAACCAAGCCGACACAAAAGGTCAGCGAGAACCTTGAAACCACTAGAGACGAGTTCCATGATAACCTAGAACATTTATGGGCAAAGTCAATCACTATTTAGCAGCTCTTCCACGCTCTAACAGTGACGCCGCAAAGTTAACCACCACATTGAATCGTTTATCTGCCGCCTATGATCGCTACCAGAGACTGTCTGCAAAGTACGTCACGTTCTTGAGTACCTATGACATGGAAAATGACCCAGCAGAACAAGATGAAAGGGAAGCTCTCCTCCAAGAAAGGGCCTCATTAGTGCGAGACTCTCAGGATAAGGCAGAGCTCCGCATCGCTTACCTCCAAGAGGCTAGGTCATATCGTACAACGTCGACCAAAATCACGTCTCGGTCTTCCAGATCATCTCACTCCAGGAAGTCGATATTGTCCGACAAGTTACTGGAGATTCGTGTGGCTGCAGAGGAAGCTAGAGTAAAAAGCTCCTTTGCTAAGAAGGAGGCGGAAGTGGAACTAGAAACTCAGAAAAATGAGATGGAAGCTCAAAGGAAATTAAAAGTACTCCAAGCAGAAAAGGAAGAAGCAACAGCCCTTGCTAAACTGAAGGTCCTTGAACAAGCACTGGGACAAGATCATATTTCGGACTGTCTTATTCCAGGAGAAATGGAGGACTCAGCTGAATGCACTACTGACTACGTGCTAAGACATTTAACATCTGCACCAGCATCACCTCCGTTTTCTAACACGGATGCACCGACAAGCCAAGAGATGTCGCCACCTACTGCTGACAAGGTAACTTCCGGCACTAATTCACGATATAGGCCGCAGCCAGCGGACCCAATAGAGACTAAACCGCAGCTTAACTCTTATGTCGCATCATTTCGTCCTGATTTGTCGCAGTCATATAAACCAGAGAACTTACATCCCCCACGGATATCACAAGTTCATCCTGCAGCAATGGCGGGGAGACCGGACATGTCTGACTTCGCCAGATACATGATTCGCCGGGAATTAATAAACATTAGTCTCTCTAAGTTTGATGATCGTGCCGAGAATTAGAGAGCCTGGAAATCGACCTTTCAAGCAGTGATCCAAGATCTTAACCTCACTGGGAAGGAACTGGATTTGCTTGTTAACTGGTTAGGCCCGGAATCGGCAGAGCACATCAAGACAATAAGGGCAGTTCATGTCGACTATTCAGATGCAGGCCTTATTGCAGCCTGGGAGAGACTGGAAGAAACCTACGGCAGCTCAGAAGCCATAGAATGTGCCTTATTCAAGAGACTGCAAACCTTCCCAAGGATAACAAACAGGGACAATAGAAAACTTCAAGATCTGAGCGACCTGCTAAAGGAGATAGAAATGGCAAAATTAGACCCACGTCTTTCAGGACTGAGCTACCTAGATACTGCTCATGGTGTTAATCCAATAGTGTCCAAGTTACCACACGGCATGCAAGATAAATGGGCAGACCATGGCTCACGGTATAAAAGGCAGCATAATGTGTCCTTTCCCCCCTTTTTGCATTTTTCCAGGTGCATCAGTGACCAAGCTCGGAAGAAGAATGACCCCAGCTTCGACTTCACTGAACCTACTCCACCAGCATCATCATCTTCTACAAGGTATGACAACATCGCCAAACGAAGAGAGTCAAGGAACACAGTGTCTGTGAGAAAGACCGACGTTCCACCTATTGATCCAGCCTCCACTGAAACAAATTATGTTACTCCTACAGTTATGGACAATAACCGTATGTGCCCTATCCACAAAAGGCCACACCCACTAAAGGAATGCCTTGGATTCAGGGCAAAGACTTTGCAGGAGTGTAAAGATACCCTCAAGGAGCTTGGGATTTGTTATAAGTGTGGCGCCTCTTCAGACCACCGCGCTAAGGACTGCAAGGCCGTCATTAAGTGCACTGAATGCAGTAGTGACAAACACGTTGCGTCTATGCATCCCACGCCAGCTCCACACAACCCACAACCTTCCACATCCGACCCTGCTCAAAAGCATGGCGGGGAGCCACAGGTTCCTAACCCAACTGCAACTGCCATTACCTCCTCATGCATTCAGGTTTGTGGAAAAGGGACTGGACCTAAATGCTGTGCCAAGGCATGTCTGGTTAAGGTCTATCCAGAAGGACAACCCGACAAGGCCTCCAAAATGTATGCCATAATAGATGAACAAAGTAACCGGTCTCTAGCAAGGCCCAAACTCTTTGTCTTTTTATGTTGAAGATCTCAAACGACCCCATATACCCTCAATACCTGCTCTGGTCAGGTTGAGACTTCCGGTAGGAGAGCCTCTAGGTACTTAAAGGGAACCAACCACCTCAGATGACGTGTATAAGCTGTTAATACATGTCCCTGGACCCTATGTACACCATTGCAGCTATGTTTTTGCTAAGAATATTGATAACAGCAAACCGAAATAAACAGTTTATAAACTTACATGATTTAGTACTTGAGGGCGTCTCCCTCGGGCTTTAGTACGAGAGGGCTGTGTCTCCAGCAGCTTGAGTGGCTTTCCTCCCCCTCCCTCTCTGTTTGCAGGACGTCACTGACAAGACGTGCACGGACGGGAGCTGCCTTGGGTGCCCGCCCACACCAAGATAATATCACGCCCTAATGTGACGTCCTGCAAACAGAGAGGGAGGGGGAGGAAAGCCACTCAAGCTGCTGGAGACACAGCCCTCTCGTACTAAAGCCCGAGGGAGACGCCCTCAAGTACTAAATCATGTAAGTTTATAAACTGTTTATTTCGGTTTGCTGTTATCAATATTCTTAGCAAAAACATAGCTGCAATGGTGTACATAGGGTCCAGGGACATGTATTAACAGCTTATACACGTCATCTGAGGTGGTTGGTTCCCTTTAATCTCTTCAGTCAAAGGAAACGTGCATATACCCTTGCCAACCCTAATTGTATGTGGCCAGATACCTGATAACAGGGAGGAGACTCCCACTCCAGAAGCCGCCCTTCATCATCGTCACTTGAGGCACCTAGCTAATGAAATTCCTCCTTTGGACACGAATGCTGAAATCCTAATCCTACTCCGAAGGGACATTCTGAAGGTCCACAAGGTGCACCAACAATGCAACGGCCCAGATGATGCTCTATATGCCCAAAGACTCGATCTAGGCTGGGTAATCGTGGGCGACGTATGTCTGGAAAGAAGTCACGAGGCATCCGAAGTAAACGCCTGCAAAACGTATGTGCTCCAAAATAGTCGCGCAACTCACTTTAAGCCATGCCCTCATCACTACGAAATAAAAGAAAGGTTCTCAGATTGCATCCAGGAACCTGACATCATTCCCACCCCCTACGGCGACGACTTAGGGAGGACAGTGTTTCACACATCAAAGGACGACAACAAGGTCGCCTTATCCATAGAAGACAAGGAGTTTCTTAAAATGATGGACACTGGATCCTTCAAAAATGAATCTGGCCGCTGGGTTGCTCCCTTACCCTTCAAGACTACAAGGGCCAAGCTTCCTAACAATCGAGAACAGGCCTTCTCTAGATTCATCTCATTGCAGAGAGCATTAAAGAACAAGCCCGAAATGAAGGAACATTTCATAGCCTTTATGGACAAAATACTTCGCAATGACCACGCAGAGCCAGCTCCACCATTGCAAGCTGATGAAGAATGCTGGTATCTACCTTCCTTTGGAGTATATCATCCAAGAAAGCCGAAACAAATCAGAGTGGTGTTTGATTCAAGCGCCAAACACGACGTGTGTCCCTGAATGACGTTCTCCTCACTGGTCCCAACCGGACTAATAACCTAGTGGGAGTGCTCATGAGATTCAGGAAGGAACCGGTCGCCATTACTGCTGACATCGAACAAATGTTCCATTGTTTCATCGTACGACAAGACCACAGAAATTCTCAGTTTCCTATGGTACCGAGACAACGACACCAACAAGGAAATGGTCGAATACCGCATGAAGGTGCAGGTGTTCGGAAACAGTACTCCCGCAGTCGCTACGTTCGGCCTACGTAGGACTGCTTCTGATGGCGAAGCTGAGTTCGGGAAGGATGCCCAACAGTTCGTTGAAAAAGACTTCTATGTGGACGACAGACTTAAATCCCTGCCCACAACGGAAGAAGCCATAGATCTGCTTAAACGGAAACAAGGTATGCTGTCTAAAGCTCATTTAAGGTTGCATAAAATTGCCTTCAATAGTGCTGTCGTCATGAAGGCCTTTCACCCTAATGATCATGCCACAGAATTCAGGGACTTGAACCTAGGCTCAGACAATCCACCAATACAAAGAAGTCTGGGCCTGAGGTGGAACTTGTTAAAGGACTCCTTCAGCTTTCAGGTTAATGGTGCCGAAAAACCATTTACTAAGCGTGGGGTTCTGTCGGTGGTGAACAGTCTATATGATCCACTTGGATTTGTCGCACCCCTGACTATACAAGGCAAGCTTCTGTTGAGACAACTCTCAGAATCCATCAAGGACTGGGATGTACTACTCCCTGCGGACAAACAATTAAGGTGGAAGTCGTGGAGAAAATCTCTTTGTGCCTTGGATAAGGTCGACATACTACGTTGTTACATCCCTTTCTACGAGTCGTAGGAAAGAGATTCATGTATTTGCTGATGCCTCCACTGAAGCTATTGCAGCCGTTGCTTATTTGAAGTTACGGACTCTAATGATGGGAAGGCCAAACTAGCACCTAAACCCGAGCACACCATACCCAGACTCGAGCTCTGTGGGGCTGTACTAGCCGTAGAAATTGCAGAATTCATACAAAGCGAACTGGCTATTCACGTGGACGACAAGATTCTACACAGACAGTAAGGTAGTTCTGGGCTACATATACAACCAGACAAAACGCTTTTATGTCTACGTCAGTAACCGCGTTGAAAGGATAAGGAAATCCTCTAAACCGCAGCAATGGCAGCACATTCCATCCCATCTGAACCCTGCGGACCTTGCTACCAGACCAATGTCTGCTGGTGCTTTCGCAAACTCTTCTTGGTAAACTGGACCAAAGTTCCTTCACAACCAGTGCGAAGAGACCGCTGTTGAAGACAACTTCAGCATTCAGGATCCAGATGTCGACCCAGAGATTCGTCCTGATGTCAACACCTTCATCATCAAATCCAAGGAGATGGTTGGCTTGGACTGTGGGCGATTTGAGCGGTTCTCAAGATGGACGAGGTTGGTTCGCACCATTGCAAGGTTAGTCCACATAGTACAATACTATCGCAATAAGGATGGTAACACTGATAGCCGTGGTTGGCACATCTGCCATAAGCCTCTCTCTGCAGAAGACATTGCTTCATGTGAACTGTTTGTGATACGCAATTTGCAGCAGATTATCCGTCCAACCAAAGGAACTCTTCCAATTAACTTAGCCTTTGGATTACAATTGGGTTGGAGACAGTTTGGCCTAGCACGGCTTCTCCAATCCGAAGATGGGTTATCCTTTGGACTACTTCAGGAACTTGTTACAGACATTCGTCTACCTTGTTCTATTTTTGGTTATTGTTGCATGCATACATTGTTTCTTTTATCTTACAGGTTGAGGTATTCCTTCGCGCATTTCAGGTAAATACCCCAAATTCGGAACTGTTTATTTAGTGAAATCCAAGGATTTCAGACGGGAAGTGTGCTGTTCCCAGTTTATCTATTGACTTTCAGCCATACATGGACATTTGTAATGTTGTGCTTTAATTGTATAATCTATGCATCTGCTATCCTTGCTGCCATCTACTGGTCATTGTGCATTTCACTGTATGTCGTACTTCCCATAATTCTTTTCTGTCTGTAGCTCCTCCTTGGGAATGCTTCTCTTCCTGCTTTGTCTTCTCCACCATTCTAACCTCATGCTTCAGGACTGGAGGAAGGATTATCTTGTTACCTGTAATCTGGTGCATCTATAACAGCTCTAATCTACAGTGCTAACTCCTACCTCATCTTCATCCCTTCATCTTCCCTGGCATTTCATCTATTCAAGGTATTGTAAATAAAGACTTAACTTATCACTGCATCATCCTTCCGGACATCCACGTAGCTGATAAGACCTAGGAGCAGCAATTAGTGAGTAACGCTATCCGCCATTGTTTATATAGAGATCGTGATCATATCCCTCAGACACATCTCACCCACATATATTGGTGGCAGAATATATATTAAATATGAATATGTACAGGGGTCGGCCAAAATAATGGAAACACCTGGAAAAATCAACAAAAAGTTAGATTAATATGGTGTAGGTCCACCTTTTGCAGAGATTACAGCCTCAATTCTCCGAGGTATGGATTCATACAAGGCGATATCATTGACCTGGCGGATCTCCACATAATAGCATCCATGATCATCACAGAACCTTCGCCATGTTTTACGATTGGGAGAAGGCAGTCCGGATGAAATGCTTCATTCGGCTGTCTCCAAACGTACAATCGGCCGGAAGTCGGAAAATGGGATAATCGATGATTCGTCTGAGAATATCATGTTTCCACTGCTTGAGGGACCAATTCTGGAGGTTTCTACACCACTCTAAACGCTTGGAAACATTTGTCATTGAGAGCAGCGGTTTTCTAATTGCAGCTCTTCCGTGGAATCCAGATGTGTGCAGCTCCCGACAAACAGTTTTCGTGGAAACTGGGTTTTGTTCATTGAGCTCAGCAGTGATTTTCGGAGCCGTGGTCTTGCGATCCTCTCTCACAATTCGCTTTAAAGTCCGACGGTCTCTCTCAGACAACTTCGACTTTCGGGCGGACCTGTGCTTTGCTGAGGACTCTATCAAACAGAGTCATTACTTTGGAGACAGTACCTCTTAACACGCCAAGCATTCGGGCACTTTCTGTTACACTAACACCTGCCATACGAGCACCAACAATTTCGCCTTTTTGAAAATCCGAAAGGTGTGCCATTGGTATCAGGTTCTCATCAATTTTCTTACAATTCGGCAAATCTAACAGTTAATTTACATACACATATCACTTAACACAAATAATCAACATCAAAACATTAACCTATGTCACGGTTTGCATGTTTATAACCTGTTCGAAGATTATGATGACAAAACGTTAGGCGTTTCCATTATTTTGTCCAACCCTGTATATTAGAATACTGCTAATTAACTCATTAAAGGATATTTTCACATAGGAAAACACAATGACCTTAACATTAAATTGTGTTTTCTAATTATAATCGCGTATGAATCCCCATCTTTCTGGTATATACTGTATGTGTCAAGATGGTCTCTCTTACTTTGGAAACTTGTGACTGGTTCGGAACCTCAGTCTCTTTTCTGTATTGAGACTTCATATTAAACATGTTTCTTTCCTTTGGCAGTGTTGGAGTTAATGTCACTTTCTGTTGCAAGCAAGCTCCCTAGTTCTCTTATCAGGTGTGGCTACTTTGTGATCACTCCCATCTTTTTATACAAGCTAAAAAGGAGGGCAAACAAGAGCACAATGGGTCCTATCCAAGTTACAAACTAAAGGAATGATCAGAAAAACCACTCACTTTAATGGGTTGAGAGAGTAAAAACGACTACACTGGCTTTGACCCCACAGAACAAGGTAGCCAACAATAGAAAGAAAAAAGGGTTAAAACACGCGCTGCTGATACTGAAATCCCAAGGACAAGGACAAGATGATGATGACAAGAAGGTTTATTAGTTGACACGTTTCGTGGGCGGCTGCCCACTTCCTCAGGACATACAATTGATTGCTTGATTGTATGTGCTGAGGAAGTGGGCAGCCGCCCACAAAAACGCATTGACTAATAAACCTTGACCCTGATCAGCAGCGCATGTTTTAACCCTTTTACTTTCTACCGTTGGCCATCTCCTTTTTATAGTCACACTAGTAAAAAGGCCCGATGCAATTGCATCGGGAGCGCGGTGAAATGAATTGTGTGTATACAGGCGGGTCAGTGGGTAGCAGAGCATCGAGGCGGCTCTGTGGGTAGCAGAGCATCGAGGCGGCTCTGTGGGTAGCAGAGCATCGAGGCGGCTCTGTGGGTAGCAGAGCATCGAGGCGGCTCTGTGGGTAGCAGAGCATCGAGGCGGCTCTGTGGGTAGCAGAGCATCGAGGCGGCTCTGTGGGTAGCAGAGCATCGAGGCGGCTCTGTGGGTAGCAGAGCATCGAGGCGGCTCTGTGGGTAGCAGAGCATCGAGGCGGCTCTGTGGGTAGCAGAGCATCGAGGCGGCTCTGTGGGTAGCAGAGCATCGAGGCGGCTCTGTGGGTAGCAGAGCATCGAGGCGGCTCTGTGGGTAGCAGAGCATCGAGGCGGCTCTGTGGGTAGCAGAGCATCGAGGCGGCTCTGTGGGTAGCAGAGCATCGAGGCGGCTCTGTGGGTAGCAGAGCATCGAGGCGGCTCTGTGGGTAGCAGAGCATCGAGGCGGCTCTGTGGGTAGCAGAGCATCGAGGCGGCTCTGTGGGTAGCAGAGCATCGAGGCGGCTCTGTGGGTAGCAGAGCATCGAGGCGGCTCTGTGGGTAGCAGAGCATCGAGGCGGCTCTGTGGGGTAGAGGAGCATCGAGGCGGCTCTGTGGGTAGCAGAGTATCGAGGCGGCTCTGTGGGTAGCAGAGTATCGGAGGCGGTTGTGGGTAGCAGAGTATCGAGGCGGTCTGTGGGTAGCAGAGTATCGAGGCGGCTCTGTGGGTAGCAGAGTATCGAGGCGGCTCTGTGGCGGAGGTGTGAGAGAGATGCGGTCTGTGGCGGAGGAGGTGTAGAGAATGCGGCCGGTGTGGAGTGAGACAGAAGCACACAGTATATACATACATGAGACAATGTATAGAGACAGTGAGGACAATGTAAGACAGGAAGACAGAGTATAGACGCATGACACAGAGTGTAGAGACAGGAGACAGAGTGTAGAGACAGGAGACAGAGTGTAGAGACAGGAGACAGAGTGTAGAGACAGGAGACAGAGTGTAGAGACAGGAGACAGAGTGTAGAGACAGGAAACAGAGTGTAGAGACAGGAGACAGAGTAGTAGAGACAGGAGACAGAGTGTAGAGACAGGAGACAGAGTGTAGAGACAGGAGACAGAGTGTAGAGACAGCAGACAGATGTAGAGACAGGACAAGAGTATACAGAGACATGACGGACAGAGTATACAGAGACATGACAGGGACAGAGTATACAGAGACATGACAGGGACAGAGTATACAGAGACATGACAGGGACAGAGTATACAGAGAGATGACAGGGACAGAGTATACAGAGAGATGACAGGGACAGAGTATACAGAGAGATGACAGGGACAGAGTATACAGAGAGATGACAGGGACAGAGTATACAGAGAGATGACAGGGACAGAGTATACAGAGAGATGACAGGGACAGAGTATACAGAGAGATGACAGGGACGAGTATACAGAGAGATGACAGGGACAGAGTATACAGAGAGATGACAGGGACAGAGTATACAGAGAGATGACAGGGACAGAGTATACAGAGAGATGACAGGGACAGAGTATACAGAGAGATGACAGGGACAGAGTATACAGAGAATGACAGGGACAGAGTATACAGAGAATGACAGGGACAGAGTATACAGAGACATGACAGGGACAGAGTATACAGAGACATGACAGGGACAGAGTATACAGAGACATGACAGGGACAGAGTATACAGAGACATGACAGGGACAGAGTATACAGAGACATGACAGGGACAGAGTATACAGAGACATGAGAGGGACAGAGTATACAGAGAATGACAGGGACAGAGTATACAGAGACATGACAGGGACAGAGTATACAGAGAGATGACAGGGACAGAGTATACAGAGAGATGACAGGGACAGAGTATACAGAGAGATGACAGGGAAGAGTATACAGAGAGATGACAGGGACAGAGTATACAGAGAGATGACAGGGACAGAGTATACAGAGAGATGAGAGGGACAGAGTATACAGAGAGATGACAGGGACAGAGTATACAGAGAGATGACAGGGACAGAGTATACAGAGACATGACAGGGACAGAGTATACAGAGACATGACAGGGACAGAGTATACAGAGAGATGACAGGGACAGAGTATACAGAGAGATGACAAGGACAGAGTATACAGAGAGATGACAGTTTATGCTCACCTCTCCCTGAGCCCCCGCCGTCTGCCGCCGTCTTCCTGCAGTGTCCCGGTGGCTCCCGCAGGCTGCCGGTGTCTGCACAGGTCTGCTACTGCACCTGTGGTGATGTCAGAGTCACGTGACACCAGGTTAGCATGGAGTAAGCTGGTGTCACGTGACTGACATCACCACAGGTCCTGAACTGCAGTAGCAGACCTGTGCAGACACCGACAGCCTGCGGGAGCCACCGGGACACTGCAGGAAGACGGCGGGACACGGTGGGGGCTCGGGGAGAGGTGAGCATATGTTTTTTTTTTTTTTTTTTTGTAAACAGTAGTGCGGCTGCGGCTCGCGATGACGCTGCGCGTCATCGCTCGCAGTCGCGCAAATGAGCTTGGGATTCGGCTACAGTGCCCGAATTCCCAACTCCCGATTATATAAGTAGATGATCAAGCATTCCTTCCTGGTGATTGAACTCATTCCTGGCCTGCCTATCTGAGGTGAACTTACTTCTCTAGAGAGCTGATCATTGCCAAGCTGTTTGCTGCCTTGGAGAGTTGCAGCAGCATTAAGTTGTGTTGTTTTTTCCCTGTTTGTCTCCCCTTTCCCTCTGGTTCTATTGCAGTGGTTGGGACTAGTGCTCCGCTGGCCATCTCCCTATTGAGGGTTTACATCAGGGCCAGTGTGGGCATAGGTATCCTATTCAGCAATGGAGTGAAAGAACTCTTATTGTTACGGTAGGGAGATCAGGGTACAGTTGCACGTGGGTGCAGGAGTCGTCCTTTCCTCCACTCCCTATGTGCAGGGTCCCCCGTTGTATTTATCGTCCTCCCCGATGTTTCCCCAGTCTGTTGAGGGCAGTGCGCTGGACATCGTTGGGCTGTGCACCACCGTCATGCACTGTGTTCGGACACTCCCAAATCTGCGGCGTGACAATATGATACCCCATCCTTTTTGTATACAAGATTCCCCATCCTTCTGATATATGTTCCTCCATCCTCCTGGTATATTTGATCCCACATCTTTCTGGTGTATATCATCCCCCATCCTTCTGGTATATGGCCCCCCATTCTGGTGTACACTAAAAAATAAATAAATTATCACACTTCCTATCGTTCGCTGAACCACAGTGTCCTTCTGTCTTCCCACACTGTATATCCAAACTATAAGACGCACCCCCACTTTTCCCAAAAATTAAGGAAAAATAGTGCATCTTATAGTCCTCATTTTCGGGTCCTCTACCAGGTGCTTGGGAGCTTAAGGGTTCTTCGCAGGATCTTAGTTGTTCCCAGCACTGCACTTTTCTAGACAGAGTCCAATGTTGCTCCTGGGATCTGTTGCAGCCATTTTACAAACTTAGGGGTCACTGCTCCAAGTGTTCCTATCACTACTGGAATCACTGTTGCCTTCACCTTCCACATCGACTACAGTTGTTCTTTGATGCCCTGGTGTTTCTCCAGCTTCTCATATTCCTTCTTTCTGATATTACTGTCATTTGGCACGGCCACATCTATTCATTCCTGTCTTCTACTCATTGTCCATCATCACGACATCTGGTTGGTTAGCCAACACCTACTTATCTGTCAGGATATTGGAGACCCAGAGGATTTTAGCACTTTCATTATCCACCACTTTTTCTGGGATCTCCCACATGGACTCAGGGGGACTAAGTCCATACGCTGTACAGATGTTCCTATATACAATTCCAGGTACTTGGTAGTGGTGTTTGTTGTACGATGTTCCTGCTTACATTTTGCATCCTGCCACTATGTGTTTACAAAGTTTGTTTGCATAGTCTGCACCTTAGGTCTTGTCTTGTGTGGTAGAGCCCTGCTTCTAGGGATCTTGTACTCTGTGCCTGCCCTTATGCCGCTATGATTAGTGCCTCTGTGCCATCTTGGGAGTCCAGCTTTCTCCAGCCATCAGTAGGATTTCTCCATGTCAGCCACCTTAATTATCTGTCATCCCATGCAGCAGCTTTTCTTGCCCTGGCACTTCATGCTCCCGTTCTTCCTTCCAGGACTGTTGTTACTGCTGCCTTAAGCTCTCCCTCGGTGTTTCATCTTTTGGTGCCATTTTCTGATGTATTCCTGGATACCCCTAGCTTCATCCATGATGGTGGCCATCAAGCATCGACAACCTTCCTTTCTGTTGGTATACAATCCATGCATTGTAAGGCTGGCTTCACACCACGGTGTGATCCGGTCCAGGGCTGTCCGGGATGACCCTGACAGCCCCGGACCGGATGAGCACACAGAACCGGAGGGCCAAATGTGCCCTCCGGTCCTGTGTGCAGCCGGATGGCTGTAATCGCAGCCGCAGCTGCTGATTTTTCAAGACCGCGGGCTAGCATGGAGCTAGCCGCGGTCCTGAAACAACAGCGGCGTGGAGCCGCCGGAATACGGTTCCCGGATTTGCCTGGATCGGGGCAATTCGGCCCCATAGGCTCCCATGTTAGGGAGAATCCGGGATCCGACTTTTTGGGGTGTTTTTTAACCCCGGACACAAAAATGTAGCAAGCAACATTTTTGTGTCCGGTGAGAATAAACCGAATTCTCCAGGATTCCACTGCAGGGATGAAACCGGATGGCAGAGAGCTGCCATCCGGCCCCATAGGCTACTATGGGGCCAAAACATGTCCGGGGCTGTCTGGTTTACACCAGACAGCCCCGGACCGGATCACACCGTGGTGTGAAGCCAGCCTAAGGAGTTTCTGCATCTGCAGCCTCCCTTTCTTCTTTTGGCCAGCACACCATTTCAGCAGGGTATCTAATAAATGGCAGGTCAAATTTATTGATGTCATGGATCCTATTCTTCCCATTAGGCTGGCTCTTCAGGACCTGTCTAACCCCTTTGATGCTATTTAGATATTGCTGCTTTCCTTGCCTCCTCATCATGGTTACTATATCCTGTGGGATGCCGAGGTACTCGTAGCAGGTCTGTACATCTGCTATGTGCGCTGCCGTTAGTTCTACTCCATCAGCCTTTTATTCCTTGCCTCTCTTTATCTCCAACCGGCAACATTTCTCCTGTCCGAAATGCATCCAGATATCTTCACTGTAGATCCTTGTCAGGTGGAACAGTAAACTGATGTCTCGTTCATTTTTCGCATACAGCTTGATGTCAACCATATACAGCAGGTGACTGATGGTGCTTCCACTCTTAAACTTGTATCTATAGCCAGATTCTGTAATTCTCTGACTGAGGGGGTTAAAATCTATGCGGAACAACAAGGGGACAGTGTATCACCTTGGTATATGCCGGATTTGATAGACCCTTGTGCTAGTTGTCTTGAGTTGACTTCCAGTCTTGTCCTACATAGCCCCATTGAGTTTCTGATGAAGGTTCTGAATTTCCTGTTGACATTGTAGAGTGCCAAACATTCACAGATCAGTGTGTGGCATGGAGTCATAGGCTTAAGTCAATCCAGGCTGTGTAGAGATTAGGCAGTCTGGATCTTGAGTCTTGAGCGACTGCTCTACCTACTAGGAGCTGGTGCTTAGAGCCTCTGATATGGTTTCCAATGCCTTCCTGAGCTGGATTCATATGGTTCTGTAGCTTGGTGATTATGATGCATGACACGAGTTTCCATGTCATTGTAAGGCAGGTTTTTGGGCGGTAATTGGATAGAATTGTCCCTTTGTGGGGATCCTTCATGATCAGCACTGCTCTTACTTGTGTTAGCCAAGCTGGGTGGTGGCCTGATTCTAGCACTTGACACGGTCTTGGATGTCTACTTCAGTAATAGTCACTAATTCTTGTTCTTGGTGGTTACTGTGTTTCATTCTCAGATCTTGCAGCCACATTGCACTGGTGTTGTGCGTTTTCTCCTCCCATATGTTCCTGCAGTATTGTTCAGTCTAGCTAGTGGTGAAGTTGCAGCTTCAGCACTGCTACTCTCCAGTTGGGAGTACACCTTGGATTGTTCTTTGGAGAACAGGGCATTTATAATACCGTATATAGGTATGGTGGCTCAGTGGTTAGCACTGCAGCCTTGCAGCGCTGGGATCCTGGGTTCAACTCCCACCAAGCACAACACCTGCACGGAGGTTGTATGCTCTCCCTGTGTTTGTGGAGGTTTCCTCCGAGCACTCTGGTCTCCTTCCATACTCGAAAGATATACTGATAGGATATATGGATTGTGAGCCCCGAAGGGGACAGTGCTGCAAATGTACTTATTGTAGTGCTATATAAATGAATAAATATTATTAACTATATACTTATATATCTACAATATAATTGTCTTCTGTTCTCTGTCACGGAAATCACGCGACAGACAGAGGCCACTCATTGGCGGGCGCCGGAGGCGGGCACCAAGAGAGCAGACTATGCAAATTGGCACGCAAATTCAAAGTTCGAACTGCGCGCCAATTTGCAGCCCGGCGACAGGCGTAACACACCACTGTTGCCGGGATACACAGGGAACCCGCCGCCCCCACTTCGCCTCTCCCCACGCCCCCACCTTGCCTCCCCCCTCCCGCTGTTCTCACCCGTCTGTACACAGGGCGGGCTGTGTGATGTCACATCAGCCTGCCCTGTGTACAGACGGGTGAGAACTGCGAGAGGTGAGGGGGATACTGCCCCCCTCCCCGCAACCATCCTGCCTCCCCCGACTCCATCCTGCCTTCCTGAGCCTGCACCCCCCCACCCAGCTACGCCTCTGCCCCTCCAGCCTCTCCAGCTTCCGCTCTGCCCCTGCAGCCTCTGGCCCTGCAGCCTCTGGCCCTGCAGCCTCTGGCCCTGCAGCCTCTCCTGCTACCCTCTGCCCCTCCTGCTACCCTCTGCCCCTCCAGCCTCTCCTGCTACCCTCTGCCCCTCCTGCTACCCTCTGCCCCTCCTGCTACCCTCTGCCCCTCCAGCCTCTCCTGCTTCCCCCTGTCCTCCAGCCTCCCCTGTCCTCCAGCCTCCCCTGTCCTCCAGCCTCCCCTGTCCTCCAGCCTCCCCTGTCCTCCAGCCTCCCCTGTCCTCCAGCCTCCCCTGTCCTCCAGCCTCCCCTGTCCCCTGTCCTCCAGCCTCCCCTGTCCTCTGCCCTCCAGCCTCCCCTGTCCCCTCCCGCCTCCGCTCTCCCCTCCCGCCTCCCCTGTTCTCTGCCCTCCTCACTGTGATACAAATGAGACAAGTATGAGTGTGTGACTGGGTTACGATAGGTATCCAGTTTTCAGCATAGGTGATTATGGAGGTCATGATGCCCATATGCTACCATCTTAGAGCGTTATGCTATGATCATGAAGATTTAACTTTGTGACAAGCAATATTTTGGAGAACCTTGAAATGTTATACTAGAACATTCCTAAGGTTTTTTGTAATCAGTAACGGACAACTTTTGAAGCACTGGGCTATTGTCAAAAGACAGGCCAGTGGCAAACAGACCTTGAGGCAGTTCAAACAAAATGTAACCTTGAAGCATTGTGCTGTGGTCAGAAGACATGAGAGTGTCAAACAGACCCTGAGTCTGTTTGAACAGACCCAGGTGGTGTTATCAGTAAGCACCGGGCCCATGTCAAACAACCTACTGCGCAGTTGCAAGATTCTGATGATCTGGCCTAAACATATTGCACAAGATGTGTTAGGGGAGGATGTGGGAGCTGTATATAAAAATGAGGGCCCAGTACAGCGAGTTAGGGACATTCCAGAACGTATCGTGGACGCACGGTTTCTGTGATGACAAGACCAGAGTATTCCTTCTCGTTGACACTGTGGTCCCTCCGGTGGAGAGGTGATGTTGCAATACTCCGGTATTTATTGATACTTATTTCTCCATATACTATGATTCACCGTAATTGTATGATTTACATGAACTGAATTATAGAAACAGGGTAATATTGTATCTGCCATTCCATACTTGAGCATTATCCTGATGTAATCTTAATAAATTGTTATATTGTTTTACCATAAAACTGTATTCAGTGTGCCTAATTCGTATATTAGTGAGTGCTACGTAAGTAAGGGCGTATCCGCCCTGTCACTCTGACGCGGTAAAACATAAATTGGCGTAGTCGGCAGGATCATGAATATCTGGAAGGGTGAATTTGAGGGGTATATTGTACGAAGGTGAACGTTACGTAGTTTTCCTTTTATTTGTTTTTTTTCTTCCCTTCTTTTTTTTTTTCTTGTTGGGCACCAATCCAGATCTTCATAATTCCAAAGGTGTAAAAGTGTTTAAGAAAGTTGTTTATAAGAGATCATCCTCACATCCTAACTTATTTTGGAGTTAGAGAATAATTTGTTGGCACTAGGCCAAAATGTTCGGCTTTTTGGCACAAAGTCAGAAAAACAAAATGTTTAAGAAAGGTAAAAAGAAAGAGGATGATTGTGTGGAGATCCCTGGCTGGACCAGGACTCCATATAATATTATAGCACAGGAAATGCATTGTTGTGGATTGGCAGAACCCTGGGAGAATAAGCTCAAAGGGTCAGCACCCACTGATGTTGTTGATGTACTCAGGGGTGTCCTGCAAAGGCGGGTGATGTAGTGTCTTTAGGACGGCGTATGTGGATTTTACTCAGTGCATACCGAGATATGCATGAGCAGAATACCCATATACAAAGAAAGTTGTCAGAAATGGAACAAAAAGTTGTTGTAAGTGAGTCTATTGAGACTCCAGGGTGGGAGAAAACTCCATATCATATTTTGGCGACTAAGTGGTCGCACAGTGTTGGTTCAAGTGAACTATGGGACACATGTTTGCAGGATGCAGAGCCTGCTGATGTGGTAGAATGCTTGCAGAAAGTAAAAGTAGAAAAAGGGAAAGAATTATGTGCTGTTGGTAGGAGTGGCTGGATCCTGCTATCTGCATATAGAAAACAGCATGAGGAAAAACAAAGATTGTTAACTAAAGTGCAGGAATTGGAAATACAGCTATGTGAGGCCCAGAATGCATTGGTTGTAGCACAGGGTCAGAATAAGTTAGCAATGGACAAATGTGTTGGAACTCAGCATGATGCAGAACGGGCTGCAGTATGTGTAAAACAGTATAAGTGCAGAAAGAAGAGGGGGAAGGTGAACAAGAGGAAAGGTTTAGCCATAGCCAGAGCAGAGATGGAGAGGAACCCAGATCAGTGGGATGGTGATGCACAGGAGTCAACTGACTCCCAAACTGTCACCAACCCAGAACAGGGGGATGATCATTTTAATGGGGAGACAGAGATGGATCCTCTTCTTAACCCATTAAAAGTTCATCATATTTGCCAGACTCAGGTTGTAGAGACAGCTACAGGGAAGCAAAACCAGAATGAGGTAGAAGATTGCAGTGTGTCCAATAAAGTTGAGCTGCAACGTACCTTTAGTAGGAGAAATACTAGGGGTGACAAGACCCTGGTAACGTCCAGATTCAGGCGATGTGATGATCCCATGTTGTTCTGTAGTAATTATCTTGCATTGTACAGAAATGTTTACAATCATCCAGCGATGTCTCAGGATGATGCCAGTTTTCTATTTTCAATGGCAAATCATTGTAATGTGGATTATGCCACAAGAGTGTCTCTCAGAAATACTAGTTCATATGAAAGATTTGTAGAACTATTAAGTGACTGGTGTCATGAGTCAGAAGAGCAAGATGAAGTATCACAGAATGTGTCTGCTGTGTACAGGTCTAGGTATTGCTTTAAATGTGGGGAGATGGGCCACATTAAACGTTATTGTAATACTGAACTAGAGAGCCGTTCATTGCACCAGAATATTGATAGTATTGAGAATGAGGAAGAACTTGCCATTAACAATACTGAATTTACAGACACAGGTAAAAAAGCCGACTTTGTTACAACTGCACAAAAGTCGCAAGTAATGCAGATCCCAAATGTTGATAAAGGTGAGACTGAGAAAGAGCAGAATTTGTCATATTGTAGACTCCAAAAAGACTATGCTAACGGTCCTGTGTTCTTTCTATGGGGCTGGATTATTTTACATTGGTCACCAGTCATCATTCCTGTGTTATTTATTAACACAATACAATGTATCCAGTGAGGTTTTTTTCCCTCTCCCTTCTGTTGTTTTGGTCTGTCTATATGTGAATAATCTACCTTATTAGCATATGGATAACAGATAGGATAAGGACAAAGTGCAGTATTTGACTTGTATTTTAACTTTTTCTTTGTGCTTCTTTTCAGACTGGACAAACCAGTTTTTCAGAGGAATCAGATTCAATGTATTTAGTTATATATAAGACCTGTGAGTTAGACAAATGAGCTCAAAGTAAACGGTTAAAATAATTGTTTGCAAACAATTAAAAAAGTAGTAATCATCCCATTGTGATGAATCTGTATTTGCCTAAAAGTTTTGTTTTAGTTTTATGTAAGTTCTTAATCTTTATTTTTTAATTAGGAACACAGTAGGTTTGTAAACCCCATTTGTAAGTGCATCTTGAACATTTACGTTTGATATTTAAAATAATTGAGGTAATGTAATTGATGCCGATTATCAAGGTGAAATTAAGGTAATAATGATTAATATGGGAGAAGAGCCTTTGATCATTGAAAAGCATCAGCGAATGGCACAGATGCTGCTGATACTTGTATCTTTAGCCCAAGCTGAGGAAGGAAGTGCTCCAACTGAATTAGCCCTTAGTGGGGACAAAGGTTTTTGTTCCTCAAATACTCCGAACGTAGGTGCCAAGATCTGGATCCAAAATGTTCAAGGACCGCCTTCTGAGGCTGAGGTCATTGCAGTAGGGAAAGATCATACCCTATTAGTAATGAGAACTGGGGTTGAGAAATGGGAGTATGTTCCTCAAGAAAAATGCTATTTGCGGGAATAATGTTTGTGTCTCTTGATTACAGAAGTGAAAATCAGTTTATGGAATCGTTGGTGCAGAATTATTGGCCATTCTAGAAAATGAAGTATGAGATGTGGTGGCTATGGGTCCTGGTATTCCCTTTCGTGGAGGGATGAAGAATTTCTACCAGGAGGAGCCAACGGCCAATCGATTCTTAAAACCTCATCAAGTGATTTTTGAGGCATTGAACAGCAGTCGACATACTGATTTCTGGATATGTACCCATTCTCCGGTAACAGCCACCAGTATTCCTTTCCTAGCTATCCCTGTGGCAATGGAGGACATTTTAACATGGAGCAGATGTTTTAATACCTTAGCAAACAATGACACTTGGAATTCTCGGTTACGGAACATAACCGTACCTATACCTATTGTAGGATGGGTAAACCTTCCTTGGTAGCAAGGAAATATGAGCGGAACCAACAAAAACTTACAATACTTGGTGTTCAAAGGAGGATCATGGGTACCAAGAAATACAGTAGGAATGACTAAATTGGGAACTGTACCCACGGACAACCTACAAATAAGTTTCAAATCAACCTTAGATATGGTTGATGCTTTTAAACCTATATTGCTGGAAAGATCTGTGGACATTTGCTAAGATGTTTGTGAATGGGACTACTGAATCTTATAGTAATATATGAAGGAATTTGAAGTGTAATGAGTCATCTGAATATATGCCAGGGCAAGAAACTTGTGGTAATCCAGATGTGGGGTATTTTAGTCCTATTGGACAAAGTCCTAGTTGGTGTGTATCATCTAATGTCAGTGTTGTAATTGATTTAGTTCATCGATTAGTATTACAACATTGAGCCTTGTGGGATCTTCCACATAACATGTATTGGATATGTGGGGAAAATGCATATAAATGGCTTCCTGTGGGAATCCAAGGGACATGTACATTAGCTCGGTTAACCCCTGCTACCTTCATTGTACCCTATTCTCAGTTAGATGCTAAGATATTACCAAAACACGTGATATTCAAAAGAACAGCAGATAATAGACCTTGGGAGACAGGACGCCCCCATGTGGTGCAAATGGGTACTGCAAATATGATTGTCAGTACTCTATTTGCATATCCAATGATTATGCAGATGTGGGATAAATTGATAGAATCTACAGATTATTTAGATGAGCAAATTTTCCATATAGTGGATATACTCAATACTTTCTCTTTTCAAAACCCCTCCAATTGGTTTAAAGGAACTGGGGGGGTGGGTGATGGGAATTCTACAAGGAGTTTTCCAACTTATTCTGTGTAATATTCTAAAATATATAGGGGTAAGAGTTGTGTGGTGTATTCTTAAACATGTGCTGTAAAAAGAAAAATTACAAACAATAGAAAAAATAACAACCGCACAGGTAATGAATATTTATGTTGCTTAAATAAGAAAGTCTTGTGTTCAATAATAGTATGATGCTCAGAGACAAGGGAGACCAAGATGTTTTGATGGTTTCATGTAGCAATGGTCATGCATGACATCAATAATCAAGGACCGATTGTGATACAAATGAGACAAGTATGAGTGTGTGACTGGGTTACGATAGGTATCCAGTTTTCAGCATAGGTGATTATGGAGGTCATGATGCCCATATGCTACCATCTTAGAGCGTTATGCTATGATCATGAAGATTTAACTTTGTGACAAGCAATATTTTGGAGAACCTTGAAATGTTATACTAGAACATTCCTAAGGTTTTTTGTAATCAGTAACGGACAACTTTTGAAGCACTGGGCTATTGTCAAAAGACAGGCCAGTGGCAAACAGACCTTGAGGCAGTTCAAACAAAATGTAACCTTGAAGCATTGTGCTGTGGTCAGAAGACATGAGAGTGTCAAACAGACCCTGAGTCTGTTTGAACAGACCCAGGTGGTGTTATCAGTAAGCACCGGGCCCATGTCAAACAACCTACTGCGCAGTTGCAAGATTCTGATGATCTGGCCTAAACATATTGCACAAGATGTGTTAGGGGAGGATGTGGGAGCTGTATATAAAAATGAGGGCCCAGTACAGCGAGTTAGGGACATTCCAGAACGTATCGTGGACGCACGGTTTCTGTGATGACAAGACCAGAGTATTCCTTCTCGTTGACACTGTGGTCCCTCCGGTGGAGAGGTGATGTTGCAATACTCCGGTATGTATTGATACTTATTTCTCCATATACTATGATTCACCGTAATTGTATGATTTACATGAACTGAATTATAGAAACAGGGTAATATTGTATCTGCCATTCCATACTTGAGCATTATCCTGATGTAATCTTAATAAATTGTTATATTGTTTTACCATAAAACTGTATTCAGTGTGCCTAATTCGTATATTAGTGAGTGCTACGTAAGTAAGGGCGTATCCGCCCTGTCACTCTGACGCGGTAAAACACTCACCCCTCCAGCCTAACCTGTCCTCTGCCCTCCTCAGCCCTCCAGCTTCCGCTCTCCTCACCCCTCCATATGCAATGTACAGTATGTGTATATATGTGTGTATGTAGTCACTTCCTTCACTTTGCCCGCACTTCCCTCACTTTGTCCGCACACATACACACACACACACACACACACACACACACACACACACACACACACACACAACACTCCGCTATAGTTAGCACCGGCCCTGCATCAGCCCCCTGGATCCTCAGTCGACATGTCGCCACCCCTCAACTACTGGATCCAATACAGCGTCCAAGAAGTCTCGCCAAACTTCCCGGACGCAGTATTGGATCCAGTCGTCCGTGGCTGGCGACATGTCGACTCAGGATCCAAGCCGCGGGAACACGCAGGGTCGGTGCTAACTATAGCGGAGTGTGTGTGTGTATGTATGTGTGTGCTGACCACTTTGCCCACGGCGCTGCGTTGACCACTGAGCCACCGCACTCCCTGCCAACCACTGAGCCACCGCACTCCCTGCCAACCACTGAGCCACCGCACTCCCTGCCAACCACTGAGCCACCGCACTCACTGCCAACCACTGAGCCACCGCACTCACTGCCAACCACTGAGCCACCGCACTCACTGCCAACCACTGAGCCACCGCACTCACTGCCAACCACTGAGCAACCGCACTCACTGCCAACCACTGAGCAACCGCACTCACTGCCAACCACTGAGCCACCGCACTCACTGCCAACCACTGAGCCACCGCACTCACTGCCAACCACTGAGCCACCGCACTCACTGCCAACCACTGAGCCACCGCACTCACTGCCAACCACTGAGCAACCGCACTCACTGCCAACCACTGAGCCACCGCACTCACTGCCAAACACTGAGCCACCAGACACAGGCCGCTCCTCCTGCCCCCGCTACCCGCGGCACCCCCGCTCTTCCTGTCCCCCTCCACGCCTCCTGCCTCTCCTGTCCCCCTCTGCGCCTCGCGGCACCCGCCCCGCGGCCTCCCTCTGCCCCAAACCCACCCCCGCTTCCTCTGCCCCCTCCCCGGCTCCTCCTGTTCACAGGGCTGCACTGACAGGGCTGCACTGACAGGGCTGCACTGACAGGGCTGCACTGACAGGGCTGCACTGACAGGGCTGCACTGACAGGGCTGCACTGACAGGGCTGCACTGACAGGGCTGCACTGACAGGGCTGCACTGACAGGGCTGCACTCACCGCAGCAAAGAGCACCAGCGCTAATCCTTTACCTGCTGCAGCACGCAGCCTTTGTGTGGGAAGAGGAAAAAAAGCTCAGCCCTGGTATCATGGAGTCGGTGTGCCCATCCTGCTCTGCGGGGCCTGCTGGGTGTTATAGTTGTGTGGTAGCAGAACTATAAGTCCCAGGAATCAAGATCAGAAGGATCCGGGGAACGAGGGCAGCAGGTAATGTGCAGGTGTGCATGATGCATGTGTGTGCAGGTGTGCATGATGCATGTGTGTGCAGCTGTGCATGATGCATGTGTGTGCAGGTGTGCATGATGCATGTGTGTGCAGCTGTGCATGATGCATGTTGTGTGCAGCTGTGCATGATGCATGTGTGTGCAGGTGTGCATGATGCATGTGTGTGCAGGTGTGCATGATGCATGTGTGTGCAGCGGTGCATGATGCATGTGTGTGCAACGGTGCATGATGCATGTGTGTGCAGCTGTGCATGATGCATGTGTGTGCAGGTGTGCTGGTATGCATGTGTGTGCAGGTGTGCTGGTATGCATGTGTGTGCAGGTGTGCATGATGCATGTGTGTGCAGGTGTGCATGATGCATGTGTGTGCAGCTGTGCATGATGCATGTGTGTGCAGCTGTGCATGATGCATGTGTGTGCATGATGCATGTGTGTGCAGCTGTGCATGATGCGTGTGCAGCTGTGCATGATGCATGTGTGTGCAGGTGTGCATGATGCATGTGTGTGCAGGTGTGCATGATGCATGTGTGTGCAGGTGTGCATGATGCATGTGTGTGCAGGTGTGCATGATGCATGTGTGTGCATGATGCATGTGTGTGCAGGTGTGTGCATGATGCATGTGTGTGCAGGCGTGTGCATGATGCATGTGTGTGCAGCGTGTGCATGATGCATGTGTGTGCAGGCGTGTGCATGATGCATGTGTGTGCAGGTGTGCATGATGCATGTGTGTGCAGGTGTGCATGATGCATGTGTGTGCAGGTGTGCATGATGCATGTGTGTGCAGGTGTGCATGATGCATGTGTGTGCAGGTGTGCTGTGTTGCAGGTGTGCAGGTGTGTGCATGATGCATGTGTGTGCATGATGCATGTGTTTAGATGATGCATGTGTGTGATGATGCATGTGTGTGCAGGTGTGCATGATGCATGTGTGTGCAGGTGTGCATGATGCATGTGTGCAGGTGTGCATGATGAAAGTGTGTGCAGGTGTGCATGATGCAGTGTGTGCAGGTGTGCATGATGCATGTGTGTGCAGGTGTGCATGATGCATGTGTGTGCAGGTGTGCATGATGCATGTGTGTGCAGGTGTGCATGATGCATGTGTGTGCAGGTGTGCATGATGCATGTGTGTGCAGGTGTGCATGATGCATGTGTGCAGGTGTGCATGATGCATGTGTGGTGTGCATGATGCATGTGTGTGCATGTGCATGATGCATGTGTGTGCAGGTGTGCATGATGCATGTGTGTGCAGGTGTTCATGTGCATGTGTGTGCAGGTGTGCATGATGCATGTGTGTGCAGGTGTGCATGATGCATGTGTGTGCAGGTGTGCATGATGCATGTGTGTGCAGGTGTGGCATGATGCATGTGTGTGCATGATGCATGTGTGTGCATGATGGCATGATGCATGTGTGTGCAGGTGTGCATGATGCATGTGTGTGCAGGTGTTCATGGTGCATGTGTGTGCAGGTGTGCATGATGCATGTGTGTGCATGATGCATGTGTGTGCAAGTTGTGCATGATGGCATGATGCATGTGTGTGCAGTTTTGCATGGTGCTGCATGATGCATGTGTGTGCAGGTGTGCATGATGCATGTGTGTGCAGGTGTTCATGGTGCATGTGTGTGCAGGTGTGCATGATGCATGTGTGCATGATGCATGTGTGTGCAGGTGTGCATGATGCATGTGTGTGCAGGTGTGCATGATGCATGTGTGTGCAGGTGTGCATGATGCATGTGTGTGCAGGTGTGCATGATGCATGTGTGTGCAGGTGTGCATGATGCATGTGTGTGCAGGTGTGCATGATGCATGTGTGTGCAGGTGTGCATGATGCATGTGTGTGCAGGTGTGCATGATGCATGTGTGTGCATGATGCATGTGTGTGCATGTGTGGCATGGTGTGCATGATGCATGTGTGTGCATGTGTGCATGATGCATGTGTGTGCAGGTGTGCATGATGCATGTGTGTGCAGTGTGCTGTGTGCATGATGCATGTGTGTGCAGGTGTGCATGATGCATGTGTGTGCAGGTGTGCATGATGCATGTGTGTGCAGGTGTGCATGATGCATGTGTGTGCAGGTGTGCATGATGCATGTGTGTGCAGGTGTGCATGATGCATGTGTGTGCAGGTGTGCATGATGATGTCATGTGTGTGTGCAGGATGCATGTGTGTGCAGGTGTGCATGATGCATGTGTGTGCAGGTGTCATGATGCATGTGTGTGCAGGTGTGCATGATGCATGTGTGTGCAGGTGTGCTGTGTGCATGATGCATGTGTGTGCAGGTGTGCATGATGCATGTGTGTGCAGGTGTTCATGGTGCCATGGTGTGTGCAGGTGTGCATGATGCATGTGTGTGCAGGTAGTGGCTGTGTGCATGATGCATGTGTGCAGGTGTGCATGAAGCATGTGTGTGCAGGTGTGCATGAGTGTGCATGATGCATGTGTGTGCAGGTGTGCGTGTGCATGAGTGTGCAGGTGTGCATGATGTGTGCAGGTGTGCATGATGCATGTGTGTGCAGGTGTGCATAATGCATGTGTGTGCAGGTGTGCATGATGCATGTGTGTGCAGGTGTGCATGATGCATGTGTGTGCAGGTGTGCATGATGCATGTGTGTGCAGGTGTGCATGATGCATGTGTGTGCAGGTGTGCTGTGTGCATGATGCATGTGTGTGAAGGTGTGCTGTGTGCATGATGCATGTGTGCTGTGTGCATGATGCATGCGTGTGCAGGTGTGCTGTGTGCATGATGCATGTGTGTGCATGATGCATGTGTGTGCAGGTGTGCTCGGGCCATCCTGCCCCGCTCCCACCATCCTGAACCACCCCCTCCCGCCACCATCCTGCCCTGCTCACCTCCATCCTGTCCCCCCGACACAATCCTGTTCCCCACCCCCTTCGCCATCCTGCCCCCCCAGCAGTTAGCGGTCATGTGACCGATCGGTTTCCCAGGCAACGGACAGGTCCTAAAGGCCTGTAGAACCTAGAAGACGGAGGTGGAGCGAGCCGGCGGACAGGTGAGTATCCTCTAAGGATTTTTTTTACTTTTACTGTGGAGGAGCGGGGGGCCGCGGGGAGCAGAGTATCGCATATATATCATAGTGCTGCTATACATGTGCTGTAATGTACCGCCATATACTATAGTGCTGCTATACATGTACTGCCATATACCATAGCGCTGCTGACTGAACAAGTTCTGTCAGTCACAGCATGTCAACTACATACATATTCTAGAATACCCAATGCGTTAGAATCGGCCCGCCATCTAGTATATCATTATGGTCCATGATGGAGACATTAGTGCAGAATTACATTACCCATAAAATTGTCAGCAGCAGATTACCCCCCATAACAGCATGTTATGACTACAGTTTTTGTTCAAATTTTGCTCCTCTAAAACACAGCTGTGCCTTCTAGCCCAAAAAATACAGGACATTGGATGTGCCATTTCATACTAACCTAATTCTACAGTACGGTACTCGCCACTTCAGGGTGAAGCTCACAATTTCTGATAAATAATGGAGTAAGGGCCCTTTCACATCAGCGTTTTTTGAAATTTGTGGCAGATGCGGTGAAAAAACAGCATCTGCCGCAATTACCGCATACCGGCTGCACTTGCGGCGCGGTTGCGGTAAATGCCATGCAAAGTATAGGCGTACTTGCAGCAGGTGCGGTTTTGCACTTGCGGCAGGTGCAAAACCGCACTTGCCGCACCTGCCGCAAGTACGCCTATACTTTGCATGGCGTTTACCGCAACCGCGCCGCAAGTGCAGCCGGTATGCGGTAATTGCGGCAGATGCGTTTTTTTCACCGCATCTGCCGCAAATTTCAAAAAACGCTGATGTGAAAGGGCCCTTACAGTTACAAAGGTCCTGATCACATTTTTTGTTTGTGTGGGTGAAAATGGTTGATGGCCTTCCAATAGCACAAGTTGTATTGATTTAAAAAAAAAAAAAAAAAAAAGGCAACAATGGAAAAATCCACCCTTACTTTCAATATCAAGCATTTATCCGCAGTGGAAGAAAATCCTTCCAAGAATACACTACTTCTCAAAAGTGCTAAAATCACCAAAAGTGTACAAGTGTACAGAAACTATATCTGATGACAGTTTGTTGATCCTTGATATCGAAAGATCTATTGTCTTACATTAGTAAACCTATTAAATATCATACATATAGGGATTTAAAAAGGAGTAGGTTTAATGAATAAGATCATCTTGTCCCTGTAACCAATGTCATTAGTGATGCAGGTAAATGTTTGCCCAGGTCATATTTATTATAACCCAAATACACAGTGAAAGAAGAGTAGCGGGATTACAAACATGGGTGCTACGAGGAGCTATGCTTACGTTCAGAAACTGAGTAGAGTAGATTCTGAGGAGGTAATGGAGGAGGGAGCCTTCCCCCTTCTGGTGCAAGATTGGGCACAGCACTTGTTCCTGGTTGTTCACGGTTATTTACAAAGCCTGGATGTGGTAATGGAAGCCCTGCATGTTTGGAAGCAAAATACATATATTTTTTTAGATTTCAGGGTAAATTCTTCCCTAGCAGCAAGAAGCACAAAAATGTGTATGTATGTCAGCACTAAGTAGGGAAAATGTATCAAAACTGATGGAAAGATAATCAGGAGCAGTTGGTTCTCTCCAACATCACTGAAGGAGAGCTTCCTCTTCTCTCCAAATCACACCCCACCACTTTTGCACTTTACCTCATCCCTTCCCACCTCCTCCCCAACCTATACATCATGCTTATCCCAGCCCTAACCCACCCCTTAAACCTATCGCTAACATTTCGTATCTTCCTCTCTGTTTTAAAACATGCCACGATCGCGTAGACCCTCAAAAAGCCAAACCATGAACTGACTGCTATGTCCAGCTATCATCCCATATCACTGCTCTCATTCACTTCCAAACAGCTTGAGTAGCATGTCCATGCTCAACGTTCCTCCCACCTAACTCTCTTCGACAACCTACAATCTGGCTTCTGGTCTTATCATTCCAACAAAACATCCCAGACTAAAATTACTAATGACTTACTTGCAGTGAAAGCTAACAAACAATTTTCTATACTCCTCCTTCTAGAATTGTCCTCCACTTTCAACAAAGTCGAACACTGCCTCCTACTACAGATCCCCTCTTCCATTGATATCACAGATCTTGCTCATCAGGATCTCCTCAAACCTTTCTGACGGCATATTTAGCAACTGCCACTCCCATACTATCTTCTCATTCCACCTACCATTTGTTGGAGTTCTGCATGGCTCTGTTCTAGGACCCCTACTCTTTTCCATCTATACCCTTGGCCTGGGACAGCTCAAAATCCCATGGCTTGCAGTATCACCTATATTCTGATGACACTCAGACCTACGTTTCTGGCCCAGATGTCACCTTCCTGCTGTCCAGAATCCCAGTGTCTATCAGCCATATCCTCCTCATCCTCTTCTCACTTCCTAAAGCTGAACATGGACAAAATCTAAACTCTATTTTTCCTCCATCTCACGTATCTTCCCTACCTGATCTATCAATCTATCAGTGTAAATAGCATCATGCTTTCGCCTGCAACTGAAATCCACTGCCTTGGAGTAACTCTTGACTCTGACGGTCCTTCAAACCGCACATCCAAACTTTCACCACCTCCTGTCACCTCCAGCTCAAAAATATATCCAGAATCCGTTATTTCCTCAGTCTGCTAAAATGCTTGTATATGCCCTCAACATCTCTTGACTTGACTACTGCAACATCCTCCTTTGTAGCCTCCCTGCTAACACTCTCTCATCTCTCCAGTCAGTCATTAACTCAGCTGCTTGACTAATCCACCTCTCTCCTCATTACTCCCCAGCTTCTCCCTTCTGCAAATCCCTCCATTGGTTCATCCATCCCAAACGAATCCTGTTCAAACTGCTAATTCTGACCTACAAAGTGGTCTATAACCTGTCTCCTCCCAATATCTTCCCTCATGTAATCTCCAGTCTTCCCAAGATCTCCTCTCATCCACACTAATTCATTCCTAACACAATCGCCTCTAAAGGTACTGTCACACGTGGCGATGTCGCCCGCGACATCGCCGAAAAGTGACGTAACAGCGATGTCGCGGGCGATATCACAAGTGCGTCGCGCTGTGTACAGCGCGACGCAACTGCAAATTATCGCTGGTCGCAGGTTGACAGGTTTATGAACATGTTCATAAACCTGTCAACCTGTGACCAGCGATTAGGCTGGATCGCGCCGTCTGACACTGTTGGCGGCGCGATCCAGCCTATATCGCAGCGTTGCTGAGGATCGCTCGCTGGGCTGAGCTCAGCCCAGCGAGCGATGGCTCCGCACGTCATGCCGTGTGACAGCTGGCCTGCGATGTTGGAAGCGAGCGTGTACCTGCACATCGCTTCCGACATCGCAGGCCAGAATCGCCACGTGAGACACCACCTTAGGATTTCTCCCAAAAATCCCCCATCCTCTGGAGTTCTGTGCCCCAACAAGTCCGATTATCCACCACGCTCGGATCCTGCAGATGGAACTTGAAAACCCATCTCTTCAAAAAAGCCTCAAATCACCAGTTGCTGCCTCACCACCCCAGGAGCTGCCGTCCCACTGCCACCAGAGCTACTCCAACTCCTGACCTACTCCTCACTGTTCTGTAGGATTTACGCCTGTGAGGACAGGGTCCTGCCCCCATCTGTTTCAGTCTGTTAATTTGTTCACTGTAACCTATATCTGTATTTTGTATGTAACTCCCTTCTCATTTACAGCACCATGGAATTAATGGTGCTATTTAAATAAATAATAACACTTTTTATATTAAATAATAACTTTTTAACCCTCACTTTTCAGAGAGGATTTGGAAAATAAAAGCAGTGATCAAATTGGTTGCCATGAACAATTACTCCATTTTGTCTTTATGCCAGTTTCTCTACACCTCCCTCAATGTATATATATATATGTATATATGACACACTGGTGGATATGCATACAAATTGTCATCTCACAAATAAACGTCGGCTGAATGTGCAAATTTCCTCTAACTTCAGAATCTCATTACATTGGACAGGTATACAAGAGAGGTCTCTCCTGCAGATGTGCTATACTAAACAATGCTTAGCCAACAAAGAGGATCTAGACATAGGATACTTACTTGGAGCAGGATGGACAACAGGAGGGGGCTGGGTGATAGGTCGCGGCACTGGCATTCTCATATTGTGAGCTGGAGCAGGTATTGGGTGCATTAGAATGCCGGGTGGAGGAAGTCCAGGGGGAGGAGGGAAGGGAATCATGCTAGGTAATGACACCTCATCAACTATTAAAGGGTCATTTCCATGATCATATTGGCAGAGGTCACCAAGAACACAATATCCTCGTTCTGTATTAAAGATAAAAAAAAAGATAATGTATAAAGGAGTTAGAAGTAACAACTGCACAAATTATTCTTTTAAGGCCACATGCACGCATTCAGTATTTGGTGAGTTTTTTTTACCTCTACGTATAGCCAAATCAGGAGGGGATGATAAATAGAAAACTAGAGCACATGTTTATATTATACTTTCTACTGATTGCTCTACTCATGGTGCCAGCTAGAAATACCGAGATAAAAAAAAATATCAAACACTCTGTGCACGTGGCTCAAGAATGATTCCTTTAACCAGGGGACAATACCATTTTCCACCAAATCAGTGCCTTACAGTCCAATTGATATTGATAATTTATTTACTATAGGTGCTACTATCGAGTATTTCAAGCTGGCACAGACTGCAAGGACTATGACGAAAAATATTTATGTACAGCCTTTTAGTTACCCCACTGGTAAACGTGAGTTCATATATTTATACTCCAGTTTGGTTTTTTTCTCAATAGGGGACCATACACCTAAGCTGTACACGGAGCAGCTCCCTTTCCTGAATCCATCACATACACGAAGCTCCATATGGCATAGATGTCATTTTTTTCAATGGGGAGAGAGTAGAAAGTCTTTGTCAGACAACGGTCAGCTTATTTAGGCTAGTTTCACACTTGTGTTCCATTTTGATACAGCAGAAAAAGCGACTGCCGCATCAGCTTTTTTTATGTGCGGAAATGGATGAAAGAGGATGCAACCGCAATGGTATTGTGCTGAATCCAACACTCAGGTACCATAGTAACCACTATGGTTAGCAGTCACCATGGTACCTTAGCTGTGTCCTCGGGTAACCTCACTGACTCACTGCTTACACTTGTTGCAGGTATTGGTTCTGTCATTCTGTGCTCAGCGGCCATGGTGACAGGATTCTTCTTCTTCACCATGGCCCTCCGATGCAGCAGAGCTGAGACTGCGACGTGGGACCTTGTGGTGGATCATAGTTGGAGGCTATGCTGTTGGGTCTTTTAATAAATGAGGATTATCAATGAGTTTTATTTCTAATAAAGGAATTTTCTCTGTGTGTGTGTAATAGCTATTCACTATCCAGACTGTAATGGGCGGGTATCAGAAGACACACGACATCACCAATGAAGGGCTTAATGACAAGTTGTCAATGTCATTACCACCTTTATTACACAGTTTGCCATCGGCACCAGGGCTACTGGAAGAGTTGGGTACACTCTTAGAAAAAGTTGTTTCAATTAATGTGCCAATTTCTGGGGTGGCTGCAGGCTGCAATTCGCAGTGGGGAAAGCGATAACGCTTGGGCCTCCCCACACTAAAGGACTCAAGCCCCCAGCTGTCTAGGTGTACCTGTCTGGCAACCAAAAATACGGCAAAGCCTCATGTCATTTTTTTATTATTATTATTTGAATTTAAAAAAACAAAAATGCGGGCCTCGTCATATTTTTGGTTACCAGCCAGGTACAACTAGGCAGCTGGGGGCTGGAATCCTCAGTGTGGGGAGGCACAAGCATTCTTGGTCCCCTCCACTGGGATTTGCAGCCCTCAACCACCCCAGAAAAAGAAGCATTTAGTAGAAGTTCCATTTTCTGGAACTGTACCCAGAGACTCCTCCCAGTTGCTCAGGTGCCGGTGGCAGAATGGGTAATAAAGGAGTTAATGGCAGCTGATGATTGACAGCTTGTCATTAAGCCCTGGATTGGTAATGTTGTGAGACTTCTGATACCCGCCCATTAACAGTCCGGTAAGTGAATAGCTAAAAAACACAGTTAGTGCCAGCTGAATTTTATCTGCTGGCACTAAGCCCAAGATTTATAATGTAGGGCCAATGTTAGACCCGGCGATTATGAATATCTAGTAAGTGGTATATCATACATAACACACAGAGAAAAATAATTAATTAGGAAAAAAAAAAACACATACACTTCTACACTTCTCACATTTTTATTACTCCTGCATACCCCTCTACAATCCTCTGCAACGTCTTCTCATGGCAGGACCAGAGGCTGATTGATTCCCAGCCAACGCTGTGAGTGGGTTCTCGTCGCAGATGGGGTCATTTGAGTTCAGCTACAGCTATGAACTTATGTGACCTTTCTCGCGTCACCCTGCTCACAGACCGTTAACTTTCGGGTTGTCCTCAGTTTCCGGTCCTGCCATGAGAAAACGTTGCAGAAGATCATGGAGTGGTATGTGGGAGTAATAAAGATAGAATTGAGATATAACATAATAATGATAATTGATTTATATAGCGCTATTCATTCCATCGTGCTATACATACATTTGCAACACTCTCTCCTTTGGGACTCTCAATCTAAGCATCATATCAGTATGTTTTTCAAGTGTGGGAGGAAGCCAGAGTGCCCGTAAGAAACCCACGCAAACATAGGGAGAACATACCAACTCCTTGCAGATGTTGTCCTTGGCGAGAATTGAGATATGTGCTTGTGTTTTTTGTTCTAATAAGATGATTCTTTTGTCTGTATTGTGTATCATTTACTATTTACTAGATATTCATAATGGCCAGGTCTAACATTGACCCAACATTATGAATATCAAGCTTATTGCAGCAGGAAATATTCAGCTAGCATTAACTCCTTTATTACCCAGGGTAAATGGGTAATATCTGGGCAAAGCGCCAAATCTGGCACTTCTAATGAATGTGCGAAATTCTGGGGAAGCTGCTATACTACAACGTGAAGAGGCCCAATAAATATGGCCCTCATCACACTAGGAATACCAGCTCCCAGCTACCTAGTTTTACCTTGGCTGGCTATTAAAAAATAGGGCAAAGGGGGCATTGCTTGACGATGGCACTGGGGCATGGCTTGACGATGGCGCTGAACTGACGCTGCTGAGAAAGCTCCTGCGGCCCCTGGCTTCCCCGGCCCGGCAATCAGCATCCCTATGGCAATTAACCACCGCAACTGAAATCATATTCACCCCTGCACACTGGTGTATGATCTAAACAGTGCCTGGACCAGCCACAGCGACGGAGTGAGAAGAGTGGAAGAACGAGGGATGGCCACAAGATGGCCGCCACACATACCCTGCTACTGAGGCTGTGAGAGAGAAGAAAAATTGGAAGCGGCCCTGCAGTGTGGCACACATGGAAACGGCGGGAACATCGGCGCTGTACTGCTCTCCGTTCACACTCACCACCTGAGGACCCTCGGATCTGTGGAGGAAGACAATCATCCAGAATCCATGTGCAGATAAGTGATTATATAGAGTAGATATGACAGGCTCAAACCCCAATTTAGGTGCTCTGGGGAAAAAACAAAGCTAAAGTATAGGAGTAGCCCCGGCACACTAATATCATGAAAATAGAGTCTTTGCAACGACAGTCTTTTTTGTTGTGATTTTATTTTTGTGAACAAGGTGGTGTTACAATCCAACGTTTCAGCTCTACATCTCGAGCTTTCATCAGGGATATGACTTGGTCCTTAGTTTCGGGGGTGTATGTATAGGTGGTATAGCTTTACTTTTGTCGTCCAGCTAGGGTGAGGTCATCCCTGTCAAGGGTAGTCCTGCTGGTCCGGACTCAATTGAAGTCACAGACGTCACAGGAGAGAATGAGGGGTTATTGTATTAGCACAGGTGAAGTACCTTAGGCTAGAAGGATAAATGAGAAGGAGACCTCAGGTGTGTATCGCTGGAGCGGTACCTATAGTGACCACGATGTGTAGGGTCAGCACGTGACTCCCGTCCTTGTGTCCTAAGTCTGGTCAGGTGTAGAGGAGGAAAAGCCTTTTGCACGGCAATCATTGGCAGCGACCATTGTTGTTATTCCAAAGCCTGGTAAGGACCCCCTGCTCTGCTCGAGCTACCGTCCATTATCACTAATTAATATAGACGTAAAGATCTTTGCCAAGCTTCTTACAATGCGTCTCGGACCCTCTCTGCCTCGGCTGATGCACAATGATCAAGTGGGCTTTGTACCTGGACGAGAAGCCAGGGACAATACCATTAAGACAATTCTTATGCTCTCACACATTAACAAATCTAAGACTCCGGCATGTGTGTTATCAGTTGACGCAGAGAAGGCTTTCGACAGGGTCCTTGAGCGGACGGGGCTGGGCCCAGGATTCCGGGAAAAAGTGATGGCGCTTTATAACACTCCCTCTGCTAATATTCGATGTAATGGTATCTTCTCTAGTTCTTTCAACATTAGGAATGGTACACACCAAGGGTGCCCCTTATCTCCCTTGCTATATGCCCTGGCGATGGAGCATCTAGCGGTGGCTCTTAGACAGAACCCTGACATTCGGGGGATACAGACTGCCAGAGCGACCCATAAATTGGCCCTCTATGCGGATGACCTCTTGATCTATATTTCAGAACCTTAAGTGTCTCTCCCTTTCATCTTGAAAGAATTTGAGCATTACAGTCGAGTCAGTAACTTTAAAGTTAATCTAACAAAACTGAAGATCTTAAACATCCCCCTTCCCAATGACAGGAGGTCCAGGCTGCGGGAGGCATTTCCATACCAATGGTGTGGGGGAGCTCTGCAATACTTGGGGATTCATCTGAGCGCAGACCCTTTACAACCTAAACTATAAACCACTATTGCAGCGCATCTCTACGGACCTTGCATCCTACAGTCTGCGACCTCTTTCATGGATTGGTAGAATTAACGTCCTTAAAATGTATGTCCTCCCCAAACTGCTCTATGTGTTTCAAGCGGTTCCCATAGCTGTCCCTAGATCCTTTTTTGCCCAACTTAAATGATCTAGACAGCTTTTGTCTGGAAGAAAGGAAACCCTCGCTTGGCATACAGTTCTTTGACAAGACATAAGATGAGAGGAGGTACTGGTCTCCCAGACTTCTCTCAGTATCACACGGCAGCCGTCCTCACTAGGATAGTGGACTGGTTCCACAGTGCTGAGACGAAGCAGTGGGTTGACATAGAGCCTGACTTTTCGGGTTTATTACTGACCTCTTTGCCGTGGATTTCCAATAGCAAACGTCCCAAAGAGATTTCTGATTATCCTTTAACGAATGATCTCCTTTGAATACGGGATGGAGATTGTGCTAGATACGGGATCTCCTCTATGGTGGGCCCTTTGATCCCCTTGTTCGATAACCCCGACTTCCTGCCGGCGGTCAGTGTTAATCAGTTCATGGCTTGGACTAAGGAGCAAAAGACAAGAGTCTCTGAAACTTTGATGGGAGAACCCCCCTGTCGACCTTTCTTGACTTCCGGGACGGATTTCCTGACTTGCAGATCCACTGGTTCGCATATCTACAATTGCGTTCTTTCATATCCTCCATTTGTCGTCCTGTTGATCTGGCCAGGGATCTCTCTAAATTTGAAATGCTGCTGTCGCAACTGGCGATCCCATCTCATGTTATCTCAAAGATATATAATATCTTAATGAAACCTCCAGACTCGACCGTGGTTTAGTTTGTGAGGGCTTGGGAGGGGGAGCTCGGGAACGTGATGACGGATCTGGAATGGTCTAAATCATTTATGTGTACGCACAAGCTACCACTTCCCTGCAAGATGCAGGAAACATGAGCTTCATAGAATTTTTCCATCTATCCCAGACACGTGTTGGAGATGCGATGCCCCTGGTAGCTCCATGCTCCACATCTAGTGGCACTGCCCTGAGATCCTCATTCTCTGGCGTAAAGTCTTCAATATTCACAAGTTGATCACCGGGACACGGGTTCCCTGCTCTCCTCAGATCGGATTACTGTCCATGATACCCGAAGCCTTTAAAAGACATTAACACCTTAGTGACGGCCCACTGTAAATATACGACGGCAAAACTGGGTCCTTATTCTGTTCTGACGTGAAAAGTCAGAACAGAAAAGGCCCCGTAGTGCCCCCCAGTGGCCGAAAATCTCCAGGGTTTCAGCTACTGGGGGTAGCTGAGACTCTGCAGATTATGAATCGGGCCGGTTATTACTGGTACCTGCCATGTGATCACGGTTATACACCGTTTACCGGTGTATAACTGTGATCACATAAATATAGTGAATCGCCGGTAAAAACAATGATTTCTCTGTGATGCCACAGGATCAAAACTGTGGCATCACAGAGAAATGTCTGTCCCTGTCCCCTGGTACTGGTACTCGACCCCCACCCCCTCATCTCCTCCTAAAATGCAGCCGCAGCACTTCAGAAGCAGCGCTGGCAGCCACATGCATCTCCCTGCTGTGGATTCCTCTCTAATATGACATGTCACACATGTCACATCAGAGAGGAACAGCCCCCTGCCTCTGGGTCCCCTCAGTCCCATCATCATCTCCCTCCTATCTGAGCTGTCAGATGGGAGGGAGATGATGGACCCCTCGGTCACCCCCGGTCAACCCCACATACTTACCGACCGGGATCTTCTCTTATCCTGCCCCCTGTGCCGCCTCTTCCTCCTCTGTCAGGCGCATGCGCAGACAGAGCAGAAACTGCTCTGGGATCACAATTTACCCTTTGTGAACCAAGGATTCTGACCTGACATGACCTCACTGAGATCATGAGCTGTCAGTCTATGCAGAGACTGCTCTGTCTGCGCATAGACCGACAGCTCATGATCGCAGTGAGGTCATGTCAGATCAGGATCCTTGGTTCACAAAGGGTCAATTGTGATCCCATGATGGGATCACAATTGATGCTTTGTGAACCAAGGATCGTGACCTGCCATCACCCTACTGAGGTCACGACCGGTCATTCTCCTGGAAGAATGCCAGCTTTTATAGCATATGGGGACGCCTCCATATGCAGTAAAAGACTGGAAATCATCGAGGGTGAAAAAGCTGGCATTAACCCCTTATTACCCAGTCTGACACCACTACACGGCAGCTGGAAGAGCTGGATAAAGCGCCAGAAAATGACGCTTCTATGAATGCAGGAGACGAGACGACCAGGACACTGTCTCCAGATCTTGTGCACATGCTCTAAAAGTGAGAAATTGTGTGAAAAAAAAAGAAAATGTTCAATATGACGTTATCAAATTCTGTAAAGTAGCTGTAGGTTCCAAATGCTCACTATACCCCTAGATATAATCCTTGAGGCGTCTAGTTTCCAAAACGGGGTCACTTGTGCGGGAGCTCCAATGTTTAGGCACACAGAGGCTCTCCATACGCAACATGGTGTCCATTAACAATTTGAGCTAATTTTCTATTCAAATTGTTAGCGGACACAATGTCGCATATGGAGAGCCCCTGTGTGCCTAAACATTGGAGCTCCCCCACAAGTGACCCCATTTTGTAAACCAGACGCCCCAAGGAACTTATCTAGATGCATAGTGAGCACTTTGAACCCCCAGGTGCTTCACAAATTAGTCCGTAAAAACAAAAAAAAAAAAAAAAAAAGGTACTTTTTCCTTTTTTACAGATTAGGTTGTGAAGCACCTGGGGGTTCAAAGTGCTCACTATGCATCTAGATAAGTTCCTTGGGGCGTCTGGTTTACAAAATGGGGTCACTTGTGGGGGAGCTCCAATGTTTAGGCACATAGGGGCTCTCCATACGTGACATGGTGTCCACTAACAATTGGAATTGTAAGTGGTTACCATGTCGTGTATGCAGAGCCCCTGTGTGCCTAAATATTGGAGCTCCCCACAAGTGACCCCATTTTGGAAACCAGACACCCAAAGGAACTTATTTAGATGCATAGTGAGCACTTTGAACCCCCAGGTGCTTCACAAATTAATCCGTAAAAAAGAAAAAGTACTTTTATCTTCCACTAAAATTTTCTTTTTTCATTTTTACAGATCAATTTGTGAAGCATCAGAGGTCTATTCTGTGTGCTGCTCTGAGACCTGTAGGCATCGCTGGCTAGTGGTGCTTGCCCTCTTTGCCCTTCACCATGCCTAAAAGAGGCCAGAGAATACTCACCGGGGAGATGGGTCCGCCTTTCAAGATGGTGACGACGCGCAGCGCGCGCTTGGGAAGAGGCTACTGCAGACAGTGAGACCCGGAATCGGGAGGTGGCGATGCACCTGTGGCACTTTGCGAGAGTGGAGGAGGCAGGGCTGGAATCTATTCAGCTGACTGAGGAGGAGCTGGTGACCGGAGACAGAGGTACACACCGGGAGGTGGGAGTGGAGGGGGAGGAGGAGACCGCAGACACTGGAGAGCAGGTGAACCAGGAGGCTCTGGCTTGTTGGGGAAAGCTGGTAAAGCAGAATAGAAACCAGCCTACAGCGCTGCAGCTACAGGTGCCAGCCGAGCCTACTATGAAGAATGTATTGGTGGTAGTTATGCAGTGTGGGACTGCCATCTCTATTGTGCTCACTCAGCTGGGCCATCTGCAGGCATCTATGCAAACTGGAAAACATGACCTACATGACAAATACAGAAACAGGCAACTGGAGAAGCGGGTTGGTGCAGTTGGAGATACTGTCTCTAAATCAGGAAACCAGCATAAGGAGTTCAAAAAAGACATAGTCGCAGTCTGGGCCAAAACTGATGACTGGAAAACAGGTCAAGACAGAATAATGTCCGCATTGTTGGGCTGCCCGAACGTTGTGAAGGCAAAAACCCTACGGTCTTTGTTGAGACCTGGATTAAGGAGAAGATTGGAGCGGATAACCTTACACATCTATATGCTGTGGAGCGCACTCACAGGGTTCCTGCTCGCCCTCTCCCTCCTGGTCATCTGCCACGACCCATCTTGGCTAAACTCCTACATTATAGGGACAGAGACCATATCCTCCGTTTTTCAAGAGAACACCCTGAGCTATTGATGGATCCAGAGTTTCTTTTTATCCTGACTTTTCGCCAACAGTTCAAAGACTGAGAGCGCAATTTACTGAGGTCAAAAAATGTTTGGGGGCCATCGGACTTAAATATTCTATGATCTTCCCGGCTAAATTGCACGTCGAGGCCCGGAATAAAGTTCACTTCTTTTTGGATGCTAGGGAGGCTGTGGACTGGCTAGACATCAACGAACAGCAGCTGAGAAGGGAGGAGAAGGAACAGGACTGTCTTAAAAAGTCATCATTTATACCCGGATTTAGAGGACTAGATGGTCAGCTTATTACTGATACACCCGGAATCCTGAGAATTGTGGAGACTTTTTACACTACCTTATACTTCTCGCATGCCAAGGCCTCAACTGAGGAGTCCGCTAGGCTTCCAAGGTTGACTGCTGAGGCTAGCTGACTGCTGGGCGAGCCGTTGAGTTTGGATGAGCTCGAAGAGGCTTAGGGATCTATGTCTAATGGTAGGGCACGGGAGTCGATGGACTACCAGTTGAGGTATATAAAAATATAAGTCTGTACTGCTCCCGACTCTGTTGGCTACTTTTAATGATAGAGGGCAGGAGAGCCCTGACACCCAGACTATGCGGGAAGCTATCGTCACTGTGATACTGAAAAAGGATAAGGATCCGACACGCACGGTGTCCTACAGGCCTATTTCCCTTTTAACGGTAGATATTTAACTCCTAGCGAAGGTTTTAGCTGTTCGACTTTCAAAGGTGGTTGAGTCTCTTGTTCACCCGGATCAGACAGGATTCATGCCCCATAAGTCAACGGCTTTAAATATCAGGAGGCTCTACTTGAATATGCAGGTGAGGGCGGATAATGCGGGGGAGAGGGTGGTCCTGTCTCTTGATGCCGCTAAGGCATTTGACAGTGTAGAATGTAGCTACCTCTGGGCTACGCTTCACTACATGGGCTTTGGTCCGGGCTTTATTGGATGGATCAAACTCCTGTATTCCGAACCGAAAGCACGGATAAGGGCAAACGGGTTATTATCTGATGCCTTTCCACTTTATAGAGGTACGAGACAGGGCTGCCCTCTATCCCCGTTGCTTTTTGCCTTGGCAGTAGAGCCTTTGGCCTCGATAATAAGACTTGACCCGGGTATTGAGGGGTTTAGATATGGGCGACAGGAAGAGAAAGTAGCACTGTACGCCGATGACCTACTTATGTTCTTAGTGGACTCTGATAGATCATTACGGAACACGATGTCGCTCCTTACGTCGTTCGGGGCTGCCTCAGGGTTTGTTATCAATTATGAAAAATCTGCGGCTCTCCCTTTGGACTCGGCCATGACGAATGTCACGCAGGTGCCGATTGTAACAAATTTTAAGTACTTGGGCATCACAGTGTCCAATAAATTAAAGGACTATTAGCATTTGAATCTCTCGCCACTGATGGCCAAGATTAAACAGAAGATTAAAGCCTGGGCTAAGCTACACCTTTCGGTGGTGGGGAGTGTAAACTTGCTAAAGATGGTAATCATACCGCAGCTTCTGTATGTCCTTCATAATTCCCCGGTCTGGCTCTGCCAAAATAGATTTTTTTTAAATCAATGCGCTGTATAGAGAGCTTATCTGGCTTAAAAAAGGTGCAAGGATTAAATTGGAGCATCTACAAAGGCCTAAAGAGGAAGGGGGACTGGCACTACCTAATCCATGGTTGTATTTTCTATCCTCTCAATGCCTCTCATCTGGCGGGGGGAGTGGAAGGTGTTCCAGCAGAGACGGTGTGTAGTCAGAAGATTCTTCAATTCCTTATGGGTCAGGGATCGCTATTGTCTAACCTAGAAGCGGGTAGATTTAAGCCTTTGGCGGCTAAATTTCCTACAGTCATGCTTATAACAAAAGTGTGGGACAAAATTAAGCAGTTAAGAGAAATTACTGGCTTTACAAAATATTCCCCCATTTGGGATAATCCATATCTACCACAGATGCAATCGCTCAAAGAGTTTGCACACTGGAGGCGCATAGGTGTTTGGTGGTTGTCCCAACTAGTGAGAACGGGGCTTTTAAATGATTTGAAATTCTACAACGGGACTTTCCGCAACACTCTCAATTTTATCAGTATTTGCAGCTATGACACACCTATACTGTGCAGAATCAATCGCATACTATCTCCAGCCACCAAGATGCTATTATTAATAGGCTTGGTATGGAAGCATCCACGAGGGGCCTAATTACTTTTGTATACGGGGGACTGCTCTCGACAGTTGTCGAGGCACCCGATGGGGGCACTCACGAAATGGGAACAACAATTAGGTGTGATATAAGGAGCTCAATGGGAGGCATTATTGCAAATGGTCCCCAGATTGTCACTTGGTGAACCTAATCGTCTGTCTCAATTATATATTCTTTACAGAGTTTATAGAACCCCTAAGTTGCTCTTCGATTTGGGGCTAAGGACAAACTCGACATGTCCCAAATGTACACTTGAGAATGCTGACATTCCGCACATGCTTTGGTCGTGCCCCTGTCTGCAAATATTTTGGATCACGGTTCTCAACTTGGCACATGTGGCCACAGACCAAGATATACCTGGAGATCCTATTATCTGTATTCTGCGGTATGTGGAAGATGTGGTGGGTGACGAGCATCTACAGATTGCAGTCGCCAGAATGCTATATATAGCTAGGAAACTAATAGCGAGTCGTTGGATTTCAGAAAAAGCTCCCTCGCGTAAAGAATATGTGAATGTGCTGAACCTTACATTATATAGAGAAAAGGACATTTATCTTAAGAGGGTAGAGCGTCCACCTTTGAAAAAATTTGGGCAGGATGGTTAGATCTTCCAGGCCTACCGTCTGCCAATTTGCGCACTTAAAGGATGCCTTTGTTATTTTAAGTGTGAGTCGTGCACTTATTTCTGTGTCGCTTCTTTTAGGACGTGTGCCATTTTTATGACAACTTGATATATATGTGCATGTATTTTATAACATTGGACTTGGAAGGGGGGTGGGAGAGGGTCGGCGTGGGGTTATGGCAAATTTTCATTGTATCCCAATGATTTGTTATATTGGAAAATTTTCAATGAAAAATATTTGATAAATAAAAAAAAAAAAAAAAAAAATAGGGCAAAGCCCATGCATTTTATTTGCGAGCCAAGGTAAAACTAGGCAGCTGAGGATGGCAGCCTCGCAGCTGTCCGCTTTATCTGTGCCGAGAATGGAAAATATAGCGAAGCCCTATGCATTTTTCTTTCCATTATTCATTTTAGGCACTACAAGGACAGATTTGCTGCCATACACTAATGTGTATGATAACCATGCACAGACACAAGTACAGACTATGGCAGAGCAGTCTGAGTGCAACAGTCAATTACAGACACTCTCATAGAGCATAAGTATCTGTGATTGGCTGTTGCAGGTAAGTGCAATAGATATTCATGAAGCTTAATGAGTGACCCCGGAAGCAAGCAGCGGGAGACTGGTGAGCTCTGTCTATATATTTTCTATTGTTTCCCCTATACTCAGCAGGAAAAAATGGATCCGGTTTTACCAGCATATTCCGCACCCATTGAATTTCTTTTAATTTATGCTGGATCTTTCAGGATCCAGTTAGTGGCAGTTTTTCGCCAACCCCAAAAAACGCAACATTATGCACTCCTGGAGGTTGACAAAAAACTATTTCTGCTGCATTTGGCAAAAACTGGATGCAGCCGCATGTGCCGGACTCCCCATTGTAAGTCAAGGGTGAACAAATTGGATCCGAAGACAGAAAACTGCTAGTGTGAATCCACTCTTCCTATGAGAACCAAAAGATCGGGCATGAGAATTCAACACTACTGATCCCTCCTCTCCTCTGACATCTGTTGGGGGATGAGGCTGGAAGGCCTACATACACAATGACCAGGACCACTAAAGTTAAGCTTTATTCTCATGTTGTGAAGGACTTCAACTTGCAACTGGATCATAAAGATTAGAGACTCGCATCTGGAACAATGAGATGAACAGTTTCACACATTATGTTGCATGGTTTGTACTTTGACAGCAATGCATGGACTGGCAACTTCGCTGTACCCTGTGAAACATACTTTAGTTATACGAGTTAAAAATACCCACTGGTGTGGGTGGTTACAGCTTTACAATGCCTTTTTAATTGTTTTTAAGGTTTGTGTGCGTAGGCATAGACACATAATCCAATAACATCTTGAACTAGTATAAAAATAGGAGGTGGTTAGGGCTCGCTCACACAAGTATAAATTGGTGGACTAATGTCATTCAATGAGACAGTACAGATCTGCATTTTGTTTTCCTCAGCTTTGGCATGAGCGAAACAAAACTGCAGCTTGCTGCGATGTTACTCCAAATCTCTTTGAAATAATAATAATAAAAATAATAACAATAATAATAATAATACAACAAAAAAAAAATCAGCCCACTTTTCTGGATGAGAATGGAACTGCTTTTTATACAGTCTCCTATGACTCCAGCCTTCAGCTCCAAGTTTCATACAGGTGCCTTTAAGTGTGAAGTACTGAGCATCGGAGTAAAAAACACTGTTTATTGTATAGATTTCTTACCATCATAATCTCTGCAGCGTCGTTTTGGGGGTGGGTTTCTAGTAAATGAATTGGGAGGGGTGTGGTTGTTATAGTAATTAGACCAGATTTCTGTTGTGCTCTCAGGGTGGTGAGCAGGTGCGATGACAGTCACAGTGCTGGGTATAGCCTGCCCACCAGAGGAATATTGTGGTTCGTTGGAGATGCTCGCTGGCTGGGAAGCAGGGGTGTAAGAAGATTCCACATCACTCCTTTCAGACTCAAACTTCAACCTCTCCCGGTGATCTAGAAAAATCATTTGTTTTGAGTTTATTTTCTGAAGTTTAATTTTTGAGTATTGCAAAGATATATGGAACAACCCAGCTAGAACTATGGACAATATTGATCTGTAAACATTGCATGCACATATTGCTACAACCACTGTGCTTTATGGTATAATTACTTAAAATGGAGTATTCCCATCTATAGAAACAAGCCTTAAAAGCAGAATGCGTGGTTCTTGCATATATTATAGTTCACAGAATACGTGGCAATTTGTACTTCAATTCACACAGACTCTTGGTACAGCCAGTTTTACACATCAAGGTTTCTCAGTCCAAGCACAGACCGGCTGTGTACCTATGAAGCTGATCAGGAGACCTAAAGCCAGTGAATATTTACACTATGAAACTAGCCTAAATGCATTAATCATATACAAATAAGCCCAATGTAACAAATGTCTAAACATAAAATATTTTTTATCGAAGGTTCATGCAAATAACATGAACAATTGAGAAAACACTGTTCAGCATCATTGCCCACACTCCTGGATAAGCATTAGAAACAAGGGCAGCAAAGTAAGATTTTGTTGGGAAGATTGATCCATAATGTAACATACAACAAAAACAAAAAATATATATCTTAATAATACATTACTTCTCCACGCAACCACTTGAGTGACTTGACACATTTGCAGGTAAGACCAGCCAAACCTGCCAAAGCAATGGTCCATCGGAGCCAAGCGGACATGTAAGAGCGAAAGGCTGTGCCTTCTGAAACTGGCAACGTAGTATCACTCTTCAAACAATCTCATGCCTATGAAAATGCACGCATTTAGTGGAATACACTAGTGAATAAATTAGACAAACTAGGTTATATTTGGCCAAACTCCCCAAGCTGAAGCTCTAAGTAAAGGGGACTTAATTGCTGCAAAAGCTCTTCATCACACAGGCATCATAAAGCCTAGCTCTTGAAGCCCTGCATATCCGCATTGTTTTTTAAAACCCTTCAGGAAGACACCAGCAGAATCTTTTCTGACGTCTTCTGTGCTGGTCGTAAGCATGCGTTTTTATTTTTTAACGGTTATTTAATATGTAATATAATGGTAGTTTCCAAGCATTAGATGCCTGAAAACTGGACTGATCAATTCTTGCCATTTCACTGTTTTTAAAGCACCCCTCCAGTGAGTCTTAGGGTGCTTTCACATCAGCGTTTTTCGTAATTCGCGGCAGATGCGGTGAAAAAACCGCATCTGCCGCGTTTGCCGCATAACCGTTCCACTTGCGGCGCGGTTGCGTTTTTTTCTATGCAAAGTATAGGCGTACTTGCGGCAGGTGCGGCAAGTGCGGTTTTGCACTTGCGGCAGATGCGGCCACGAAAAAAACCGCGGCTTACTGCGGTTTTTTTTCGCGGCCGCATCTGCCGCAAGTGCAAAACCGCACTTGCCGCATCTGCCGCAAGTACGCCTATACTTTGCATAGAAAAAAACGCAACCGCGCCGCAAGTGGAACGGTTATGCGGCAAACGCGGCAGATGCGGTTTTTTCACCGCATCTGCCGCGAATTACGAAAAACGCTGATGTGAAAGGGCCCTTAACCTCTAGACGACAGCCTTACGTCTACAGACGTCGGAAAAAAAGGGTACTAAAGCCTAGCCGACGTCTGTAGACGTTGGCAGGAAAAAACCCTGTAGCGCCGCCCCTGGAGCGAATACCTCTAGGGTGTCAGCGTACCGATTGTAGCCGACACCCTACAGATTAGTAATTAGCTCCTTTTGTACCCGCACCTGTAATGTGATGACCGGTAAGCACCGTTTACCGATCATCACATTACAAAAGTGAAAGTGCTTTGTACAAAATGCTTTCACTTTGATCCGACATGAAAACACATGTCGGATCAAAGTGATCCATTAACCCCCAAGGCAGCTAAGACCCCCTGTGCCTAAGATCGAGCCCCCCCGGGCCCCCACACCTCCATCCCCCCCGGTCCATTCAAAAATGGCGGCGGTGTGCTGCCTCCGCTGCATCTCCATGCAGCATGACATGTCACACATATCAGGCTGCATGGGAATGTCCTCCCCCGGTGCTCCCCTAGTCCCCTGCAGGGATCCCCCAGCCTCCGGGCATCCCCCGGCCTCCGGGCCTCCGGGCACCGGGCACCCCCGCCCCCCTCCCCTGATACCTTGTGCCCGGTGGCTTTTTTCCCCAGAGGCCCCGCCGCCTCTAAACTGTTTGTGGGCCCCCCCCCGTGCCCCAGTAAATCCCCCCTCACCACTCTTACCTACCAACGATCCTGATTCCGGTCCCGCGGTCCTCCGGTCCTGGGGGCTTCTCTTGCCGGCGGCTCCTGCTGCTCTCTGTCTCTTCTGCGGCGCTCGCCTCCTCTGTGCACGCACCCTGGTGTGCGCGCACGCGTGCACCGCTGTTGACCCCTGCTGTGCGGCCCAGGGAATGACAGGTCATGAACTCAGTGAGTTCATGACCTGTCAGAATCCTAGGGTCACAAGGGGTTAAATGTGCTTTTCATGGTGGTCTCCACATCAGATCACCATCAGTGGTGATCTATCAGGATCCTGGGATCCCATAGGGATCCTGGGATCCTGGGATCACCACTGATGGTGATCTGATGTGGAGACCACCATGAACAGCACAGTTAACCCCTTGTTAACTGTGCTCTTTATGGTGATCTCCACATCAGATCACCATCAGTGGTGATCCCAGGATCCCTATGGGATCCCAGGATCCTGATAGATCATCATGATGGTGATCTGATGTGGAGACCGCCATGAAGAGCACAGTTAACCCCTTGTGACCCGAGGATTCTGATAGGTCATGAACTCACTGAGTTCATGACCTGTCATCCTCCTGGCAATGAACCTGCTTTTATAGCATATGGGGGATGCCCCATATGCTATAAAACGAGAATCGTCGCGGGACCTCCCACTGGACTACGTCGGACCTTCCCACTGGACTACGTCGGACGTCAAAGAATAATAAAGATGGAGTCCAAATAGTGTTTGTGTTTCTTTTCTAATAAAAATATTTTTCTCTGTCTTGTGTCTTCTTTACAAATTACTAGAGATTCCTAATGGTCCGGTCTAATATTGGCCAGACGTTATGAATCTCGGGCTTAGTGCCAGCTGCGAAAAAGCTGGCATTAACCCCTTATTACCCAGTCTGCCACCGCTACACGGCAGCTGGAAGAGCTGGATACAGCACCAGAAAATGGCGCTTCTATGAATGCGCCATTTTCTGGGGCGGCTGCGGGCTGCAATTCGCAGCGGGGGGGGCCCAGAAAGCTTGGGCCTCCCTACGCTGAGGATTCCAGCCCCCAGCTGCCTAGTTGTACCTGGCTGGCCCAAAAATATGGCGAAGCCCACGCCATTTTTTTTTTAATTATTTCATGAAATAATTTTAAAAAAAAAGGGACTTCCCTATATTTTTGGTTTCCAGCCAGGTAAAACTAGGCAGAAGGGGTTGGTGGCAGCCCGTAGCTGCCTGCTGTACCTGGCTGGACCAAAAATATGGCGAAGCCCCACGTCGTTTTTTTTTTTAAATTTAATAAAGAAATACAAAAAAAAAAAATGCACAGGAGGAGACGACCAGGACACGGTGTCTCCGTGTCTTGTGCACATGCTCTAAAAGTGGGAAATTGCGTGAAAAAAAGAAAATGTTCAATATGACATTATCAAATTCTGTGAAGTAGCTGTAGGTTCCAAATGCTCACTATACCCCTAGATATAATCCTTGAGGTGTCTAGTTTCCAAAATGGGGTGACTTGTGCGGGAACTCCAATGTGTAGGCACATAGGGGCCCCCATATGCTGCGACAGGGGCGTATCTAGGGGGGTGCAGCCGGACCTTTTGCCCCGGGCGCAACTCAGCGGGGGGGCGCCAGCGGCACCCCCCCCTGCTCCTCAACCAAGGCTGCAACAGGGGCGGCGGGGCTGAAAGCTGACAACACCCCCCCCCCCCCGGTTCTCACCTACTGTGGGAGGGGGCGCCAAGATAGATCTTTGCCCCGGGCGCCGTCAAACCTAGTTACACCGCTGAGCTGTGACATGGTGTCCGCTAACTATTGGAGTTAATTTTCCATTCAAATTGTTAGTGGACACCATGTCGCATATGGAGAGTGCCTGTGTGACTAAACATTGGAGCTCCCCCACAAGTGACCACATTTTGGAAACTAGACCCCCAAGGAACTTATCTAGATGCATAGTGAGCACTTTCAACCCCCAGGTGCTTCACAAATTAGTCTGTAAAAAGGAAAAAAAAGAAAATTTTTGTGAAAAAAAGTACTTTTTCATTTTTACGGATCAGTTTGTGAAGCACCTGGGGGTTCAAAGTGCTCACTATGCATCTAGATATGTTCCTTGGGGTGTCTAGTTTCCAAAATGAGGTCACTTGTGGGGGAGCTCCAATGTTTAGGCACCTATGGGCTCTCCATACGTGACATGGTGTCCACTATAAATTGGAATTGTAAGTGGATACCATGTCGTGTATGGCGAGCCCCTGTGTGTCTAAACATTAGCGCTCCCCCACAAGTGACCCCATTTTGGAAACTAGACCCCCCAAGGAACTTATCTAGATGCATAGAGAGCACTTTAAACCCCCAGGTGCTTCACAAATTGATCCGTAAAAATGAAAAAGTACTTTCTTTTCTACAAAAATTTTCTTTTTTCATTTTTACGGATTCATTTGTGAAGCACCTGGGGGTTCAAAGTGCTCACCACCAATCTAGATAAGTTCCTTGGGGGGTCTAGTTTCCAAAGTGGGGTCACTTGTGGGGGAGCTGCAATGTTTAGGCACACAGGGGCTCTCCATACGTGACATGGTGTCCGCTAACAATTGGAGCTAATTTTCCATTCAAATTGTTAGCGGACACCATGTCGCGTATGGAGAGCCCCTGTGTGCCTAAACATTGGGGCTCCCCCAAAAGTGACCCCATTTTGGAAACTAGACCCCCCAAGGAACTTATCTAGATGCATAGAGAGCACTTTGAACCCTCTGGGGCTTTACAAATTGATCTGTAAAAATGAAAAAGTACTTTTTTTTCGCAAAGATTTTCTTTTGTCCTCAATTTTTTCATTTTCACATAAGCAACAGGATAAAACGCATCCTAAAATTTGTTGGCCAATTTCTCCTGAGTACACCGATACCTCATATGTGGTCATAAACCACTGTTTGGGCGCACGGTAGGGCTCAGAAGAGAAGGAGTGCCATTTCACTTTTTGAATGGTAAATTAGCTCCAAAAGTCAAATTGCGCTCCTTCCCTTCTGAGCCCTGCCGTGCGCCCAAACAGTGGTTTATGACCACATATGAGGTATCAGTGTACTCAGGAGAAATTGGCCAACAAATTTTAGGATGCATTCTATCCTGTTGCCCATGTGAAAATGAAAAAATTGAGGCTAAAAGAACATTTTTGTTGGAAAAAATAAAATGGCCATTTTTTGTTTCCACGTTGCTTTAGTTCCTGTGAAGCACCTGAAGGGTTAATAATCTTATTGAATGTAGTTTTGAGTAGCTTGAGGGGTGTAGTTTTCGGAATGGTGTCACTTTTGGGTGTTTTCTATCATGTACACCCCTCAAAGAGACTTCAAATGTGATGTGGTCACTAAAAAAAAGGTTATGTAAATTTTGCTGGAAAAATGAAAAATTACTAATGAACTTTGAACCCTTATAACGTCCTAACCAAAAAAATTTTTTTTTCCAAAATTGCTGCTGATGTAAAGTAGACATGTGGGAAATGTTATTTATTAACTCTTTTGTGTCACATAAAGCTCTGGTTCAACAGAATAAAAATTACAAATTTGAAAATTGTCAAATTTTCAAAATTTTTGCCAATTATTTTATATTTTCACAAATAAACACAAAAATTATAGACCAAAATTTAATACTAACATGAAGCCCAATATGTCACGAAAAAACAATCTCAGAATCGCTAGGATCCGTTGAAGTGTTCCGGAGATATAACCTCATAAAGGGACACTGGTCAGAATTGCAAAAAACGGTCTGGTCATTAAGGTGGAAATTGGCTCCGTCACTAAGGGGTTAAGGTACCGTTACAAGGCACGACGTTGAAACGATGTCACTAACGATCTCGGGGGTGCACGGTCGTTAGGACATCGTTGGTGAGATGTCACACGCCTAGATATCATGCTCATCAAACCAACGATGTAGTGAGCAGTTATCGTTTGCACAACCCAGCAAGCGATACTTGTTCACTGATGTGAATGGGTGAAGTCGTGACCAACATAGTTATCGCGGTGTCACACAGACCGATGCAGCAGGTTGGCTGATCGAGGATCGTCTGATTTGAGAACATGTTCTCAACTCTGCGTAATCGAATTTCTGTGTTACATGCAACAACGTCCTAACAATGTAGTTTGAACGACTCTAAACCAGTGACGTTTGAGCGATATCGTTCAGCATATCGTGCCGTGTAACAGGGCCTTTATACTCACCTTCTCCCAGCTTCATCTGTTATCATCGGTGCTCCGGTCAGTCTACTGTAGGGATCTCAAACACCAGTCCTCAAGGGCCACCAACAGTTCAAGTTTTCAGGATTTCCTTAGCATTGCACAGGGGTGGAAATCATCACTTGTGCAGGTGATTCAATTATAACCTGTGCAATATTAAGATCATCCTGAAAACCTGCCCTGTTGGCGGTCCTTGAGGACTGGCGTTTGAGATCCTTAGCTTACTGCTGTGTGTGACCTTCCGACAGCTCTTAGCATTTTATGGAGCGAGCCAGAGGTCACAACTCAATACATCTCTATGAGACTTATTGCCAGTCAGAAGTTAGGATCTTAAGATGGTGCTGCTGGCCTGGAGTGGCACCAAAAAAGGTGAAGCCACCAAAGAGCGAGTATAATACAGGGGGCAGGGGACTTAGATGTAAAGCACCACTCCGGCACTCACAAGGAAAATCTACTTGAGGGGTACTTTAAGGGCCCCGTCACACCTGGCGACGGGGCTGGGGATGTCGGCGGCGACTGGCGGGTGCGCACACGTTTTTGGCGCCCCGCCAGCGTCCCAGTCTCCCCATTTACATGGGGCGACATCTCCAGCCCAGCACCGGCGAGCTGACAAGTGGCATCACCGCCGGGGTGTCTGAAAACCCCAGCGGCGATGCAGGACAATAGGAGCCTATGGCTCCCACCGCCTTTCAGCTCACCGGCGGCCGGTTACATGGGGCAATGTGTGCACATCGCCCCAGAACGGTCGCCTGGTTTCAGAGCACTGCTCTGAAACCAGGCGACCTCCCAGCGGCGCCGACATCGCCCCTTTACATGAGGCTCCGAAGGTGCGATGTCGCCGCCGATGGGCTACGCCCCTATGTCGCCTATGTAATCAGCGGCGATGTCACCCCGTGTGACGGGCCCTTAAAGAAATAAAGATGAAACCTATGCAAACCAAATCAGTTTTACTTTGCATAGCTTACTACTTTCTGGCGGGACTGTTTTTAGCACTTTGTCAGCTGTTTCCAGGCAGAATCACCCTGAAAAAGATGTGAACATGTTCCATAAGAATCAGAATCAGTACATCGATTATATCGACTAAAGAAATGTAAATGGATGCCTGAGAGCCACCATGGTCAACTATAAAAGCATTGGTTCCTTCCCTTAGAAAGCAGAGAGGACTCTGGCTGGCTTTCTTGCAACAAGGTATTGTCTTCTATATTTCTAAATACTAAGGGGCAGATCTATGAACAGTCCTTAACATTTGTTTGTTTTCTATAGCAGCCAATCACAGTTTTTATTTTTTTGGACACCGAGTACACACATGGCTTGTGAGCTTTAATTGGCCACTAAGCCACCATACAGTGCTAACCACTGAGCCACCATACAGTGCTTCAACCACTGAGCCAATGTGCCGCTTTAAGTCGACAATTGGCTAAACAAAAGACATAGCAAATATAATGAAAAAAATTATCAGAAATAATAATGGCCTTAAACGTGGGCACTCTGCTGCCTCCCTAATAAACACACATTCTTGGATTGCCAAGCAGGTATCACCTGGAGGAACAAAGGATCCAATATGTCCAATCCATCTTATATTCTTATATGTTTATGTTTGGACTTTGTTTAAAAAATGTTATTTATTAGGTGTACTAAATTACTGTAATTGGTTTGATTTTTAAAAAATGCTTATTATTTTTTTTTTTTCTAACGGAGCCATTGATGGCGGCCAGTTTCATTTGCTGGCGTTTAAATGTCAGAGCACATCCCTTGATGCATATAGAACAGCCCCAATGCGGGGTAGACCGCGTTCGGCGCGCCACCATCTCAACTACACTCAGGCTGCCTCAGCCGTGACCAGGGCAGGACCCCTGGGCTGCCAAGTTACCAACTGTAGGTCTAGTCCAGCGCTGGCTACAAACTCACTGTATCACCTTAATTGCAGTGATCCGAACAGAGCAGTTATGTAATTGCAGCTGCTCCACTCAGATCACAGTAATGAACCACGTGTATGGGTCTGGGCACCAGCACTGCAGTGCTGATTTCATCCAGTGACATGTACTCACCACTGGAAGAAGTCACTGTCACAGGCATAGTACCTGGTACTGTGCTTATTGCTCACCACTGTGATCTGAGCAGAGTGAGAAGTTAACTCCTACACGGAGATCACCGTAATTACCGAGGAGCACAAGTCCGGGAACCAACACTGCAACAAAGATTTCCTCCAGCTATGAATACATGTCACTGGATGAAATCAGCACTGCAGTGCTGGTGCCCAGACCTGTGCTCACCAATAATTACAGTGATCTGAAGGGAGCAGTTATAATATTACAGCTGCTCTGTGGAGATCATAGAAATTGTACATCTCCACAACTAATCCACTCATGTGTGGTGCAGTCTGCCAGGCTGTGTACCTAATCCTATCAAGGGTGATAGGTCCTGCAGCCATCAGAGGTAGACACCTCGCGTCGCGGGACACTTGGCAGAGAGGTGAACTTTTTTTTTTATTTTTTTTAACCATTGCTTTCTTTAATTTCACTTTAGCAGTGTATGTAGAAATGTAAAGTAGTGTCAAGTGAAATTACAGGAACATAGCAGTTTTAGTGTATTGTGCATGCTTAGTACACTAAAACCGGGTCCGGAAACTATCCTGTTTTTTCCCGGATCTGGTGCCCATAGACTCCCATACTATGTGCGCCAGATCGCCCCGGATTCATTTCTGTCCGGTTTAGTCCGTTTTTTTCAAGGATTATGCTGTATAATCTATACCAGGGTGGGCTCTGGCGCTGACATTCCCAAGCATGCGCTGTCCCAGCAGCCGGGACCCGACCCACACAGGCAGGAGGCGGGGAGGACCCAGTGAGAGCGAGGACTGCAAAATAAGAGAAGTCCCTCTGGACCCCTTAACTCACAACTATTCAAACTGGGTTTTTTTTTGGGTTACAGGGGGAAGTTGAGACATGGGATACACCATCCCCGAATGCAGCATACACGCTGCATTCAGCGGTGCTTTCACTTTGCAAAGCACCAGGGGGGTGACGGGTTCTCTTTAAACTCATCTCTGAAACAAGAAAAAAAGCTCTCATGGCCACACTGATGTGGAGGTAGATAAATCTATGGCTCTTAGGTTGCTTTCACACTGGCATATTTTCAAACCCGTGTCCATCTGTTTTGAAACAGATGGCCACAGAAAATTGGTGTCCACAAGTTTCATGTGTGCAGAAACGCAAACTGTTCAGTTTCTGGGATTCCATACAGATCCGTGAAAAAAAGGATCCGTGAAACAGATGTTTTGCAGTACTGAGCATGCTCAGAAGCAAGGTACAGCTCCTCCCATTCGTTTGACGGATCCGTTAATAAAAAACGTTCCTTGGACATTCATTGGCATCCTTTTGCACAGATCCATGCCTGTCCATAACTATACAGGAATTTCAGGGAACCACACGGATTTGAAAATATGACAGTGTGAAAGCAGCATTAGGAGGGGAGGGAATAAAAGAGATCAAAACTGAACATTGGAAAAGACAAAAATTGGTTGAAGTAAATAAAAAAAACTTGATGAAGTATTAGCAGGATTTTAAGGAGGACATCGCACGTAATCCCTTGAAGTGCCAGCTTTAGATTTTCTTTAAACCTGGTCATTACCTCTATTCCTTGCAGATTCCCGGCTTCTTCCTCGGCTACGGCTCCTACTCCGATTTGCAGACCTGCTTTTCAGAGGGCTTTTACTTCTTGTTCTCCTCCAGTCATACTTGTCCCTATGTCTGTCATAGTCCCTCCATTTGCCATCTTCTCTCTTTTTATCTCTTGGCCTAGAAAGATGTAAACCGCTTATCATAGGCTTTGACACATATATACACTAATAATGAACATTGTAAACCTGCCAGATACAGTATGGACAACAGTACCCACTATCCAATTTGCTGATGAAAACCAAATCTTTCATAAATACACTTTTGAAGATTCCATGTAATTGTGAGGTCTCAAACAAAAAAGTATACTTTATATACACGTCGGGCTTTGTTTTTACCATGATTTTAGTGGTTTATTAGCTAACAACTTGTGCTGTACAATTTCCAATGTAAGCATGTCAAATTAGAAGTGTGTTTTCTGCAAGGTTTCTTCACTTTTAGAAATCTGATAGGCTTTGAGTAATTACTAGTGACATGAGTTTCAAACAGTAAGGCACTTTGTTTTTATTTAACTCTTATATAGTATATAATTTGCTAATTTAGTGTTAAAAGCTCTGGTCCATTCAGAAGGGACTCAAGTTCAACTAAATCAGGGCTTCCTGTAATCTCACTATTTGTACAGAGGTCTGAGACTTCCTGCTTCTGAGCTTGGCAATAGCACGTTGAGGGAAGTAGTTGTGCACAGCAGGCAACACCAAGATGAATCTGCGTTCTGCTCTTCGAGTTCAATATAGTATTTTGTGAATGTAAGGGTATCTTTTGAAGGGGGATTCTGCCGGCAACTCACCTGGAAAAATAATCAATAAACACTAAAAAAATAATGATCACGTGCATAGCAATGTCAAAACGACTGCTCACAAGATGTGCAGCAGCAACCTGGCCATTGTGTGTGTGAAATAGATTGATAGGATATTATTTATATTATACACACACACACATATACATATTATAATACACACATACACACATGTACATACAGTGAGGGGGAAAAAAAGTATTTAATCAGCCACCAAGTGGGTAAAAAGATAAGAGAGGCCTGTAATTGACATCATAGGTAGACCTCAACTATGAGACAAAATGAGAAAACAAACCCTGAAAATCACATTGCCTGATTTGGAAAGAATTTTTTTTTTAATTTTGGTGGAAAATAAGTATTTGGTCAATAACAAAAGTTGATCTCAATATTTTGTTTTATATCCTTTGTTGGCAATGACAGAGGTGAAACATTTTCTGTAAGTCTTCAGAAGGGATATCTGGCTAGTCCTGTGTTTGAGACTCTTAACCGAGTCTCCACAGACTCTTTGCATATTCAGAAGGTTGGCACACACTGTTGCTGGTATGTTGGCTCGTTCCTCCATGCAGATCTCCTCTAGGTTCAATACAAGATAGAAGGAAGTAAGGCTCCACCACCCAATAATCACTTGGATTTCCAGGCAATCGGATCAATGGTAGGCATCCATCCAAAAATGAGAAAAGATACAACAAAGAAGAAAGAAACGTGTATATATGACCGGGATCAGGGAAGAAATATATTCAACACTTAATAAAGTGAAAAATAGTTTTTATTACAATAAACTCATGTGTACAAGGTAAAACAAAAGCACAAAACATTTAAAACCATTTAAAATATGTGCAATCTACCAAGACCTGGTCGTCCCTCTAAACTTTCATCTCGAACAAGGAGAAGACTGAACAGAGATGCAGCCAAAAGGCCCATGATCACTCTGGATGAACTGCAGAGATCTACAGCTGGGGTGGGAGAGTCTGTCCATAGGACAACAATCAGTCATACACTGCACAAATCTGGCCTTTATGAAAGAGTGGCAAGAACAAAGCAATTTCTCATAGATATCCATAAAAGGTCTCGTTTGAAGTTTGCCACAAGCTACCTGGGAGACATACGAAACATGTGGAATAAGGTGCTCTGGTTGGATGAAACCAAAATTGAACTTTTTGGCCACAATGCAAAACGATATGTTTGGCGTAAAAGCAACACAGCTACCTGGACAGAATGGATCTTATTCAGAGAGGCGCCCAACTTTGGTGACCTCTTTACATGAGTGGTGGAGTACCTGTACTGTTCTCCATCTGCTGCCACCCATCATTCTACATTTAATAACACATCCCATATCTCTGTCTACTCTTTTTCTCCTCCTTCTCTTATAATTCACTCTTTTAGCTATTCCCCCCCCCCTCATACTAATTCTTCCCTATTTTCTTTCTTGTCCTCTCTACTAGTTATCTTGAATGAATTCTCTATTGCCTACTCTTCTTTTCCCCTGTTGGACTGGCTATGGTCATAAACAAGTTGCGTGTGACCTTGTATATATGTTCTTTATTTTCTATGTTTTCTATGGCAAGAGACGGAGCCAAAATTTGGTTCTCTTGTTGGAGGGGAGGAATTCCCTCCACATATTCTAGGAGAGTCTTTTCGTGACCACAAATATTTGGACTTGAATTGTTAGACCTGTGGTTCATTGATTTTTTCGATATTTTCTTCTGGAATCACAATGTTCTTTATGTTTAAGTGTACTGTAATGTATACCCTTTAATTGAAAAATGTTTAATAAACATACATTTACAATAAAAAAAAAAAGCAACACAGCTCATCACCCTCAAAACACCATCCCCACTGTCAAACATGGTGGTGGCAGCATCATGGTTTGGGCGTGCTTTTCTCCAGCAGGGACAGGGAAGATGGTTAAAATTGATGGGAAGATGGACGCAGCCAAATACAGGACCATTCTGGAAGAAAACCTGTTGGAGTCTGCAAAAGACCTAAGACTGGGCTGGAGATTTATCTTCCAACAAGACAATGATCCCAAACAAAGCAAAATCTACAATAGAATGGTTCAAAAATATACATATCCAGGTGTTAGAATGGCCAAGTCAAAGTCCAGACCTGAATCCAATCGAGAATCTGTGGAAAGAGCTGAAAACTGCTGTTCACAAACCGTTCTCCATCCAACCTCACTGAGATCCAGCTGTTTTGCAAGAAAGAATGGGCAAGAATTTCAGTCTCTCGATGTGCTAAACTGATAGAAACATACCCCAAGTGACTTGCAGCTGTAATCACAGCAACAGGTAGCGCTACAAAGTAGTAACTAAAGAGGGCCGGAATAATATTGCACGCCTCACTTTTCAGTTTTTTATTTGTTAAAAAAGTTCAAAATATCCAATAAATTTCGTTCCACTTCACGGTTGTGTCCCACTTGTTAATGATTCTTCACAAAAAAGTTAGATTTTATATCTTTATGTATGAAGCCTGAAATGTGGCTAAAGGTTGAAAAAGTTTAAGGGGGACGAATACTTTCACAAGGAAATGTGGAATGTGTAAAATGTTATGTGGGTTGCACTACATGATCACTTAAGGTGAGAATCTCTGAACACCTTACCGCAGCGAATCCACATTCTAAAACAATGAGAATAGGAAATCTGGAATCCCTGAAAAGAATTGATAGAGAGAGAGTTTCCCGACTGTATCGCGGCGGAAACTGGGAAAGAAAGTTACATGACAGGGAAAATATTTGGATACTGCAATTAGATGCACGTATACCAAATGGATTGAATTATAAGAGCGACTTGTACTATTTTGATTAAAATTTAATCATTGGTGAGAATATGCAATACATGTGATGTTGTATATTAATAAGATAAAGCTATACATGAAAAAATTATCACATTTGATTTGCAGATAGAACAGTTTTTATTATTGTGTATAATCACTATGAGTATATACCAATTTCTATTGTTCGACCAGGCGGGGTGGGAGTTTATATTTCTGAGGATAATTAATTGAATTAATCACATGTGTCCTTGCACTTGTTTTAAGGGGCCTTTCACACTTGCGTTTTTTTCCTGATCTGGAAGATGAGGAAAAACCTGATTCTTACAGGATTCATTTTTTTGGCCATTCACTAATGATTTCAGGTAGAATCTTGCTGCTTCATGTTTTCTCCTGAAATCATTAGTGAATGGGCAAAAAAATAAATCCTGTAAGAATCAGGTTTTTTCCTGATCTTTCTCATCAGGAAAAAAACGCAAGTGTGAAAGGCCCCTAATATGTATATATTCTGCACTTTACTATGCATGGATGTACTAACGATTAATGAGTTTATCTCTGAAATGCATTTAGCGTTTTCCCCTTGGGGACATCTGTGAAGATTTTAACACTATGAAATAAAGAAATCAACTGCAATGGTGGCATCAAATCTATTTTCTTTTCTCAGATCTCCTATAGAGCAGTGATGTTTTGGGGCTGTTCCTGGGCAACATGGACTTTCACTCCTTTTAAAGTTTTCTATAGGGTTTAGATCTGGAGAGTGGCTAAGACACTCCAGGACCTTCAAATGCTTCTTGTGAAGCCACTCCTTCGTTGTCCTGGTGGTGTGCTTGGGGTCGTTGTCATACAGAAAGACCCAGCCACATTTCATCTTCAAAGCCTTTGCTGATGGAAGGAGGTTTGCACTCAAAGAAGCGAAAAGGGCAGAGAAACAGCCCCAAAGCATGATATTGCCACCTTATGCTTCACAGTAGATATGGTGTTTTTTGGATGCAAACATTGATCCCAGCTCTCTGCAGGTCATTCACTAAGGTCCCCCCGTGTGATTCTAGGATTTTTGCTCACAGCTCTTCAGATCATTTTGACCCCACATGGTGAGAGATCTTGCGTGGAGCCCCAGATCGAGGTGGATTATCAGTGGTCTTGTATGTCTTCCATTTCTGAATTATCGTTTCCACAGTTGATTTATTCACCCCAAGCTGCTTGCCTATTGCAGTTTCGATCTTCTCAGCCTGGTGCAGGACTACAATGTTGTTTTTGGTGTCCTTCGACAGCTCTTTAGTCTTTACTATAGTGGAGTTTGGAGTGTGACTGTTTGAGGTTGCGGACAGGTGTCTTTTATACTGATAACAGGTTCAAACAGGTGCCAATGCTACAGGTAATGAGTAGAGGACAGAAAAGCCTCTTAAAGAAGAAGTTGCAGGTCTGTGACAGCCAGAAATCTTTCTTGTTTGTAGGCGACCAAATACTTATTTTCCACCAAAATTTGAAAAAATATTCTTTCCAAATCAGACAATGATTTTCAGGATTTACTAGATTGGTGCCTGGTGCCTAATGATATCGAATCAGGAGGGTGAGGCCATCTCTCCCCCCTCACCCCCTCCTGTGCTCTCCCCGGTCTGCTTCCTCTCTCCTCCATGTGTACTGTGTTCTTCGCTCATGTGCTCTCCCCTTTGAGCTGTCCTTCCCATGTGCACCCACACCCCTGTACTGTGTTCTCCCCTCTTTGCTCGCTCACTTGAGCTGTCTCCCCCATGTGCTGACTTCTCCCCTCGTGTGCCTTCTCCTTTGAGCCGTCTCCCCATGTGCGCTGTCTCTGCTCCCGTGATTAGTCTTCCCCGTGCTCTTCATCTCTCTCCCCATGTAATCTCTCCCCTAGTGCTGTCTCTCTCTCCCCACTGTGCGACGAACAGGTGCCAAAGGCGCGGGGAGGCGCAGTTACTGTGGTTGCCATCTTTGGGCACCCAGGGGTCCAATGTTTGCAGTGGCATAAGTAATTGGGTATGCATGCTGGGTACGCTCATGCCCATTAACTGAAAGGCATTGTTTGTGTCGGTGAGGTTCGGCGATGTGTAGTGTCGCAGCTAAGCGGTGATGAAGTCTCTCGGCTGCATCAGGTGCGGGCCGCTGTGGCACTGCTGTCTGTAGTGCATAATGGGCCATTACCACCAGCGGATGCCATATTTGCATACGCATCACTTCTTCCGTGTTATCGGGACAACATAACACCAGAAGTGGATGATAGGTGGGACTTCACAATTATGTAAGTAGATACACACACACACACACACACACACACGTAAACTGACTAACCATTGACTCCGTTCTACACCTGGATGTTGAGCATTCTCCGTGCCACATTTTATATTTTATTGAGGCATTTACCTGAAAACAATCTGTTTATTGTACAAAACCTTCTCTAGAAACTACATTTTTGGTGAAAACTCTGGGGTCTTTCCTTTATATTGCCTTGTTGGTGCTGGACTTTGCGAGTCGGGTCTTCTTCAGCTATTCTCCTTCCCTGGCTGCCTTCATCTCCTTTATTTAAATTTTGCACGTCAGCTGCCACCATTATCCCTCTGGCCAATGTGTGTGCATTGGTATATTCACATTGTTGCAGAATCCTTTAAAAAAAATGGCGCCCAATCAATAGGTGCATACACCTGTGTAGAAATGAGGCACATCCACCAAAGAGTACACCAATGTGAAGCACATTCTGTTGGGTGTTTGGGAGATACAGGTGTATCTCAATGAATTATAAATTAACTTTTTGGTGATATTCTATCAGTAATTCAATACATAAAGTGGAAGTTCATCAGAAAAAAAAGGGCACTCACTCATTATTGTGCAATGAGTAGTCTTTATTCCAGTGCCAGTTTAACGAACAGCAGGGAAGGGGGTGGAGGACGAAGGACAACAGGCCGTTTTGTGCCTGTCTGGCACTTCTACAGGTCCTATATGCTGGACAATACATAAAGTGAAACGCATATATTATATAGAGTCATTACAAACTGACTTATCTTTTTCAAGTGTTTATTTCTGTAAATGTTGAGGATTATGGCTTACAGCCAATGAAATCCCAAAGGTTATTATCTCAGAAAATTAAAGTAGGGAGGATGAAGGGTCTGAGAGATAATATATTACCTAAATAGATATCCGAGGCTTCACCTTGTGTGGTTGTGAGAGTTACAACCACTATAAAAGCATATCACGGCTGCTGCAGTCCCCAGCGTGGTGCATATACAGTAGGGAAGATGAAGAGTTAAAAACCGCGCTGCCATATTTCTCAATTTTAAGGGTGAATATGACATTGATTTATTAGTCAACGTGTTTCAGGGCTCCCTGGCCCCTTCCTCAGGACAAATCATATTGCCATGCTTCAAGGAGCCCTGAAACACGCTGACTTAGGTTGTGTGCTCACGGTCCGAAGGAGCTGCGTGTTGGACGCAGCTCCTCCGGACCTGAATGCCCGCAGGGAGACCGCAGCCGCCAGGTACTCACCATGTGCGGCTTCTCCCTGCAGTCACCCGATGGGAGCCGCTTCCGACTCCGCAGCATGAAATAAACATGCGGAGGAGGAGCGGAATTCCGGTAAACCGCACTGTAACTGTCAGAATGCTGCGGTTGGGTTAAGCATAGTGAGGATGGGATTTCTTGAAATCCCATCCACTATGCTTATACTGTACTACGCAGCGTTTTGGATGCAGTGGCGAGACGCTGCGTCAAAAACGCTGCGTATACTGATCGTGCTCACGCAGCCTAATAAGTCAATATTACATTCACCCTTTGAGGTCTCAATATGGCAGCGCGATTCTTAACCCTTCATCCAACCTACTTTAATTTTCTGAAATAAGGACCTTTGGGTTTTCATAATCATCAACATTTACAGAAAAACACTTGAAATAGAATATATGTGTTTCACTTTATGCATTGAATTACTGAAGTAGAAGGAATTTGTGTACTCAACGAAAAATCTTTTTCTCTGAGACTTCATTGAGGGACACAGACTATGGGTGTTATTCTGCTATCTGTCTTTAGGAGACTGACACCAAGTAGACAAAAAAAAAAGTTAGCCCCTCCTCTGAAGCATACACCCTCATGCTAACTTAATCTGAAGCCAGTTTGGTGACCAAGCAGTAGGAGGAAAATACAACACATCACAGTATAACCTATATATGCACAACTCAACGATAAGGTAAAAGGTAAAAAATGAACTCCATGTATGCTCCAGAGGTTTAAGTAGGGTTGGGTGCTTTTCCCCCCAACAAAGTCTCAGAGGAAAAGATTTTTCGGTGATACACAAAAAAAGAGAATTTTGTTTACGTACCGTAAATTCTTTTTTCTTTAGTCATCAATGGGAGACCCAGACAATGGGGTTTAGGGCTCTGCCCTCCGGAGGTCACACTAGGTACTACAAGTTTGTAGACACCGCCTCCTCCGCTTATAAACCCCCACCGTAGGAGACATCCTCAGTTTAGTCCATAAGCTGCGAGGAGAAATTAAACCACACCCGAAACATCGGGAAGAATGCCGTGCACAGACGGTTCAACAACCCGGTAAACACTGTCTCAACAGAGAACAGAACAAGTGCAAAATATGCAACGGAACAACTGGGTGGGTGCTGGGTCTCCCATTGATGACTAAAGAAAAAAGAATTTACGGTCCGTAAACAAAATTCTCTTTTTTCTGGTCGTCATAATGGGAGACCCAGACAATGGGGATGTCCTAAAGCAATACCCCAGGGCGGGAAGAGTTCCTCAACAAGACTGATAACACATGGTTCCCTCTAAAGGTGGGCAACCGCCGCCTGGAGAACCCGCCTGCCCAAACTCGCATCCGCAGAGGCATGGGCATGCACCATATAGTGCTTAGAGAAAGTGTGCAGGCTGGACCAAGTGGCCGCCTGACACACCTGTAGAGCAGAAGCTCGATGTCGCAAGGCCCAGGAGGCACCTACAGCTCTCGTAGAGTGTGCCTTCAAACCCACCGGGAGAGGCAAACCAGAAGACCGGTACGCCTCCTGAATGGGAGCCTTGATCCATCTGGCCAAGGTCGACTTTGAAGCCGCGGCCCCCTTACAGCGACCCATCGTGAGGACAAATAAGGAATCCGAACTCCTAAAGGAGGCGGTCCTGGACACATAAATGCGTACAGCTCTCACGAGATCCAGAGTATGGAGGTCGCGCTCAACCTGATGAACGGGAGCGGGGCAAAATGATGGGAGAACAATCTCCTGGTTTAAGTGAAACGTTGAAACCACCTTCGCAGAAATTCAGGCCGTGGGCGCAACACCACCTTGTCTTGGTGAACCACCAGAAAGGGAGACTTACACGAAAGTGCAGCCAATTCTGAGACCCGTCTCAGAGACGTAATCGCCACCAGAAAGACCACCTTCTGGGACAGACGAGAGAGAGATACGTCTCTCAGTGGCTCAAACGGCGGTTTCTGCAGTGTCGCCAGGACCATGTTTAGGTCCCAAGGGTCCAGAGGTCGTCTATAGGGCGGGACCACCCGAGACACCCCCTGCAGAAATTGACGTACCTTCGGGAGGAGCGCCAAGCGCCTGTCAAACAACACTGAAAGTGCTGATACTTGACCTTTCAGAGAGCCGAGGGATAATCCCAACTCCAACCCCGACTGTAGGAAAGCCAACAATGTCGGGATGGACAATGGCCACGGTGAACGGCCACCAGAGGCACACCAGGTAAAAAAGATTTTCCACGTTCTGTGGTATATCTTCCTGGAAACAGGTTTCCTTGCCCGATTCATAGTGGCAACCACTGTAGGAGAGAAACCTCTGGATGTCAGCAGCCAGGCCTCAAGAGCCATGCAGTCAATCTGAGGGCCCTGGAATTGAGGTGGAAGAATGGGCCTTGCACGAGTAGATCTGCGCGTTCTGGAAGAGCCCACCTGTGTCCGCCTGACAGTTGCCACAGGTCCGGGTACCAAGACCTCCTGGGCCAATCTGGAGCCACTAGAATGGCCACTCTGCATTCTGTCCTGATCTTCCACAGGACCCTGGGAATCAGAGCCAGAGGCGGAAACACATATGGCAGCTGAAAGCTGGACCAGCTCAGGATCAGGGCGTCCGCCCCCAGAGACTGGGGATCCCAAGATCTCGCCATGTATTGGGGCACCTGATGATTCAGCCGTGAGGCCATCAGATCCACGTCCGGAGTGCCCCACCTGTCGCAGATGTCCCTGAAGACGTCTGGATGTATGGACCACTCTCCGGCGTCCATCCCCTGTCGGCTCAGATAGTCGGCCTCCCAGTTCTCGACCCCTGGGATGTGAACTGCGGAGATCAGGCAGCCGTTTTCCTCCACCCAGAGTAGAATGCGGTGGACTTCGGCGAGGGCCTGAGCACTTCTGGTCCCTCCCTGATGATTTATGTAGGCGACGGCCGTCGCATTGTCGGACTGTACCCGAATGGGCTGTCCTGACAGAAATTTCTGAAACGCCAGTAGCGCCAGAAAGACCGCCTTGATCTCCAGCACGTTGATCTGCAACGCCGACTCCGACTGAGTCCAGAGGCCTTGAGCCCTGTGGTGCAAGAACAACCGCCCCCCAGCCCTTCAGACTGGCGTCGGTGGTCACCACTAACCATGACGGTTTTAGGAAGGACCGGCCCCGTGACAGGTGATGTGGCTGGAGCCACCACTGTAGAGAGTCCCTGGTTGGTTGTGACAGTGTCACCAGCCGATTCAGAGAGATCGTCCTCTTGTCCCATCTGCGAAGAATCTCCAGCTGGAGAGGACGGAGGCGAAACTGTGCGAACGGCACCGCCTCTATCGCCGCTACCATGCGACCCACCAGTCTCATCAATACCCGTAGGGATGACTGTGGAGACAGGAGGACATTCTGCACTCCTGATTGGATCGCAAGCTGCTTGGCTTGAGGTAGGGACACCAGGGCCGAGTCCGTGTGGAAGTCCATGCCCAGATATGTCAATGACTGGGTCGGAACCAGGGTCGACTTTTGAATGTTGATAAGCCACCCGAACCGTTCCAGGGACTTCATGGTCACCTCCAGGCTCACCCGACAAAGGTCTTCCGATGGCGCCCTGACCAATAGGTCGTCCAAATAGGGTATGACGGCGTGTCCCTGCGCATGCAGGAGAGCCATCATGGAGGCCATCACCTTCGTGAACACCCGTGGTGCTGAGGCTAGCCCGAAAGGCAGTGCCACAAATTGGAAGTGCTCTTCCCCCACTGCGAATCTCAACCAGCGCTGATGAGCTGGTGCAATGGGGACGTGAAGGTAAGCGTCCCTGATATCGATGGACGCTAGGAAGTCTCCCTGTGACACAGCCGCGATCACTGAGCGCAGGGATTCCATGCGGAACTTCCGAACCAACACGTGACGGTTGAACAACTTGAGGTCCAAAACCGGGCGAAAAGAGCCGTCCTTCTTTGGGACAATAAAGAGGTTGGAGTAAAAACCCCTGAACCTCTCTTCCGTGGGCACAGGGACCACCACTCCGTCTCTGCGGAGTCCCTCCAACACCAGGTGAAAAGCCTGAGCCTTTTCTGGAGATGGAACCGACCGATGGAATCGGGGTATTGGTTGTGACGTCAGCTCTATCCTGTAACCTCTTGAGACTACGTCTCGAACCCACTGATCTTGAATGTGAAGAAGCCACTTGTCCTGAAAGCGAGACAGGCGGCCCCCCACCTGTGGGGAGGCAGGATGAGAGAGCGAGTCATGTCGAGGCGGGCTTGGGGGTGGCAGCCGCTGCCCCCGCCGGCTTCTTCTGACGACCCTTGGAACGCCACTGAGTAGCAGGCTTGCCCCCTCGGTCTGAGCGAGTGGACGCCGTTGATGACTGTGAACCGGAGCGAAAGGACCACTGCTTAGGGTTCCTTTTCACGGTGTACCGTGGCTTAGGCTTATTCTGCGGGATCTTAGACTCAGCAGAATCCTTTATCAATTTGTCCAGTTCGGTGCCAAAAAGCCTGTCACCAGCGAACGGAAGATTTTGTAAAATCTTCTTAGATGTGGCATCTGAGTCCCAAAGACGCAGCCACAACAGCCTGCGGATCGCAATTGCATTGGCCGAGGCCACAGCAGAGCGAGTGGCAGTTTCCAAAGATGCCGTCCTGGCATAGTCCGCATAGGCTCTTTGCTCTCTCAGTGAGAGCCAGGACCTCTGGACTGGACCTAGCTAGATCAGTGATACCATCCAAACAGATAGTAATCGCTTGTAGGGTCCAGACCGCGGCAAAATTAGGGGCAAACGAAGACCCCACAGCCTCATAGGAAGACTTGGCGAGTTGCTCGACCTGTCTATCAGTAGCATCCTTCAATGAGGAGCTATCAGAGGCAGAAAACAAGGAGCGCGCAGCAATCCTAGTCATGGAAGCATCCACCTTGGGAGACTGCGACCATTCCTGGAGCGCCTCCTGGGGAAAGGGAAAGCGATTGTCCTTAGTTTTACGGACATAACGCCGCCCAGGATGTAACCTGGGAGCTTTAATCACCCTTCCGAAATTAGTGTGGTCCATGAAGGAGCCACTTGGTCTAGCCTCTGGCCGCAGCCATTGATAGATCTCCTTGGGGTGTACAGTCACCTCCTCAGGAGGAGTGACAAGACGCAATGTCTCATTGATGGAGGACACCAGATCCTCCACCCCATCTGGAGGTTCAGACATAGACCCAAGAGTAGAACCCCCATCATCTTCCTCACCATCAGAGGAACGCTCCTCCTCAGAGAGAGTCTGGAGCTCAGGAGAAGCCTCACGGGCTCGCTTAGGGGGTCTTACAGCAGAAGTAAGAGACACCCGGGGGTAACTAGGAGGAGTAGCTGGGTTTTCCAGTCTCCTATGCAGTGCCTCCAGGTTTGCGACATGGAGGACATCTGGGACAGCAGAGATTCATTGATCTTATTCTGCGTTTCCCATGGCCCTGGGATCACCTGAACCTCAGGATATAATCCCGGATTTGCAGACTCAGTAGTAGCAGACCGGGCCTCTGGGCGTCCGCAGTTATTGCAGGACCCCTCCACCAGTGTCCCGTTGCATGTAACACAGGCAATGGAGACCACCGCCGCCTTAGCAGCATGCTTCCCAACTGAGGACATCTCCACAGTGAAGGGAATATAAGCCAAAGTTCACAAACAAACCGGGAACCCGGTGGCTTACCGACCGCAATAAAGCGGTAGGAGGAAGCGGTGTGTGTGTGTGTGACCTCCGCGAGTTCCGGTCTCCCTTGTAAGTGCAGACACGCGCTGCAGTCAGATCCCAGCCGGGAAGTGAGGGAGAAAATGGCCGCCGACAGTGAAGATGTGGGCGGAGCCAGGAACACGCGGGAAGAACACACAACACGCCCAGCGGTGATGTCACCATAAGGGCTGCCTCCTCCTCCTCCAGACTGCCTCAGCAATGGAGGTGCCGGAGCCCGCAGCGCGGGAAAAGAATGTGAATATCACCACACACACTCTCAGACTGCATGTACACATAAAACACCCGCAGTCTACAGCCTCAGCCCCTGTGATACACAGGGCGGTCAGCCAGGGTGACCCCAGCACAGGGTCACCGCCAGAACCGCGGACCCGAGGGTAACCGCGCGGTCTGAGTGTCATGACACAAAATGCCAGACACTACCCCCAGGCACAGCAGGAGACACACCAGGTGCCTCAGTGCCGGTCCGGTCTGTAAGCACCTTTAGGGAGGCCTCGGACGGGGGTACAGCACCAGTCCGGAGTGTAAGCACCATTTAGGGAGGCCTCGGACTGGGCTGGCTCCGTCCGGTCTGTAAGCACCATTTAGGGAGGCCTCGGACGGAGCGGAGCTGTGCAAGGCTCCAGGCTCCCCCTTACCAGAGCCTCCATGGAGGGATGGAAAGGAAAGGAGCGCGACAGCGTACCGGGAGAACACTGAAGTGTCCAGGCTGAAAGCCCTCCGGTACCTCCACCAGCGTGTTCCGCAGAGGGTGAGCGGGGAGGCTGTCGGGGGTCCCGAGCGGGACCATTTTACCTTGTCTTCATACGCCATCACGTAAGCTGTGAGAATGCAGTGAAGTGCAAGCAAAGCGTGATCCTCCGAGCACACTAAGTTTAAAACTGAGGATGTCTCCTACGGTGGGGGTTTATAAGCGGAGGAGGCGGTGTCTACAAACTTGTAGTACCTAGTGTGACCTCCGGAGGGCAGAGCCCTAAACCCCATTGTCTGGGTCTCCCATTATGACGACCAGAAAATTCCTCTCTCTCTTGCCTTCATTGGGGGACACATATCATGGGATGTCCAAAAGCAGTCCCTGGGTGGGAAACAAGGAAAAACACACACTGTATATCAAAAATACTAACTGCAAACATTCAAACAGTGACTAGAAAAGCATAAGAACGCAGTGACCTCAGTTAGTGGTAAGCAACCGCTGCCTACAGGATCTTTCGTCCTAGGACTGCGTCCGCCGATGCCAGAGTATGGACTCTAAAATGTTTTGGGCTTAAGAGGAGATCGATAAGTAGGCGCTAGATGGGAAACTCCTTGAATGAACATCCTAACCTGGAAACGTGAGGAGAGTCGCTTCTGGAAGAGGATCGGCAAGGCGGAGATCTGGCCTTTCAAAGAACTCAAGGCCAAACCTTTGTCCAAACCGGATTGAAAAAAAGCCAAAATCACCAGGATGGTCATGTGAATGACTGACTTCAGGAACAAAACGTTTTCCAAGTGCGGTGGTAAATATGTATGGATGACGGTATCTGGGCTCCGATCATAATTTTGATCACTTCGGGTGAAAACCCGGCCTGGATCAAGATCCAGGTTCCAACAGCCAAGCCTTCAAACTCAGGGGCCCCCCAAGTTTTGGTGGTAAAGTGGGCCTTGAGACAGAATGTCTAGCCGATCTGGCGGACGCCAGGATGAGTTGACAAGAAGCTGGACTTGCTCCACGTACCACAGACGGCAAGGCCAGTCCAGAGTGATCTGGATGATCGTGACCCGCTCTGCTTTTCTTCCTCACTACCCTCGGGAACAGTGTAAGGGGTGGGAAAATGTACAAAAGCTTGAACCCTCCCCACGGTAGGACGAGCGCATCAGACCCTATGGCCAGTGGGTCGCGAGACTGTGCTACGAATACGGGACCCATGAGGTTCACATCTGGAGTTCCTCACCGATTACAGATTTGATGGAACACATCGAGACCTTGGCGGCTGAGGAAGTCGGCCGCCCAGTTCTCCACGCCGGGAATGTGCACTGCCGAGATGACAGATTGGTGACTTTCTGACCAAGAAAGGATCTTCTGCACCTCGCGCATGGCTGCCTTGCTGCAGGTTCCTCTCTGGTGGTTTATGTATGCCATTGCCGTGGCATTGTCCGAATGCACCTGAATGCAGTGACCTGCTAGGAGGTGACGGAACTTGCAGTGTGCCAGTAGAATGGCCCATATCTCCAGGAAGTTGATGGGAAGCAGGCCTTGGAAGGAGTCCACCTCCCTTGGGCGGTGTGCTGACTGAGCAATGCCCCCCAGCCTAAGAGGCTGGCGTCGGTGATAACCCCTTTCCAATGTACCAGGAGAAAGGATCTGCCCTGTTGTAGTGAGGACTAAAGGGTCTACCACAAGAGAGCATCTAACCTGAAGGCTCAAGTGGCACTTCCGGTCCAGGGTTAAGGGATTCCAATCCCAGGCGACTAGAAGTGCCAACTGCAGGGTCCAGAGATGTTGGTCAAACGGGACTGCCTCCATCGCCGCCACAATCATTCCCAGGACTTTCATCCCGAATCGGATGGAGTACGGTGTCGAGCGTCTGAGGGCGATGGCTCCTTGGCAGAGAGCTGTTGACTTGTCTGGTGGGAGAAAAACTAATCCCTTGGCCATGTCGAAGACCATCCCTAGGAAGGTGAGACGCTGCGTCAGGGTTGGAAAGGATTTGTCCAGGTTCACAATCCAGCCCAGGCGAGACAGAGTATCAATAGTAGTAGTTCAAAAATGCAAGGGATGGACGTTTTATTCGGACCTGCGCTGCATCAATCAAAGGATCAAACGATGTTCATCATTGTATATTTTATTTCCGACGCGTTTCGGAGTTAGTCCCAACTCCTTCCTCAGGGAGTATCAATGGTGATCTGTATGCTCTCTGCAAAAGTCCCTAAGGATGGGGCCTTTATGAGAAGGTCGTCCATGTAAGGGAAGACTACGACGCCCCAGGAGTGTAGGATAGGCATGACTGCCGCCATGACCGTGGTGAACACTCAGGGTGCCGTGGCCAGGCCGAATTGGAGGGCCTTGAACTGGAAGTGACCCAACTTACTGCAAAACTATGGAATTTTTGGTGGTCAGGAAAAATGGAAATGCGGAGGTAGGCGTCCTGGACATTGAGAGACACCAGGAACTCCCCACTGTCCATGGAAGCTATAACTGACCGCAAAGATTCCATTTGGAAGGACCAGACCTTGAGGTGTCTGTTGAGGAGCTTTAAATCTAAAATAAGTCAGAAGGATCAGTCCTTCTTTGGCACGACAAAGAGGTTGGAGTAGAACCCCTTGATGCGTGCGTCCTTTGGGGTGGGTGCAATTACCCGGAGCTTGTCGCAAGGAGTCAACTGCCCAATGAAATGCGCAAGCCAGTGCAGTGGGTTTCGGGGAACTGGACTTGCCAAACCTATTTGGCGGCAAGACTGCAAACTATTCTGTATCCTGAGGAAACGATATCCCTGACCCACTCGTCCTCTACTACAGAGAGCCAGACATGGCTGAAAAGGAGTAGACGATCGCCTACTCTGGTGTCGCTCTCCGTGAGGGAATGCGAGTCACAACGCTTGGAACCTGCGGGACTGCGCTCCCTGGTTTCTGCTGGGCTCGGGACGAGAGCGCCAGGGAGCATTTGTCTTGATAGACGCCTGGCCCCGTCTGTCTTTGGGAGGAGATTAATTGATCTCGAGGTCGTCTGGGGATTGGTCTACCCACTAAAGGCTCAAAAGGGGCGAAAACATACCAGCTGACGTTTGGAGAAGAAACGTGTAGGTTTTGAGTTGCGAGACTGAGGTGCTTTTACCCCGCCCCCCCCCCCCCCCCCCCCCCCCACCATCGCATCAGCAATAAGTCTATCGAGGCCTTCCCCAAAAAGACGCCTGCTCTGGTAAGGAAACTAAGTAAGGGATTTTTTTGGAGGGCCCGTATGCGTTCCAGTTTCTAAGCCAGAGGGCTCTACGGATGGTAATGGCAATGCTAGCAGCTTGAGCCGCATAATTTGCCGCATGAAGAGAGGCACTGATCAGAAAATCTACAGCGATCTGAGATGCCAGGTCGACTAGTTCCATTAGTAGGGGGTGGCACTGAATCGCTCTACAGAGAGAGTCTGACCAAGACACCAGGGCCTTGGCCACCCAGACTGAGGCACTAGCAGGTGAGAGAATCGCGCTAGCAGCCTCGAAAGCGGAGCGAGAGAGGATCTCCCTTTGTTTATTAGTGGGGTTCTTAAGTGATGCTATATTACACAGCAGTTGTCAACCAGTGAGCTTACAAGCAAATCAGACAAACATAACTTTTATTCTTAAAAGCATAAAAACTAGTTCAATTAAACCACAAGATTAAAAATGACTTCACAAGTGTTGAGTGAACCTGGACCAGAACGCACATCTTGAACAGTGAATGCCAGAATAAGACACATTCCTGCTAAAACATTACTCTGGTGTGAAAGCATTCGTCTGAGAGCGACTGAAAATGGTGAGATCGTTCCAGTCTGGCTAGAAATTAGAGATAGGTTATATCGGTCTCAAAAGTGAGTCTGAGATAAAAACCAGATAAGGAAAGTGTGTGTTCAGCATCTTTGGTAAATAGTGGTGACTCAGATTGTGGGTGCTGCTTGACTTAACTTTTTTGAGTGACCTTGTTGTTATGTTAGATCATATGGTTTTAGTATCTTTTCAGGATCACTCAACACGTGTGCACTAATCTGATGGTTTAATTGAACTAGTTGTTATTCTTTTAAGAATAAAAGTTATGTTTTAGGTCTGATTTGCTTGTCAGGTCACTGGTTGACAACTGCTGCGTAATATTGATATAAGTCACCTCCCTTGATGAGAACACTCCAGTTGGTGTGTTGACCTTAAGGGATGCTCTGTCCGACAACAACAGAAAGAAACAGAAGGGTCCTTGTGGACAGCTTTAAAATAGCGGGGTCCACCGGGGTCCATTCCTTGTACAATTCAGTAGGGAAGGGGTAATGTAAGTCTATGAGCCTGTGTCCAGTAAACGTTTTATCTGGATGCTCCCTGTGTTTTCGAAGTATGTCTTGGAATTCAGCATGATTTGAAAAAGGATTTATGCGTATGCCTGGATCTCTTGAAGGAGATTGTGTGCTCCTGTACATTGGTGGAGTCGTCCTCTACCTTTAATGTCTGGTGTGCGGCCGTAATGAGGCTTGGCTACCATTGCCTATATGTCCACAGAATCAAGTTCAAAGGCTGCTTCTCCATCAGATGCAGAGTCCGAATCAGAGATCTCTCCGGGGGAACGAGCACCTAACTCAGGAGCCATCGATTCCGAGGCATGAGAGGGTCTGGGGGATGAACTCCTCTGTCCTCTTTTCCTAGCAGATTCAGTGACTTCGACTGAACTAATATACTTGTGTAAATGGCATGCACTCAATTAAGTAGTAATGAGGTGCCAGTGAAGGGATTGCTGGAATCCATAGTCAATGTAATAGAAATCACTGCACTCTCAGAAGTATTTCAATGCAAAAAAGTGAAAGTTTATTGTCTTAGACTTAGAACAACATACAACCTGACGACGTTTCGGTCACAATCCAGACTTTTCTGAAAGTGTCGCTAAAACTGAAACATGTGTCAACATTGGTAAAAAACATTGTAAATGTACATATCTACATAATGGACTACATCCTCAGAGATACATCAAAAGAGCAAATGAAAGGTAATCGAAATAGATGCATGGTTTCATTATTGCGGAGATGTCAATCAGAGATCAAACAGGACCAGTGTTGAAGGGAGAAAAGATTTGAACAGTTCAAGGTCAGGTAGGGGTTCAGACGGAGGTTGGAAGGTAGTTATCTCTGGATGTTTCTAAAGCCAAGGGTACTGAAGAAAGATTTTGCAGAAGCTCTGTTCATATGTTCATACAGGAAGGTCAGCTTGTGTATATTATATCATCCACAGGTGACTCAACACTACTACATTGGGACAGTGTATTCAAGTACCCCCACACTTAACATGTCAAAAGACACTACAGGTGGGCACCATATTATACCATAGACTCCCCAAGTGGGTAGATATCATAATATATTCTAGCTTCATTTTTATCCTCTCTAACTAGGGTACTAGGGTAGCTATCTTTAACAGCTCAAACCACATATGAAGAGTTTCTGCGAAATCCTTCTTCAGTACACTTGGCTCTAGAAACATCCAGAGATAACTACCTTTCAACTCCCCTCTGAACCCCTACCTGACCCTGAACTGTTCAAATCTTTTCTCCCCTCAACACTGGTCTTGTTTGACCTGATTAACATTTCCTCAGCAATAATGAAACCATGCCTCTATTTCGATTACCTTTGATATGCTCTTTTGATGTATCTCTGAGGATGTAGTCCACTATGTAGATATGTACATTTCCAATGCTTTTTTACCAATTTGACACGTTTTCGTTTGTTTCGATTTTAGCAACACTTTGAAAAAGCTCCGGATTGTGGACCGAAACGTCGTCAGGTCACATGTTATTCTGAGACAATAAACTTTCACTTTTTTGCATGGAAATACTTCTGAGAGTGCAGTGATTTCTATTACTTTGACTGAACTAAGACCCCAATCATAAGAGGAATATTCTATAATAGGGTGATCCTCCAGAAAACTTGTGGAGAGTCCCACGAGGTTGGGAAGATGTTGTAGGGCCTGGGCAATGGTCTGAGAGACCTTCAGGGCTAATGAGGACACCCACTCAGGAAACATGCGCGCTGGGCCCTGGTTCGGTGGCTGTTAGTCTCGCTCCAGGTGACATAGCTGGCAGTACAGGGTGGAATAACATCGGAGCAGCCTTGATTGGCATGTTACGCAGTTAATATAAGAGACAGTGTGGTCCCTGGGGGAATGACAGCTCTTTGAGTTCGGCATAGTTATGCTGTAAATGGCCTGTGTGCTGCAGCGAAGGGCTAAGAGTCTGCTGAGTATCAGCTTACCCGTCCTGCAGATCGTGGTCCTCTCAACCCCAGTATTCAGACAGCTGCCAATTCCAGAAAAGTGCAGTGCTTATGGTTCCTGCAGAGAGGAGCACTGTGCTCTATGTGGGAGCTATGAGACCCACCAGATGCTGAGTGCCACTTTGTGCTGCTATTAGTAGCTGGCCGGTGTCCAAAATGGATCCTGGGACTCAGAGGGGGTGTGTTTTGGGAGGTGCCGGCGTGAAAGGGCGCGCAGGCGATCTCGCTCCTTGAAAGAAGCACGCAGAGGCCTGAGATGTGGGCTGGAGCGGGGTGAAGCCACAACCAACGCAGGCCACAGAAGTCGGGGGCTCGATTTGCTGGCCACCGGCTAGGGGCGTGAGAGGGTGGAGCCATGCAGGCCTAGGCCGCAAAACCGAGGCCTAGATTTGCGGCCTGGAGGCCGGCAGTGCCGCCAATACAAGTCTCCGCCGCGGCCACACTCTGGATACTCACCCCGGTGTGCATCCCAGATGGGGAAGCTGCCGTAGAGGGTCCTCTTGCTCGTTCTCCTCGCGGAGTGGGAGAAGCCTGTTCCTCCTAGCTGCTTCTCCTCGCTGTGAGGGAGGAGGCCGCAGGGGGAGCCACTCATCCCAGTTCCACTCACTCCACGAACGGAGGGAGGGAGAGAGGGAGAGGAAGGAGACGTCCCAGCTTTCAGAAACACCCTTTTGCTCAGGGATGCTGATGTGAGGTGTGGGCAACAACAGCTGGATCAAACCAGCTAGACATCTGGGTATCCAAGGTGGACGACACCCCCAAGGGCGACCGAGAGCATGTCCGGCCGTAGCTGAGGACGCTAATAGGCAACACTCAAAGTGCTCCGCAGATGCTGAATGTGGGCGGACGGTGCCCTTGAGGGGGTCTTGTCGCCCTGTTATCTGGTGAAAAAAACAGGAGAAAAAAAAAAAAAATGGTCATCAGTATACTCTGAATAAAAAGGTCCAGAATCATATCTGCCTCCTGATGACAAAAAGTTGAAACAGTCTACAGCTTGAGTCAGCATGAGGATGTACGCTGCAGACGAGTTGCTAACTTTTTTTTGTCTACTTCGTTTCAGCCTCCTAAAGATAGCAGCATAACACCCGTGGTCTGTGTCCCCCCAATGAAGGTGAGAAGGAAAAATACATTTTTTTATGATAGTCTAAATCATTGGGATGCACCTGTAAGTCTTAGGTCTGCATGTGTGTATGCACTATCTGCACTGGAGTACGTCTGCATTCATCAGGTTGCACTAAAGCAAATCAACTGCTACTGACAGCATTTCTCGATCTGCGTGAAAAATCAAGCTGCAGTTTTAACTCACATTAACTGCTATACACTCTGCTAATATGTGACTGATGTTCTGCACTCATAGTAAGATACAGCAGTTGCATCTTTTCCTGTATGACATCAAATTTAGAATTGTTCAAGTATGAGAAATAAGTCTTCAGATGTTAATACAGGGTAATAAGTGACTTGTATATAAGAACTGGTTGTCAGGTGTTTTTTTCCACTTGCCTGCAAGCTATTTATGTCTTCATCATTATTACTTTGTATACCTCTTTAAAACAAGTGTCATCTTGATCAGGAGGTGTATGGCCATAAGAGGGGGCTAGTACAAGCCACACTCAGATAGTCACCAGCTGGCCTCTCTGGCCAAGATATATTATTAGATGGTGGCTTTGACGTCCTCCAGCACATGGACGACGTAATCTAATCACGCACTGGATCCCACCCAGGTGTCATGTGAAGATGTATCCCGGCCAAAGTAGCGAGCCGGAGACCATTTGTGGGAGAGAGACCACCTATGACTCTCCAAGGGAAAGCAGCAGATGTCATGCACCATGTCTAGACTTAAAATTATAAGATAATGCAAGACCAAAATAGTTGTTAGGGGGAAGACCCTATAAAACCAAATCCTCTATGCTGTAAACTAGTAGAGGTCAATTCTGATCTTTAATCTTGTGGACTGAAGTGGTCACTCAATTAGATAAAACTACAAAAGGCCCCCCAATACACATTATAATCATGGTATTCAAAGATACCCATTCCCTTTTGTAAAAGAAGAATATTAGTATTTTAGCTGGTTTAGTAAAAAAACAATTATTTTCCCCCCTCACAAGTTGACCAATTTGAGGTTGAATTTTGAGTTTTTCACTTTAGATCAAATTCTTCATTGCTAAAAAAAAACAAAAACATGCGACATCAACAAAAATGGGACGGTTTGGTCAATTAGGAATTTATATCCCGCACTCACATACTATCAGATGTCAGAAGTGTACCCCATTATCTCAAGAGCCAGTCGATTTCACATTGCACAGAAAGTACAACCAGTTTCGCTGTATTTCTCTTTTCTTCCCCAGCATCATTTACAAGTAAAATACTCAATAGGAAATCTTGGCACTATACCAAGCAGACAGACATGCTCACCTTCTCTCAGCGGAGGCTGAACGATTTGTTTGAGGGCTTAGATGTTTCTTCTTTCTAGGGTCTCTAACTTCTTCATAGCTCTCCTGGAGTATCTTCAAAAACAAAACACAATGCTAATACTAAATGGCAAGATCAATATATAAATGCCAACATTCTCTATGCAAAACATTGTCTTTAAAGGGAGTCTGTCATCCCAAAACCTAGCAGTCATAGATTTAGCACAGTAATGTCTGTATTGACTGGAAATGTCCACACTTAATTGTAAAGTGCTGTGGAATATGTTGGTGGTACATAAATAAAATCTGTAGTAGTAAATAGAAGCTATACAAGTCATACTTATTGTAGATTTTAGTCATTTAGTTTTCTTTATATATGTAAACGATAGAGCTTCAGTGCACCCTTAGCATGGCCAGGGGATCAGTACACAGTTTTGCCCCCTCAATTCCCATTCCCCACCCCACAACTTACAGCGATTGGCAGCGCTCGCTTTGAAGTTCTGCCTGATCTAATTCCCAAACCTCTACACACCAAACACTGCAAGGGCAAAAGAACAAAATAAGTGTATGCAGGTGCCTTCTCATCCCTCTCGTGTGTGACAAAGAGGATGGGCAATACTGACAAAGAGAGATTAGAGTGCACACACACACACTGACACTGAGTGTGCGCACATTATTATCCCTCTACAAAGACAGTGCTGCCACTCATGGCTGTGGGAGTCGAGAAGCCAAACAACACACTCCTCAATTTCCCTGACTCATGTTTTAAGAGGACCTGTCATCCCCCCCAAGGATTTTAATATAATAGCAGCACTGAATGCATGTGTGTGTGATGTTTGTACCCCTAAATACAGCCCTGTGAAAACGTACTGTCAAAAAAATGTCAGGAGGGCATTACCAGCATCAGGAGTCATCTCGCTTCCAAGGGCTATTCCCGCCCCTTGCGTCTCTGTTCCTCCCTCCTCCTTGATGCTGTCAGCCATCCTCGCTCTGCAACTGCCCTCCTTGTGCTACTTCACACAGGCGCAGAGCGAGGTCTTGCTAGTGTCGGCCCCGCGCTCCTGTCCCGCCTCCCACCCTGAATTCAGCACTTGTTCCCGGCCTGCCCCATGTATACACACAGAGCAGGGCAGACCCTTCTCCCACTGTCCTGGTTATCAGAATACAAATTGTCAAAAAGGATGTTGCTGCCTAAGATTACCTACTTGTTCAGATGTCTCCCTCTCAAATTCCCATCTAGATGGATAGGGCTCCTACAATCCCTTCTTGGCAAGTTTATTTGGGAAAAACAAAAAACCAAAGAATGGCAGTAAAGGCTCTGCATTTCCAATATTCTCATGGTGGAATGGGTGTACCAAATCTATCTTTGTACCACAAGGTGGCCATACTCGAGGCCGCAAAGGATTGGTGGGCTGGGGATCTTAATCATAGATGGCCTTAAAAAGAAGGACCGTTTGCTGCCCACAAGTCGAATAATAAAAATAATAATCTAAAAGGTCTACTAGACTTTTGCTAGAGATCAAGCTACTGAAGCCCCCAAAATCGAATTTTCCCTTACATACGATATCCTCATTGATTTCTTATTGGAATAACCTTGATAGAACACTGACAAAATACCTATTTAAATACATTGCTGTAAAAGCGATTGAGTCACACATCCCAGGGTTGTGAGTTTGACAAGCACACTTGTCAAACTCATAGATGTCACGGTATTCCCCTCCTTTGCAGATTTGTCTCAACTTAACAAGATTCCCAAAAAGTACCAAATTCCTCATTTTAGCCAGTCATTTGCATTTCCAGCCTGGTGGAGCCCTGACCCATCAGACATGATGCAGAAATACTTTAGGTAGAATACCCAAATGAACATGGATTGTCTCTGTTCTATAGGACTCTTAATTCGCCAGCGGAGTCAGTCAAACTCCCTTAGGGCGCTTTCATATCTGTGGTAAGGTGTAATTCCCGACAGACGTCACCGCATCTGCCGACTTGCGGCGCTAATCCGGCAAGCCCCATTCATTCTCTATGGGGCATGCGGGTCGGGTGTAGCACGTGCAGTATTGCCGAACCCAGCGCTTGCGGCATCACAAAAAAAAAAAAAAACGCTGCTAGCAGCGATTTTTTTTGGCGCTGCTGCAAGTGCCGGATATGCCAGATTTGGCAATACCGCACTTGCCACAACCTCAGAGAATGAATGGCGCTTGCCGGACGGTGCCGCAAGTCGGTCATTACGTGGCAGATCCGGCAGATGCGGCAACATCTACCGGATCTGCTGGGAATTACACCTTACTGCAGATGTAAAAGCAGCCTTATATGAATGTGGGGGAGGGAGAAGGCACTATTTTTTTCATCCACCCCTGAACACTGGTGGATTGTGGCCCATTTACTCAAAGGCACTCCTCCTGCATTAAAGGGAACCCGTCACCTCGATCTACCCCCCTAACCTATCACTACCTGTCCCTGCACTTTCCTAGCTGATCCCTAACAATCCCTGTCTCACCTAAAAGGGCCCTATAAAGATTAAGAGTTATACACTTACATGTAGCCTGAGTCCATAGACTCGGTGGGCGGCCTCCATTCGTCCTCCTCGCTTGCCTGCAGCACGCCCCGCTGGGCGTCATCATTCCATCCCTTGATCTCTGGATTTGAAAATTCCCGCCTCTTCTGATGTATATGTACCGGCCGGATTGTCATATCCAGCCTGATGCATTGTGGGGGCTGATCAAGTGGTACGCCTCAGCTTCAAAATGCGCACTGCGCATGTGCCAGAGCCGAACCATACCATGTGATCAGCCCCCCCAATGCAACGGGGCGGATAGAACGTTTCGGCAGGTGCATATATATCAGAGGAGGTGGGAACTTTCAAATGAGGAAGGGATCAAGGGATGGAATGATGCAGCCCAGTGAGGCAAGCTGCAAGCAAGCAGAGGAGGAGGAATGGAGCCCCGGAGCTAGGAAGGTGCAAGGACAGGTAGTGATAGGTTAGGGGGGGTAGATCGAGGTGACAGGTTGCCTTTAATCATCTAGAACAACTAAAGAAAATACATATGAACTGGTATCTGACCTCTTATAAAATTTCCAAATTTAACAAATCAAATTCCTCATTATGCTGGAAGGGATGTGGTAAAAAGGAGATCTGGGTCATATGTGGCGGTGGTGCCCAAATATAAGAGAATTCTGTGTTATAGGAGAAGAAAAAGAAGTCGCACTCAGAGCTTCTATAAACAGCGGTTCTTTATTGTGCTTCAGTGCACACAGCAGGTGGTGGTATGCGGGTGGGAGGACAGGGGGCACGACGTTTCGCGCCGTATAAGGCGCTTCAGCAGGTTAGTCCTCAGAGTGTATTGTTGCACTAGGCAACTTATACACCCCAACTGATGACGTCACAAACTTAATTAGTGAACATGTGTGAAGTTAAGATTATGGAGCTGAAACCAAAACAGCTCTTAAAGTGACAGTGCAATTAAAGGGAACCTGTCACCTGGATCTAAGCCCCTACACTATCACTACCTGTCCCTGCACCTTCCTAGCTGCTGCCTATCTATCCCTCTCTGAGCTAAATCCGCCCTATAAAACTGCAGAAAAATAACTTATAACTTACAGCAGTCCCTGAGGCTGGGGACTGAGAAGGCGGCGCCAGGCTCCATTCAGCCCCTCCTCGATGCAGCAGCACACACCCCGCTGGGCGGCGTTATTCTTTCTTCATCGCCGCCTCCTCCATTTGGAATCTCCCACCCACTTTACACTGTAAGGTAGCGGTTAGGATCGGCACGACAGAAGGCAGTGACTCAGGTATTTACTCACACAGCACACAGTTCAGGTATTCACAGACCTCCAGATTCCGATGTAACAGGTCAGACTAACCCCCCCGACCAGAATATACCCGAAGTATAAACTGGGCTAGCCCAGAATATACCCCCCTGGGCCAGAATATACCCTTGGTATATTCTGGCCTAGCCCAAACTATACCCCGGGGTATAAACAGGCCTAGGCCAGATTATAACTCTCCGTATACCACAGCAGCTGTAGATCAGGGCCCCAAGCCGTGCACAGGGCCCCAAGCAATGCATGAGGGCCCGAGGCAGCACAAGGTGGCCCCAGGCAGCAGAAAGTGGCCCTACGCAACATACAGGGGCCCCAGGCAGTGCTAGGGGCCCCAGGCAGTGCATGGGGGCCAGAGGCAGCACACAGGGGCCCCAGGCTACACACAGGATCCCAGGCTACACACAGGGGCCTCAGCCAGCATACAAGGGCCCCAGGCAGTACACGGGGCCCCAGGCAGTGCACAGGGCCCCAGGCAGCACAAAGTGACCCCAGGCAACATACAGGGGCCCCATGCAGTACCAGGGGCCCCAGGCTACACACAGGATCCCAGGCTACACACAGGGGCCCCATGCAGCATACAAGGGCCCCAGGCAGTGCACAGGGCCCCAGGCAGTGCACAGGGCCCCAGGCAGCACAAAGTGGCCCCAGGCAACATACAGGGGCCCCAGGCAGTACCAGGGGCCCCAGGCTACACACAGGATCCCAGGCTACACACAAGGGCTCCATGCAGCATACAAGGGCCCCAGGCAGCACAAAGTGACCACAGGCAATATACAGGGGCCCCAGGCAGTGGGCCACCCAGGGCCACTTTGTGCTGCCTGGGGCCCCTGTGTGCTGCCTCTGGCCCCCATGCGCTGCCTGGGACCCCTTTGTACTGCCTGGGGCCCTTGTATGCTGCATGGGGCCCCTGTATGTAGCCTGGGACCCTGTGTGTAGCCTGGGGCCCCTAGTACTGCCTGGGGCCCCTGTATGTTGCCTGGGGCCACTTTGTGCTGCCTGGGGCCACTTTGTGCTGCCTGGGGCCCCGTGCACTGCCTGGGGCCCCGTGCACTGCCTGGGGTCCTTGTATGCTGCATGGGGCCCCTGTGTGTAGCCTGGGATCCTGTGTGTAGCTTGTGGCCCCTAGTACTGCCTGGGGCCTCTTTGTGCTGCCTGGGGCCCCTAGCACTGCCTGGGGCCCCTAGCTCTGCCTGGGGCCCTAGCACTGCCTGGGGCCCCTGTATGTTGCGTAGGGCCACTTTCTGTTGCCTGGGGCCACTTTGTGCTGCCTCGGGCCCCCATGTGTTGCTTGGAGCCCTGATCTACAGCTGCTGTGGTATACGGAGGGGTATAATCTGGCCTAGGCCACTTTAACCACGAGTATATTCTGGTCGGGGGGGTTAGTCTGGCCTGTTACACCGGGGCACAGCCGAGAAGAACCTCATACAATCCCAGCAGCTCCTGCTGCTGTCCTGACACACTCCACCCCTCCCCACAGCCCAGGGCAGCACATATCATCTCCTATTCACCCGCACACCTGGGGGTCAGTGATTTCAATCAGCACTTAGCTCCAGTAGCAGCTCACCCTGTGTGTGCTGCTACCCAGCAGAAGATACAATCTTCCATATGCTGTGTCTCAGTCAGGGGACACATCGAGGTCGCATCACCACAACATGATAGGTGTAAAGCACAGATTCCAAATGGAGGAGGCGGCGATGAATAAAGAATAACGCCGCCCAGTGGGGGCGTGTGCTGCTGCATGGAGGAGGGGCTGAATGGAGCCTGGCGCCGCCTTCTCAGTCCACAGCCTCAGGGACTTCTGTAAGTTATAAGTTATTTTTCTGCAGTTTTATAGGGCGGATTTAGCTCAGAGAGGGATAGATAGGGAGCAGCTAGGAAGGTGTAGGGACAGGTAGTGATAGTGTAGGGGCTTAGATCCAGGTGACAGGTTCCCTTTAAGTGATCAAAGTGCATTACATACATACAGTACAGTACTATGTGCTTACAATATATACAATAAAAACCTTTTTACTCACAACCACAGGTTAAAAATATTTCTTCCAGTCATAGGCCAGTACACTACTCGACTTACCCTCTTCTCTTTCCAGATAATAAGTTTAATACCTATTCATCGGGATCACTATACTGATACCCTCGGGCTAGCTTAGGGATCCTCTTATATTTACATTTCCCCATTTCTAACCAGGGGTGAACCTGTTAAGTTCTCATTAAACATAGGGGACTGAGCACAAGACCTTCACAGTCATCCAAACATAGAGAGTTCTCATCAAACATAAGGGACTGAGCACAAGACCTTCACAGCTATCCAAGCATAGAGAACCATGAAATTACTTATGAGACCAGTATACAGAGTTGTGCCCCTTGCAGATTCAAGTATTCACTAACCTAAATCCACAGTACCTCATTACCCAAATCCAATTACCCATAGCTGAACCTTACAAAAATACAGCAAGATCGTTCTTATCATGAAGTCCAGCCTGGCTCTGCGCCCTCAATTTTATTATCCACGCTGCCTCATTCTGCAACATTTTATGTAGGTTACCCCCAGATGGTGGTAACATTACCCTTTCCAAGCCGAAGAATCTTAATACAGAGGAATCCCCTCCATGCTCAGCCCTGACATGCTCTATCAACCGGGGGAACCAACTCCTGTAGTTATTGACCCAACGTGCTCTTTAAAGCGTATGTAAAGGCAACGTATCGTTTTTCCAACATAGAAGCGACCACAATCATAGACCACGGCATACACCACAAATTTGGTTTTGCAAGAAATAAATTCTTTCACGTTATGCATGATATACCCTATCTACACCGGATTGGTCGTAACGTGTTTGTCGCAAACGGAGCAATTCCCACATTTAAAATTTCCTACTGGACAGCCTCTCTCTAACCAAGTTTTTTCTGCAGTAAACCGTCTCCGTACTATCATATCATCAATATTTCTGCATCGTCTATGCGTAACCAGGGGTTTTCTCAAAGCGACCTCCTTAAGAAGTTTATCGCTTGGGTGTGGACATAGGGGCACAATGGCCCATGTGTGGTGGTCGTGCCAAGGTATCTCGCAGTTTTGGTCCACAGTTGAGGGTCTGTTGAGAACCATTGTGGATACTTTTGTACCTCTCACCCCCCAGATGGCTCTGCTGCACATGGGTGTAGAGGCCTTGCCTCCAGTCCCCCGCTTCACGACTACTTTTGTCCTTATAGCTACAATGCGTAACCTTGCGGCCAGATTGAACACGATCTTCACTCATGAATATTACTTAGCCCAGGAGTCAGGACGAGGCGTGGGAGTGCTGGGCCCAGCACTCCATGGCGGTCCCTCTCCCTTTGAGGGTTTGACCGTTCAAATGAAGTTCACCCACTTACCCAAGAGCGGGTGACCCACCTCTCTCTCGTGCCTACCCCAATGTTGTCTCCCCCCCCCTCTCCCCCCCACCCTATACCCCTGCGCACCCTTCCCCCCTCCCCACTACCCCCCCCTCTCCCACCCCTCCCCTAAACTGTGTCCCCCCCCCTCTCCCACACCAGTATTCTTCCCCCCCCCCCACTCCCCCTGTTACTGAACACACCATCTCTAATCTTTTCTTTTCTTTCCTTCCACCTGTTTTGACAACGGTATGTCACCACAGTTTGAACAAATTGGAATTTTCTGAGATGACGCACTAACTACATATAACGGTTTGTGCACTGGTGGACAGTTGTCTACATTGATGTATATGTTCCTTGTAACACCAAATATGTTGAATAAAAACCATTCATGATAAAAAAAAAAAAAAGAAGTTTATCGCTTTCTATCATGTACCAGTTTCTAGATATGGCCGTTTTTATAGCCCTATCCATAGGTCCAAATTTGAAGTTGAATATGAACCTCTTCTCCTTTTTTCTTTCTTTTTTACTCCCTACGGTCTTTCTCCAACCCTCCTTCCAGATATCATTAACCTTTACCACAGCCTCCTCTACCAAATCATCAGGGTACGCTCTCTCTCTAAGCCGTTTCTTTAACTCCTGGACCTGTTCTCTATATCTATCATCTTCGTTATTATTTCTTCTCAAACGCATTACCTGATTGAATGGCAAAGCTTTTTTAACGTGAAAGGGGTGATTACTCTCATAATGGAGTACGGAGTTAGTAGCCGTTTTTTTTCAAAAATTTTCAGTGATGATCCTTCCATCTCTGATCGTAACTTTCACGGCCAGAAACTCCAGAACATCTCCGCCTAGCACTGAGGAGAATTTCATGTTCATCTTATTTTCACTGTTCAAGTAGTTAACAAACTCCAAGAATACCTCCTCTCCGCCATCCCACACCAAGAAACCATCATCCACGTACCGATAATAGGTTTTAATAAATTTTAGGTACGGATTTTGTGATGAATAGATATATTTATTTTCAAAAAAGCCCAGAAAAATATTTGCCAGGGTGCAGGCCACTGGTGTACCCATCACGGTCCCAACGCGCTGGGTAAACCACTGGTTCCCAAACTTGAAAGAGTTGTTATTTAATACAAACTCCAGGGCTTCCAGAATGAAGTCCTGCAATTCCTTGGGTTTATCAGTAGCCTTCAAAGTTTCCCTCACTGCATCAATGGCGAGTTTCTGTGGAATCCTGGTATATTGATTATCCACGTCGATTGACGCCAATTTAAATCCAACCTGCCAATCCATACCTCCCAGTAGCTCTATAAAAGCGCTAGTGTCTCTTAAATAAGAGGGAATTTCCTTCATCAGAGGACGCAACTGCCAGTCGAGCCATCGTGAGAGTGGTTCAGTAATTGAACCTACTCCAGACACGATCGGTCGACCTGGCGGTGCGTCCAATGATTTGTGGATTTTTGGCAGGTAGTACCAGTGAGCTTTACATGGAAACTCAGGGAACACCTTCTCGGCTTCTTTTGCAGTCAACGCACCCGAGCAAATTGCTCTGCTTAACATAGATCTTAATTTTATTTTGGTCCTTGGTGTAGGATCGAACGTGAGGGGTTGATAAGTAACCTCATCAGCCAACTGTTATATGCTTCTGCTACATACTCAGTTTATTTCAACAAGACTACATTACCCCCTTTATCTGCCTTTCGGACTATAACTTAAGATAATTTTTCTCAGAACGGTATGGGCTTTCATTTGGTATGACACAAGACTATTTTTCTTTATATTTTGTTTGGGAAAAATCAAATTCAAAATTTTGAGGCGCAATTGTGAAAAAATGCCTGTGTGTTACTTGTGTTCTTGGTTATATTTGTACAGAGATTCAACTTGGGACCTATCAAATGTATATATTTTTAATTTTATGGTTGTGTGAGTTATTACAACTTATTGAATTAAACATTTATATGCAACAAAAAAGAAACACAAAACACAAATCCCGCAAGTGCCAGGATAAATACTTCTTAATCATCAGAACACAACGCTCAGCATTTTCATCCTGAATGCATTGAACAAACCAAAAGAAAAAGGTGATCATATCCTCAAGTTTGATTAAACAAGATTAAAAGAACAAAGAATTTTAACACCTATTTATACATGTAAATATGTTTTCTATTATAATCATTAAATATGTCATTTGTAGTGATGAGCGAGCACTAAAATGCTGGGGTCAAGCATCTTGAGATGCTCGACCGAGCACAATGTAAGTCAATTAGTGACAGCCTTCCCCACAGACTTCCGGCTATAAAACGAATGTTTCTGGGAAATGGCGGGAGGGTGGGCTTTTTCAAGTTGTCGCAGCATACAACACCTTGCTGTGCCCCCCAGAGGGACTCTAACAATCAATCTGTTCTCTGTGAGGTGTCAGATCACTGTGTGCACTGAAGGGAGCTGTGTATTTGTGTCAGAGCGATAATTATTAGTGAAGAGTCTGAACATCTCAGCAGTTCTCGGTGCTCGCCGAGCATCCCGAGTATCGGGATACTCGTGCGAGTATCGGGATACTCGTGCGAGTAACGGATACTCGTGCGAGTAACGGGATAATCGTGCGAGTAACGATACTCGTGCGAGTAACGGATACTCGTGCGAGTAACGGGATACTCTGCGAGTAACGGGATACTCGTGCGAGTAACGGATACTCGTGCGAGTACGGATACTCGTGCGAGTAACGAGTAGCTCCGAGCATGTTCGCCCATCATTAGTCATTTATGAAGTGTTTAATAAGAATAGTACAGTAGTTAAATCCTCGTTCTATAACATATGAACTAATCAAACAATTAATAGTACATTTTTAAAGTGGCCTTTTATCAATTTGTCCTTTCTAGTGGGTGAAATGTAATCTTGTCCATAAGCGCTTACTAGCAATCGCCATTTCCTTTTGTGTCAGAGTATGTACGGTCTGTCACGGTGTTCGGCTCCACTTTTTGTTAATTTTTGTTAATTTTTAAAAGGTCTGGCTTTCTTGGATACACAAATGATGGCGCTGGACCAGAAGGATGCAATAAAGTCAATTCTACGTCTTCATTTTTACAATCTTTGGAGAGTACAGTAGCCTCCACCAGCGCTTTTTCAACAAATTTTTTCAAAAGGATTTTAACAGCATATATGATAAAATATTGTTCCTTGAGAAGCAGCAGCCATTGCTGTGTGAGAAAAATACAGTTGATATTAAGTAAGGAAGATGGGTAATAAAAAATAAAGATTTACAGTACGCTTGAGATAGAACTATGTTGATATAAAGTGAGTATTACGACTAGCGCATACACTGCTTTCTCTGTCTGCGGATAAACGCTGCAATTTTGACAGCTTTTTTCTACCAAGTGTTTACCACCATCTGCATTAGTTTTTATTAATCGCTAGTGGAAACGATGGCAGCAGTTTTAATATAAATAGTGATAAATGCTGCGTTTAGTGCAGCGATTAAAAAGTAGTGCAAGCAGTGATTTATGTGTATATCCATGATAGGTAATGCGCTAAATCATATATATGGTTAGATATTAATTAAATGATATTCACTTATATAATGTATTTTTTATCACAATGGTTGTATTACTATAATCTCATCACACACTAAAAATAGAATTATTCTTACCGTTAATTCGGTTTCTAGGAAACCTTCCACGACAGCATAGGAGGTAGCCTCGCCACGCCCTAAATGGGGACAGGAACACAAGAGAGGTTAAAAGGCCCCTCCCACCTCCCATTAGCCAGTGTCTTACAACGAACCCAGAACGCATAAGAAAGAAGCATAAAATCCATAAACCAGGAAATTAGGGAGAAAAAGAAGTGCTGTCGTGGAAGGTTTCCTAGAAACCGAATTAACGGTAAGAATAATTCTATTTTCTCTAGTCACCTTCCACGACAGCATAGGAGGAATGCCCACGAATCCTTACCTAGGGAGGGACAACAGCTTGCAGGACCTTCCGGCCAAAGGCCAAGTCCCTGCCAGCCATCACATCCAAACAATAGTGTTTGGTGAAGGTATGTAGCGAAGACCATGTAGCCGCTTTGCAGAGCTGCTCCGGAGAAGCCCCAGCACGCTCAGCCCAGGAGACCGAAGTGACCCGGGTAGAATGGGCCGTAAAACCGGTAGGAGCCGAGAGGCCTTAACCGAGATAGGCATCCGTGATCGCCCTCTTTATCCAATTGGCGATAGTGCTTTTAGCCACCTTCCGGCCCTTGTTGCGACCAAAATGCTGAATGAACAAATTCTGATCGATACGCCAGGGAGCCGTGACCTCTAGGTAGTGTAACACCAGGCGACGGACATCCAGAGAGTGAAACTCCACCTCCTTCGCAGATCTAGGATGTTGACAGAAGGATGGTAGAACGATTGACTGATATCGATGGAACTCCGACACCACCTTTGGCAGAAAGGACGGATCCAACTGAAAAACAATGCTGTCATTCCGCACCGTCAGATAGGGCTCACGTATGGACAAAGCCTGAAGCTCACCAATTCTCCTTGCCGAAGTAATAGCCACCAGGAAAGCGAGCTTGTGAGATAAGGACCTCATGGAGCAATCCGTCAGAGGCTCATAAGGAGAACGAGTCAGGCCCGCAAGCACAATATTCAGATCCCACGAGGGGGAGACGGAACTCCTCTGACAGGGACACTGTCTTGAAGCCGCCACCATGTATCGTTTGACCCAACGATGATCAGCCAGTCTCACATCAAACACAGAACTCAGGGCTGCAACTTGGACCTTAAGGGTGCTAGGTTTAAGTCCCAGATCCAAACCCTGCTGCAAGAAGTCCAAAATCTGAGAAATATTCGGAGCAAAAGGGTCCGGCACCCGGGCCCCACACCAGGAGGAGAACTTCTTCCAAATCTTATTGTAGATGGAATTAGTGACCAGCTTACGGCAATCTTGCAAGGTTGCGATAACTTGATCGGAAAGGCCCTGGGCTTTCACCACTCGGGCCTCAGAAGCCAGGCAGCCAAACTGAGGCGCTGCAGAGCAGGATGGAAGAACGGACCTTGGGAGAGGAGGCTCGGGTCCTCCTCCAGACGCACAGGACCGTCCACCTGGAGAGACCTGACCAGATTGAACCAGCTTCTCTTTGGCCAGAGAGGGGCAACCAGGATAGTAGGAACCCTCTCGTCCTTGATCTTCCTCAGAGTCCGGGCCAGCAGAGGGAGAGGAGGAAATGCGTAGGCCAGAAGAAATGGCCAAGCGAGGGAGAAGGCATCCACCCCGATTGCCCCGTCCCTGGGGTTGAGGGAGAAGAATGTTCCTACCTTGCAATTGAGTCCTGAGGCGAATAAATCCACCTCCGGGACTCCCCAGCGCGCCACCAGGCTGCAAAAAACTGCCTGGTCGAGACTCCACTCCCCCGGATGGAGATCCTTGCGGCTTAAATAATCCGCCTGAGAGTTTAAGTCTCCCTTGAGATGGACCGCCGAGAGAGACAGTAGAGACCTCTCGGCCCAGAGGAAGATGAGGCTGGAGATCACTTTTAGGTCGCGAAACTGGGTGCTGCCTTGATGACGAAGATGGGCCACCGTGGTCACATTGTCCGAATACACCAACACATGTGACCCCCGGACCAGATCTTGCGCAGCCAGAAGAGCTTCCTCTACCGCTTTGAGTTCGCGGAAGTTGGAGGACCGAGAGCTTATCAGAGGACCCCAAATACCCTGAAACGGGGACCCCGATACCACCGCCCCCCAGCCCCGCTGGCTGGCATCAGTCGTCACAGTAACCAGAGGAGTCCGAGAACAAGAGACTCCATTGGCCAGATTCACAGGGGACAACCACCACCTGAGGGAAGACACTACCCTCCCCGACAAGCAAACTCTCTTGTTGAGGGAGGAGGGGAGACTATTCCAATGCACCAGAATGTGGTCCTGAAGGCACCTGGAATGCGCCTGGGCCCACATGACTGAAGGGATGCACGCCGTCATAGACCCCAGGACCGACATGGACTCCCGGAGCGTGGGGGACCGCTGAGCTCTCAGGGAAGAGATTCTCGACATAAGGGACGTTTTGTGATCTTCCGGCAAAAAAGACACCTGTCTGTCCGAGTCCAGAAGCACCCCCAGGAATCTCCTGACTGAGGAGGGGAGAAGCTGAGACTTCAGCAGGTTGGGGAGCCACCCCAACGACTGAAGTATGCACAACACCCTGTCCACGTCCGACCTGAGGATCTCCGCTGAAGGCGCGACCAGAAGAAGGTCGTCCAAGTATGGTATCAGACAGGTGTCTTGTAACCTTAGGAAGGCCACCACCTCCCCCATGATTTTTGTAAAAATCCGAGGAGCAGAGGAGATGCCGAAAGGCAAAACTTCGAACTGGAAGTGGTTGATTTCCCCCCGGTAAGACACCGCAAACCGCAGGTATTTCCTGTGCAGAGGATGAATCGGCACATAGAAATAAGCATCCTTCAAATCTATGGTGGCCATCTGGAAGTGGGGCCCTATCAAGGGGATCACCGACCTGATTGATTCCATTTTGAATCTGCGGTAGCAGACATAATGGTTGAGCTGCCTCAGATTGATTATAATCCGGGCAGCCCCCGACGGCTTCTTCACCATGAAGAGCCTGGAGTAATGTCCACTGCCGCATTCCGACTCCGGAACTCTGGAGATGACATTGGAAGCCAGGAGTTCCAGCAGGTTGGAAAACAGGAGATCCTGAGATCCCCGCGAGGGCAGGGTAGTGACTCGAAGAACCGGCAGGGGAGGAGACACAAAACGCTATCAAGAGACCTTCCGATAAAATGTTGAGCACCCACTGGCAGTTGGTAATGCCGCGCCAGTTGAGAAGAAAGGCGGAGAGCTTTCCCCCTACCCGCACCGAGTCACTGTTTGTCCTGTTGAGGACATTGTTGGGGGGAACGAAGATGTTCCTCCCTCTACCTTTCGGGTAGGACCAACGACCCCCCTTCCCTTTACCTCTGGCTGGGAGGCCTGAGGCACCTGGGGACGAAAAAAACGATTTTTTCGCCACACGTTGTTCGGGAGAGCCTTTTTATCTGAGGCCTTGGCCAGGATGTCATCCAGGGCAGGCCCAAAAACAAAATCCCCCTTAAAGGGAATGGAACAAAGGCGCATCTTAGATGTGGAATCCCCCGTCCACATCTTTAACCAGAGCGCACGCCGAGCGAGTTGGAAAGGACGGAGGTGCGGGCGGCCTTGCGCACGGATTCTGCAGAGGCGTCAGCCAGAAATCCAGTTGCCTTTTTCAACAAAGGCAAGGATTCCAGAAGCTCCTCCCTCAGAGTACCCTGGGAGATATGACACTCAAGCTGATCTAACCACCTGAGGATCGACCGGGAAACGCAGGTGGAAGCAATATTCGCCTGTAAGGTAGATGTTGACGCTTCCCAAGAGCGCTTCATCAGCCCCTCAATTTTCCTATCCATGTGATCCTTCAGCTGGACGTATCCTCAAAAGGGAGCGAGGTCTTTTTAGCCACCCGAGTGACCTGGACATCCACCTTGGGGACATCCCAAGAAAATGGGGTGTCCTCCAGGGGAAACCTATTTTTCATAGTACCTTTAACCCTTTTTTCAGGAAATTCCCACTCCTGAACAATGAGATCCTGAATGTTGGGATGGACAGGAAATCCCACTGGTTTGACCGGACGAAGCCCAGAAAACATAGCATCCTGGACAGAGTGGAGGACCGGTTCCTCCTCCAGACCCATAGTGCTACAGACTGCACTAATGAGCTCAGCCAAATCCTCTGAGGAGAACAGGAATCTGCTAGGGTCAGAGGGCATGGGGGAAGAACCATCATCCCAATTATCCGAGTCTGAGTCTAACTGGGCGTCAGAGTCAGACAGGTCCTGCTGCCGTTTCCGTTTCTTTGGAGACGGAGGACCTGAGACCGGGTTGGGAGCAGCCGGAGTCAGGGAAGCCAAAGAGGCCTGGATCTCCTGCTTCACCATGGAGTGTAATTCCTCTACTAAGGAGGGATGTTTGGCCCGAACTACACAATCCGTACACTCCTGGCAGAGTTTCTTGTCCCAAGGGGAAGGAAACTTCTTATTGCAGACAGGTTATCGCTTCCCACCGGGCTTTTTAACAGCTGGCTTCTCTCCCTATAAGAAATAGAGAGGGCGCCATAAGAATCTGCCTGAATACAGGGACACGGACACCCCCCTCGGCACAGACTCACTGTGGCTGGGGCAGAGCTGGTCTCAGCAGCAAGATCAGCCATCCTGACAATAGTACAGCTCACCTTACTGATGTCTTCAGGGCAGCTTATATGCTTTAAGCCTGCCCCACCGCACCAATCAAGGTGCCCCTTCCCCCCAGCAGGGTCCCAGGCAGGCAGCAGCAGCAGAGGCGTGCCCTGCACGCTGTCTCCGGATTCCGACCGCCGAAACCGGAAGCGTCGCTCCCTCGGGGAAGCACGTGACCCAGAAGTAACGCGCGTGACGTCACATCTGGTCGGCGCGACAGCGCGCGCGCAGGGAGAAGCCGGCGGGCTCAGTGAGCACAGAGAGGCGGTCGGCGGGACACCCAAAGCCCGCATCGACCTCCAGGGAGGATCCGGAGGACCAGGGCACGGTCCTACCGCGAAATACATGCGGTAGGAGCAGCCGGAGGAGGAGGAGAACCGCAGCACCGACCAACGCTGCCCGGCTAAACATTAGGTGTGCTGCAGTCGCCGGCCCCACAGCACAGGAAAAAACCTCTCCATGCCCCATGGGGACAGGAAAGACACTGGCTAATGGGAGGTGCCTTTTAACCTCTCTTGTGTTCCTGTCCCCATTTAGAACGTGGCGAGGCTACCTCTTATGCTGTCGTGGAAGGCGACTAGAGAAAATCACTCTTTAAAACACTCTAAAAACAATTTCTTGATTTTATCTTTCTCCAGATTCTCCTTTTGTTAATAACTGGGGTCCTTTTTTTTCTTCGTTTTAAGGCCACTTTACACACACCAACTTCTGTGTCCAACTTCTGAACAGATCTCTGGTTGCAGTGAAATCATGGACACATTGTTATATTTGTACACAGCCACAAAATGGAACAATGTGTCCATGATTTCACTGCAATCAGAGATCTGTTCAGAAGTTGGACACAGATCTGTGTGTGTGTAAAGTGGCCTTTATATATCCTGAGAGACCTAGGAGAGGGAGTTATCATTAACTGTATGATATACACCTGTGTTTGGCTATTGCTCTTTAGTAGGTTTTGTTAGCCCTTACCTGCATAGTATTGTAGGGTGGCGTCCCTCTGTTTATTCCTTTATGCTGAGCTGCTGTTCTGGTCAGTCTAAAATAACTGAAGATTACCCGGTGCACTTTTCACACCCACAGCGATCACCTTACCAGACCAACTTCACATCCGCGCTGGCTTGAGGACGCTTCGCTGTGCCCGCTACCACGGAGCACAGTGAGAGCGACCTCCACAGGATCTTTCATACCGGAGAAGCAGAAATGCGGCAGGAGGGAAACCATCGACAGCAGTTGAGAAGGTAGTGTGACCAGATAGATTGGAACGTAGTAGTGATTGCATATGGGGAAAAATATATGAGCGAGTGGGGATGATATGTAAAGATCCTATTTAGCTAGCAATAATCATCATATGAAGACACTTCCCTCAGGGGACCTATAGAATCAAATATATTATAAAAGCAGTATTATAACAGCTGTATACTAGAATAAATCAATTATCATTATAGAACCCTGGAGGAAACCCCCTAAAAACAAGGAAGAAGGTAGTATGTCTTGTCCCTGAATGTACTGGAGATGACTGTGTAGAATACTGACTAAAATCTTCAGTTATTTTAGACTGACCAGAACAGCAGCTCAGCATAAAGGAATAAACAGAGGGACGCCACCCTACAAGCCTATGCTGGTAAGGGCCAACAAAACCTACTAAAGAGCAATAGCCAAACACAGGTGTATATCATACAGTTAACGATAACTCCCTCTCCTAATGGTGGGTTTACACGCTCCAACGTCGGTCCGATATTGGATCCGACGGCACGGGAGCGCCCTTTTTGTACCCGGTTTCCCTGAATCGCATCGGCGGTTTACACAGACCGATATCGGGATACAACGTCCCTACAATGTGTACGCCCCCGACCCAGGAACGACCATTTAACATGGGAGTGAATGGGTGACGTTGTACTGCACATCGGAGTTGGGCTGTCACACAGGACGATCCGGCTCCAACTGGCATCCGATATCGGGCCGTTGAATAGCACGCTCATTCGACCCCCGATATCGGATTGACATCGTTCGTACACAGCCCAGGTGGTCACCCCCTGTGAAGGTGGAGCCGTAACGATCGTAGGGGTCGGGTCAGGGGCACCACTGTCCTGTGGCACATGAGCACTAGAGCACCTTATCATAGGTAACTACAATGGGGCAGTCTGCCAGAATGTTGGTTTAATGCTGGTTACCTTGCAGCAGCTGCATGTAACTAGGTTCTAGCACTGCAATAAGCACTTATGATCAGAATTGTATATGCATTAAGCCATGTATGTATATAGATGTATCCAGGATTGATTGTATCTGGGCTGATTGTGCCCAGCTGGATTCTAAGTTGTATATAATACACGTATGTACAGCCATTTGGTTATTGAATATCTTATGTACTTCTGATGTGTTATCATTCTGGTTGGAACAGCCCTATAAACACTATGTGATTCTATATAAACCCATTGTGCCTCAGTGGTGCAGCCTGCCATACTGCTGCTTGTTCTGTGGTTGAAATCTCTGTTTATATCTATCATTAAAAATCACTGGTTTTTTGCAATTACATGACGTTTGAATCATGATTATCTGTATCTATATCGTTCGTGCATCGTATTGGACGTTCACACCATACAACGCACGAACCACGTGACTTTTGGTCGGAGTTGGACGCAGATATCGCAACATGTAAACCCACCATTAGTCTCTCAGGAGATATATATATAATATATATATTATAATATATATAATATATATATATAAATTATATATATATATATATAATATATAAAAAAAAGGGCCCCAGTTATTAACAAAAGGAGAATCTTGAGAAAGATTAAATCATGAAATAGTTTTTAGCATGTTTTTAGAGTGTTTTAAGGAGTGATTTTTAGTGTGTGATGAGATTATAGTAATAAAACCATTGTGATAAAAAATACATTATATAAGTGAATATCATTTAATTAATAACTAACCATAAATATGATTTAGCGCATTACCTATCATAGATATACACAAAAAACTTATTAACAGGGCCACTCACACAGATATCCCCTAGAGCAGTGATGGCGAACCTATGGCACGCGTGCCAGGGATGGCACGCAGAGCCGTTTTCCCTGGCACGCGGCGTCGCCTGTCACTGCAGCTTTGAACTGCCGGCATGATGGCACCGGCAGTTCAAAGCCGTGTCGGATCGGAGGATTCTCCTTCCTCCGCATCTCCGACACTTTCTCCAAGCTCCGCCCTGCCGGCGTCACATGACGGCGGTCATGTGACGCTGGGACGGAAGACGCGAGGAGAAGAGGAGCGGTGAAGGCGGGAGTACTACCGTAGGTGAGTATGATTTTTTTTTTTATTTCAAGCCACGGTATAATGAGGGGCAGGAGGGTGACAAGAGGGGCAGGAGGGTGACAAGAGGGGCAGGAGGTGACAAGAGGGGCAGGAGGGTGACAAGAGGGGCAGGAGGTCTAACCCAAAGAGTGGCATTAGCTACAAGAAGGCATACAGGGTCACAAGAAAAGGCAGTGAGGGTGACCAAAAGGGGCAGGAGGGTGAGCAAGAAGGGCATATGGCAGGAGTACAAGAGCGGGGCGGAGGTTCGATTGACAAAGCGCAGCAGGCGTACAAGACGGCGGCATGTGACGCTGGGACAGGAAGACGGGGGAGAAGAGGAGGGTGAAGAGGGCGGAGGTGACTAGAGGGAGGATGATTAATGGTAGCAGAGGTGACAAGAGGGGCAGGAGGGTGACAAGAGGGGCAGGAGGGTGACAAGAGGGGCAGGAGGGTGACAAGAGGGGCAGGAGGGTGACAAGAGGGGCAGGAGGGTGACAAGAGGGGCAGGAGGGTGACAAGAGGGGCAGGAGGGTGACAGAGGGGCAGGAGGGTGACGAGGGGCAGGAGGGTGACGAGGGGCAGGAGGGTGACAAGAGGGGCAGGAGGGTGACAGAGGGGCAGGAGGGTGACAGAGGGGGAGGAGGGTGACAGAGGGGCAGGAGGGTGACGAGGGGCAGGAGGGTGACGAGGGGCAGGATGGTGACAAATAAGAGGGGCATGATGGTGACATTAGAGAGGGAGGCTAAATGATGGTGACATTAGAAGGGGCATGATGGTGACATTAGAAGGGGGCATGATGGTTACATTATTACAAGAAGGGGAATGATGGACTTCCAGTTCCGGCGCCTCCATGTGCAGCCGCGTCTAAGGGCTGCTCCGCTCCCCGCCTCGGCAAATCCGCCGACATCCAGTCTCCAGCTTGGCCCCGGACATCGAAATCCACAGCAACGACTGCTGCAGCACTGGAAGTGTCCATAATGAGCACGATGGACCGCTATGTAACGAGGAGTCGGGAGGGAGAGAAGAACGCGGCGCACCATGAGGACTCCGGTAATGGCGGGCATGGCGGGCAGGGCGGACATGGCGTGGACAGCGCTCAGTCAGTGCCATTGGAAGGTGACCTGGTGAGGAGGCCTGGGACAGGAATTAGCGAGACTGGGGTGGAAGAGGAGAGGGGAATGCCGCAATTAGATGCAGAGAATCCCCAGGGAAGATCCCAAGTGCAATTACAGGCTACAGGGGCCGCCATGACTACACAACCCCGGAGCTGTTCCCCTGCAGATGACAGACAGGATACAGAAGTCGGGAAAGAGATTATGGTGGGCGGATGGGGAGCCCCTCACTTTGATTATAAAGCTTTGGCAAATTAGCTTGCAATCCACCTCGCTGACGATTTCAAAGCTGCAGTAACTGAGTTGGTGGCAACCACAACAAAAGACTTGTCTACTAAAGTAGAGACACATGACCAGCAACTTATGGAGGCTGAATCCAGAATCAGTGCAGCAGAGGACAGAATACAGGAACTGGAAGATCAGTTAATGTCATTGCAACAGCACTCTGAATATGCACATGCAAAACTAGAGGATATTGAGAACAGAGCGAGGAGGAGTAACCTCAAAATAGTGGGACTCCCTGAATCCATCCCAGTGAATCAACTAGAGGAAATCTTTGAGGTGGAACTTCCCAAAGCCCTTGGTCTTACTCATAGATGTAAGACAGAACGCACTCACAGAATTGGTCAGATGAGGGAGCCGCAGGATAAAAGGGTAACATCTGGATCTTCTGTCTCGGCCTCTAGAGAACCTACTAAAGCTAGACATGCTATAGCAAAGTACCTCAACCACCGAGACAAGGAGGAAATCCTGCGTGCTTATAAGGCCAAAAAGCAGCCCCTTTTAATCCATGGTCATAGAGCTCTGGTATTTGCTGATTACTCAATAGAAGTTACGCGCCGCAGGAGATCCTTTAGTGAAGCGTGCTCGTTACTTCACAGACGAAATGTTCGATTCCAGCTGAACTTTCCAGCGATATTGCGATTCAGGTCCAGGGAGGGAGCCATGTTGACATTTTCTGATCCTGATAAAGCAATGGCGGCTATCCGTGACAACACGAGCTCACCAGGAGCAAGGATGCCTTCGTCACCACCCCAACTTGACACAAGATCGCCCGTAAAAACCAATTCTGCTGTGGATCTGGAATCCGAGACAGATAGAGACTCTGTAAGGTCCTACAGATTAAGATCAAACTCCCTGTTAGATGAAGGGACAGGGAAGAAACCACCACTAGAAACACCAAGACAGCAGAGACAAACGGGACCTCGTTGGCAGAAGAAGAGATGAGAAAGAACTGAAAGAACATTGACATTCCATTACTCAGCAACTGAGATTCTCATTGGTTGGGCAAAATAGTCACACATTTGACGACTACGTTAAGAGAGGAGAGATATACAAGAAAAGTGGGAAGTGATATGTAACCGTATCTTGTTTCTTTCCCTCCCAGTTCACTCTTTTACTGCCCTTGCGTTGTCTTTGTTTACAGGTTTCCTTATTTCTTTGGATATGCTGCGCAAAGCTTCGTAAGTTAACAGAGTCTTTTATAGCCTCCTGAATGCTAAAAGACATATGTAGCAAATACATAAATATGAAATTACTGAGGGAACAATGCTAATTGTACTGTTACATTATTGAACATGTTGTTAATATAAGTTCAAGGTGATGACATCATTTTATCTATGATGTGGCGGGAATGAAAGTATTGGAAGATTATAAGAAACTGAAGCTCTAAAGCAAGCGCCAGGTTGAAGACTATTTCGTTATAAGTCACAATTTAATATGTTTTCTGGGTTAGGATAAAGGCTGAGGCGGGGCGGAGATAGGTTTGTTGACTGCACTCGAGGAAAGAAGTGAGGTGTTCTACTTGGACAGATGTGTGGAGTTGGTGCGTTAGTTAGAGGGGGGAGGGACAAGGGAGGGTAAAAAGTTGGGATTTGTCTACATTCCGTTGTGTGATAAAATTTGCATCTCCTGTATTATTTCTTTCTTGTTTTGGTACGCACCTGATCTTCCAACATATGTGTGGATTGTGATTGAGAGTACACCAGAGGCCCTGTACGGGGAGGATTCTGATGGTTAGGTGGGTCTCCTGGAACGTTAAGGGGTTGCGCTCCCCAGCAAAGCGCATGATGGTTCTCCGCCATCTAAAAAAACTACGCATAGATATTGCTTTGCTCCAGGAGACTCATCTGACATCGGAAGACTTCTTCCGTCTTAAAAAGTTATGGGTGGGGGAGGTCCTCGGGTCTAGTGCGGTGGAGAGAAAGGCGGGAGTACTGGTTTTAATACACAGGTCACTGGCCCACTCAATTATCTCTACTTCGAGCGATGGTGAGGGCAGACTGTTTCAAATGACGATACAAATACAAAATGATATCTTTACCATATATAATATATATGCACCGAACGCAAATCAGAGGCCTTTTTTCCAACATTTACAGAACACACTACTTCAAGATCCGGGAACTAATAAAATAGTAGGAGGTGACTTTAATTCAGTGATGAGAGCAGAAGAGGATAGACGCTCATCATCATATATGCGGAGGGGAAGTCGGGAGGGGGGAGGCTCGAGGGTAGAGAGCACCTTGGAATCATTAATGAGACTTGTGGGGCTGTCGGACACATGGAGACTGACTAACCCTTTAGGTAGAGAATTTACTCACTTTTCGCATCCGCATGGATCATGGTCCAGGATAGATATGTTTTTTGGGTCCACCAAGATTTTACAAAGACTGATAAATATAAAAATAGAAGATATGGTTATTTCGGACCATAGTCCACTGGTCTTGGAGATTAAAGACAATTATGAAAAAGGAACCGATTATCTGTGGAGGTTCCCTGACACATTCACCAAAGAGGAAAATTTCACTAAATTACTGGGAGAGTGGTGGACGCATTATAGCGTGGATAACCTGGGCCATAGGTCAGAGCCGGGGCTATATTGGGAAACTGCAAAAACAGTTATGAGAGGTCATATCATGGCATACAGCATGGGATCAAACAAAGGGCTAAAGAAAAATTTGTGGAAACTAGCCTGAAGGTGAGAAATGCCTATTTACAGTATAAAGAAACCATGGCGACTCCTGACAAGGAGACGTGGCTCCAAGCTAAGAAAGAATTTGATGAGTGGGCAGGAAAACGGGAGAATATATTTAAAAATAGATTAGAACTAGAATTGCATAAATTTGGAGATAAAGGAGGAAAACTGTTGGCCAGACTAGCCCGAGGTAGATATACCTCTTCCCCCATCCAATCAATAAAGGATAAGCAGGGCAACATGTGGACTGATCCTAAGAATATTGTAAAAATACTAGGCAGATTTTATGCTTCTCTCTATAAAGAAACCACATTAACGGAACCTGAAAAGCCTTCCTGGCTAAATAAAATCAAAATGCCGCCCTTATCCCAAGACGACATCCATGTTTTAAACGACCCAATTACAATTGGAGAGGTTGAAGCGGCAATAAAAAATTTAAATCCAAGTAAGGCTCCAGGACCAGATGGTTATAATGGAGCCTTTTTCAAAGCAATGAAAGAGCAGATCTCCCCGATCCTCTGTGAGTTGTATAATGAAATACTGAAGGGATCGCCTATCCCAGATAGGATGAATTTAGCTTATATCAAATTAATCCCTAAATCAGATAAGACACCCACTGACCCAGCAAGTTATAGACCAATATCCCTTATAAATCAGGATCTGAAACTTTTATCCAAAATATTGGCTGATAGATTGGCAATGATATTACTCAAAATAATAGCTACACATCAGGCAGGGTTTATCAAGGGAAGATCTACGACTACAAACATTAGAAAAGTGATGCTTTTGATGGATATTTTGGGAAAGAGTAAGAAATTGAAGGAAGGAAACCCAGCCGTGATCACCCTGGATGCTGAAAAAGCGTTTGACAATGTCAGGTGGTCATGGCTGGGTACAGTTTTTGATTTGGTGGGTCTTACGGGTCCTTTTAGACACTATATACAAACTCTCTATAGTAATCCTAGAGCCTGTGTGAGTATTCCAGGCTTCCTGTCCGACTCCTTTACCCTCCAGAAGGGAACGAGACAGGGGTGTCTTCTGTCCCCCCTTCTCTTTAATTTGGCCATAGAGCCTTTGGCACTATATCTGGAAGAATGTAATTCCTACGAAGGCTTCAAAGTAGGAGCCCAAGAGATTAAACTTTCATTATTTGCGGATGATGTCATTCTTTATGTCCAACATCCCGAAAGAGATCTTTCAAACATCCTTTCAGATATAGAAATCATAGGCAAACAAACTGGATTTTCCCTCAATAAAAATAAATGCGAAATCCTGTTTATGGATTCGAGGAATGAGCTGCAGGGAAAACAACATCTTTGTGGCCTACCAATAAGGAAAGATAGTATTAAATATTTGGGAATACACTTAGCCAGAACACCTACACTGATATATAAACTGAACTTCTTGCCAGTTATTCAACAGATAGAAAAGGAGTTGGCAAAATGGGTAGGATTACCGCTCTCACTGTTGGGACGTTGCCACTTACTAAAAATGGTAAGTTTTGCCAGACTACTTTATCCCCTTCAGACTATCCCCATGCTGTTGAGACATATTGACATAGTCAGGCTTAATAAAGCTTTCTCTAGATTTTTGTGGGGAGGAAAGAGGCCTCGTTTAGCATATGCAACATTGACCCAGTCTAAGCAAGAGGGAGGACTACAGCTCCCGGATGTTCGGGGATACAACTTAGCGTGTATCCTACGAAATGTCCTTGACTGGATCAGAGGCACCAGCAGATTCTCAGACATCGCTTTGGAGAGGGAATGGGCCAGACCTTGGGATCTAGTAGCCTTATTACACTCACCGTTGTCTTTCATGCCCCCCACTCTGAAGAATACGGTGATTTATAAGGACACTATAGCAACGTGGAAGGAGGTCAGGAAAAAACTTAAGCTAGCATGGAGAATCTCGAAATTACTTAACCCCTGGGGTTGTCCGTCTTTTCCTCTGGGACGCGAAAATTCCTTATTTAAAATATGGAGAGACAAGGGAATTAGGACATTGGGGGACCTTATAAACCTTGAGGAAAAAAAGTGGATGACAGAGACAGAAGTCTTAAATACTTATAATCTACCCCAATTCCACAACCTACAATATCGTCAGTTGAAACATCATCTCCTATCACATTTGCGAGACATCTCTGGGGAAATTGAGAATTCTTTGTGGTCTGAACTGATATCCTTGAATAAGGATGAAGTATCTATTACCACTTTATATGCTAAATTAAAACAGGTCCTGAGGCCACAGAGGAAGAGGGGTCTATTTAACAAATGGCGCAAACATTTCACAGACCCGGAACTTACACAGAAGATCCTTGAGGGGTGGGGCGTGGTCAGACAACATATTATTAACGAGAGATGGAAAGACACACAATTTAGGATCATGCACGGCACCATTCAGGGCTTCAACATCCCTCCCTCTAAAACTAAAACGACCACACAGGAAAGATGGGTCCACTGCCCAAAATGCAAATCACCCATGACTGATCTGGAACACGGTTTATGGTCCTGCGCCAAGGTCCAAGAATATTGGAAAGCAATAGATATATGGGCAAGAGAGATTTGTGGAGATATAGGAGAGCTAGACCCGGTACGATGGATTTTTCATTATCACCCAACTTCTCACACGATAAGACAACCCCATATACTATGGCACTACATAGCGTTGGTAGCAAAGAGACTCCTACTCCAATACTGTCTCAATGACAGACCACCAGACCTTGCCCAATTGAAAACGACGTTACAACACACATTGGTACTTGAGTCCATAGATACGCTCCGCAATCCAAGCAAACTGGCCAAAAAATTCTTCTTTAAATGGAGACGTTTCATTGAAGTAGAACTCACAGATACAGAAATTAAAAATTTCAAGTTACCCTTTCGGTCATCAACATGGTATGCCTTGGAAGAGTTAGAGGGTACATTGGGCAGGCTAAGATGCTAGGATCAGGAGATGCAATAACTTTGATACTTTATTTGTAATATCATAAAGGTTTTCTTTATTCATACAGATATTTACTAAATATATGTGGATAATTTCATATGGGGGGGGAAGAGGGAGGGATATGTGAATATTATAATGTACAAGTTGTTCGCTACTGTTTATAATTTACTGTTGTACACAGTCTTCTTCTATACAAGATCCAACTGTTTGATACATTGTTACTTGATTTTGTACTAATATTTTTGTGACTAAAACCTAATAAAAATGATGGTTCAAAAAAAAAAAAAGAAGGGGAATGATGTTGGCTTTATTACAAGGAGGGGGCATATTACTGCAGGATGGGGACATTACTACAAGGGGACAGGGATTGAGCATACTACAAGGGGATAAGGCTGGAGACTTTACTACAAGAAGGGAGTTAGGATAGGGACATTACTGCCAGGAGAGGGTCAGGATGGAGCACATAACTACAAGGGGAATGTCAGGATGGAGCGCATTACTTCAAGGAGAAGGTCAGGATGGAGCACATTACTTCAAGGAGAAGGTCAGGATGGAGCACATTACTTCAAGGAGAAGGTCAGGATGGAGCACATTACTTCAAGGAGAAGGTCAGGATGGGGCACATTACTTCAAGGAGAAGGTCAGGATGGAGCACATTACTTCAAGAAGAGGGTTAGGATGAGCACATTACTACAAGGAGAGGGTCAGGATGGAGCACATTACTACAAGGAGAGGGTCAGGATGGAGCACATGGCTACAAGGAGAGGTCAGGATGGAGCACACAGCTACAAGGAGAGGGTCAGGATGGAGCACACACCTACAAGGAGAGGGTCAGGATGGAGCACACAGCTACAAGGAGAGGGTCAGGATGGAGCACACGGCTACAAGGAGAGGGTCAGGATGGAGCACACGGCTACAAGGAGAGGGTCAGGATGGAGCACACAGCTACAAGGAGAGGGTCAGGATGGAGCACACAGCTACAAGGAGAGGGTCAGGAAGGAGCACACAGCTACAAGGAGAGGGTCAGGATGGAGCACATAGCTACAAGGAGAGGGTCAGGATGCAGATACTACTACAAAATAGGGACCAGGATTTCAGTATGAAATTTGCTTGCTCTGTCTAATATTCTGCGTTTTTCCATACAGATCAATCCACCTGCTGTTTCTAGAAAGGGCAGTGGCAGCGGCTCAGCTTCAATGTCCAGTACACATGAGCTGTCTGACCACTGCTAAAGAGAAGAGAAGACTGCAAAGGTAAGTTTAAAATCAATTAATTGTTAAAATAATTGAATTGATCATCAGTGTTTCAGGACTACATGCCCTGTACAGGGAAGAGAGTTAGCATCTGCTGGCTCTCCCCCCTGTGCAGCGTTGTGATAGATAACCACTGCTGTAATTTAGGTTAAATTACAGTGTTGGCACTTCGCCATAAATAATTTTGTTTTGGTTGCAGTTTGGGTACTCGGCCTCAGAAAGGTTTGCCATCACTGCCCTAGAGTAATTGCAGCTCATCAAAAATTGTTCTGCTCCGGAGTCAATCAGCATATTATTCAATAAGTGATTTACTCACAGTGTTTCAAATAAACACTGCATGTGTTTAACCCCATTGAAATCAATGTGGGACGTTTTTCTAAATGATGATCACTCAGAATAGTGCTGTGTGTTTATTAGTCTTTAATAAGAAAACCATTAAACTATTAATATAAATTTACTCAATCTGTAAACACACTCGTCAATATTGTAGTGCACAGAGTCCCTAGATGTCTTTATACAGACTATTGTTTGTTCAAGAGTGAACATGTCCAGGTATGTCCAGACATAAAAGCTCTAAAACGAATGCAGAGGTGGTAAAAACTTGGTAGATAAAAGCTGCCAAAACCGCAGCGTTTATCCGCAGACAGAAAAAGCTGCGTATGCGCTAGCCCTAATACTCACTTTATAGTAACACAGTTCTATCTCAAGCGTTCTGTAAATATTTATTTTTACTACACATCTTCCTCAATATTAACTGTATTTTCCTCACACAGCAATGGCTGCTACTTCTCAAGGAACAATATTTTATCATATATGCTGTTGCAATCCTTTTGATAAAACTGGACACACAACAAGAAAAAATCTTAGGTCGGTACAAGATTAGATGTTTCATAGAAATCCATCAATCAATGCAGGCATGAAAAATATGATATGATAGAAAATGTAAAGCCATACCAGGCCAAAAATTACGCTTTTTAAAATGTTAAAAATCTGTAAAAAAAATTAACTGATGAAGAAAAAACTTCAAAACTTTTCATTTGTAATTAACTTAAGTAGTACTTCATATACACAAAAAAAAAAAATGTAAAAAATCTAAAGACGTCAGGTAAAAAAAATATTCATATTTAGGTCACTTGATATGGAATGACCCATTGACGCTATAATAGTAAAATATTTAAAAATATGATCCCATCGCAATCCCAACTTGATTTTTGGTACAGATGTGCTAAGAGCACAGCAGACATATCGGCATTTTTGGAGATTTTTAAATTAAACTGATTTTTCGGAAATGCGTTTCAAAGTTTTGCGCTTGCGATCACATGGGTAAAATATTAACAAAGATCCTCTTGTGACATATCTAGTGCAAGCCTGAACAGTTCTGAGTAGAATGGTGTTTATTTTGTCTATCTTATTTCTAGCCTGAGATATGATAGAAAATGTAAAGCCATATCAGGCCAAAATTCACACTTTTTTAAAACTTTAAAAATCTGTAAAAAATTAACTGAAGAAAAAAATTAAAAACTTTTTATTTGTACTTAACTAAAGCTGTACTTCATATAGAGGAAAAAAATGTTAAAAAATCTAAAGACGTCAGGGAAAAAAATATTCATTTTTGGATCACTTGACATGGAATGACCCTTAAAGGTAGTTTGATAATTTTTTTCCCACATCAAACACCAAATGCTGATCCACCGTTCCACCTCACCCCCCTCACCCCTGTAGACAGCAAGCACGTCATCACCTTCAGCTTGAACAATCATTCGCAAGGCTGTACAAAAAATAACTCTACATCATCACATCATATAGACAGAATATAAGTCCCACCTTTGGACCGTTACAGTGTTATGAACCTCTCCCTCACCACTCATAACCCCACTTTAGTTCACCTCCTCCATGCAGCCCAAACGTTGTCTAATACCTTCACAGCATTTCTCTTACAGTATATGCGTTATTCTAGACGCACTGTATAGTACACTTGCTGAATGTACTCTTTCCTGGAGGGGGGCTCGGCCCTAATACAACACCTGGCAATTAACTTCCAGGCAATCTATTATATAATCGCGAATCGGAAAAGCGCCCCTCCGCGCGCACTTTCCGATGTCGTCATGTGGATACGAATTTAACATTGGGGCGAAGCGCCCAATGCTGCGCGAGCAATGGCCGCGAGGCCATTGCGAGTCGCTGGCCCAGGGCGAGCAATGGCCGCAAGCGGCCATTGCGAGCCGCTGGCCCAAAATCCATCCACAGCCTCGGCTACAACCTTAGCGATTTACCGCTCAGGTAGCGCGAGCAATGGCCGCGAGGCCATTGCGAGTCGCTGCCTGAGCCGCAAATCGCTACCCGCCTCCGCACAGCCCGACCCCATGTCCGCACAGCCCGCCCCCCCATGTCCGCACAGCCCGCCCCCCCATGTCCGCACAGCCCGCCCCCCCATGTCCGCACAGCCCGCCCCCCCATGTCCGCACGCGAGCCCGCCCCCCCATGTCCGCACAGCCGCCCCATGCCGCACAGCCCGCCCCCTATGTCCGCACAGCCCGCCCCCTCATGTCCGCACAGCCCGCCCCCTATGTCCGCACAGCCCGCCCCTATGTCCGCACAGCCCGCCCCTATGTCCGCACAGCCGCCCCATTCGACCGCCCCCTATGTCCGCACAGCCCGCCCCTATGTCCGCACAGCCCGCCCCTAGTCCGCACGCTCCCCGTCCGCACAGCCCGCCCCCATGTCCGCCAAGCCCGCCCCTATGTCCCACAGGCCCACATGCCCACAGCCGCCCTATGTCCGCACAGCCCGCCCCATGTCCGCACAGCCCGCCCCTATGTCCCCGCTGCACACCTATTCGCACAGCCCGCCCCTATGTCCGCACAGCCCGCCCCTATGTCCGCACAGCCGACCCATGTCCGCACAGCCGACCCTTCACAGCCGACCCATGTCCGCAAGCCGACCCATGTCCCGACCTGTCCGCACGACCCTGTCCGCACATACTCAGTCTCTTGTCACTGATCCTCCGTCGCAGGGTCTTTCTCGCCGGGGTCTTCTCTCTTCTTTTCGCTAACTTCCATCTTCGACGTCCTCTTCCTTCTCATTAAGATACAATGGACGAAAAATCCGCCATTGTACCTTAATGAGATCTGAGGTCCTCTTCTGATTGGTCGCGTATACTGCCCTCAGCCAATCAGAAGAGCCCCTCAAAACTGAGACGCAGTTCTCATTCAGGTCCGCCTTTTTTTCCCCTTGACATACATTACCGGTGTGTCGGCGATTTTATGGCCGCCCACCTGGTTCTATTTGTCGGCCCTAAAATCGCGGACACACCGCTAATGCATCTCTATGGGCAGTCAGCCCGATTTCGGATTGAACGCCGACCAATCAGAATTCGAGCTGACTGCCCATAGACATGCATTAGCGGTGTGTCCGCGATTTTAAGGCCGACAAATAGAACCAGGTGGCCGGCCATAAAATCGCCGACACACCGGTAATGTATGTCAATGGGAAAAAAAAAGGCGGACCGCAATGAGAACTGTGTCTCACTCTCGCAAGTAAAAAAATAAATAAATTTAATAATAAAAAAAATAATTTTAAAATAATTGAAAAATAATAAAAAAAATTAAAAATAATAAATAATTCAATAAAAATAATAATAAAAAAAATAAATAAATGCGGACCTGAATGAGAACTGTGTCTCACTCTCACTTAAAAAAATAAATAAATTAAATAATAAAAAAAATAATTAAAAAATAATTACAAAATAATAAAAAAAATAAATTAAAAATAATAAATAAAAAAATTAAATATATGCTAATTATATCAGCCCTTTAGCGGACCTGAAAGAGAACTGGGTCTCAGCCTAAATAATAAATTTAATAATAATAAAAATAATTAAAATATAATAAAAAAATTAATAAAAAATAATAAATAATTAAATAAAAAATAATAATTAAAAAAAAAATGCTAATAATAATATTACTGCTAATAATAATGCTATTAATGCTAATAATTATGCTATTAATGCTAATAATAATGTTATTAATGCTATTATTAATGCTATTAATGCTAATAATAATGCTATTAATGCTATTAATAATGTTATTAATGCTAATAATGCTATTATTAATGCTATTAATGCTAATAATAATGCTATTAATGCTATTAATAATGCTATTAATGCTATTAATTATGCTATTAATGCTATTAATTATGCTATTAATGCTATTAATGCTAATGTTTATCCTATTCATGGTATTATTAATGCTATTAATGCTAATAATAATGCTATTAATGCTATTAATGCTAATATAATGCTATTAATGCTAATAATAATGTTATTAATGCTATTATTAATGCTAATAATGCTATTATTAATGCTATTAATGCTAATAATAATGTGATTAATGCTATTAATAATGCTATTAATGCTATTCATTATGCTATTAATGCTATTAATGCTAATATTTATCCTATTAATGGCATTATTAATGCTATTAATGCTAATAATAATGCTATTAATGCTATTAATAATGTTATTAATGCTATTAATGCTAATAATGCTAATATTAATGCTATTAATGCTAATAATAATGTTATTAATGCTATTAATAATGCCATTAATGCTATTAATTATGCTATTAATGCTAATATTTCTCCTATTAATGCATTATTAATGCTATTAATGCTAATAATAATGCTATTAATGCTATTAATAATGTTATTAATGCTATTATTAATGCTAATAATGTTATTATTAATGCTATTAATGCTAATAATAATGCTATTAATGCTATTAATAATGTTATTAATGCTATTATTAATGCTAATAATGCTATTATTAATGCTATTAATGCTAATAATTATGCTATTAATGCTATATAGCATAATGCTATTAATTATGCTATTAATGCTAATATTTATCCTATTAATGCTATTAATACTATTAATAATGCTATTAATGCTAATATTTATCCTATTAATGCTATTAATAATGCTATTAATGCTATTAATTATGCTATTATTGCTATTAATGCTAATATTTATCCTATTCATGGTATTATTAATGCTATAATGCTAATAATAATGCTATTAATGCTAATAATATGCTATTAATGCTATTAATGCTTAATTATTATTAATGCTATATAATGCTATATTAATTATAATGCTATATTAATGTATTATATGTATATAATGCATAATCTATTAATGCTATTATTATAATGCTATTAATGCTAATAATAATGCTATTAATGCTATTAATAATGCTATTAATGCTATTAATGTATTGCTATTAATGCTAATATTTATCCTATTAATGCTATTAATGCTAATAATAATGCTATTAATGCTATTAATAATGCTATTAATGCTATTAATAATGCTATTAATGCTATTAATGCTAATATTATCTATTAATGCTATTAATGCTATTAATTAATGCTATTAATGTATTAATGCTATATGATAATGCTATTAATGCTATTAAATGCTAATAATAATGCTATTAATTAATTGCTTATTTAATAATGCTATAATGCTATATATGCTATTAATGCTATTAATTAAATGTCTATTAATGCTATTAATGCTAATAATAATGCTATTAATAATGTTTAATGTTATTTATGCTAATTATATTAATGCTAATAATGCTATTATTAATGCTATTAATGCTAATAATAATGCTATTAATGCTATTCAATAATGTTATTAATGCTATTAATGCTAATAATGCTATTATAATAATGCTATTAATGCTATATAAGCTAATAATGCTATTAATAATGCATTAATGCTAATATAATGCTATTTAATGCTCATAATACTGCTAATAATGCTATTAATACTGCTATTACTGCTAATAATAATGCTATGGCTTATATTATTGCTATTGATGATGCGATTATTATTTAAAAATCTTTAAAAAAACAATAAACATATTTTAGATACCCGATGCATTTGCATCAGGCTAACAGCTATAACTACTATAATCAAATTAATGCACATTCTAGAATCCCGATGCATTTGCATCGGGCTCACAGCTAGTGAATAATAATCATGCAACTCCCAAATTCAGCGAACTATTTAATTTCTTCAACATAACCTAGTATACACACCAACATAGTCTGTGGAACCACACATCAATAACTTCCTTCAATCAAACTAAGCACTACCATCCAGAACGCCTGTAATCTTGGGACACTCCCACAATAAATGCCTGCTATCTCATTCATACACTACTGCTCAAAAGTTTGGGGTCATTTACAAATGTTATTTTTTAAAGAAAACCAAATTTTTTTCAATGAAGCCAACATTAAATGAATCAGAAATACACTCTATACATTGTTAATGTGGTAAATGACTAGCTGCAAACGTCTGGTTTCTAATGCAATATCTACATAGGTGTACAGAGGCCCATTTCCAACAACCATTACTCCAGTGTTTTAATGGTACATTGTGTTTGCTAACTGTGTAAGAAGGCTAATGGATGTTTAAAAAACCCTTGTACAAGTATGTTAGCACAGCTGAAAATGATTTGGCTGATTAGAGAAGCTTTAAAATTGACCTTCCTTGAGCTGGCTGAGAATCTGGAGCATTACATTTGTTTGTTCTATGAAAGTCTCAAAATGGCCAGAAAAAGAGAACTTTCATGTGAAACTCAGCAGTCTATTCTTGTTCTTAGAAATGAAGGCTATTCCATGTGAGAAGTTGCCAAGAAACTGAAGATTTCCTACAACGGTGTGTACTACTCCCTTCAGAAGAGAACACAAACAGGCTCTAACCAGAGTAGAAAGGGACGTGGGAGGCCGTGCTGCACAACTGAGCAACAAGACAAGTACATTAGAGTCTGTAGTTTGAGAAATCAACACCTCACAGCTCCTAAACTGACAGCTTCATTAAATAGTACCCACAAAACGCCAGTGTCAACGTCTACAGTGAAGAGGCGACTCCGGGATGCTGGCCTTCAGGGCAGAGTGGCAAAGAAAAAGCCATATCCAAGACTGGCTAATAAAAGGAAAAGATCAGTATGGGCATAAAAACACAGACATTGGACAGAGGAAGACTGGAAATAAGTTTATGGACAGACGAATCAAAGTTTGAGGTGTTTGGATCACACAGAACAACATTTGAGAGACGCAGAACTGAAAAGATGCTGGAAGAGTGCCTGATGCTATCCGTTAAGCATGGTGGAGGTAATGTGATGGTCTGAAGTTGCTTTGGTGCTGGTCAAGTGGGAGATTTGTACAAGCTAAAAGGGATTTTTAATAAGGTGATATGGATAATATTTTGAAATATTAATTAGTTGCCTGCTCCTGGCCTATTAAATATGGACCAAGGGCTAGCATGAAAGTATGACACCAGACACACAGAGTCAGATGTACACTCTCCTTGGTCAGCTCCCAATGTGGCTCCAAGTGAAGTTTATTTGAAGAGGCATTAACTTATAAAACCTCAGTAAGGGGCTCGGCCAGCCCTACTCAGATGCATTCATTAGTAAGTGGGTTGGATAATGGGCTAGTCCATGGGCGGATCCAAGAGGTCATTAGGGGGTGTGGTCTTTATCAAGTATGTCCCGATGATGTGCCGTTCTGTGATTGGTCAGTACTTCTATAGAATTCAGCTTCCTCCAGGAACTTCTCATTAGAAACAGGATGTAGTCATAGTTCCAGTCACCATCTTGCACACCATAGCATGGTGTGCCGAAACAAGAAAAAGCAGCCGTTTAAGTCACAACTAAGCTTAAGCAATGTAAAATAATACACTCTATGGGTCGTTTCTCTCAACCCCTTATGTCTTAAGGTTAATTATTTGATCCTATGGCTCTTCTCAACAAAGGAAGGCTATCACTCCATTTTGCAATGCCATGTCATACCCTGTGGACAGCGCTTGATTGGAGCCAATTTCATGCTATAACAGGACAATAACCCAAAGCACACCTCCAAATTATTAGGGAAGCAGGCAGCTGAAATTCTATCTGTAATAGAGTGGCCAGCAAAGTCAGCAGATCTCAACCCCATCAAGCTGATGTGGGAGCAGCTTGACTGTATAGTACGCAAAAAGTGCCCATCAAGCCAATCCAACTTGCGGGAGGAGCTTCAGGAAACATGCGGTGAAATTCCTCAAGATTACCTTAACAAATTAACAGCTAGAATGCCAAAGGTCTGCAATGCTGTAATTGCTGCAAAGGGAGCATTCTTTGACAAAAGCAAAGTTTGAAGGAGAAAATTATTATTTCAAATAAAAATCATTATTTCTAACCTTGTCAATGTCAGGAGTATATTTTCTATTCATTTTTCAGCTTATTTGATAAATAAAATTATGAGTTTTCATGGAAAACACAATTGTCTGGGTGATCCCAAAATTTCGAAAGGTAGTGTACATCTCGGACATTCAGAAGAGCTTCTCACACTATCAGCTCTGTGATTAGTATACAATTTGGGCAAAGGCATCAACATAGAGTTACAGGAGAAAAAAAGAGGCATTCAAAGAAAAGAACACGGTCCCTACAGTCAAACATGGCGGAGGTTCCCTGATGTTTTGCGGTTGCTTTACTGCCTCTGGCACTGGACTCAATGATAATTTGGGAATATATTCCAAGATAGACTCCCAAACTTCACCATCAAACACACCTAATTCCTCCTCCCATTTGTGCCGTGCCCAAATAGGATGTTGCAGCAGAAAAGTGTGTAAAATATCTTTGTATACAGTGGATAGAACTACTTTTGTGGTCCCCTCAATACAAATATAATGAAGAACAATGTCCTTCTTCACCCTAAAACCACCTATACGTCTCTGCTGCATATATGCGTGTGGAAACCTGATATACCGAAACCGTTCTGTGCCCGGCAGCTGGAATTCATCCTGTAAGGACTCAAACATCCTCAAGTTCTGGTTCACTAACAACTTCGAAACATAGAATAACCCTTTACGAGACCAAGCTCTCTGCTCTCCCAACTTGCTAAACTCACTCAATTTATTATTCAACCAGATGGGAGAGAAGATTGTTAGTCCAGTGACTTCTCTAATCTTTTTGATTTTAGTCCAAATCCTATGCACAAGACACAGGTGTGGGGAACCTCCTGCCCAACATACCAAATATACCAGCCTCCAATCCCTGCACCAAGGGAGCTTTCCGTACAATATACCCCAATATTGCCTGCACTGAATTCCACCCATCTCTTGATACCCAACCTCTGAAATTTTGACTAAGACGCCAGAAAATAAATACAAGGATTAGGCAGAGCAAGCCCCCCCTCCTCCTGGGATCTCTGTAAAATTTCCAATTTTTGTCCTGGGCTGGCGTTGCCGCCGCCCCCCACTCCTCCCCCCCAGACCAAATCTCGAAATATAGAACCACGTTGCTGGAATAAACCCCAAGGGAGCCACATCGGCGAGTTATGCAACATTCAGAAGTTTAGGTATGACCATTTTAGACCGATTCGTCCTGCCCACCACCGAGAGATGCAGCTTACACCTTGTTTGGGCCTTATCTTTTAGTTTGGCCAAGAGCGGAAGCACATTTAGTCTCACATATTCCGTTACCAGTAGGGCAATCTGTATACCTAGATATTTAAACTGGTCTACCATTCTAGTCTAGTGCAACCAAATTCACCCACTTCTCCCAGCCCATCTCTATCTACCATCATAAGGTTAGATTTATCTCACTGTATTTAAAGCTCAGATATTCTCCCAAACCGTTCTACAATAATCACCGCCTGGCTCAAGGACTCCAAGGGATCCTGCAGAAACAATAGGACATCATCTGCATAGAGTGCAATCTTTTCCTTCATCGATCTGAATTTAAAACCTTTCACCATGGTAGCCTTACGTACAGTTGTGGCCAAAAGTATTGACACCCCTGCAATTCTGTCAGATAATACTCAGTTTCTTCCTTAAAATGATTGCAATCACAAATTCTTTGGTATTATTATCTTCATTTAATTTGTCTACAGTGAAAAAAAAACACAAAAAGAATTGTCCTAAAGCCAAATTGGATATAATTCCACACCAAACATAAAAAAGGGGGTGGACAAAAGTATTGGCACTGTTAGAAAAATCATGTGATGCTTCTCTAATTTGTGTAATTAACAGCACCTGTAACTTACCTGTGGCACCTAACAGGTGTTAGCAATAACTAAATCACACTTGCAGCCAGTTGACATGGATTAAAGTTGACTCAACCTCTGTCCTGTGTCCTTGTGTGTACCACATTGAGCATGGAGAAAAGAAAGAAGAACAAAGAACTGTGAGGACTTGAGAAACCAAATTGTGAAGAAGCATGAGCAATCTCAAGGCTACAAGTCCATCTCCAAAGACCTGAATGGTCCTGTGTCTACCGTGTGCAGTATCATCAAGAAGTTTAAAGCCCATGACACTGTGGCTAACCTCCATAGATGTGGACGGAAAAGAAAAATTGACGAGAGATTTCAACGCAAGATTGTGCGGATGGTGGATAAAGAACCTCGACTAACATCCAAACAAGTTCAAGCTGCCCTGCAGTCCAAGGGTACAACAGTGTCAACCCTTACTATCAGTCGGCGTCTGAATGAAAAGGGACTGTATGGTAGGATACCCAGGAAGACCACACTTCTTACCCCGAGACATAAAAAAGCCAGGCTGGAGTTTGCTAAAACTTACCTGAAAAAGCCTACAACGTTTTGGAAGAATGTTCTCTGGTCAGATGAGACAAAAGTAGAGCTTTTTGGGCAAAGGCATCAACATAGAGTTACAGGAGAAAAAAAGAGGCATTCAAAGAAAAGAACACGGTCCCTACAGTCAAACATGGCGGAGGTTCCCTGATGTTTTGCGGTTGCTTTACTGCCTCTGGCACTGGACTGCTTGACCATGTGCATGGCATTATGAAGTCTGAAGACTACCAACACATTTTGCAGCATAATGAAGGGCCCAGTGTGAGAAAGCTGGGTCTCCCTCAGAGGTCATGGGTCTTCCAGCAGGACAATGACCCAAAACACACTTCAAAAAGCACTAGAAAATGGTTTGAGAGAAAGCACAGGAGACTTCTAAGGTGGCCAGCAATGAGTCCAGACCTGAATCCCATAGAACACCTGTGGAGAGATCTAAAAATGGCAGTTTGGAGAAGGCATCCTTCAAATAACAGGGACCTGGAGCAGTTTGCCAAGAAGAATGGTCTAAAATTCCAGCAGAGCATTGTAAGAAACTCATTGATGGTTACCGGAAGCGGTTGATCACAGTTATTTTGGCTAAAGGTTGTGCAACCAAGTATTAGGCTGAGGGTGCCAATACTTTTGTCTGGCCCATTTTTGGAGTTTTGTGTGAAATGATCAATGTTTTGCTTTTTGCTTCATGCTCGTTTGTGTTTTTTCATTGAAGACAAATTAAATGAAGATAATAATACCAAAGAATTTGTGATTGCAATCATTTTCAGGAAGAAACTGAATTATGTCTGACAGAATTGCAGGGGTGTCAATACTTTTGGCCACATTATGTCCACTGGCCTGTGATCAATGGCACCCATACAACACCGCCATGACACACTCTTCCTCCCAGCCTCAGGACCGCAGCATCGACCCACTTGTGCAGTTGCCAACTTACTTCAGGGGTGAAATGGCCCCTAGTGAACCCGCTCCACCGCACCTCACCCCCAGTAAGCTACATCTGTGTTGTAAGACTTAGCCCTATTTCCCCCCAATTTGAGGGTGAAAATATGTGTGTCTTCTAATCCGAAAAATACTACATCGGGTTCAAGGATATACAAATTAAAATAAACAAACACTAATCATATCCTCCTAGAAAATAATGTAAATAGGCGGGTGCTATTTCACTTTGATGGGACATTTCAGATCCCCATTCATAGGACCAGAGGACCTGTGAATAGGTAATAACTTACAATGCTGGAAATAACTTTAAAGATTTGCCTTGTGGGGCAAAGAGTCAGCATTTAGACACCAAGCAATAAGAAAACTCACCACTCCTGTTCCAGCCATAGAAACATGGCGCTCTTCTGATATTTCCTCCTTTTCTTCAACCTTTATCGTTTCTTCAGGAGGAAGATAGCTTCCTGTGTGTAAACTTTCAAATAATTTATCCACAAAGTCATTTGTTTCTGAGGAAAGAAAAAAAAAAAAGGATAAGTAGAAATTGCTGAATGGAATGAAAGCCCTGGCTTTATCCTGTTAGGCTAGAAAAAAAAACAGTTTTTCAGCCAAACATAAGGGAGCATATTTAAGTATTTAGGTGTGTGTCCACAACATCGGTTTCAGGAGAATCCTGCTGCCAACAATGAACATACTGCACAGCAATGTAGAGCAGACTTGTTGTGCACAAGTTCCATCTTTTGTCATTGCTTATAACCACTTCAAGCAGCAAAAGCTGGGAGTTGTTTATAGGCATCAGCAGGCTCATTATCCATCCGCTCAGAAATATGCAAGTATTGTTACCCAGCTATTCATTTCCTTCTATATCCCTTCATGATCCTGTGACATTTATACTTGGTGTCATTACCATTAACAGTGTATGTCACTCACAATCGACAACCTACATTGGGTTCCTAAGGTGGGATCCCTCTCTCGCCCTATGTTCTACCTATGACTTGTTGTACTTTCCTTTAGATTTGCGATACATTAGGTTAGCGCAGCAGTTTCTTATATACTGGTGTATATAGGTTTATGGAGAACAAGGTTAATTTCCAGTTTACCTCACAGGGTCCCATAGCAAAAATACCAATTCATCTGCCCCCTCCAGAAAGATGTATCTATCTATTTTTTGTTTAATGAGATAAATACAGTGACTAAAAAAATAAAGGAAACACTTAACAAAACAATTTAACTCCAAGTCAATCACACATCTGTGGAATCATTCTGTACAGTAAAGGCCTCGTTACACACAACGATGCACCAGCGATACCGATAACGATACCACCTGGCCGGGATCGCTGGTGCGTCGTTTTTCACATTGCTGGTAAGATGTAAACAGGTATCTCATTAGTGATGTCACCAACGACTTCAGCAACGATCCAGAATTATACCGAGGTCGTAGCATTGAGATGGTTGGTCATTGTCCCTGTCAAACACAACGATGTAGTGCTCCCAGCAGGAGCGCAACGACGTAGAAATGACCCAGAGCAGTGTGTAACGATCAGCGATCTCACAGCAGGGGCCAGATCGTTGGTATGTGTCACACATAACGTCATCGTTAGCGGGATCGTTGTTGCGTCACAAAATCTGTGACGTTATAACAATCTCGTTAGCGATCTCATTATGTGTGACAGGGCCTTTAGGCTGCTTTCACATCACTTATTTCCTGGATCCGTGGCTGTCCGTTGTTCACAGGAGGTGAACTATTCTGTGTCTGGGTCCATGATTTTGACGGGTCCAGACACAAAGAGCTATGGGGGGGCACTTTCACTTCCGCAATGTATATCCATACATTGCGGAAGTGAAATGTAGTAAAGGAAATTAAAAATAAAAAAAATCTCTATGCTCCCCTGTCCAGCGATCCACCGATGCATCCAGCACTTCCTGATGCCTGTAGGACATGCCGTGATGTCACAAGCCAGCAGCGTCATCGGGTCACATGACCGCAGTTGCCGACGGTAACGGGTCATGTGACCCCTTCAGCTGATTGGGTTGTGACATCACAGCAGGTCCTGTACTGTGAGCGAGATAGAAGCCCAGGGACTATGTGGAGGGGTGGAACTATGAAGGGGCGGGGCTATAAGTGGGGCAGCATTATGAAAGGGACATGGCTACCAGAAGGGGTTATGTGTAGGGGATGGAGCTATAAAGGTGCGGGGCTACTCAGAGGGGGCGGGGCTGATAGCTATGCCCACTTCACAGCCTACATCTCCACATATCCCCGCCTTCTTCACATAGCCCTGCCCCTCAGGCTAAGTGGAGGGGTGGAGCTATGAAGAGGTGGGGCTACTGGGAAGGACAGGGCTATGATACATATACACGCACACACAACCATATTTGGGCGATATTGCCATATATGAGCATTACGACCACATATTTATTTATATAGCGCCATTAGATTCCATTGCGCTTTACATATGGAAGGGTAGATGAGGACAATACAAACTGACAGTCAAGTCGTACAGGTACGGGAGGGGAACCTGTCCGTGAGGGCTCACAGTCGGGTGGGGATATAGTAGGAGGGGGTGGTGCCTACTGTGAGACGGTGCGGTGGACCACGTCTCATTGTAGGTAGTAGGCTTGATGGAAGAGGTGGGTCTTCAGGTATCATTTAAAGTTTCCCAGGGCAGGCGAGTGTCTGATGTGTTGGGGCAGAGAGATTCACCAAAATAGGACATTCAAATCAGAAAAAAACTCACCAAAAAAATTGCCTGATAAATATCCATTGCACCTAGCAGCAGGCTGGTAACTCCCGAGAGGCAACACCGGTGTCTGTATACTGGTGCTCAATCACCTACAACCCACAAATGGGGGCAGTTGTGGCACCAGCGCCAGGCCATGCTGTCAGGGAGGTGACTGGTGGCATTTATAGACACAAGGTTACCATAGGGCTTTGCCACTCAGGTGCATGTGAAGTATAGTGTCACGCATCCTATTGGTCACGCACTCCTATTAGATCAGACGGGCTGCTCCGCACTGATTATATGCTTCACAAATGACAGACGCCCCCCATAGGGGGCAGCCTCAAACTGCAGATAAAAAAGGTGCTCCAGGAGATTCAGGAGAGGGCTAGGTCAGTGATGCGAAGAGATTCCATGACCTGAAGTAGAAGAGAATGGTCAACAGTGTCGAATGCGGCAGAAAGGTCAAGGTGGAGGAGGACGGAGTAGTGTTGCTTGCTTTTGGCGGTCAGAAGGTCGTTGGTGACTTTGGTTAGGGCTTTTTCGGTGGAGTGGTGGGGTCGGAAACCAGATTGTAGGAGGTCAAAGAGGGAGCAGGAGGAGAGGTGGGAGGACAGTTCTGAGTGGACGTGTTGTTCAAGTAGTTTTGAGGCGAAGGGGAGAAGAGATATGGGGCGATAGACACAGATGACTGATCGAGGGAGGGTTTTTTTTGAGGATGGGTGTGATCAAGGCATGTTTGAAGGCAAAGAAGAAGACGGCAGTAGTAAGTGATAGGTTGAAGAGATGGGTTAGGACTGGGATGAAGACCGAGGTGAGGTTGGGAATGAGGTGGAATGGGAGAGGGTCGTGGGCACTGATGTTGAGGTGTGATTTTGACAGAAGGTAGTAGAGCTGTTCCTCCGTTATGGGGGAAAAAGCAGCTGATGGAATGAGAGGGCAGTGCGGGTGAGAGGGGAAGCTGTGAGGACAGTGGGTCGAAGCTGTCTCTGATTTTATTTTATCTATCTTCTGCTTGAAAAAGGAGGCAAAGTCTTCAGCAGAGATAGGGGGAGAGGGAGGAGGAGCGGGCGGAGTAAGGAATTGAAAGTATTAAACAGCTGTTTGGGATTGTGGGACAGGGAGGTTATTAGAGATGAGAAGGCGGCTTGTTTGGCAGTTGCAAGTGCGATCTTGAAGTCAGTGAGGGCCTGTTTGAACAGTGCGAAGTGCTCAGTGGAGTGAGATTTCTTCCATCTCCTCTCGGCCGCCCTGGAAACCAGTCTCAGGTTTTTAGTGAGGGTGGTGTGCCAGGGTTGCCTGTTTGTGCGAGGACCGTTATATGTGAGGGGATGGCTAAGTCGAGGGCCGTAGTATAGTGGTATTATATAGGGTGGTGGTGTCGTGTATGGAAACAATGTCAGCGAGAGGGAGAAGGGATTCTGAGAATGAGTGTAGGTCGATGTGTTTTAGGTTTCTGCGGGGGTGGAAAAGTTTGCCGAGGGGGGTAGTGTAGTATGGGAGGAAAGGGAGGAGAAAGTCAGTAGATTGTGGTCAGACAGGGGGAGGGGTGAGTTTGTGAGGTTAGAGAGGGAGCAAAAGCGGGTGAAGATAAGGTCTAGCTTGTGCCCGTCTTCGTGGGTGGCAGAGGAGGACCATTGGGAGAGCCCAAGGGAAGTAGTTAGTGAAAGACATTTAGAGGCGGTTGGGTGGGAAGTGTTAATGGGAATATTGAAATGACCCATAATGATGGTGGGGATGTCTACAGAAAGGAAGTGAAGTTGCCAGGTGGTGAAATGGTCGAGGCGGGAGGTGATGGATCCAGGGGGGCAGAAGATGACGGCCAAATGAAGGCTGCAGAGAGACAAGATGCGGACAGAGTGGGCTTCAAAGGAGAGGAGGGTAACAGAGGGAGGCAGTAGAATAGGGGTGAAGGAGCAGGCATTGGACAGGAGTACTACAACCCCACTGCCATGTTTGTCAGAGGGGCGGGGGTGTGGGACAGACTGAGTCTGCCATAGGAGAGTGCAGCAGAGGAGGCCATGTCGGAGGGGGAGAGCCAGGTCTCTGATGCCGAGGAATGAGAGTTTATTTGAGATAAAGAGGTCGTGGATGAAAGGGAGTTTGTTGCAGACTGAACGGGCATTCCAGAGTGCGCCAGGTAGAGGGACTGGGGGAGCATGGGCTGGAGGAATGGGTCTAAGGTTCTTGAGGTTACGAGGGTTGGAGATAGGTCGTGGGAGTGGAGTGAAAGTTACTGTGGGGATGTGATGGGGGAACCAGGATTAGGGGAAATGTCGCCAGCAAGCAGGAGGAGCAGGGAGAGGGTTAGGAGGTGGGGGCAGGAGAGTTTGTGTGGGGGCGTGTTTGTTTGGAGACGGAGGGTTGGAAGTAAAGCAACAGTTCAGAGGAGTGGGTGAGGTGGCTAGGTAGGATGGAGGGTGAGAGAAGTACTTCATTGCTGGGTACAGGGATAAGAGGGGTTAGTAGGAAGTGGAGAAGGATGGGAGTGAGTGAAAAGAAGAGGAAACATCGTACATGGTGAGCAGGAGATGAGAGGCTGCCGGGGATCAGAAGCAGTAGGAGGGAGAGCTGTAGTGATGGACAGATGGTCACAAATGAGATGCAGTCCTGGGATGGGATGCAATACAGGGATGAGATGATGCAGTCAGAGATGACATGATGCCACATATGAGAATTACGCCCAGGCAATGTTGGGCTCTACAGCTAGTGTATTATACATATCATACATATACACACACACATTATATATATCCATTAGTATTCGATTTTGTTACTTCCAGAGCAGTTGTGCTTGCAGTCAAAGAGCAACTAGTTTCAGCTAGGTCTATGAATAGGATATTCACACGGCTGACACTGTACTTGGCCAGAATATTGAAAATATTGGGCTTTCTCACTCTTAGTATTGAATTAATGTAAAGATGCAGATATTCGCAATGAGGCCAACATAAAGACATGGACATATACAGTGCAGCAGCACACTACGATTAATGACTACATTAACTCTAGTACTGCTTTCCTCCAGTATTGCTTTAACTCCAGTATTGCTTTAAAGTCTGTGTCCACTGTGATTTTCTGCACCAAAAACACATGACCCACAATTTTGTAATAAAAGTCAATGTGATTTTCAATAAACTGTGCCCACTATGTATGTTTCCCAGTGGTACCAAAAAAGCGTGTGTTTTTCAAAGTCCCTGTTAATTATCTTGTGCTTTTTTTGGGCTGCGTTTTCCAGTTACCAGCCATTCTAATGAGCTGAAAAACGCAGCTCATACAAAAAGCAGCAGAAAAGCAGTGGGCACAGAGCAGAAAAGCATGCATGAGTTTTTGAAACAGCTGCGTTTTTGAGGCTGGAAAAAAGCATCACAAACAAATATGCACAGTGGGTACAAGCCTAAATGTAAAAATGTCAGGTATTTAGTTAGCGTTTTTTGATCAAAGCGCACAAAAGACTCCAACCACGTTAAGGTGTACCTTTAATCTGGATGGTCAAAAACACTATTGCCCATATGCAAAACCAGCCTCCTCTGAATGGAGAGTGAAAGGTGACCCAGGCAGTCCTTGCAATTCAAACCGTATGTTGGACAGAGGAGTGCACAGCGTGACAGGCCAGGAGCCGTGCACCCGCGCTGCCAATGGCGACGCTGGGGCCGAGGTACAACCACTTCTGGTCCCCTGTCAGGCCCCGTGCCTGCCACAAGGGGACACCCTGGTGAGGCGCATCTCGACCAAAAATCTGAGGCCACGGTCAGGTAAGCCATTTTCTCAGCCCACAGGTCAGGACCAGGGAACAAGAATCTGTGCAGCAGTTCAGAGGTTTCCGTCTCCAGGACAGGAAACCAAACTGAGGCAGAGAGGAGGTGCCGCCCTTTTTTATTTTAGGGGTTTTCTGTCCTGGATGGGCGGAACCTCTCTCTTAGGTGATGCTGTCATTGCGATGATGGAAAATTGATTTTTGATATTCTAAGTCATTGAATTGCACTAGTACCGCTTTCATCATGGATTAAATCATATATTTAGAAGTGGGTTAAAACCTTTTTTCCTGTATACATTTCCTTCTTTATAGAGGCATTTAAACTGCATGTATCATTCCAAACCTATAGGTCCAAGACACTCATTGACACTTAATACTATACCTTTCTGTAAGAAAACATCCAACTGGTCAGCACATATAGCCTTTAACTCCTTCTCAGATTTGTCCTTTCGTACCAAAGCAATGACGTAGTTCGCTAAAGCTGAAGGGTCGGCATCACATCTTTTAAAAAGAAACAATGGGTTACAGTGAAGTTCAGAAAAGAAAATTCTCTGTCACATAAAATCAGTAGTATAACCAATATACAGGGTCAAAAATAGGCCCAGCATCTATTAGAGACACATTGATCTGTAAAGGTACCGTCAGACAGGGACATATCGCCGGCGATCGCGGGAGCGCGCATCCCTGACAACATCGCAGGGGAGCTGTCAGACGGAGCAACTTACCGGCGATGTCGCCGGCTAGTTGCCGCGGCTATCGCTCGCTGGGTTGCCCAGCAACCCAGCGAGCGATAACTCGCAATGTTGTAGATAGGCGGAATCGCACGCAACATTGCGGGCTGCCGCGTTACACAGGGCGATCGGGCATGATCGCCTGACCAACATCGCCAGGTTTCCCAACATTGTTGGGAAACCTGGCGATGTGACTCAGGCGATTTTCCCCCTGATTATCGCCCTGTCACACGAGGCAACTCTCCGGCGATGTCGCCGCAACCTGGCCACGCCCCTCAGTTGCCGGCAACATCGCCGGCGATATCTCCCTGTGTGACGGTGACATAAGAGAGGAAATATTCAGGATTACAGAAACTGCCCCCTTTCTTCCAGACCACTCCACATCTTGTATTTGCTAATACAGCTTATCCACTATACTACAAGAATCAATGAACAATTGTGCTGCAGCTCTGTAATCAGTGCTGTGGAGTCCTAGTCACAGTCGGATCTTTGGCTTACCGACTCCACAGCGCTGTCTGATTTCAGACTTTTTTTATGTCTCAAGCAAATCTTTTAAAAAGGGTTATTTTATTAGGATCAACCTTCCTAATCCATCAATATAGGAACATTGAATAAACAATGTAAAGATGAATTAAATTATACCGTGATATGTGCTGATATTTTATTCCAGAGCAAGGCTAGTTTCAGACTGATTTTATGTGTATTCACCGTTGTTAGTGGTCACAAGTTGTATACCTCGAGAGAAAAGCAGGAGTCCAATTGGCACATCAACACAGTATACAACTGGCATTCACGTGATAGCCCATCCATGTGCAATGGAGAATTGTAAAAGTATGATAAAATGAGCGCTAGAGAGAATTGTGACAGTATGCATCTCATACACTGTCATGACTGAACAGTAATGGTACCTTTACATGCCGCTACCGAGAGGTATAAACCGGCCAGTGTCGGAGACAATTGTACCTTTTACCTTCAAAACACCGCGAAGTGGTGGCGTGTAATTCCGGTTGTACCTCCCTGTCTCTTTGGATACCTGTCTTTCAGCCGTGCTGAAAAACAAGCAGGTATAAACCCTATGGTAGCGGCGTGTAATCGGGGCACAGGTACGGTATTTGAGTTACCTGGGGCGTGCTACAGCGTCATGTATACCACGCCCCATCAGCTATCATTGGTGGGGGCTACTGTATACCCATTGGCTGTCCCTGTACAGGGCGGCATATTTAACAAGATGACCAGTCACTACACATTTGCTATAGGGTCATGTATTAGCCAGCCTCCCTGTGCTGGCTGGCCAATCATGATGTTATTGCATTGTCCAATCACCGTACGAACGCCGCGAAATACACAACTCTGTCACGCCTAGGTAGTTAGAGCGCACAATATGTACGCCCAGATTCCCTTGTGGTGGCGGCATGTAAATCAGGGAAGGTGCTCCACAGAAAGTAACCTGCGGCACCCGTCGGCACTTCCGGGGAACGAAAATACCTACTGTGGAGCACCTTGTAGCGGCGTGTATTTGCGGTATCAGGTACAGTTAGGAACCGCTGAAACGCGCGCGTGCACTTGCGATACCTGGTGGTTTCTACTTTTCGGTAGCGGCGTGTAAAGGTACCATAAGGGTGTTTTCACATCTAAGGTTGGTGTGCGTTTTGCTTAATTTGCGTTTCTAGGCGTTTTTACCACTAAAAATGCATTAAAATGCTTGCGTTTTTTGCCCCCATTGATATTAATGAAAATGCATGTAAAAACGCATGCAAAAACGCATGTGTGTTTTCAAAAACACAAAACGCATGCGTTTTTGCCAACGCAGCACAAAACATCTTCCCTGTCGCTAGCATTTTAATGCATTTTTAGCGGTAAAAACGCCTAAACACAAATTAAGCAACATGCACACCAACCTTAGATGTGAAACAGGCCTAATACACATTGACTGCAGATTTCTTGTTTCATTCCAGCTAACCCTTCAAATGAAAGTGCTCTAGGTGAAATCATGTGGGGTAGAGAAAGAAAAAAAAAAAAAGGTGGTAGAATCTGTGTATACTTCCCCTAAAAGGTGTTGTGCCAAGAACAAATGTACTACATTTTAATAAACAGATGTTAGAATAACGAGTTCCACAATTGGATGTGTAAGACTTGCTTCACACCACGGTTTAATCTGATCCAGGGCTGTCAGGGATGAACTTGACAGGCCCGGACCGGATCAGCCCACAGCAGAACCAGAGGGCAAATATGCCCTTCGGTCCGGTGTGCAGCTGGATCCCTCTAATTGCAGCCGCAGCTGCTGATTTTTCAAGATCGTGGCTAGCAGGGAGCTAGCCACGGTCAGCCGCCGCGGTCTCCGGTTCCCGGATTGGGGCAATCCGGCAGCATAGACTCCCATGTTAGGGAGCGCCGGATTGGCTTCTCCTAGATCCTCCCAGATCCAGGACAATTTGGGGAGATTTTTCTCCCTGGACACAAACGTTGCAAGCAACATTTTTGTGTCCGGGAGAAAGATCCGAACACACCCGGATTCTCCCGGAGAGATGGAAACCGGATAGCAGATAGCTGCCATCCGGCTCCATAGGCTGCACACGGTGATAATCAGGTCCGCCGTTGTCAGGGTCACCCCGGACAGCCCCGGACCTGATCACACTATGGTGTGAAGCCGTGCCTTAACAAAATGTTCCTGTGCAGAGATATTCTTATAAATGTGTCCCTGTGTAATGGATGAGAGGAAGTAAAATATACAGACAGAATCATATACGATCCCCAGCTGTAATGAAAAACAAGTTTTTAAAAAGGTTATGAAATGTGTTACATCACAGAAAGAATCAGCTGTGATCTCCAGCTGTAATTTCTGTATACTAGATTTTCTCCGCAGCCCAGGAGCTGTTGTATATCCCACCTGTTCCTGCACAGTCAGACACATATATTACACAGGGTTACATTTATAAGAATATCTCAAGACAGAAACACTTATTTTTTTTATTTACATGTCCAATTGTGCAACTGATCATTATTCTAAGATCAATTAATTAAAATGTACAATTGTTTGTGGTACAACTCCTTTAATGATTCACATCTGTTTTTATTTATATACATTCTTAGGCTGCGTTCACACATTTGCGTATTTTGCTGCGCTTTTTGCTGCGTTTTTTCGGCCGCGCAAAAAAGCGCAACAAAATACGCAGGGGCTTTCACACACTGCGCTTTCTTTACTCCAGAAAGCGCAGTGATGTCACAGAGGGGAGGAAAAATCCTGCTTCCTCCTCCCCTCTGTGACAGCCCCATTAGATTTCACAGTGTATTAATATACACTGTGAAATCTAAATTAAACAGAGGCAAATGTATGTAAAATAAAAAAGAATGAATACTTCACCTGTCCGACGCCTTCTCCCGCTGTCCGGTCTCCGGTTCTAAGTGAGAGGTGTACTGACAGGACCTGTGGTGACGTCAGAGGGGGGGGGGGGCGCGTTCCCGGGGCGTTCCCAGCGCTGATTGGCTGTTCGCGGTCATGTGATATGTATCACATGACCGCGAGTGCCCGGGAACGCCCCTCTGACATCACCACAGGTCCTGTCAGTACACCTCTCACTTAGAACCGGAGACCGGACAGCGGGAGAAGGCGTCGGACAGGTGAAGTATTCATTCTTTTTTATTTTTCACTAGATGGGTGCCCGATGCACAATGCATCGGGATTCTAGCAGAGCGAGTCTCTGACTCGCAATGGCCGCTTCGCGGCCAATGCTTCGCGCTGCTAAGGCGACTCGCCATGCCCGCTGCGCGGGCATAGCGAGTCGCCTTAGAGCGACTCGCAATGGCCGCTTCGCGGCCAATGCTTCGACTCGCCATGCCCGCTGCGCGGGCATAGCGACTCGCCGGCTCGCAATGGCCGCTGCGCGGCCAATGCTTCGTTCGTATCCACATGACGACAAAGGGGCACTCGCAGCATTCGCAATTATATAATAGATTCACTTGCTTTTAATTTAGATTTCACAGTGTATATTAATACACTGTGAAATCTAATGGGCGGCCACAGCTGTCAGAGTGGAGGAGGAAGCAGGATTCTTCCTCCCCTCTATGACATGACAGGGAGAAAACGCAGGAGCAGCTGCGTAAAGAATTGACATATCAATTCTTTACGGAGCTGCGCTTTCTCCCGGAAAACGCAGTGCGTATTTTTGCGCAATGTCTGCACTGCAAAGTGAATTTCACATTCACTTTGCTGGCAGACAAAAGGCACATTGCGTATTTTGAAAAGCGCGCGTAAAAAAGCGCAGCAAAATACGCAATGTGTGAATGCAGCCTTAAACAAACCCGGGACTAGAGAGGGGGGATGGGTCACTCCATGTCAAGTGATCCAAATATGATTTTTTTTTTCTCCTGACGTCTTTAGATTTTTTCCATTTTTTTCTATATGAAGTACAACTTTATTTCAAGGGATCCTGCCACCCCCAAACCACCTCCTAAGCTATTAAAAGCTGTCCCTAGAGCATAGTAACACTTGCCCTACACTCCTTTTAGCTCCTAAATGCATATATTGAAACTGAACATAAACGTTATAAAAGTACCTCATTACTGATGTTAATGAGTGACTATGGTGTTCATAGTCACCCAGCCAGGCTGTCCCTCTTCATACTATCACGCCTGTATAGGCGTGATCTTCATCATACATTCAAATGCGCGCCTCCCCACTCTCCTATTCCGGCCGGGCTTCAGTGTGGGGCTGTATAACGCGATTCGCGTCATTTCCGGCGCCGGGTGATGTATGTACACCCGCGCCGCTGTTAGAGCTTCAAGCCCCGTACTGCGCATGCGCAGTGCGTGTTTTGAAGCTAACAGAGCGGCGCGGGTGTACATACGTCACCCGGCACCGGAAATGACGCGAATCGCGTCATACAGCCCCACACTGAAGCCCGGCCGGAATAGGAGAGTGGGGAGGCGCGAAGGGAGGCGCGCATTTGAATGTACCATGAAGATCACGCCTATTGAGGCGTGATAGTATGAAGAGGGACAGCCTGGCTGGGTGACTATGAATACCATAGTCACTCATTAACATCAGTAATGAGGTACTTTTATAACGTTTATATTCAGTTTCAATATATGCATTTAGGAGCTAAAAAGGAGTGTAGGGTAAGTGTTACTATGCTCTAGGGTCAGCTTTTAATAGCTTAGGAGGTGGTTTGGGGGTGACAGGATCCCTTTAATTACAAATAAAAAGTTTAGAATTTTTTTCTTCATCAGTTACATTTTTTACAGATTTGTAAAGTTTTAAAAAAGCGTGAATTTTGGCCTGGTGTGGCTTTACATGTTCCATCATATCTCAGGCTATAAATAAGATAGGGAATCAAAACAAACACCATTCTACTCAGAACTGTACAGGCTTTCACCAAATATGTCACAAGAGGATCTTTGTTAACATTTTACCCATGCGATCGCAAACGCAAAATTTTAAAATGCATTTCCAAAAAAATCGGTTTCATTTAAAAAATGTCCAAAAATGCCCATGTTTTTGCTATGCTCCTAGCCACATCTGTACCAAAATTCAAGTTGGGATCGTGATGGGATCATATTTTAAAATGTTTAACTATTATGGCGGGTTTACACGCCGCGATATCGGCGTCCAACTCCGATAAAAAGTCACGTGGTTCGCGAGTTGGAGCCGATATCGTTCGCTCGTTGTACGGTTTGAACGTACAACGCGATGCTGGAACGATGCCAAAACGATATCGGGGTTGAATGAGCGTGCTATTCAACCGCCCGATATCGCATGGCAGTTGTAGCAGCATCGTAGCGTGTTATGGTGGGTTTACACGTCCCGATATCGGGGCGATATCGTAGGCAACGGCGCGGGAGCGTGCATTTTTTGAGCGCTTTTCCCGATATCGCATCGGCGGTTTACACGCTGCGATATCGGGAAACAACGTCCCTACGATGTGTACGGCCACCAACCCAGTAACGACCATTTAACATGGGAGTTAATGGGTGAGGTGCGAGTACACATCCTAGTTGGGCTGTTACACGCTACGATGCTGCTACAACGGCCATGCGATATCGGGCGGTTGAATAGCACGCTCATTCAACCCCGATATCGTTTTGGCATCGTTCCAGCATCGCGTTGTACGTTCAAACCGTACAACAAGCGAACGATATCGGCTCCAACTCGCGAACCACGTGACTTTTTGTCGGAGTTGGATCGGAGTTGGACGCCGATATCGGGACGTGTAAACCCACCATTATAGTGTCAATTCGAAAATCTTGAATTCAGATCTGTTCAGCGTGTGGTCTAAAAGTGTGGGGTCTATATCAGAGGTTCCCAACTCCAGTCCTCAAGGCACACCAACAGTGCAGGTTTTCAGGATTTCCTTAGAAATTGGAATCATCCCCAGTGAAGGTGATTCAATTATCACCTGTGCAATACTAAGGAAACCCTGAAAACCTGCACTGTTGGTGTGCCTTGAGAACTGGAGTTGGGAACCTCTGGTCTATATTTACCAAATAATCCATGATTTTGAGATATTACTATATTACTTTATTATGTTACAGCTTAGAAGCAGGAGAGGACAGAGGAGGAATCTTTGTTAGGGCCCAACCTGAGAATGAACAGGGGTAGAAAGGGAATGCAGAGCAGATGACAGGCCAGCAGCTGTCAATCATGTTAAGTATCTGCCCACTGCAGAGTCAAGAAGTCAGACAGAGCTTCAGAGCAAACAGTACAGACCAAATTTTGGACACACCTTCTCATTCAAAGAGTTTTCTTTATTGTCAGGACTATGAAAATTGTAGGATTTCCACTGAAGGCATCAAAACTATGAATTAACATATGTGGAATTATATACCGTATATACTCGTGTATAAGCCGAGTTTTTCAGCCCAAAAATTGGGCTGAAATGTCACCCCCTCGGCTTATACACGGGTCAATACGGTAATCCTATGGGTCCGGGTGCTGGCGAGGCTGGAGGGGGGGGGGGGGGGGGGAGGCTGCTGACAGCGGCCCGTCACGTGGGGCCGCTCATTAGATATGCACGGCTCCCCCCGCCCATCACAGCGGCAGGGGGAGCCGTGCATACAGCTCCCAGTGTATACAGCAGCCCCCCAGTGTATACAGAAGCCCCAGTGGCACTCGTCCCCCCCATATTGAGAAGAGCCCCCACACTTTTCAGAGCCCCGCAGTGTATACAGAAGCCCCCCCAGTGGCACTCGCCCCCCCCCCCATATTGAGAAGACCCCCACACTTTGCAGAGCCCCCCCGCTGCATAATCTTACCATCCAGGGTCTTCACCGCGGGTCCTGTCATCATCGCGCTGTGTTTCGGTCTCACGTGACCCGGCGCGATGACGTCATTCGACTGCGACCGCCGGGTCACAAGAGACCGGGAACACAGCGCGCGAGGATGGACTGCAGGACCTCCGGTGAAGAAGACCCTGGATGGTAAGATTATGCAGTGGGGGGGCTCTGCAAAGTGTGGGGGCTCTTCTCAATATGGGGGGGGCGAGTGCCACTGGGGCTTCTGTATACACTGGGGGGCTGCTGTATACACTGGGGGGCTCTGCAAAGTGTGGGGGCGAGTGCCACTGGGGCTTCTGTATACACTGGGGGCCTGCTGTATATACCCCCGGGGGCCTGCTGTATCCTGGGGGCCTGCTGTATACCCCACTGCTGGGGCCTGCTGTATACCCCACTGCTGGGGCCTGCTGTATACCCCACTGCTGGGGCCTGCTGTATACCCCACTGCTGGGGCCTGCTGTATACCCCACTGCTGGGGCCTGCTGTATACCCCACTGCTGGGGCCTGCTGTATACCCCACTGCTGGGGCCTGCTGTATACCCCACTGCTGGGGCCTGTATACCTGTGCTGGAGTCCACCCTCGGCTTATACGCGAGTCAAGTTTTCCCAGTTTTTGGGGGCAAAAGTAGGGGGGGTCGGCTTATACACGGGTCGGCTTATACACGAGTATATACGGTACTTAACAAAAAAGTGTGAATCAACTTGAAAATATGTTTTATATTCTAGGTTCTTCAAAGTAGCCACCTTTTGCTTTGATTACTGCTTTGCACACTCTTGGCATTCTCTTGATGAGCTTCAAGAGGCAGTCACCGGAAATGGTCTTCCAATAGTCTTGAAGGAGTTCCCAGAGGTGCTTAGCAGTTGGTAGCCATGCTGGTTCAGTATGCCTTCAATTTTGAATAAATCGCCAACAGTGTCACCATCAAAGCACCCCCACACCATCACACCTCCTCCTCCATGCTTCACAGTGGGAACCAGGCATGTAGAGTCCATCCGTTCACCTTTTCTGCGTCGCATTAAGACATGGTGGTTGGAACCAAAGATCTCAAATTTTGACTCAACAGACCAAAGCACAGATTTCCACTGGTCTTATGTCCATTCCTTCTGTTATTTAGCCCAAACAAGTCTCTACTGCTTATTGCCTGTCCTTAGCAGTGGTTTCCTAGCAGCTATTTAACCATGAAGGCCTGCTGCACAAAGTCTCCTCTTAACAGTTGTTGTAGAGATGTGTCTGCTGCTAGAACTCTGTGTGGCATTCACCTGGTCTCTAATCTGAGCTGTTGTTAACATGCGATTTCTGAGCCTGGTGACTCGGATGAACTTATCCTCCGCAGCAGAGGTGACTCTTGGTCTTCCTTTCGTGGGGCAGTCCTCATGTGAGCCAGTTTCTTTGTAGCGCTTGATGGTTTTTGCAACTGCACTTGGGGACACTTTCAAAGTTTTCCCAACTTTTCGGACTGACTGACCTTCATTTAAAAGTAATGATGGCCACTGGTTTTTCTTTACTTAGAATTTGTATTATGGCAAGAAAAAAAACAGCTAACAGTCTATTCAGTAGGACTATCAGCTGTGTATCCTCCAGACTCCTGCACAACACAACTGATGGTCCCAACCCCATTTATAAGGCAAGAAATCACACCTATTAAACCTGACAGGGCACACCTGTGAAGTGAAAACCATTTCCGGTGACTACCTCCTGAAGTTCATCAAGAGAATGCCAAGAGTGTGCAAAGCAGTAATCAAAGCAAAAGGTGGCTACTTTGAAGAACCTAGAATATAAGACATATTTTCAGTTGTCTATAAAAAATCCAAGAATGCGCACATAGGGTGATATCTTCTTTGAAGAAGGATAAAAGGTTATATAAAGAGGCTGCTCACCTGATACAGTTGTGATGATGACCCACAACTGGTAATGATCGCTCAGATACAAGTAGCTGCTGCAGGACCGTACTCTCCACAGATCCCTGTGGTATAATCAGCTCCCAGGACACAGGGATGTCCTGACATTCCCTGATGAAGGAGTTGGGAGATGACTCTGAAACGCGTAGGACAATAAAGAAGAATCGTTGATCCAGACATTCTCTTGTACTGGCTTCTTTTGTTCCTTTCTGAAGTGGCAGCGCGGACCTCGAGGTACTGTGTCCTGGGAGCTGAGCATATTTTCAGTTGTGTCACACTTTTTTGTTAAGTATATAATTCCATCATTGTTTTGATGCCTTCTGTGAGAATCTACAATTTTCATAGTCATGAAAATAAAGAAAACTGTCCAAACTTTTGGTCTGTACTGTACCTGGACATATTCACTCTTGAACAAATAGTCTGTACAAAGGCATCTAGGAACTCTGTGTACTACAATATTGGCGAGTGCGTTTAAAGATTGAGTCAATTTATAGTAATAGTTTAATGGTTTTCTTATTAAGGACTAATAAACACACAGCACTATTCTGAGTGATCATCGTTCAGAAAAACGCCCCCCCATTGATTTAAATGGGGTTAAATCGTTGCAATAAACGCATTTATCACTATTTATCTAAAAAAAAATGCTATTGTTTTCCCTAGCGATTGAAAATAATTATTGGAGACGTGGTAAAAACTTGGTAGAAAAAAGCTGCCAAAACCGCAGTGTTTATCCGCACACAGAAAAAGCTGCGTATGCGCTAGCCCTAATACTCACTTTATATCAACACAGTTCTATCTCAAGTGTACTGTAAATCTTTATTTTTTATTACCCATCTTCCTTACTTAATATCAACTGTATTTTTCTCACACAGCAATGGCTGCTGCTTCTCAAGGAACAATATTTTATCATATATGCTGTTGCAATCCTTTTGAAAAAACTGGACACAACAAGAAAAAAATCTTAGGCCGGTACAAGATTAGATGTTTCATAGAAATCCATCAATCAATGCAGGCATGAAAAATATGATAGAATAAAAAATGTAAAGCCAGACCAGGCCAAAATGCACACTTAAAACTTTAAAAATCTGTAAAAAATTAACTGATGAAGAAAAAAATAAAAAACTTTTAATTTCTAATTAACTAAAGTTGTACTTCATATACAAAAAAATATTAAAAAAATCAAGTAAAAAACATTCATATTTAGATCACTTGAGATGACCCATTGAAGCTATAATAGTTAAATATTTTTAAATTTGATCCCATCATGATCCCAACTTGAATTTTGGTACAGATGTGGCTAAAATTTTTAAAATGTAACCAATTTTTCAGAAATTATTTTTAAAATCTTGCATTTTCAATTGCATGGGTAAAATATTAACAAAGATCCTCTTGTGACATATCTGGTGAAAGCCTGCACAGTTCTGAGTAGAACGGTGTTTATTTTGTTTCTCTATCTTATTTCTAGCCTTAGTTATGAGGAGAAATGTAAAGGAAGGCAACACCGAAATTCACACTTTTTCCAAACTTTGAATATCATTTTTTAATAAAAACATTTTTGAATTTTTTTCTTTTCACATTTTGCATTGTCTGACATGCTATTATCAATTATCAAAATCTCAAAAGAATTAAAAATATAGAGGTAATAATCATTGGTTCACTTGACATGGAATGACCCGAGTTAGCAATCTTTTATATACCTTTATAGGTGCGAGGAATGCCAAAACTGGATAAGCCCTTGATGGGCTACACTGTATCACAGCATAATCACACTGCTTCCGACCTGATATACAGATCTCGGTGTTAGTGTATCCAGAATCTGGACCCCACACAAGTGCTTAGTGTCATGGCATCTTCAGATCTGGAGCCCACACAAGTGCTTAGTGTCATGGCATCTTCAGATCTGGAGCCCACACAAGTGCTTAGTGTCATGGCATCTTCAGATCCAAATCCCACAAGTGCTTAGTGTCATGGCATCTTCAGATCCGGACACCACAAGTGTTTAGTCTCATGGCATCTTCAGATCTGTGTACCACAAGTGCTTAGTCTCATGGCATCTTCAGATCTGTGTACCACAAGTGCTTAGTCTCATGGCATCTTCAGATCTGTGTACCACAAGTGCTTAGTCTTATAATATGCTTAGATTTAGGCACCACAAGTGCTTAGTCTCATGGTATCTTCAGATCGGGGACCTACAAATGCTTAGTCTCATGGTAACTTTGGATTCAAGCACCACAAATACCTAGCACATGAGGGATATGTGGATATGGAGCTGCATAGGAGACTAGTCAGTCAAGTCGGGTCCCCAGTGGCTTGTTCCTGCCTGCGGCCTTTGAGTGACAGATCTCTCCCTACACATGGCACATGTGCCTGCTTCTTATCCCGGCAGATATACGTACTGATCTCTATAGTGACAAAAATGCCTCTTCACCCATCCTGACCATACAAATTCTGGGGTCACAGTGGACTGAGCCTACGAAATCCATAAGGATGTGTACAAGCTTTATCCACAGATCTGTGGTTAGTTCTCCTCAGATCTTTCTGATTTGCTCTCACCACATTCCTTAAATTTCCCATTGAGCTCCTTGTGAAAGCTCTCAGGGTCTTGCCCTCCTGCACAGTGCCCCTCATGGTCTCCAGTGTAGGGCTGGTAATCCATGGCACTGCTCTGCCCCTCATGGTCTCCAGTGTGGGGCTGGTAATCCATGGCACTGCTCTGCCCCTCATGGTCTCCAGTGTGGGGCTGGTAATCCATGGCACTGCTCTGCCCCTCATGGTCTCCAGTGTGGGGCTGGTAATCCATGGCACTGCTCTGCCCCTCATGGTCTCCAGTGTAGGGCTGGTAATCCATGGCACTGCTCTGCCCCTCATGGTCTCCAGTGTGGGGCTGGTAATCCATGGCACTGCTCTGCCCTCATGGTCTCCAGTGTGGGGCTGGTAATCCATGGCACTGCTCTGCCCCTCATGGTCTCCAGCTTGGGTCAGTGTTGCCAGAGCCCCCATTCTATAGGTATGGTAATACATGGCACTGCTGTGCCCCTCATGGTCTCCAGTGTGGGGCTGGTAATCCATGCCACCTCTCTGCCCCTCTGGTATTCCATGGCACTGCTGTGCCCCTCATGGTCTCCAGTGTGGGGCTGGTAATCCATGGCATCGCTCTGCCCCTCATGGTCTCCAGTGTGGGGCTGGTAATCCATGGCATCGCTCTGCCCCTCATAGTCTCCAGTGTGGGGCTGGTAATCCATGCCACCTCTCTGCCCCTCTGGTATTCCATGGCACTGCTCTGCCCCTCATGGTCTCCAGCTGGGGTCAGTGTTGCCGGAGCCCCCATTCTATAGGTATGGTAATCCATGGCACCGCTCTGCCCCTCTGGTATACCATGGCACTGCTGTGCCCCTCATGGTCTCCAGCTGGGGTCAGTGTTGCCGGAGCCCCCATTCTATAGGTATGGTAATCCATGGCACCGCTCTGCCCCTCTGGTATACCATGGCACTGCTGTGCCCCTCATGGTCTCCAGCTTGGGTCAGTGTGGCCGGAGCCCCCATTCTATAGGTATGGTAATCCATGGCACCGCTCTGCCCCTCTGGTATACCATGGCACTGCTGTGCCCCTCATGGTCTCCAGCTTGGGTCAGTGTGGCCGGAGCCCCCATTCTATAGGTATGGTAATCCATGGCACTGCTGTGCCCCTCAGCTGTTCCCCTCTATGGGCACAGGGCCATGCAGCACCGCCCCCTCGCCCAGACTTGTTGCCACCAGGCCTAGTCTGCATGTACAGTTAGACACAAGTACTTACATGGGCTCTAGTAACTTGGCCAGCCACGTCTTAAAGGCCTCCACATTCTCTATGAGCATGTCGGCGGCTGAGGCAGACGGGGGTGTGGGGACACTATGGTGCCAGCAGCGCGGTTCCTGCGCTCATCATCGCCTCCCTCTGGAACCTGCCCGCTCTCTCACACCCGTCCCGGAGAGGCTTCTTGCCAGTCAGTTACTCTCCGCAGGGATCGGACACCAATTACCGGCTCAACTCCAGTCCCAAGCACGGCACAACTTAGGCAGGCATTAGGGCCTACCATAGGACCGGAAGACAGACAGCTTCAAGCAGCCAATCACAATCCTGGACGTGACGTACGGCAGCCAATGGCTTCTAGCGGGGCGGGACTACACGCTCTCGGTCATTGGTGGTTGGAGCTTTGATAGAAAGGGTTGTAATACCGCATGGTGCCTGGGTGCAGGAGTGAGGATTATGGATAGGATGCTGCGGGAGTAATGGAGCGGAGGGTGGCCACTGTACTGCGAGGTCAGGGCCATACTGGCACATGGACACTGCCATATACCTGACATACAGTGCAGCCACTGTACTGCGAGGTCAGGGCCATACTGGCACATGGACACTGGCATATACCTGACATATAGTGCAGCCACTGTACTGCGAGGTCAGGGCCATACTGGCACATGGACACTGGCATATACCTGACATATAGTGCAGCCACTGTACTGCGAGGTCAGGGCCATACTGGCACATGGACACTGCCATATACCTGACATATAGTGCAGCCACTGTACTGAGTGGTCAGGGCCATACTGGCACATGGACACTGCCATATACCTGACATACAGTGCAGCCACTGTACTGAGAGGTCAGGGCCATACTGGCACATGGACACTGCCATATACCTGACATAAGTGCAGCCACTGTACTGCGAGGTCAGGGCCATACTGGCACATGGACACTGGCATATACCTGACATATAGTGCAGCCACTGTACTGAGAGGTCAGGGACATACTGGCACATGGACACTGGCATATATCTGACATACAGTGCAGCCACTGTACTGAGTGGTCAGGGCCATACTGGCACATGGACACTGCCATATACCTGACATGTAGTGCTGCCACTGTACTGAGAGGTCAGGGACATACTGGCACATGGACACTGGCATATATCTGACATATAGTGCAGCCACTGTACTGAGTGGTCAGGGCCATACTGGCACATGGACACTGGCATATACCTGACATATAGTGCAGCCACTGTACTGCGAGGTCAGGGCCATACTGGCACATGGACACTGCCATATACCTGACATAAGTGCAGCCACTGTACTGAGAGGTCAGGGCCATACTGGCACATGGACACTGGCATATACCTGACATAAGTGCAGCCACTGTACTGAGAGGTCAGGGCCATACTGGCACATGGACACTGCCATATACCTGACATACAGTGCAGCCACTGTACTGAGTGGTCAGGGCCATACTGGCACATGGACACTGCATATACCTGACATATAGTGCAGCCACTGTACTGAGAGGTCAGGGCCATACTGGCACATGGACACTGCCATATACCTGACATACAGTGCAGCCACTGTACTGAGTGGTCAGGGCCATACTGGCACATGGACACTGCATATACCTGACATATAGTGCAGCCACTGTACTGAGAGGTCAGGGCCATACTGGCACATGGACACTGGCATATACCTGACATTAGTGCAGCCACTGTACTGAGTGGTCAGGGCCATACTGGCACATGGACACTGGCATATACCTGACATATAGTGCAGCCACTGTACTGAGAGGTCAGGGCCATACTGGCACATGGACACTGGCATATACCTGACATAAGTGCAGCCACTGTACTGCGAGGTCAGGGCCATACTGGCACATGGACACTGCATATACCTGACATATAGTGCAGCCACTGTACTGAGAGGTCAGGGCCATACTGGCACATGGACACTGCATATACCTGACATACAGTGCAGCCACTGTACTGAGAGGTCAGGGCCATACTGGCACATGGACACTGGCATATACCTGACATATAGTGCAGCCACTGTACTGGAGGTCAGGGCCATACTGGCACATGGACACTGGCATATACCTGACATATAGTGCAGCCACTGTACTGGAGGTCAGGGCCATACTGGCACATGGACACTGGCATATACTTGACATATAGTGCACCACTGTACTGGAGGTCAGGGCCATACTGGCACATGGACACTGGCATATACCTGACATACAGTGCAGCCACTGTACTAGAGGTCAGGGCCATACTGGCACATGGACACTGGCATATACCTGACATAAGTGCAGCCACTGTACTGAGGGTCAGGGCCATACTGGCACATGGACACTGGCATATACCTGACATATAGTGCAGCCACTGTACTGAGTGGTCAGGGCCATACTGGCACATGGACACTGGCATATACCTGACATACAGTGCAGCCACTGTACTGAGAGGTCAGGGCCATACTGGCCACATGGACACTGGCATATACCTGACATATAGTGCAGCCACTGTACTGGAGGTCAGGGCCATACTGGCACATGGACACTGGCATATACTGACATATAGTGCGCCACTGTACTGAGTGGTCAGGGCCATACTGGCACATGGACACTGGCATATACCTGACATATAGTGCAGCCACTGTACTGGAGGTCAGGGCCATACTGCACATGGACACTGCATATACCTGACATATAGTGCAGCCACTGTACTGGAGGTCAGGGCCATACTGGCACATGGACACTGGCCATATACCTGACATAAGTGCAGCCACTGTACTGAGAGGTCAGGGCATACTGGCACATGGACACTGGCATATACCTGACATATAGTGCAGCCACTGTACTGAGAGGTCAGGGCCATACTGGCACATGGACACTGCCATATACCTGACATATAGTGCAGCCACTGTACTGAGGGTCAGGGCCATACTGGCACATGGACACTGGCATATACCTGACATATAGTGCAGCCACTGTACTGAGGGTCAGGGCCATACTGGCACATGGACACTGGCATATACCTGACATAAGTGCAGCCACTGTACTGAGGGTCAGGGCCATACTGGCACATGGACACTGGCATATACCTGACATATAGTGCTAGCCACTTACTGAGAGGTCAGGGCCATACTGGCACATGGACACTGGCATATACTGACATATAGTGCTGCCACTGTACTGAGAGGTCAGGGCCATACTGGCACATGGACACTGGCATATACCTGACATACAGTGCAGCCACTGTACTGAGAGGTCAGGGCCATACTGGCACATGGACACTGGCATATACCTGACATATAGTGCAGCCACTGTACTGAGAGGTCAGGGCCATACTGGCACATGGACACTGGCATATACCTGACATATAGTGCAGCCACTGTACTGAGAGGTCAGGGCCATACTGGCACATGGACACTGGCATATACCTGACATACAGTGCAGCCACTGTACTGAGATGTCAGGGCCATACTGGCACATGGACACTGCATATACCTGACATATAGTGCAGCCACATGTACTGAGTGTCAGGGCCATACTGGCACATGGACACTGGCATATATCTGACATATAGTGCAGCACTTTACTGAGAGGTCAGGGCCATACTGGCACATGGACACGGCATATTCTGAATATATGTGCGCCACTGTACGAGAGGTCAGGGCATACTGCACATGGACACTGGCATATACCTGACATAAGTGCAGCCACTGTACTAGAGGTCAGGGCCATACTGCACATGGACACTGCATATACCTGACATACAGTTGCAGCCACTGTACTGGAGGTCAGGGCCATACTGGCACATGGACACTGGCATATACCTGACATACAGTGCAGCCACTGTACTGAGAGTCAGGGCCATACTGGCACATGGACACTGGCATATACCTGACATATAGTGCAGCCACTGTACTGAGGGTCAGGGCCATACTGGCACATGGACACTGGCATATACCTGACATATAGTGCACCACTGTACTGAGAGGTCAGGGCCATACTGGCACATGGACACTGGCATATACCTGACATACAGTGCAGCCACTGTACTGAGAGGTCAGGGCCATACTGGCACATGGACACTGCATATACCTGACATAAGTGCACCACTGTACTGAGAGGTCAGGGCCATACTGCACATGGACACTGGCATATATCTGACATGTAGTGCTGCCACTGTACTGAGAGGTCAGGGCCATACTGGCACATGGACACTGGCATATACCTGACATATAGTGCTACCACTTTACTGAGAGGTCAGGGCCATACTGGCACATGGACACTGCCATATATCTGACATACAGTGCTGCCACTGTACTGAGATGTCAGAGCCATACTGGCACATGGACACTGACAGTGTGCGGGTAACAGACCCGTTCCCTATTGTGTTACCACAAAAGAGTGAAATGATGATATAGTGTTGAGCAGCTATAGGTCTCAGAGGAAAGGAATACCAGGCAGTTGTAGAGCCGGTATATTCAAAACACAGACCTACACTTCTGACAGCCAGAGAGGTGGTGGATGTACGCAGGGTAAAAGTACCAATTTGTGTATTATATTGTGGGGAGGAAGAAGCAAAACTACCCAGGTGTGCTACTGTGGCAAAGCTGTACAATGACTCTGATAACAACATACAGACAGTAGAGCCCCTGCCCCCGTCAAGCCAGGCGGAGGAGTGGTCTCAGCAGTTGCACGTAGGAACTGATGCCACCTTTTCCCACTAGAAGCACGGAGTCCACCGGGTAGCACAAGAGTTTGAACATGTATTCAATAAGCATCCATTAGATTTTGGGAGGATTACACCATCACATACCCACAGGAAATCATCCCCCAATTAAAGTGAGATACAGACCAGTTCCACCAAACCATTACCAGTGTGCTAAAGAGATGCTGTAGGACATGAGGGAGGCAGGGGTTAAAGGAATAGCTGTAGTCCCTGGGAAGCCCCCTTAGTCCTAGTCAGAAAGAAGGATGGCACTATGAGGATATGTGTGGATTACAGAGAAATCAAATAAGATCACTCACAAAGATGCTTACCCGTTAAACCGTATAGAAGAGTCTCTTGCTGCATTAAAGACTGCTAATTATTTCTCTACTTTAGATCTCACCAGCGGATATTGGCAGGTCTCCGTTGCATAAGAAGACTGGGAAAAGACAGCATTCACAACACCAATGGGCCTATGCAAATTTAACAGCATGCCATTCGGTTTATAAAATGCACCAGGAAAGTTTCAAAGACTCATGGAATGTTGCCTGGGACACCAGAACTTTGAGACAGTGCTCTTATACCTGGACGACGTCATTGTGTATTTCAAAACCTATGAGGAACACCTGGCGGAGGTATTTGCAGCTCTAACAAAATACGGAATGAAGCTCAAACCATCTAAATGTCACCTGCTGAAACCAAAAGTCCAATACCTCGGGCATGTGGTCAGCACAGATGGACCAGATCCAGAAAAAGTGACAGCTATCCAGGACTGGCAGAGGCCAACCACCGTCAGAGAGGTACGTCAATTCCTAGGTTTGGTTGGGTACCGCAGAAGATTCATTAAGGGCTACACAAAGATGGCAGCGCCCCTACAAGATCTTCTGGTAGGCCAAACTAGGAAGAGGAGGTCCTCTGAGCCACCATTGGAATGGGGAAAGGAGCAAGAAGACTCTTTCCAGCAGATGAAACGGGCTCTGACCGGTGAGGGAATCCTGGCTTATCCTGACTATAACTTACTATTCGTCCTTTACACCGACGCAAGTAATATAGGCTTGGGAGCAGTACTATCCCAGATGCAAGATGGCAAGGAAAGAGTAATTGCCTATGTCAGCAGAAAACTTCGACCCACAGAGAGGAACTTGGAAAATTATAGTTCCTTTAAGTTGGAGTTCCTGGCCTTGGTCTGGGCTATACCAGAACAGTTCAAGCATTACCTGGCAGCTTCAAAATTTACCTTCTTCACGGAAAATAATCCATTAACACACCTGGATACCGCGAAGCTTGGTGCATTGGAGCAACGCTGGATGGCTCGGCTATCAAATTATGACTTTACCATCAAGTACCGGGCGGGACGTAAAAATGCCAATGCTGATGCCCTCTCCAGAAACCCTCAAGTACATTTACAAGGACCTGAAGAAAAGGTGGATGACTTGGAGGAAGTAGAACTCCCAGCTTTCCATAGAAAAAGAGAAATGACAGAAGCCAACATCTACCAGAACCATCAGAAAGTTGCACTTAGCCCGTTGCCTCACTATGGATGGTGTGAGGTAGCGAGGTCGGATGGCACGGCAGAAGGCAAAGACCCAGGCACAGAAGTTCACAGCATACGGTTTTTTCTGGTCATCATAATGGGAGACCCAGACAATGGGGTTTAGGGCTCTGCCCTCCGGAGGTCACACTAGGTACTACAAGTTTGTAGACACCGCCTCCTCCGCTTATAAACCCCCACCGTAGGAGACATCCTCAGTTTTAAACTTAGTGTGCTCGGAGGATCACGCTTTGCTTGCACTTCACTGCATTCTCACAGCTTACGTGATGGCGTCTGAAGACAAGGTAAAATGGTCCCCGTCGGGGACCCTCGACAGTCTCCCCGCTCACCCTTTGTGGAACACGCAGGTGGAGGTACCGGAGGGCAAAATGCCTGGACACTCTGTGTTCTCCCGGTACGCTGTCGCACTCCTTTTTCCATCCCTTCTGGGGGCTCTGGAGAATGGGAGTTGGGAGCCTTGCACAGCTCCGCTCCGTCCGAGGCCTCCCTAAATGGTGCTTACAGACCGGACTGGAGCCAGCCCAGTCTGAGGCCTCCCTAAATGGTGCTTACACTCCAGACTGGTGCTGCACCCCCGTCTGAGGCCTCCCTAAATGGTGCTTACAGACCGGACAGGCACTGAGGCCCGTGCGTCTCCTGTGTGCCTGGGGGTAGTGTCGGACACTTTAATGTGTCCTGACACTCAGACCGCGCGTACCCTCGGGTCCGCGGTTCTGTCGGTGTGCCCTGTGCTGGGGTCACCCTGGCTGACCGCCCTGTGTATCACAGGGGCTGCGGCTGTGGACTGCAGGTGTTTGTATATGCTGACAGTCTGTGTGTGTATGTGCTATTCACACTTTCCCGCGCTGCGGGCTCTAGTCACCTCCATTAATGAGGCTGCCTGGAGGATGGGAAGCAGCCCTTGCGGTGACATCACCGATGGGCGTGTGTGTGTGCTTCCCGCGTGTTCTCGGCGCCGCCCACGACTTTGCTCTCGGCGGCCATCTTCTCCCTCACTTCCCGGCTGGGATCTATCGGCAGCACGTGTCGGCACTTCAGGGGAGACCGGAACTCGCGGAGGTCACACACACACACCGCTTCCTCCTACCGCTTTACTGCGGTCGGTAAGCCACCGGGTTTCCCGGTTTGTTTTTTGTGACAAATTGGCTTATATTCTCCCCACTGTGGCGATGTCCTCAGTTGGGAAGCATGCTGCTAAGGCGGCGGTGGTCACCATTACCTGTGCTACATGCAAAGGGACACTGGTGGAGGGGTCCTGCAATAACTGTGGACGCCCAGAGGCCCGGACTGCCACTACTGAGTCTGCAAATCCGGGATTATACCCTGAGGTTCAGGTGATCCCAGGGCCATGGGAAACGCAGAATAGGATCAATGAATCCCTGCTGTCCCAGATGTCCTCCATGTCGCAATCCCTGGAGGCACTTCATAGGAGACTGGAAAACCCAGCTACTCCTCCCAGTTACCCCCGGGTGTCTCTTACTTCTACTGTGAGACCCTCTAAGCGAGCTCGTGAGGCTTCTCCCGAGCTCCAGGCTCTCTCTGAGGAGGAGCGTTCCTCTGATGGTGAGGAAGATGATGGGGGTTCCACTCTCGGGTCTGTGTCTGAACCTCCAGATGGGGTGGAGGATCTGGTGTCCTCCATCAATGAGACATTGCGTCTTGTCACTCCTCCTGAGGAGGTGACTGTACACCCCAAAGAGGTCTATCAATGGCTGCGGCCGGAGGCCAGACCAAGTGGATCCTTCATGGATCACACTAATTTTGGAAGGGTGATTAGAGCACCCAGGTTACATCCTGGGCGGCGTTATGTCCGTAAACCCAAGGACAATCGCTTTCCCTTTCCCCAGGAGGTGCTTCAGGAATGGTCGCAGTCTCCAAAGGTGGACGCTTCCATGACCAGGATTGCTGCACGCTCCTTGTTTTCTGCCTCTGATAGCTCCTCATTGAAGGATGCTACTGATAGACAGGTCGAGCAACTCGCCAAGTCTTCCTATGAGGCTGTGGGGTCTTCCTTTGCCCCTAATTTTGCCGCGGTCTGGACCCTACAAGCGATTACCACCTGCTTGGATGGTATCACTGAACTAGCTAGGTCCAGTCCAGAGGTCCTGGCGCTTACCGACAGAGCAAGGGCTTATGCGGATTACGCCAGGACGGCAACTTTGGAAACTGCCACTCGCTCTGCTGTGGCCTCCGCCAATGCAATTGCGATCCGCAGGCTGTTGTGGCTGCGTCTTTGGGACTCAGATACCACATCTAAGAAGATTTTGCAGAATCTTCCATTCGCTGGTGACAGGCTTTTTGGCACCGAGCTGGACAAGTTGATAAAGGATTCTGCTGAGTCTAAGATCCCGCAGAATAAGCCTAAGCCACGGTATACCGTGAAAAGGAACCCTAAGCAGTGGTCCTTTCGCTCCAGCTCACAGTCATCAACGACGTCCGCTCGCTCGGACCGAGGGGGCAAGCCTGCTACTCAGTGGCGTTCCAAGAGTCGTCAGAAGAAGCCGGCGGGGGCAGCGGCTGCCACCCCCAAGCCCGCCTCGACATGACTCGCTCTCTCGTCCTGCCTCCCCACAGGTGGGGGGACGCCTGTCTCGATTTCAGGACAGGTGGCTCCTTCACGTTCAAGACCAGTGGGTTCGAGACGTAGTCTCAAGAGGTTACAGGATAGAGCTGACGTCAAAACCAATACCCCGATTCCATCGGTCGGTTCCATCTCCAGAAAAGGCTCAGGCTTTTCACCTGGTGTTGGAGGGACTCCGCAGAGACGGAGTGGTGGTCCCAGTGCCCACGGAAGAGAGGTTCAGGGGTTTTTACTCCAACCTCTTTATTGTCCCAAAGAAGGACGGCTCTTTTCGCCCGGTTTTGGACCTCAAGTTGTTCAACCGTCACGTGTTGGTTCGGAAGTTCCGCATGGAATCCCTGCGCTCCGTGATCGCGGCTGTGTCGCAGGGAGACTTCCTAGCGTCCATCGATATCAGGGACGCTTACCTTCACGTGCCCATTGCACCAGCTCATCAGCGCTGGTTGAGATTCGCAGTGGGGGAAGAGCACTTCCAATTTGTGGCACTGCCATTCGGGCTAGCCTCGGCACCGCGGGTGTTCACAAAGGTGATGGCCTCCATGATGGCTCTCCTGCATGTGCAGGGACACGCCGTCATACCCTATTTGGACGACCTGCTGGTCAGGGCGCCATCGGAAGACCTTTGTCGGGTGAGCCTGGAGGCGACCATGAAGTCTCTGGAACAGTTCGGGTGGCTTCTCAACATTCAAAAGTCGACCCTGGTTCCGACCCAGTCATTGACGTATCTGGGCATGGACTTCCACACGGACTCAGCCCTGGTGTCCCTACCTCAAGCCAAACAGCTAGCGATCCACTCAGGAGTGCAGAATGTCCTCCTGTCACCACAATCATCCCTACGGGTATTGATGAGACTGGTGGGACGCATGGTAGCGGCGATAGAGGCGGTGCCGTTCGCACAGTTTCGCCTCCGTCCTCTCCAGCTGGAGATTCTTCGCAGATGGGACAAGAGGACGATCTCGCTGAATCGGCTGGTGACACTGTCACAACCGACCAGGGACTCCCTGCAGTGGTGGCTCCAGCCACGTCACCTGTCACGAGGCCGGTCCTTCCTAAAACCGTCATGGTTAGTGGTGACCACAGACGCCAGTCTGAAGGGCTGGGGTGCGGTGTTCTTGCACCACAGGGCTCAAGGCCTCTGGACTCAGTCGGAGTCGGCATTGCAAATCAACGTGCTGGAGATCAAGGCGGTCTATCTGGCGCTCCTGGCGTTTCAGAAATTCCTGTCAGGACACCCCATTCGGGTGCAGTCCGACAATGCGACGGCCGTCGCCTACATAAATCATCAGGGAGGGACCAGAAGTGCTCAGGCCCTCGCCGAAGTCCACCGCATTCTAGCCTGGGTGGAGGAAAACGGCTGCCTGATCTCCGCAGTTCACATCCCAGGGGTCGAGAACTGGGAGGCCGACTACCTGAGCCGACAGGGCATGGACGCCGGAGAGTGGTCTCTACATCCAGACGTCTTCCGGGACATCTGCGGCAGATGGGGCACTCCGGACGTGGATCTGATGGCCTCACGGCTGAATCATCAGGTGCCCCAATACATGGCAAGATCGTGGGATCCTCAGTCTCTGGGGGCGGATGCCCTGATCCTGAGTTGGTCCAGCTTCCAGCTGCCATATGTGTTCCCGCCTCTGGCTCTGATTCCCAGGGTCCTGTGGAAAGTCAGGATGGAATGCAGAGTAGCCATTCTAGTGGCTCCAGATTGGCCCAGGAGGTCCTGGTACCCGGACCTGTGGCAACTGTCAGGCGGACACCGGTGGGCTCTTCCAGAACGCGCAGATCTACTCGCGCAAGGCCCATTCTTCCACCTCAATTCCAGGGCCCTCAGATTGACTGCATGGCTCTTGAGGCCTGGCTGCTGACATCCAGAGGATTCTCTCCTACAGTGGTTGCCACTATGAATAGGGCTAGGAAACCTGTTTCCAGGAAGATATACCACAGAACGTGGAAAATCTTTTTCTCCTGGTGTGCCTCTGGTGGACGCTCACCGTGGCCATTGTCCATCCCGACATTGTTGGCGTTCCTACAGTCGGGGTTGGAGTTGGGATTATCCCTTGGCTCTCTAAAAGGTCAAGTATCAGCACTTTCAGTGCTGTTTGACAGGCGCCTGGCGCTCCTCCCGAAGGTCCGTCAATTTCTGCAGGGGGTATCTCGAGTGGTTCCGCCTTATAGGCGACCTCTGGACCCTTGGGACCTCAACATGGTCCTGGCGGCTCTGCAGAAACCGCCGTTTGAGCCACTGAGAGACATCTCTCTCTCTCGTCTGTCCCAGAAAGTGGTCTTTCTGGTGGCAATTACGTCCCTGAGAAGGGTCTCAGAATTGGCTGCACTTTCGTGCAAGTCACCCTTTCTGGTGGTTCACCAGGACAAGGTGGTGTTGCGCCCACGGCCAGAATTCTTGCCGAAGGTGGTTTCAACGTTTCACCTAAACCAGGAGATTGTTCTCCCATCATTTTGCCCCGCTCCCGTTCATCAGGTTGAGCGCGACCTCCATACTCTGGATCTCGTGAGGGCTGTACGCATTTATGTGTCCAGGACCGCCTCCTTTAGGAGTTCGGATTCCTTATTTGTCCTCACGATGGGTCGCTGTAAGGGGTCCGCGGCTTCGAAGTCGACCTTGGCCAGATGGATCAAGGCTCCCATTCAGGAGGCTTACCGGTCTTCTGGTTTGCCTCTCCCGGTGGGTTTGAAGGCACACTCTACTAGAGCTGTAGGTGCCTCCTGGGCCTTGCGACATAGAGCGTCTGCTCTACAGGTGTGTCAGGCGGCCACTTGGTCCAGCCTGCACACTTTCTCTAAGCACTATATGGTGCATGCCCATGCCTCTGCGGATGCGAGTTTGGGCAGGCGGGTTCTCCAGGCGGCGGTTGCCCACCTTTAAAGGGAACCATGTGTTATCCGTCTTGTTGAGGAACTCTTCCCGCCCTGGGGTATTGCTTTAGGACATCCCCATTGTCTGGGTCTCCCATTATGATGACCAGAAAAAAGAGAATTTTGTTTACGTACCGTAAATTCTTTTTTCTTTAATCATCAATGGGAGACCCAGCACCCACCCAGTTGTTCCTTTGCATGTTTTGCATTTGCTCTGTTCTCTGTTGAGACAGCGTTTTTTCCGGGTTGTTACACCGTCTGTGCACGGCATTCTTCCCGATGTTTCGGGTGTGGTTTATTTTCTCCTCGCAGCTTATGGACTAAACTGAGGATGTCTCCTACGGTGGGGGTTTATAAGCGGAGGAGGCGGTGTCTACAAACTTGTAGTACCTAGTGTGACCTCCGGAGGGCAGAGCCCTAAACCCCATTGTCTGGGTCTCCCATTGATGATTAAAGAAAAAAGAATTTACGGTACGTAAACAAAATTCTCTTTATTATGCACAAGTCCACAGTATGCACAAACCTCCGGGTTCTAGGATGCAGCCGGGCACACTTCCTACAAACATACGATTGGCACACAGTCCTTTATCACGGGTTCTCTCCAGTCCAGGTCCCACTAAGATCAAGCCCTCCGGGCTCAGCACACAGCCTCTGCACTCTCCTGTCCTGGCTAGCATCATCAGTCTTCCTTCAGACTGAAGCTCCACTCAGAGAACCCCACCCTGTGTTCCTTCCTAGCTTTTTAACCCCTGTGCTTACCTCCGGGGAGTACACTATGAACCTGGAGTGGAATGCTTCCTATACGTGGAGGGAGCACAACCTGGGAGACACATACCGTCCGTCACAGATCATCCCGGTCACAGTCTTACATACCCTCCCCCTCAGTTCAAGCGTGCGGGTTCGAACTCCAGTCACTAAACACGGGCCACAAGACAAGGCATCAGTGTTGCCCTGCAACCTCCCGGCCCGGTGTTCCACAGTAAACCGAAAGTTCTGCAGGGAAAGGAACCTTCGGGTGACCCGGGCGTTCCGTTCCTTGGCGGACCTCATCCATACAAGCGGGGAGTGGTCTGTCACCAGCCGAAACTGCCGTCCCAACAGGTAATAGCGCAGGAATTCCAAGGCCCACTAGATGGCCAAGCACTCCTTCTCCACAACGCTATAGTTCCACTCGGGAGGGGAGAGCTTCCTACTCAAGTAGGTGACAGGGTGTTCCTCCCCCTGGACAACCTGGGACAGTACCGCCCCCAGCCCGAACTCCGAGGCATCCGTCTGCACAATAAACTCCTTCCGAAAATCGGGGTTGACGAGAACGGGTTGTCCACACAGAACCCCCTTTAGTGCTCGGAAGGAGTCTTCGGCCTGCGGTGTCCAGCGCACCATGACAGACTTCTTACCCTTGAGAAGGTCCATCAAGGGGGCCGACAATCCAGCGAAATTAGGGACAAACCATCTGTAGTATCCCACGATACCTAGGAAAGCCTGGACCTGCTTCGTGGTCAGGGGTCGAGGCCACTTCTGGATTGCCTCAACTTTGTTGATTTGGGGCTTAATCACTCCTTGGCCTATCACATACCCCAAGTATCGGGCCTCCATGAGCCCCAAAGCACACTTCTTGGGATTGGCCGTCAACCCGGCTGTACGAAGCGCATCCACAACGGCCTGTACCTGAACCAGGTGGGTCTGCCACTCAGTGCTATAGATAATGATGTCATCAAGGTACACAGATGCATACGCCTGATGGGGTTCCAGCACCAGGTCCATCAGCCTCTGGAACGTGGCCGGGGCGCCATGTAAACCAAGGCAAGACGACGTAGTGAAGTAGCCCCTCAGGCGTAGCAAAAGCGGTCTTCTCCTTGGCTGACTCAGTCAGTGGCACCTGCCAGTACCCCTTGGTCAGATCGAGCATAGTGAAATACCGTGCCTGTCCCAGCCTGTCGATCAGCTCATCCACCCGGGGCATGGGATAAAGATCAAACTTGGATATCTCATTGAGCTTCCTAAAGTCATTACAGAATCGTAAGGAACCGTCCAGCTTGTGTATCAATACAATGGGACTGTCCCATTCACTCTTAGACTTTTCAATCACCCCTAAGTGAAGCATCTTTTTCACCTCCTCCGAGATGGCTTGTCTCCGAGCCTCCGGCACCCTGTAAGGCTTCAGGCGTACCTTCATGCGAGGCACGGTGACAATATCATGCTGTATAAGGTTTGTCCTACCGGGCAAATCTGAGAAAACCTCTGGGTTCTGCTGAACCAACCGTCTGGCCTCTCGCCTCTGTTGCTTGGTGAGGTCGTCTCCTATCCTTACTTCCGGCTCATTCTCCCCGGGGGTCACCGGACCTGGGGATAAGTGCCCGGAAGAGGAGACAGGCGGAAAAATATCAGCCATCAGGCCTTCCCATTCCTTCCATGGTTTTAACAGGTTGATATGGTATATCTGCTCTGGTTTCCTCCTTCCTGGCTGAAATACTTTATAGTTGACAACCCCGACCTTTTCCTGAATTTCATACAGCCCCTGCCACTTCGCTAGAAACTTGCTTTCTGCTGTGGGGACCAACACCAATACCCGATCCCCTGGGTTAAAGGACCGTACCGTTGCCTCTATTGTACCTGGCACTTTGAGCTGCCTGCGCATCCTGCAAATGCTCTTTCACTATTGGCATGACTGCGGCTATGCGATTCTGCATCCCCAAAATGTGTTCAATCACGCTTTTATGGGGGGGTTGGTTCCTGCTCCCATGTTTCCTTGGCCAGGTCCAACAATCCCCGAGGATGTCGCCCGTAGAACAGTTCGAATGGTGAAAACCCTGTGGATGATTGGGGTACCTCCCGGACTGCAAACATGAGATAAGGGAGCAACATATCCCAGTCCCTCCCATCTTTGGAGACTACCCTTTTTAACATGGATTTTAAGGTTTTATTGAACCATTCCACCAACCCGTCCGTTTGATGGTACACCGACGTACGCAACTGCTTAATCTGGAGCAGTCTGCACAACTCCTTAGTGATTTTGGACATGAATGAGGTCCCTGGTCTGTAAGGATCTCCTTGGGCAACCCCACCCGACAGAACACGGCAAACAACTCCCGCACAATATACTTACCGGTAGGATATCTGAGGGGTATTGCCTCAGGGTAACGGGTGGCGAAATCGACTATCACTAGAATGTGTTGGTGTCCTCGGGCAGATTTTATGAGAGGTCCCACCAAATCTATGGCTATCCGCTCAAAAGGGACTTCTATAATGGGCAAGGAGACCAAAGGACTGCGAAAGTGAGCCAGGGGCGCGGTGAGTTGGCACTCCGGGCAAGTCTCGCAGTACTTTTTTGCCTCCCCGAGGACCCCGGGCCAATAAAACCGTTGCAACAGCCGCTCCTGCGTTTTCTTAGCCCCTAGGTGGCCACTCATGAGATGTTTATGAGCCAAGTCGAGGACCCGCCGGCGATACGGCTGGGGCACCAACGACTGCTCCACAACATCCCCCCATATATTATCCACTTGGTAGAGTAAATCCTGTTTGAGGGCGAAATGGGGGTACCTTACCTGGGCACCTGGCACCTGTGCCACCCCATCAATTTTGATCACCTGACTCCGGGTGTGTACTAACGTAGGATCCTGGAGTTGGGCCGTCCCGAAAGTACCTGGAGACGCCTCCACCTCCGGGATTGGCTCGTCTGTTCCGAGCTCACCTGCCAACACCTCTAAAGACGACCTATCGGGGTCACACTCTGTCCCTTCCGTGGCGACCCTACTGCAGGTGTCCCGGACTTGGGGTCATCATGCTCAGGCCCTGGACCGTCCTTGACCTGAGGGGTCTTGGAGGGTCCTTTGTATAGATCCCAGAAAAAAGGCAGATCCCTCCCCAGTATTACGTTATAGGGAAGGTTAGTCATCAGTCCCACTTCATGCTGTATCTGTCCGCACGGAGCCGTGATGGTGACCACCCCCGTAGGTTAGTCCTGGAGGACCCCATGTATGCACACCACCCCCACGGTACGCCCGGTGTCCTTCACCCCAGTGATCAGGGCTGTCTGCACGAGGGTCACTAAGCTCCCTGAATCCAACAAGCCGGTCACTTGGCATCCGTTAACCTGTACTTGACATAAATGCAGATCAGTCCCTGGAGAAATAAGGCTGGCTGTACACACCGTCTGAGCATACATTGACCCCCGCCGTGGATACCCGCAGTCCATCGGCTCAGTGGTGAGGGGACATTGGGCTCCCAAATGTCCAACCCGCTGGCAGCGCCAACATCTAATAGGCAAAGAAACACCCCTAAAAGGTTGTCTTTTAGGGTACAGGCCTTTTCGGACCCCCGGGAACGTCGGGAGAGGACTCCTGCGGAACAGGGGTGGTCTCCTGCACAGGTTCTGGCGAGGGATCTTTAGCAGGAGGCTTGGAGGAGGCCGGCCGCCGGGTGGCACGCAACGTCCCAGTGTCCCGTATCAAGTCCTGCGTAGCCACATGTCGCTCCACCAGGCACACTAATTGATCCAGGGTACTCGGGTCACCTTGTCCCACCCACCTTTGTATATGGATGTGAAGAGTGCGCACAAAGCAGTCGACGACCATCCTCTCCTCCATTTGCGCAGGACTGAGGGTCTCAGGCTGCAACCATTTTTTTACTAAATGCAATAAATCGTAAGCCTGGGAGTGTACGGGCTTGGCTTCCTCAAAAAAACACTGATTTACCCACTGAGCTCGTACGTATGTGTTCACTCCCAACCGAGCAAGGATTTCACCCTTCAGGGCTCCATAATCCAGGGTGTCCTCGGTACAGAGGTCCAGATACGCTTTTTGGGACTCCCCAATCAGATAGGGCGCCAATACTTCGGCCCACTGGCCGGTCGACAGTCTCTCCCTCTCGGCCACCCGCTCAAACACAGACAGGAAAGCTTCCACATCATCCCCCGGGGTCATGTTTTGCAACTCTCACCTTACCGCTGTCTTGACGCTGTACTCCTCGCCTGGTCCCGGGGATGAAGTCGCTGGCCTGTCCCGGAGTTCCGCGGTCAGGAGGTCCAATTGTCGCATCAGGAGCTGATTGGTGTCCTGTTGGGCCTGATGCTGCTGCTGTTGCTGCTGACAGTCCACTGACTGGAGCAGATGTGCATTGGTCTGCTGTTGCTGGGCATTAGCCAGGGCCAGCTGCTTTAGAATGTCCTCCATGGTTGCAGCAAGGATATACTGGAGTCTAGCTGGTTGGATCACGGACATGTGCCACTGGGTATGCCAGGTTGCTACACCTCACTGGGCTTCTATGCCCGCATTCTCCACCATATGTGAGGTAGCGACATCGGATGGCACAGCAGAAGGCAAAGACCCAGGCACAGAAGTTCACAGCACAAGGTCTATTATGCACAAGTCCACAGGATGTACAAACCTCCGGGTTCTAGGATGCAGCTGGGCACACTTCCTACAACCATACGATTTACACAAAACGTTTGCGCCAAACTGCTTGTAAAGTGTTTAAAATGTTTAATGTTTAAATTATTATTATTATTATATTTTTTTTTATTTTTTTTTTTTTATTTATTTATTTATTTTTTTATATAATGCGTACATTTTATATAATTTATATAATGCGTATATTTTAATGTAATTGTTTTAGCAAATTAATGTTTAAAGTGCTTGTAATCTTCCTTGTGTTTTATTACTATGGGAGTGCTAGTTAATCTCAATCTGGAAGTAATGTGTTTTTATAATGTTTTATTGATATGTATTTTTATTTCATTTCTAATATTTTAAGCATTGTTCACTACTAATCTTTACCTCATAGTATTTTCAGTCACATTTTTATTATGTATATCATTAAAATGAACTTTATATACTTGCTAATCTAAATAATATGGTCACAATGGATCCATTCCGGATTCCATTACTCAGATTAGCATGAACCTAAAAACCCCCTCCCCTCCCCCTTGGGGTGAATTGTATATAAGCAATTGTATGTCAGGGTCCCGGCAATCACTTGAAAAAGGCGCAATTGGCGCTGAAACGCGTTGTGGCTAAAGGGATCCATATGCTGAATCATTAAAGCTGAAAGGTAATACTTATGTGAGCCGTTCCTGTTAATGTACCTTAGCGCTTACAATATCACTCGTTTTATCTGGAGCTACAACCATACGATTGGCACACAGTCCTTTATCATGGGTTCTCTCCAGTCCAGGTCTCACCGAGAAGCCCTCCGGGCTAGGCCGTATTGTATCAGCACACAGCCTCTGCACTCTCCTGTCTTGGCCACTCACTAGCCTCATCAGTCTTCCTTCAGACTGAAGCTCCACTCAGAGAACCCCACCCTGTGTTCCTGCCTAGCTTTTTAACCCTGTGCTTACCTCCGGGGAGTACTCTATGAACCCGGAGTGGAGTGCTTCCTATACGTGGAGGGAGCACAACCTGGGAGACACATACCGGCCGTCACAGATCATCCCGGTCATAGTCTCACAATGGAAAGAGACACAAACAGTGATCTGGCAGTGAGCCTAGTAAAGAGGCTGGTAACCCAACCGGATTCCCAACTTGAAAAGAATGCTCCACCAGAGGTCCAACACCTGTGGAAAGAAAGAAGCAGATGCACGAGCTGCACAAGCTGATGCACAAGCATCTATCAAGATCAATTGTGCAGACGGTATATCAACCCTGAAAACATGAAATGGTATGGCAAATTGTGGATCCAAAGAGAGACGTCCAAATGGTGCTAGAAGCATACCATAATGGAGCAGCACACTTTGGATGGAGAAAACTGGAGATATTGTTACGTGTCAGATTCTATTTGATTGGCATAAGATCTACCATAGAGAAATGGTGGAAAAATTTCTTCATTGAGAAGAAAAGACCGTAACAGCCAGAAAGCACCAATACAGCCTATAATCACTAAACAGCCATTAGAAATAGTAGCCTTAGATCACGTCAAACTCACACCCAGCAGATCAGGCTATACCTATGCTCTTACCATGGTGGACCACTACTCCAGATTCCTAGTGGTAGCTCCTGTGAAAGACTTAACAGCTTAGTGTAATACTATTGTATAGGTTTGAGGAGTCTGATCGCTTAAGGGCAATGAAGAGCAGAGACGGGTTCTTGGGTGCAAAGTATTTATATACACACAGCAAAACAATGTGAACGTAGTACACAGCAAAAGCACACAAACATAACACGACCCCAATATATACTGCAGAGCACAGTCCTTATGGAAACAGTCCGAAAAACAAATAGTCCAACATATATAAATCCGGATGCAAGTAGTCCATAGCACAAGTCCTTGTACTGGAACGACCGGAAGGATATAGTCCGTGGCAAAAGGTCCCCACACCCGGAAGACCGGGTAAAAAGTTCAAACACAGTTCCGAGTAGGTAATGAAACACAAGTTCCAAAAAGCAAACAGTACATAAGGTAATGACCGGAAAGTTGCTTACAAACTTGAGACATCCGAGCCTGAAGATAGAAGCAGCGGAACCAGGAGCACAATGCAGGAAGCCTTAGGAAGAACTGAGATCTCACAGAGCTCCAGGGAAGTAAGTGGACCAAGGAGAACAGCTGAGCAGGAGCAGACCAAGAACCAGTATACTCAAGCAATTAAAGGGATCCTGTCACCCCCAAAACACCTCAAAACCTATTAAAAGCTGTCCCTACAGCATAGTAACACTTACCCTACACTCCTTTTACCTCCTAAAAGCACCAAGTGAAATAGGAGAAAAATGTTATTCTAGTACCTCATTATGGATGATAATGAGTGACTATGCTATTCATAGTCACTCATCCAGGCTCTCCCACTGCATGATATCACGCCTCCATAGGCGTGATCTTGGAATCTGATTAAAATGCGCGCCTCCCCGCCGCTCTCCTGTGTCTCGGCCGGCCTGTAGTGGGGCTTGGTGACGCGATACGCGTCATTTCCGGCGCCGGGTGACGTATACACCCGCGCCGCTCTGTTAGCTTCAAAACGCGCACTGCGCAGTGCGCGTTTTGAAGCTAACAGAGCGGCGGCGGGTGTATACGTCACCCGGCGCCGGAAATGACGCGTATCGCGTCACCAAGCCCCACTACAGGCCGGCCGAGACACAGGAGAGCGGCGGGGAGGCGCGCATTTTAATCAGATTCCAAGATCACGCCTATGGAGGCGTGATATCATGCAGTGGGAGAGCCTGGATGAGTGACTATGAATAGCATAGTCACTCATTATCATCCATAATGAGGTACTAGAATAACATTTTTCTCCTATTTCACTTGGTGCTTTTAGGAGGTAAAAGGAGTGTAGGGTAAGTGTTACTATGCTGTAGGGACAGCTTTTAATAGGTTTTGAGGTGTTTTGGGGGTGACAGGATCCCTTTAATGATCACCTGAGCCAGGTCTTTATGCAAACGAGACAGGAAGAAGGGCAAACAAAACAATGATCTCCATGTTGACTGAGGGCAATATGGTCAAACGGCAGGCTGGAAAACCTGGAATACTGACACTTAGACAGCAGCAAGAAACTTTCAAGCTGATTTCTGCAGACCACACGGGTATCCAGAACAGGTATTGACAGATCAAGGTCCTGCCTTTGAAGCTGAAGTGTTTCAAGAGTTCTGTAACTTGTACGGATGCAAGAAAATTCATACCACACCTTACCATCCCCAAACCAACGAAATGTGCAAGAAAATGAATCACGTAGTGATAGAATTGCTAAAAACTCTGCCACTAGAAGAACAAAACAGATGGCCAGAGAAGTTACCAGACCTTGTTGACATCTACAACAACATCCTAGTATGCTCAACAAATTGCACCCCTGCATACCTCATGAGAGCAAGACCAGGAAAATTGCCAGTAGCCTTTGAAATGGCCATTGTAGTTCCTGAATAAAACACCTCAGATGCAGATTGGGATACCAGAAGAAAAGAACAGTACAAGAAAATACAGGAATGTGTTGAGAAAAGTCTGGCAAAATCAAGAGAAAAGCAAGAAGCAGACTTTAACAAAAGCGCACAAGGAACTCCCTCAACACCAGATGAATTGGTTTTGAAAAGGAGACTCCACAAGTTAGATGATCAATGGGAAGCAGAACCATACCCTGTATTACAAGACAATGGAGAAACAAAGCAACAGTGTCCAGAGATCAGAAGTACCTTGAACCACCACAACCCAAGGAAGTTGTCCAGTACTAGAAGAAAAAGAACTAAAGACAGTCAAGACAATCTTAGGACATCTACCTGCAGATTGGCTCCAAATAGAAGGTGCATACCTAATACCAATGTTGACCTTCCCACAACCAGTTGAAGAACCAACAGCAGAAGAATCGCCCGTTGTAGCAGAGCCAGAGAATCTACATCTGCCATTCCCACTGTGAGAATGAGAAAACACTCAGGCATACCTATGTTACGCAGATCAACACATGGGTCAGTAAAGAATGTTCGCTCTACACCAGTTTTACATAGATCAACACGTAGTAACTTGGGTCAAACACCACTAAGGTACAGACAATAAAGTACAAAACTTAGAAAATATAAATATTATTATTATTATTAGGATTATTTATTTATAGAGCACCATTCATTTCATGGTGCTGTACATGAGAAAGGGTTACATACAGACCAAAAAAAAACAACGAACAAACTAACAGTGACAGACTGATACAGAAGGGAGAGAGGACCCTGCCCTTGCGAACTTACATTCTACAGGGCAATGGGGAGGGAGACAGTAGGTTGGGTCTGCTCTGGTGGTGGTGGAGCACCGGGTCTAGTGGTGCTGGAGTGCCAGGTCTGATGGTGGTGGAGCACCGGGTCCAGTAGTGGTGAGGTGGCACTGTGGTCATTGCAGGTTGTAGGCAGTTCGGAAGAGATGGGTATTCAGGTTCTGCTTGAAGGTTCCGAGTGTAGGGGACAGTCGGACATGATGGGGTGCAGAGTTCCAGAGAATGGGGGATGCTCGAGCGAAGTCTTGCAGGCAGTTAGATGAGAAACCTACAAGTGTGGAGGAAAGAAGGAAGTCTTGGGAGGACCGAAGATTACGAGTTGGGATAATATCGGGAGATTAGTTCAGAGATATATGGGGGGGACAGATTGTGGACGGCTTTGTAAGTCAATGTTAGTAATTTGAATTGGATACACTGGTGAATTGGGAGCCAGTGGAGGGATTTGCAGAGGGGAGAAGTGGAGGAATAGCGAGGAGAGAGGTGGATTAGTCAGGCAGCAGAGTTAAGGACAGATTGAAGTGCTGCAAGAGTGTTAGCAGGAAGGCCACAGAGAAGTAGATTGCAGTAATCGAGGCGGCAGATGAGGGCATGCATTAGTAGTTTAGAAGATTGGGGGTTGAGGAAGGGACGGATTCTGGAAATATTTTTGAGTTGGAGGCGGCAGGTGGTGGCAAGGATTTGGATGTGCAGTTTGAAGGACAAGGGTTACTCGGAGGCAGCAGACTTCAGGTACAGGGCAAAGTGTGATGTAATTTATTGTGATAGGTCTGGTAAGGAAGGAGTGTGAGATGGAGGAAAGATGATGAGTTCGGTTTTGTCTACATTGAGTTTTAGGAAGCGGGAGGAGAAGAAGGAGGATATGGCTGATAGATACTCCGGGATTCTGGACAGCAGAGAGGTGACGTCTGAGCCAGAGACGTAGATCTGGGTGTCATCAGCGTACAGGTGTAAAACATAAAGGAGACAACGAGGCGCAGAATAGTGCACTATCAATGGTGACACTGTTAGATGCGGTGATGTGTAGTGTCCACTCACCTTGCTTGGTTGTGTATACCCACAACTGGCTTGAGCGCCTTATACAGCTGCCGCTGGACCTCCACCGCTACTGCACATGGAAAAACTGAAAACTGTTGTTGGGAAAAGGTGTACCACGGTCCGCGCTGCTGTGAAACGAAGGATCACAAGGAAGACAATGCTTCAAATGAAAACTTCCTTTATTCTTCCTATCCTACGCGTTTCGGAGCCACCTCCGAGCTCCTTCCTCAGGAATGTTGATATTTTTCATTTGAAGCATTGTCTTCCTTGTGATCCTTCGTGTTACAGCAGTGCGGACCGTGGTACACCTTTTCCCAACGACAGTTATCAGCGTACAGGTGATACTGGAAGCCATGGGACTTTATGAGTTGTCCCAGACCAAGAGTATAGATTGAAAAAAGGAGGGGCCTGAGGACAGAGCCTTGAGGGACCCCAACAGAGAGGTGATGGGACGAGGAGGTCATGTGGGAGTGGGAGACAGTAAATGTGCGGTTGGAAAGGTAGGAAGGAGATCCAGGAGAGGGGAAGGTCAATGATACCAATTGAAGAAAGGATCTGTAATAAGAGGCAGTGGTCGACTGTGTCGAATGCAGAGGACAGGTCTAAAAGGAGGAGGACGGAGAATTGTCTGTTAGCTTTGGCCATGAGTAAGTCGTTAGTAATTTTGGTCAGGGCAGTTTCAGTGGAGTGGTGAGGGCAGAAGCCGGATTGAAGGTTGTCAAAGAGAGAGTTGGATGAGAGGTGGGATGAGAGTACAGTGTGGACATGCTTTTCGAGAAGTTTGGAAGCAAACGGGAGCAGAGATATGGGCCAGTAGCTGGATGTAGAAGTGGGGCCAAGGGATGGCTTCTTTAAGATAGGTGTAATTGTTGCATGTCTGAAAGCAGAAGGAAAGGTGCCAGAAGTTAGTGATTGGTTGAAGAGGTGGGTTAGGGCTTGGATAAGAGTTGTGGTGTGGTTGGGGAGGAGGTGGGATGGGATAGGGTCCAGTGCACAAGTGGTGAGGTGCGATCTGGAGAGGAGGTGTGCAAATTCTCCTTCAGTGATGGATGGGAGAAGGGTTAGTAAGGGAGAGGAGTGATCTGGTATACATGGGGGTTGTGGTGGTTGGGTAGCGAAGACTTGTCTGATCTGGTCGATCTTGTTGGTGAAGTATGTTATAAAGTCTTCTGCAGAGATACAGGAAGTAGGAGGGGGCTGTGGGGGGCGGAGGAGGGAGTTAAATGTGTTGAATAACTGCCTGGGGTTGTGGGACAAAGAGGATATGAGGGTAATTAAGTACTTCTGTTTAGTGGTGGTGAGTTCTGACTTGAATTTGAGAAGTGCTTGTTTGAATGCTGTGTTGTCTTCTTGTGAGTGTGTTTTCTTCCAGCGCCGCTCTGCAACCCTAGCTGCTCGCCGCAGATTTTTAATGGTGCCTGTGTGCCAAGGTTGTCTGTTGATTCGTCGTGTTATGCCATTAATGAGAGGGGCAACTGCATCAATAGCTGATGTGAGTGTAGAGTTGTAGTAAGCTGTGGCATTATCTGTGTCGTAGAGTGAGGATATGGATGATAGCGGTAAAATGGTGTTGGAGAGTGTGTGAATGTCACGATGTGTGAGGTTTCTGCGAGGGTGTGTCAGTTGGTGGACATGGGTGGCAGATGAGGAGGACAAGGATGAGAAGATAAGTAGATGGTGGTCAGAGAGGAGGAGAGGGGAGGTTGTGAGTTTAGTTAGGGAGCAGAGGCGGGTAAAGATGAGGTCTAGTGTATTTTCGTCTGTGTGGGTGGCTATGGAGGACCATTGAGAGAGGCCGAAGAATGAGGCAAGTGACAGGAGTTTGGAGGCTGTTGACTGGTGGGTGTCAATTAATGTTAGTGTAAATAAGGGTGAAGAGTAGGCTAAAACAGGTCACACCAGGTACACAACCTCAGAAAAAGGGGTGAGTGGAGATGGCGTAAGGAGCTGTCTAGGGAGAGCAAAATCTTGGCCAATAGGTGACCCCAGGGCCAGGAGGCCTACAGCGCTTATGACCGGTAGAGGCCCCTGCAGTACCTAGGACTCTTACGCTGAGGCACCCGTAGTAAGTGTTGTTGTATATTTTGAACTTTTAATCCTACAGAGACTTTACCTGTTTGGACTTTTTGAACTTTTTATAATGGACCATAGCCACAGGACTGGTGGTGGCAAAAATACCTTAAGCAGCCTGCAGCAGATGGACTAGCGCTGTATAGACTGGTTACCTGTTTTTCCCATTTTTCCTTGGTTTTTGTACATTTTTATTTTAAGACTGTGTTCTAATTAATGTAAATATTAATGTCACGTTATGTTTGTTATGTATGTACGGAGGACTGAAGTTAACTAGGGGGGAATGTGGCACCCCTGCGGGGATTGCCACAGGACCTACAGCTGCAGGGAGGGATGTACACCATGGCATACACACAGCACCCAACACTTCCCACCCCAGGCCTGGAGGGGGATCCCCCACTAGCTGCCCTTAAGCCAGATTCCCTATAAAGGTCCACGTCTGAGGGAGGAGTTAGTTCAGTCAGGGAAGGCATTCAGTCAGTAAATTGAGTCAGGGAGCTAGGACTGAAGAACCTAAAGGAGCTGGTTGCTGGGACCAAGCCAGGCCCAGAACCAGGAAAGACTGACCAGAGCTGTGCAGCACCCTAGGGAAAGGGACGGAGGCCAGTGGAAGAGTTAAGAAGAACAGAAGAAGGGAACATAGCTAGTTACTCTTAAAGTCAACCCGGACACCGGAGTCCTTACTTGCTATATTTCCATTTGTAGCAGAGAAATCCCGGACAGATCAGGAGGATTTAGTCTCCCTGAGCTCAGGAAAAAGTAAAGGCTCGAGCTAGACCGGTTGAAGGATCAGGGCCCTAGAGAAGACAGGAATCCCAAGAAAAAGTCCTTAATTTCAGCTTTTGGAGCAGACTCCTGAGGAGAGAGAGCAGTAGATCAAACTTCAGGCAGATCTCACCCCAACCATCGCACACACTAGCAGAGGAGGCCTCACAACTCTCTAAGGTGGAAGTCCCAAACTGCACCGGCCTCCTGGTTACTCTCCTGGACCATACCTGCTACCCGACATCATTAAAAAGGTACAGAAACAGAGACTATTGTGTGGGTGTACCTGATTCACCTCGGCCGTCTGCAGCACCTACACAGAACTGAAAACTACTACTCCTCTTATCTACCCCGCTGCCCTGAGATAAAGCTCCGCCTGTGGGGAGCTGTACTACCACTGCTGCGTCACCATCACCTCAGGTTGCAGCGCTGGTAACCACATTACCAGGTACCACAGGTGGCGTCACTTTTAAGCCCTACCCTTATACCCCTTTCTCCGCAATCCCCAGCCATTGAGTGCCCAGGGCACGGAAACGGGAACTGACCAGCCATGATTCCCTCCCCGCCAGCAGCCGCCATCCCAGTTCCAAGTAACCCCTTCCCTGCCGGCCTGACTCATATACAGCCCAGCACAACCTCCAGTTAATATATATAATCCACCACAGCCTCCAGGTAATATATACAGTTCAGCACAGCCACCAGGTAATATATACAGCCCAGCACAGCCTCCAGGTAATATATCCAGTCCACCACAGCCTCCAGGTAAAATATGCAGTCCACCACAGCCTCCAGTTAATATATACAGTCCACCACAGCCTCCAGGTAATATATACAGTCCAGCACAGCCTCCAGGTAATGTATACTGACCAGCACAGCCTCCAAATAACATATATAGCCCAAGACAGCCTCCAGGTAATTGTCACGCCCCAGGGGCGGACGAGACGTGAACCCGCTGGACCGCTGCCGGAGCGGATGCTGATACCAGGTTAGAGAGAGAGAACCGGACTAGAATCTGTATTGCATAAAGGGTTTTATTAATACAAGGAGTCTACCCCTAGGGAAGGCCACAGGGCCCCCTCACAGTTCCTTCCTCCGGAGATGCCCGGGAAGGCCTTGACCCCTGTACAGGGATTTGCTCCCAGCACGGAGCTCCGGAAGGTCTGTGAGCAGAATAACCTGTGTTAAACCGACCCCAGGCGGTAAGCGAAAACAGAGGAACAACACAGAATGCACAAAACCCAAAAACTACGAAAGCAGAAAACTGGAGAACACTATGGAAGCCGGCCTGGAGGAAGGCTAGAGAACCAACACCAGGACGGTCCGGATAAGCGGCGGAGGAACTGCACGGAAACAGCACGGAGACTTGCGATCACCACGGAGTCCGGTCGGGGAGAGACCAGAGATACCTCACAAGGACGGTCCAAAGGAATGGTAGAAGCGCAGCACGGAGTAGCACAGAGCAGCACGGAGCAGCACGGAGCAGCACGGAGGCAGAACAGCGACACTGCAACAAGAACAAACAGATGAATGTTAAACACTGCAGAATAACAGCATATAACAGGACCAGGACCGGCAACCTCGGGATGAATGAAGCTGAACCGGCCAGGTCTAAGAGTAAATGCACACCTGCAACAAGAACAAACAGATGAATGTTAAACACTGCAGAATAACAGCATATAACAGGACCAGGACCGGCAACTTCGGGATGAATGAAGTTGCCCCGGCAAGGTCCAGAAGCAAGTGCACACTTTATATATCTGCTGCCCTACAGGGATTGGGCGGAAGGCGGGGCAGACTAATTGGCCAGCTGGCCCTATAAAGGTAACAGAGAGAGCGGCCCCGCCCCCTAGTGAACACACAGAGAGGAAGCAGAACTGGGCAGCAGTCAGGGAGCGACGGTCTGAGCAGCAGGTGCGCGATGAAGCACCCTGGAGCCCCGGGATCGCCTGCGGACGGCCTGTAACCTGGGACCCCGACCCCGGAACCGAGAAGGAAGGGTAACTGCACGAGAAGAGGGAAGGACAGGGTTCCGGGCGGAGGCGCTGGACCGCGGAGCGGTTACAGTACTCCCCCCTCCACGCCCCCCCGGAACCAGACTGGCATGAAACCTGCGCAGGAGGCGAGGAGCATTGATGTTCTCCTCCGGCTCCCAGGACCGTTCTTCAGGGCCGAACCCCTTCCAGTCAACCAGGTACCAAGTGGAACGTCCACGCTTCTTCATGTCCAGGATGGCACTAACCTCGAAGACGTCCGAGACCGAGACCGGCGGAGGCTGTGCTCCAGAATCCTGAGAGTACCGGTTGAGGACTAGAGGTTTGAGGAGAGACCGGTGGAAAGAATTATGGATACGCAGAGTAGGCGGCAACTTCAGCTGGTAGCATACCTCGTTTATCCTCCGGATGATTTCAAAGGGACCAATGTAGCGAGGCCCCAGCTTGTAGGACGGCACCTTGAGACGGACGTACTTGGAAGAAAGCCATACCTTATCCCCTGGGCGGAACAGGGGAGAGTCCAGATGTCGTTTGTCGGCATGGTCTTTCATCCGCCTAGATGCCTTTTCCAGGGCAGACCGCGTGTCGGTCCAGATCCGGGGGAAGTCTCGAGCCACCTGTTCTGCTGCCGGATTTGGGGTTGAGATGGCCACAGGCGTCGGTATCCTCGGATGGTGTCCGTAGACTACGAAGAAAGGAGAGTTATGTGAAGACTCACCGACATGGTTGTTATAGGCGAACTCTGCCCAGGGAAGCAGGGAGGACCAGTCGTCATGATGGGCGTTGATGTAGTGCCGTAAGTAGCCAGACAGCACCTGATTCACTCGTTCCACCTGCCCATTGGATTGCGGATGATAAGCAGACGAGAAATCCAATGTGACATCGAGTTTCTTGCAGAGCGACCGCCAGAACTGGGATACGAACTGCACGCCTCTATCGGACACGATATGGGATGGCAAGCCATGTAAGCGGAGGATATGAAGGAAGAACAGCTCCGCTAACCGGGGTGCAGAGGGAAGACCAGGCAATGGTATGAAGTGAGCCATTTTGGAGAACCTGTCCACAACTACCCATACTACCGTGTTACCGGAGGAGACCGGGAGGTCGGTGACGAAGTCCATGGCGATGTGTGTCCAGGGCTCAGAGGGTACCGGTAGAGGTAGAAGAGGCCCGACGGGCAGTCGCTTGGGCGTCTTGTTGCGTGCACAGGAGGAACAGGCGGAAACGAAGTCCGTGACATCCTGTCGCATCCGAGGCCACCAGTAGTGTCGTCCTATCAACTGAAGGGTCTTCGTTATACCCACATGCCCTGCGACTCTAGAGGAATGACCCCAGGCCAGGACGTGTCCTCGATCCACCTCGGCTACCAGTGTTCTACCTGGCGGGGAAGAGACAGTTGGAGAGGAGCTACTATACCGAGATTGGAAGGACTGATGATGGGGCGTGGCTCCTCCTCCTGGTCCTCGATGTGAAAGGACCGAGACAAGGCGTCAGCCTTGATATTCTTGTCTGCCGGGCGGAAATGAAGACGAAAGTCAAAATGAGCAAAGAACAGCGACCATCGTGCCTGCCGGGGGTTGAGTCTCTGAGCAGACTGCAGATATGCCACGGTTCTTGTGGTCGGTGTAGATCACTACTGGGTGATATTGCGCCTTCAAGGAGGTAGCGCCATTCCTCCAGAGCCATCTTGATGGCAAGCAGCTCCCGGTCCCCGATGGAGTAATTCTGTTCACAGGAGGTAAAGGCTTTGGAGAAAAAGCCGCACGTCACCATGCGTCCTGTGGAGGTCTTCTGGGTGAGAACGGCTCCTGCTCCCGAGGAGGATGCGTCCACCTCCAGGAAGAATTGCTTATCTGCCATGGGCCTGTGGAGAGCCGGAGCAGAAGAAAACGCATTCTTGAGAGTTAGGAAGGCGGCCTCGGCCTCAGGGGTCCATGCCTTGGCGGGCGTCCCCTTCCGGGTTAATGCGGAGAGTGGTTTAACTACATCCGAGAACCGAGGGATAAACTGCCGATAGTAATTGGCGAAGCCCAGGAATCTTTGAATCGCCTTGAGTCCCACCGGTCTGGGCCACTTCAGGACGACGGACAGCTTCTCTGGATCCATCTCGAGGCCGGTATCGGAGACTATGTAACCTAAAAAGGGCAAGGAAGTTTGTTCGAACAAACACTTCTCATATTTGGCATACAGTCGGTTCGTAGGACCCGCCGGACATCTCGCCTGTGAGTGGGTAGATCGGGAGAAAAGACCAGGATATCGTCCAGGTAGACCACGACACATACATAGAGAAGATCCCGGAAGACATCATTTACGAATTCTTGGAACACAGCAGGGGCATTGCTCAAGCCGAATGGCATTACCTTATACTCGTAGTGGCCATCACGCGTGTTGAAGGCTGTTTTCCATTCGTCACCTGCTCGAATCCGGACGAGATTGTATGCACCCCGCAGATCCAGCTTGGTGAAGATCCGAGATCCTCGCAGCGGTCGAAAAGCTCAGGAATCAGAGGCAGCGGGTACCTGTTCTTCACCGTAATGGCGTTGAGTCCCCGGTAATCGATACACGGTCGGAGGGACCCGTCCCTCTTCTTTACGAAGAAGAAACCCGCTCCGGCGGGTGATGATGATTTCTGAATAAATCCTCGTGCTAGGCTATCCTTAATATATTCTGCCATGGCCTGGGTCTCAGGCGGGTTCAACGGGTAGATACGCCCTTTGGGGAGCGAGGCCCCGGGGACCAGATCGATGGGACAGTCGTACGGTCTATGTGGAGGTAACGTCTCGGCCTCTTTCTTGTCGAAGACATCCGCATAGGACCAATAGGCTGACGGTAGACCGGGCAAGGCTGCCGGAGAGGGAGGCATCCAAGCGGGGCTTACGGGACGAAGACATCGACTGTGGCAAGTCGGGCCCCACCGCAAGACTTCGCCGGTTCGCCAATCCAGGACGGGTTCATGTATGCGAAGCCACGGCAAGCCCAACATGAAGGGAGGAGAAAGGGACGGCAGAACGTAGAAGGTGAGACGCTCCGTGTGAAGAGCTCCCACTTGTATCTCCACCTCACCTGTGATGCTTGTTACTGACTCCCGTAGGGGTCTTCCATCAACGGAAGTGATGGTGCGTGGATGCTGTAGAGGATGGATGGGTATACCAAAGCGCTGGGCCGTCTCCTGCTGCACGAAGTTGCCAGCCGACCCGGAATCCAGATATGCCATCTCCGAATGGCGTTGACTGCCGACCTTCACCTGGATAGAAATTGTAAGAGGTTGAGAGGAATCGCCCTCGCCTAGGTTGGCCTCTCTTACCTGACCTAGACGGAGAAGTTTTCCGGCCGCTTGGGGCACTGCCGACGGAAGTGACCGGATCCTCCGCAGTAAAGGCACAGACCCCGGGTAATCCTCTCCTCTCTCGTCTGGGCACTCAAGCGGGTGCGATCAACCTCCATGGACTCGTGACCCGATTGGGATGCTGAGGGTGCAGGAAGAAGGGGTCGCTGGAATGTGGGAGCCAGGCGGGGAGTTCGCCTCTCCTGAGACCTCTCCAGTGTCCTCTCTTTGGACCGCTCTTGAAGGCGGCGATCGATCCGGACAGCCAGGGTGATGAGCTCCTCCAGGGAGTTGGGTAAGTCCCGAACAGCCAGTTCGTCCTTGATGCGACTGGATAATCCCCGGCGGAAGACTCCGATCAGAGGCTCATCCGTCCAACGGAGCTCGGAAGCTAGGGTGCGAAACCGGATAGCGTACTGGCCAACAGACAGGTTACCTTGCTGTAGGGTGAAGAGGGCCTCTGTGGCGGAGGCCACCCGTCCGGGCTCGTCAAAGGTCCTCCGGAACGTATCCAGGAAGGCTTGTAGGTTCGACACAATGGGGTCCTCTCTCTCCAGCAAGGGGTTGAACCATGCCAATGCCTCTCCTTCGAGGTGAGAAGCCAGAAACGCCACCCTTGCCTCATCCGTCAGGAATTGGTGGGGTAACAAGCGGAAATGGAGTTGGCACTGGTTAATAAACCCCCGACATGCCTTGGGGTCCCCGGAGTACCTGGTAGGCTGGCACAGCCGAGGATAGGATACAGCACCAGCTGGGACTCCGGAAGATGTGACGGAGACGGAACCCGAGGTCTCTGTCGTTCTCTGTAAGCTGATGAGTCGATCGTCTACGGAGGACATGAAGGACAGCAACCGGGTCTGCATCTCCCTCTGGTGGTCCAATTCCTGGTGGAGACGAAACACCTGGGAGGAGAGAGAGGGGTCAGAGGCAGGGAGAGACCCTAAACGGGCCTCCAAGGACTGGATAAACGACACTACTTGGTCATGACTCTGGCGGAGTCCGGCAAGCTCTCTCTGGGCATCAAACCTAGCGTCAGCGGGGTCCATGGCCGGGGCAAAATCTGTCACGCCCCAGGGGCGGACGAGACGTGAACCCGCTGGACTGCTGCCGGAGCGGATGCTGATACCAGGTTAGAGAGAGAGAACCGGACTAGAATCTGTATTGCATAAAGGGTTTTATTAATACAAGGAGTCTACCCCTAGGGAAGGCCACAGGGCCCCCTCACAGTTCCTTCCTCCGGAGACGCCCGGGAAGGCCTTGACCCCTGTACAGGGATTTGCTCCCAGCACAGAGCTCCGGAAGGTCTGTGAGCAGAATAACCTGTGTTAAACCGACCCCAGGCGGTAAGCGAAAACAGAGGAACAACACAGAATGCACAAAACCCAAAAACTACGAAAGCAGAAAACTGGAGAACACTATGGAAGCCGGCCTGGAGGAAGGCTAGAGAACCAACACCAGGACAGTCCGGATAAGCGGCGGAGGAACTGCACGGAAACAGCACGGAGACTTGCGATCACCACGGAGTCCGGTCCGGGGAGAGACCAGAGATACCTCACAAGGACGGTCCAAAGGAATGGTAGAAGCGCAGCACGGAGTAGCACAGAGCAGCACGGAGCAGCACGGAGCAGCACGGAGGCAGAACAGCGACACTGCAACAAGAACAAACAGATGAATGTTAAACACTGCAGAATAACAGCATATAACAGGACCAGGACCGGCAACCTCGGGATGAATGAAGCTGAACCGGCCAGGTCTAAGAGTAAATGCACACCTGCAACAAGAACAAACAGATGAATGTTAAACACTGCAGAATAACAGCATATAACAGGACCAGGACCGGCAACCTCGGGATGAATGAAGTTGCCCCGGCAAGGTCCAGAAGCAAGTGCACACTTTATATATCTGCTGCCCTACAGGGATTGGGCGGAAGGCGGGGCAGACTAATTGGCCAGCTGGCCCTATAAAGGTAACAGAGAGAGCGGCCCCGCCCCCTAGTGAACACACAGAGAGGAAGCAGAACTGGGCAGCAGTCAGGGAGCGACGGTCTGAGCAGCAGGTGCGCGATGACGCACCCTGGAGCCCCGGGATCGCCTGCGGACGGCCTGTAACCTGGGACCCCGACCCCGGAACCGAGAAGGAAGGGTAACTGCTCGAGAAGAGGGAAGGACAGGGTGCAGGGCGGAGGCGCTGGACCGCGGAGCGGTTACAGTAATATATGCAGTCCAGCATAGTCTCCAAGTAATATATACAGCCCAAAACAGCCTCCAGTTAATATATACAGCCCTGCATAGCCTCCGTATAACATATATAGCCCAAGACAACCTCAAGGTGATATATATAGCCACCTCCCTGTTCCCCTTTCATAATGCTCTCCCCCATATGCGGCTCACTTTCTTCATAGTGCTTCTCGCCCTATATGCCTGGGGGTGAAGCTCGGCTACATCATGGAAGGGGGGTCCTGGGGACCCCAGGACCACCCCTTTCTTAATGCAGCTGAGCTTCTCTCCCAGGACCCCCCCTTCCTTGATGCAGCCGATCTTCTCCCCCAGCTTGGGGGATAAGCTCGGCTGCATCAAGGAAGGAGGGGGCCCCTAGGGGGGGTACTGGGGGAGAACCTCGTCTGTATCAAGGAAGGGGGGGCCCTTAGGAGTCCTAGGGGCCCCCTCCTTCCTTGATGCAGCCAATCTTGGCCCCCAGCTTGGGGGATAAGCTTGGATGCATCAAGGAAGGGTGGGGCCTGGGGCCCCCAGGACCCCTCTTCCAAAGGGGGGTTCTGGGGGAGAAGCTCAGCTGCATCAAGGAAGGGGGGGACCCCTAGGACCCCCCTTCCTTGATATAGCTGACTCAGCTGAGCTTTTCCCCATCTGATTTTTCCCCCCCAAAAATCATGTTGGTGGTCACTGTTTCTGTGTGTATCCTTTCTCCAAAGCTCTGATCCGGGCTCTTACCTGGAGTAGGCCAGGAGGAGGATCAGGATCCCTCAGGACAGGTCAGGTCAGGAGATCATGGATGGCTCAGCCCGCCGGTATCACAGCGCTGCAGTGTCACTTCCGAGTGAGGGAAAGCTTCTCCAGCCTTCACAGAAAAACCCGGAAGTGACAGTTGTCTCGCGCCAAGAGCTTGGGGTACTCAGATCTCGGGCGTACTGGTAAAGGGATGTCACAGGTGGTCGGTGCCCGAATCCATACCCTTAGGTAGACAATAAAAAGGGAAAAATTATAAAATAAAGGTCAATTGTGACGCCACCTGTAGGTCCGGTGATGGCACCGGCGCTGCTGGGATCTCCAGGGTGATGGGCAGCAGCAAGGTGTTGTAGCTCTCTACAGGAAGAGTGGGTTCCCCGGGCTGTAGGTTGATAATGGTGGAATAGGGCAGTACTGTTGGAATGGGGCTGCACAGCTTCTGTGGTGTGGTTTGGTGCAAGGCAGGTAAATCACAGTTCATCCGTAAGGAACACAGACACGTTGCTCACTCTGAACGGGTACTTTACTCCAGTAATCTGCAGGCTTACAGGGTAAACAGTTCTTTCAGTCAGGGTAGTGGACCGGGTGGTCCTGGCAGTGAGTAATGTTCCTCTGAAGCTCCAGTGATGTTCCTTCTCTATCACTTTCTCTGTCCTACATCTGCGCGCTCCTGCTTCCTTGCGCTGCCCTGCATGAATCCCGCTTGTTCAACCAGGCACCTTCTGGTGGGGACCGTGCGTAGCGCTGGATCATGCTCCTATGAAGCTTTCAACCACGCCGATATTTGTGGCTCAGGGATTGTCCTCTGCACCACTTCGGAGCCGGTACCCTGCTTCGGACTGGGCCAAGGCATTCAGTTACCCTCTATCTGCCCCTTTCTCTTCTGGGTCACCAGGTTGAGGTGCCCTCCCTGTTCCTTCTCCTTCTTTACACTCTTCTCAACTCCTCCTCTGCTCTGTTCTGTTCACTGTGCTGTTCTCTCTCCAACCACTGTTCTGTACTTCTGCGCTCTACTTCTTCAACTACTGTTCCTACTTTTCCCACTCACTATATAACCTAGCTCACCTCCCACCAGGACCGGTTACCCTAGTAATGGGTGTCTGATTGGTCCCCTATCACTAGTTGTGTGTGTGTCACACGCTGACATTGCTGGATGCTGCCATGTATGTGTTTGTCTTTAAGAGCTGCATCGTTGATAGTTGTGAAGGGGAAGTGGTCTTGATCGAGTATCTCCAGGCGACGTGTCGTTCAGTGATTGGTCAGTCCTTCTATGGAATTCAGCTTCCTCCTGGAACTTCCTCGTCGAACAGGATGTAGTCATAGATCCAGTCACCATTTTGCATACTATGGCATGGTGTGATGAAATAGGAAATGGCAGCCATGTTTAGATCTAAAACAAGCTTATGCAATGTAAACATATACACTCTACACTCCCTGACAGACGTTATGTCGCTTGTCCATGTTATGTAATTAAAAGCTTATAACCTGACGTTAAATTCATCCATTGGCTGTATAAATTTCTCTTTTGAAAGCTGAAACCCTCCGAAATGTGGTTTAGGGTAAGAAAATAAATTGGCATCAATGCTGAAATATTGATTAATAATTAATTGATTGATATTGAACACAGAATGGTCAGATTTTGGCAAGACAAAAGTTTTGTTGCCCACAGGAAGTACCGTAATGTGATTTTCAAACAAATAATTAACTTAAAATACAAATATATCTTGCATAACATTGGTGAATGAAGTTGTGGTGCTATTAGAGTCATATTTAATATTTTGTGTGACTTTCATGAGCTTGAAGGACTGCATCCATGCGGTTCAACAATGATTCATACAATTTATTAATGAAGTCATCAGGAATAGCAAAGAATGCAGTCTTACATGCCTCCCAGAGTTCATCTAGATCCTTTGATTTTGTCTTCCAAGCTTCCTCTTTCATCCTACCCCAAACATGCTCAATGATGTTCATGTCTGGTGACTGGGCTGGCCAGTCCTTGAGCACCTTGATCTTTTTTGCCTGGAGGAACTTTGTTGTTGAGATGGATGTATGAGATGGAGCACCATCCTGCTGCAGAGTTGAACCCCTTTTATGATTTGGAATATAAGAGGTAGCTAATACTTCTTGATATTTTAGGTTATTGATATTGCCTTCCACCTTGCAAATGTTTTGCACACCCCCATACTGAATGTAACCCCAGACCATGATCTTTTCACCACCAAATTTAACTGTTTTCTGGGTGTATTTTGGATCCATACGGGCTCCAGTAGGTCTCCTGCAGTATTTGTGGCGGCTACTGAAGATTCATCAGAGAAATCCACCTTCTGCAACTTTTCTAGCGTCCATCTCCATAGCAGGCTGTGGGACTTGCAAATGCCACACAGTTTTTTATTTGCCTTTTGTTTAATGCTGGCTTCTGGGCACTGATTCGACCATGGAGGCCATTTCGACACAGAATCCTATAAACTGTTCTAGTTGACACAGGGACTTGAGGTGACCCGGCCTGTTGGAGCTTTGCTGCAGTGGAAGGGGGGCTTGCTTTTAGTTTTCTAACCAACAAACGTTTCTCCTGAGCAGTTGTCTTGCGGGGTCTGCCGGATCTGGGCTTGTCAAAACATCTCCAATCTCTTCAAATCTTTTTTTAATTCTTTGTACTTGACACATTAAAGGTGCCAGCCACCTCTGCAGTAGATCTGGTTTTCAGCCTCTTGATAATCAAGGCATTGGTTGCAGGGTGGATTTTTGCTCACCAAAAAAATGATAATTGTAAACCTATCCAATAAAGCATCATCTAACAAAGGTATTACCTAAAATATAACTTTTAATAGGGTGGATTTTTGACATGTTGTCAGAGCTCAAGTTGCAGTTCAAGTGAAGGTCTCGGGTGCTGGGTTTCTTTTTATACACACCCATTAATTAACCAATCATTTAGTGAGCACAGGTGAGGATGTAAACTAGGATTGGGTGCATTATATGACCGAGCGACAAAACTTTTGTCTTCTCAAATTCTAACCATTTTGTGTTCATTAAATGATCAAAATTTCAGCATTGATGCCAATTTATTTTCTTAACCTAAACCACATTTCGGAGGGTTTCAGCTTTCAAAAGAGTAATTTATACAACCAATGGATGAATTTAACATCAGATTATAAGCTTTTATTTACATAACATGGATAAGTGACATAACTTCTGTCAGGGAGTGTATGGGTTGTTTCTCTCAACGCCTTATGTCTTAAGGTTAATTAAGTATTTGATCTTATGGCTCTCCTCAACAGCCCCCCTAAATACTTAATTAACCCATCTCTACTAGAGCCTATCACATCTGCCCAATGTGCCTCCAACTCCTTTGCGCTGCCCTATGGAAAAGAAATGCTAACTATTTGACCCCCTTGATACAGTTTTCGCATATATGAACCATTTGACCCCTCCTTGATACAGTCTTCGCATATATGAACCATTTGATGTGTCTACCCTACCTATCATAACTCAGAGGAATGGGGGACCGCCTAGTTAAGGACTGTAAAAGACTGAAGAGGGTTTAGCTATTCTATGTCTACAGAATAACTAAACTCTTGAGCTAGGAAAGTAGGCACTGATGTTCTACTCCTTTTTCAATTATCTTCCTTTCTCTGCTAATATCATGTCAAGGGCCATTCTATTTTGAAATGTCATTATCGATGTAGGGCCTAGTTGGTCTGCTAAACCTTGAAGAGCTCCTCTAGTGTAATTAACACATCTCTATTGATTATAATACCGTAGATGTAATTGATCCAGTCTATATTTTTATGACCACTAGGGGTGTGATAAATGATTCAAAACCTGCTTTGAATTGATCTCCGGCTTTAAATAATGTGGTACCCCCCTTTTATGAATAATTCTGGGTATACAGAATCGCGCTATCTGCATCCTGGGGCCTTTCCTACTTGCTTCATCTCAGTTCCCTACCTGGATATCCAGAATTGTATCACAACACTCATGGATGGATCTTTCTGTCTCAGGGTCATATTCTACCACCAGGGATTATTTGATAACATTTCCCTGTACACATGAATACGATTACCTTGAAAATAACATAAAATTAGCTAAAATAGATGTACAAGTTAATAGAGTAATATCAGTTATACACAGTGTTTCTCCCACTCTGAGTCCTCATTTATATCATGTTCCTGTAACCATTTCTGCTTTAGTTTGGATATTTCCTATATATCAGACATAATCTGGAGAGTTATAAAATCATATATGGGACAGTCTATCACTATGGGGTGTAGGTCAGTGACTATCATTATCGGAGACCATCATTCTGCTGGTGGTGAGTCTCCAACAGCTACTGCGTCCAGATGGGTTTTCCCTCAATCTCCACTGAAGTTACTGTAATTCAGAGAAGCTGGATCGGCCATCTAATCTCGGCTCACGGCTCTTTCTCGCATCTTTTCAGGATCACCCTGTCTCCTCACATAAGACCATGCGCTCCTGACAATGATTTAGGATCTGGAATTGCAGAGCACACCTGTTTATCACACTATTTAATCAACTATTTAAGGCTTGTACATTGCTGGTAATTTCATCTGTGGGAGGTAAAGCACAAGTTCTGATGAATATTGACTTTAATTCTCTTACTTGTAGATAGCAATGCAGTGCTTAACTCTTTCTTGACTGGATATTCATATCACTGATTCTCATACTGCAGCAGCTATCTATTGACCTGCAGCTCTTATGATGGTTGTGTCCTCCACAACCTCACTAGGTGAGAGGCTCATCGTCTCCTATTCATTTAACATCAGATTAAACCCTTTTTCACTTGTGTCCACACTTTATAGAAAATACAATTCTGTTCTAGGTATTGAGTCAAGAATTATCTTATATCGAGACTTATTTACTAAGGAGGAAAATTAAACAAAGACAAACATTTCATCTATGTCTTGCCCGTCTCCTCTACCTTTTACCTTTACCTTCAGAATTATTGATGTTAATCTCCCATTCAGCTTGTCCACTGCTTTATGTATGTTAAGGATTCTAGAAAGCTCACAGATACTGTAGAATACCCTTAATGACCTCCACTATAACATATGCAGCTTTACCTCTTCAGGAGCCTCATTTTTACATACCACCGCTATCATAAGTTTCTCAGCAGTAATGTAGTTTCTGCATCGGATCCTGGAAAGAAATTAACACAACAAACATACTCGTATACACCTAGTGTGAAGCTGTCTTTGATCTATCTACAATCTCTGGAACGGTAGAGCGGAGGAGGGGTGTGTTTGTGTTTCTGCAGGGTCGTTACAGATTCTCCTACGTTGTATCAGTCACGCATTATACAAGTCTGGGTGTACCTGGCCACCTGGGTACTTAACCCTGGTGCCACCCAAACCTTGTCCGCTGGCTCCCTGCATCTTATACTCCTCTCCTGCTCAACCACTGGCTTCTGTGGGGATTTAAGAACATCAGGAGTGACAGGGGCCCCTGGTGCCCAGATCTGCACTGGTGCCAGACTCTCGACTCTAGGCCTCTTCAAAGCTTTTTGCCTCTGTGCAAGAATTTCCTCTGGCTTCATGAGTGTCACCTGCACTATGCCAGGATTATCTGATAACAGGAGAGCCTCTATATAGGCTCATACACACTCTGCAGTCTCTATAGGTCTTTATGTGACTTTAGGAAAGATCTGCAGACTATATACATATTCGGCCATCTTACCCTTTGCGCTCTACACATTTTAGTGATTGAGATCTTCATCTACCTCTTGTGCTGATAGGTGAGGAGTGTTTCTGCTTTATTGCCCCCTGTTGAGTAATTACAGCACATCCAGTGTAGAATCCACCAAAATCTCCATTAGTAATGAGCTCATCTGAGACATGTTCACACCCTGCTGATTCTTAGGGTCCTGTCACACACAACGACGCTCCAGCGATCCCGACAGCAATAACGACCTGCCGGGATTGCTGGAGTGACACTACCTGGTCACTGGGGAGCTGTGAAACAGGCAGATCTCCCCAGCGACCACGGACCAGGGAGCCACCCCCACATCGCTGGAAGCGATGTTACCAGCATCCTCCCTGCTTAGCTCAGCCCGTAAGCAGGGAGGAAGCTGGTAACTACGATAAACACCAGGTATCTAGGCAGCGCGCGCTGCTTAGAAACCCGGTGTTTTTCATAGTTACCAGCGTCTTCCCTGCTTACAGGCTGCGCTAAGCAGGGAGGATGCTGGTAACATCGCTTCCAGCGATGTGGGGGGTGGCTCAACTGTGAGTCTGGCTATTGCTTGTGCCCGTCATCCTGCACCCTACACCTAAACTACCTTTACTGCCCCGGGGAACTGCTCTGCCCGTGGAGAGTCACTCCATCCCAGCTGCCCATCCATCACCCCGGAGGTTCTGCAGCAGCGGTGGCCCACTGTAGCCACCTTTTCCCTACCAAGCTAGAAAACCCCCCTTTACAGCTGAACCCAGTGCCACGGAATCAGGTCTCGACCCTCGTGGCTCCCCAGAGACAGTATCACCCAGTTTCGAGTACCCCATACCCTGGAGCTTGAAAGCTTTCTGGTGTCACGAACAGGATCCCGTAGCTCGGTATCACCGGTGTGGTAGCTCGGCCAGCCGTGGACGGAATGGCTGGTATACGTTGCAGAGGTCTGATGCAATGTGAATGTTTCACTGTGTCTTGCAGCAGTAGAAGGAGTTAATCCAAGTATATGTGTGCAGGAGTTAACACACCTCCTAGAGGGGTGTGGTGAGGGCTGAAATCATGTGACTTCTGACTAGTCACAGGTTGTGATGTCAGCTGAAGCCCTGAAGCCTGAAAAGGGGCTGTTTGGGAAGCACTTGGGAAGGCCCAGGTAAGGAGCTTGGAGCAGCTCCTGGTACAATGGACTGTCAGGAGACAGGATGAAAGAAGCATGCTATGCTTGCTGGACAAGGTAACTTCATGAGAAGGGGCCTGTGTACTGACAGAGGTCAGTGAGTGAACTGTGCAGACCAACCCCATGTGTGAAGTGATGGACTGTGTACAATAATTATATCAAGTGGTTTATGTGGCTAAATAAACCATCTGGATTTGAGTTAACTAGAAACCATTGCTGTCTGCTTGAATTACGCTGTCAAGTGAGTGTACCTCGACCCGGTCCGTGAACGCTATACCACATCGGGTACTGTGTGCCGTGAACTGTGTAAAATACGTGTTTTTGACTGTTGCCATTACTGCGCCACTGTCACGGTCGCGCTCGCGACCCATGACGTAAGGGGAATGTGGACCCACTGGACCACAGGGGGGACCCGGGCCTGCCCAGACTAGGGAAGAACAGCAACCGGGTTCTGTGGCAGCTGAGCATGTGGGCTAGGTGGTAACCTGCAGGACAAGACGACACCGCACACTTCAGGTATAGCAAAAGTAACGTTTACTGAACAAGAACACACATCAAGGACACGGAACATCACGGACACCAGGCGGGAACCTCAGGGTCATCTCGGACACCAGGCGGGAACCTCAGGGTCATCTCGGACACCAGGCGGGAACCTCAGGGTCATCTCGGACACCAGGCGGGAACCTCAGGGTCATCTCGGACACCAGGCGGGAACCTCAGGGTCATCTCGGACACCAGGCGGGAACCTCAGGGTCATCTCGGACACCAGGGGGGAACCTCAGGGTCATCTCGGACACCAGGCGGGAACCTCAGGGTCATCTCGGACACCAGGCGGGAACCTCAGGGTCATCTCGGACACCAGGCGGGAACCTCAGGGTCATCTCGGACACCAGGCGGGAACCTCAGGGTCATCTCGGACACCAGGCGGGAACCTCAGGGTCATCTCGGACACCAGGCGGGAACCTCAGGGTCATCTCGGACACCAGGCGGGAACCTCGGGGTCATCTCGGACACCAGGCGGGAACCTCGGGGTCATCTCGGACACAAGGCAAGACATCGGGGTCATCTCGGACACAAGGCAAGACATCGGGGTCATCTCGGACACAAGGCAAGACATCGGGGTCATCTCGGACACAAGGCAAGACATCGGGGTCATCTCGGACACAAGGCAAGACATCGGGGTCATCTCGGACACAAGGCAAGACATCATCAGGCAGGACCTCAGGACCATCTCGGACACCAGGCGGAACCTCGGGATCATCTCGGACACCAGGCACGGACACCAGGCAGAACCTCAGGTCCATCTTGGACCCCGACAGTCAGGACGTCTGGACTCCATGCAACGGACACGGCTCCAGACCGGGAACAGCAAGACACAAGGAGGAACAAGACAAGGACGTTGGCACCAACACAGACAAGACGGGTCCAGGGACACAGACATCAGCTTTCCCTGAACTGGTAGCAGGCAGAACAGGAGCTGTAGACAAGGCAGACCAGGAGCAGCATGTTGGACCAAACACACTGGGCTAGGTTAAGAAACCTAATGCGAGGCTCTGGCGACGCCCAACAGGGAAGAGGAACTTTAAATAGGAGCTGACCCTCAGCTATAGGCTGGGGACAGCAATTCAAGCGCACACCCTCCATCTTACTAAACTGGGGAAGGTGTGGCGGCGCGCACCCTAGACACAGTCAGAACCCATACAGCATAGCCAGCACAGGAACCGATGCCCAGAGCACCTGGCAGCGGCTGCAAGCCTAGACACACGTGGAAAGTCATGCACCAGCTGCAGAGGACCTCACAACCCGCGGATAGCTTCCACAGCGGGAGCCAGGGTCCACACATGAGAGGTAAACAGCGGAGCACTGACAATACAACATGTGCAGCTACGCAGCGGAGCTGGGAACTGAGCAGAATCCTATCCAGGTAACATACTACAGTCTCCCAGCTGGACAGGGGGGGAAGGAGCATTGGGTGAAAGCGCAGTAACGCCGAGGGAACCAAGACACCAGACCACCGGCGTTACAGCCACAAGGCATGCTGGAAGCTGAGGGGGCATGTCATTGTGGGCAGCACCCTCCCAAGAGCACGAAGCGAGGCCCAACTTGCACTCTGACTACATCCAGTGGAGACGAGAAACCCTGTCCCACTGACGGAACTAAAGTTGTACATCCCTATGGAAGTGAAAGACTAGATAGGTCAGGATTCACCAAGGGGGCAGAAAGATGTCGGAGCCAAAAGAGCCCACGCAGGGGGTAGACGCAGCCGCTCCCGCGCAACTAGATGCAGCCCCCGGAGCAGATGGAGCACCCGCTGGAGCTGCGGGGCAAGCCATGTCTCCGATTATGCCGCAATGCTCAAGGGAACCAAATACCCTGACCCCTGACGGACTTCAGGGAGAGACTGAACAGTTACTCTATTGTGTATCTCCTGATGGAAGGCCAGCGTGTCAGCATATTAATGGGACAATTAACAGATACCGCACAGTGGGAGACAAAGTCCTGGCCGGACACTGACAATGACATTGTAGAACATGAACTCACCAGGCTGAAAGCAACTTTTGAAACCAGTACCGCTGCACAAATAAAAGATTCTTTTGGTGCAGGCAGAAACCACAGGTGAGCGCACGGGACTTTGCATTAAATCTACGGGAAGCGCACTGAAGCAAGTAGAACCTGCCTTGGCGCAAGGGGAGGATAAATTGCTCATCAACAAGTTTATTGATGGACTCTTATTTCCTCCTCATAGAGGACAATTGTGTATGATGGCCATCCAAAACCCTGATCTTGATTTTGTGCAGTTCAAAGACAGAGCCATCCGCATAATGCAGGCAGAAGAATCTCATGACACAAACCCTGCACAATGTCTGGCCGCAACCTATCAACACCGGGGAGTTCAAATTCCACAGACTGCAGCATGGGCAAGTGTGAGGTCCCAGGAGCCTATCACCAATGAGGCTCTCAACCAAAAGATTGAAGCACTAACTAAAAGCGTCGCGGAGATGGCCAAGGCTATGCAGGAGATGTGAGGATCCAAGTCCATGGAGAAGATCGAGTTGGCTTCAAGCAGAGAAGCAGAGAGGACATCCCATGGATGCGGCCAAGAAGGTATCCAGCGACCAGAGGACGACTCAGCGACCACTATAGCTTGAATGGACAACTCATTTGCCACCTTTGCGGAGAACCAGGTCACTTTGCCAGGGAATGTACTTTAAATGAGAATCCCCTGGGGAAGCGGGCCGCACCTCAGGACTAAAATCATAAGGTCGGACTTCCGGTTCCGGCGCCGCGGTGGACACCACGGAGTGAGGGAGCTCCGGGCGCCAACAAGCCTCAGACCGGCATTACAGACCCCCGGGACCGGGCGGACAGCAGCAGGAGGCACCACGTGACAAACGCGACTCCCGGGAACAGTGGAGCGCTGGTTGCGGAGCGGAGGAGGCGGCCAGAGAGCGAGGCCGAGCCAGAAGGAGAAGGTGGCGGGAAAGCCCAAGATGGCGGCACCTGCACAGCAGCCGAGGAGGAAGGAGAGCGCGGCGCAGGAACCCCCTCAGCCGCAAAGGTCAGACCGAAGGGACCAAGGGGGAGCCCGCACCAGCCAGGGGCAGCCCAGGGGCCATAGTGGGGGAGGCACGTCACCCCGGAGCATAGATATTGAATCCTCCACAACTATGAGGGACATGTTTGAGTCCCTGAAGGGAGAGATAATGGCCGCTGTGCGTGTGGCAATGAGAGAGGCAGTGGAGGACCTACAAGAGACAGCAGCAAAACATGCGGGCAGATTAGACCAACTCGAGTAGAGGGTCTCTGATTTGGAGGACAGATTACTGACTAAAGAGCAGGAACTAACAGAGGTCCGAAAGAATAATATGTGGATGGCCGACAAATTGGAGGATTTAGAGAATCGATCTAGGAGAAGCAATCTGCGCATGACTGGCCTCCCCGAATCTGTCTCTAACCAACAACTGGACAGTATATTTGAAAAATTGCTGCCTGAGGCTCTGGGTATACAGGGAGTCTGCAAGGTGGAAAGAGCGCATAGGCTGGGACCCCTAAGAAATGGTAATGAAAGATCACCCAACATGGAGGCTGCCAGCCGCTCTGACAGGAGATCCAGAGGTCCAAGACAGGCTATAGCCAAATTTCTTGACTTTAAAGACAAAGACAGGGTGCTCAGGGCATTTAGGGCCAGGAGGAGGCCCCTGGAAATTATGGGACACAGGGTGGTCCTGCATGAGGACATTTCTGCTGTGGTGGCTAGGCAACGCAGAGCCTTCAGTGACGTTTGCGGCATGCTATATCGGAGGGGAATCCAGTTCCAATTACAATATCCTGCAGTGCTCAGGGCGAGGAACGAAGATGGAACATTTCAGAGGTGGCAGGATCCTGACGAAGTAATGAGTGTTTATGAGATCCTCAAGGGGCTCACCGCATGCAGGACAGAATGACCCACCGCCTGGGAGAAGGAGCCCAGTAATTCCTGAGACGGCCCCGGAGTGATGACATTGGCTTACTTGACTTTTGTCTTTTTCTTTTCTCCTCATCTTTTTTCATAGGAAGCTGTCCATGCGGACAAGGACAGATATCATATTAATACAAGAGGCATGGTTGGCGCCTTGCAGATGGCGTCTGCCTCGGAAAAAAAGGAAGCCAGGTGGACTATAGATGTTATTGGGTATGAAGTGGGGGAGGTGGGAGGGACCGGGTGCTAAGGGGGTAGTTTTATGGTTAATTCTACAAATGTTGGGGGAATTGGGGAACAGTCGTCTGTCTGAGGATTCAATAGAGTTTCTCGCCAAAAGAAAACAGGTGGGAGACAAATTATGGTATGGTATGTCCTACGAGGCTGCTCGCTTTTGTCATTATAAGACTTTCTGTTGCGGGGCAAATGGGAGACATCTTGCTCAGCACTCCACGTTAGATAATGGTTAGAATCATAACCTGGAACGTCAAGGGATTGAAATCCCCTGAGAAACGTATGATGGTGCTTCGCCACTTACGTAGATTAAAGGCAGACATCGCACTCTTACAGGAGACTCATCTCCCACAACACGACTTGTTTAGAATGAACAAGATGTGGGTGGGGGAGGTATGTGGCTCGGGAGCAACAGGCCGCCAAGCAGGGGTCCTCACATTGATAAACAAGGGACTCCAGTATAAACTAATGCATTGTCATCACGATGATCAAGGGAGACATGTGCGGGTGGTAATAGAGACACCCAGTGGGACTCTGGACATACATAATATATATGCACCCAACATGGATCGGACCATCTTTTTCACTGAACTGGGTTGGACTTGGTGAAGAGGGAGTTGACATCACTAATTATAGGCGGTGACATGAATGAGGTCATGGAGGTGGGAGAGGACAGATCTGGACTAGGGGGATCAAGGAGAGCAGGATTAGAGGTGTCACACCTGGGGCCTCTCCGAGGTCTAGTGGAGGATCTTAAATTGCATGATGTCTGGCGTCTTCAACATTCGGAGGACCGCCAATTTACACACTTCTCGCACCCTCATGGGACATGGTCGAGAATTGATCTTCTTCTGACCAGCGGAGATCTGCTTCCAAAGATTGAAAATTCTGAAATTTTAGACATGTTGATTTCAGATCATTCCCCAGTGGTTTTGACGCTGAGCGATTCATTCCCTAGGGGATCTGACTTCATTTGGCGATTCCCACACTTTCTAAAGGGAGACAAGGATTTCCATAGATAACTAGGGGAGTGGTGACTGACTATGTGAACTGTAACCCACCGGAGACGATGAGGTCGTCTTTGTTTTGGGAAACTGCCAAGGTAGTCTTACGGGGGAGGATTTTGGCACATGCAGCGACTGTTAAGAAAAAGACTCACGCAGCTTATTTGATGGCCAGCCACTCTGTAAGCAATAATCTTAGACGCTATCAACAAGACCCAACGGTTGAATAAGACAGCCTGGTTAGAGGCTAAAAAGAACTTTGATGTGTGGGCTCGAAAACGAGAGGTCATGGGTAAATCTGCCAGAGAGGCCACCCTACATAGATATGGGGACAAGGCTGGAAGAATTTTGGCGCATTTGGCCAAAGGAAGGAACGAAGTCTCACAAATAGTGAGTATGAAAGACCAAAATGGGGGTAATACAGCCGATCCCAAAGCGATCAATTCCATACTGGGCACCTTCTATTCAAAGCTATATAGTAAAAAACCAAGCGACAGATTGTCAGGTCTGAAGTGGCTGGAGGAGTGGCCGATGCCGGAGGTGTCTGAGGATGATTTAGAGGAGTTAAATAGGGAAGTGTCGGAGTCCAAAATAACAAATGTCATTAAACAATTGAATATCCACAAAGCCCCAGGCCCGGATGGCTTTGGCGCAAGTCTATACAAAATCTTAGCTGAACAGATTGTCCCACATTTAAAATTATTGTATAATGATTTTTTGAGGGGGGAGCAAATCCCTGATCACATGAACACTGCCTACATTAAGCTCCTACCCAAAGGAAACAAGCCAATGGATGATCCGGCCTCATTCAGACCAATTTCCCTGATCAATCAAGATCTTAAAATCATTTAAAAAATTATGGCAGATAGGCTGGCAGAATTACTCCCAAGGTGGGTGGGAAAGGAACAAGGTTTTATTAAAGGTAAATCAATGGTATGTAATGTTCGTAGGGCACTGATGGTGTTGGAGGCGTTTCGTTTAGACAAGAATAGAGGAGGGAGGGCTCCAGCCATGGTCGTGCTAGATGCGGAGAAAGCATTTGATAGTGTGGCTTGGCCATGGCTGGAGCAGGTTCTAGACAGAATGGGGCTGACAGGCAATTTTAGGAGGTTTCTAGGAGTACTATATGCTAATCCACGAGCGCGTATACACACACCGGGATTTCTGTCTGACTTTATTAAATTGGAAAGAGGGACTAGACAAGGGTGCCCTTTGTCCCCGCTCTTGTTCAATTTAGCGATTGAGCCTCTCTCGAGATACCTCAATGGTCCAGTCAGTTTTACAGGAATATAAGTGGGAAAGTCGACCCTACAGGCGAACTTGTTCGCAGACGACATCATTCTCTATATGGATGATCCTGCGGGGGACCTTGGGGGGGTTCTGGAGAGGTTTGAAGAATTTAATAAAATTTCGGGGTTCCGTCTAAATTTAACAAAATGTGAGATCATGCCTCTCAATGAAGAGGGCAGAAGGGTCTTACGAGATGAGCGGGGGCGAAGCACACACAAGGGGATCACAATGGCTACAAAAGAGATTAAATACTTAGGCATTACTTTGGGGAGCGATGCTAGAGACATCTATCGCCTTAACTTTCAACCTATTATACTGAAAATTGAACGAGAATTAGAACGTTGGAAATCTCTCCCGCTGTCTATACTAGGTAGAGCACATCTTGTTAAAATGGTGAGTTTTCAACGCCTGCTTTACCCTCTACAGACAATACCTCTCCTGCTTCACCATGTTGATGTTAACAGGCTGAACAGGGCGTTCTCTGGTTTCCTCTGGAGAGGGAGAAGAAGCAGGATTAAACTACGCACTCTAATGTTTCCCAAAGAGGAGGGGGGATTGACCTTCCCCAATGTACGGGGATACAACCTGGCATGCGTCTTCAGACATGCAATAGACTGGCTAAGAGGCACGAGCAGGCATTCAGACCATGAACTCGAGTCGCAGTGGTGTGCACCATGGGATCTAGGCGCGATTCTCCATGCCCCGAGTAATGTGCTCGACCCACACATCAAGCATCTATTATATAATTGCGAATGGGTTTTTTGCCCCTTCTGAGTCCACTCGCACTGCGAGTCAGCGTGGTCATGTGGATACGCCCGAAGCATTGGCCGCGCAGCGGCCATTGCGAGCAGTTCTAAGGCGACTCGCTATGCTTGCGCAGCGGGCATGGCGAGTCGCCTTAGCAGCGCGAAGCATTGGCCGCGAAGCGGCCATTGCGAGTCAGAGACTCGCCCTTCTAGAATCCCGATGCATGTGCATCGGGCACCCAGCTAGTTCTATTATATTTAGAGATACGAGGGCGGCGTGGAAGGCTGTCCGATGCAAGATGGGACTAGCTTGGAGAGTCACGAAATATGCTCCGCTATGGGGCAATCCAGATTTCCCCCAAGGGCATGACAATGCGTTATTCTCATTATGGCGAGACAGAGGGATCAAAAATATGGGAGACCTAATTTGGACACCTGATAGCAGATGGATGACGGCAAAAGAAATGGATACGAGATGGCGTTTGGGTCCCTCCTATGTTTTGCAATATGCCCAAATCAAGGGACACTTGTTTTCGAGGCTACGGGACATAACATTGGAATGCCGAGTGACGGCATTAGACACTCTATTATCTCAAGAGGCTCCTGTGGCAAATATCTCTTTCATATACCTTAGCCTCCGAAACAATCTGATCCCCTCTGGCCCAAGAAATCTTTTTAAAGGGTGGGAGACAAGACTAGGTGAAGAGGGTGTGGAGGAGATGATTCTCACAGGATGGAGGGAGGTACGACGTCACGTGATAGACGAGAGGTGGCGAGATACACACTACCGTTTGATCCATAGAGCTATATTGGGCTTTAATATCCCTCCATCGACGCAGAATCCGGACAGAAAACAGTCTTGTCCGAAGTGTGCAATACCTAGACCCAACCTCTTTCACGGACTGTGGGAATGTGAAGTGATAAAGAGGAAGTGGTCCTTGGTTCAAGGGTGGGTTGGGAACGTTCTGGGTCTAAGAATGCCTTTGGATAGAAAAGCATGGGTGTTTCATGATCTCACTGCACACGGCATTCCTGTCAAATGGAGAGCGTTCCTGCATATAGCCATGCTTGCATTCAAACGCCTCATCCTGAGACAATGGCTGGATCCAGGCCCACCTACACTCGATGCTTTACGAAGGGAATTGGAACACGTCATGAGGTTGGAGAGATTAGAAGCTCTGACAGATAAAGAGAATAAGACAAAAAAATTTTTTGCTACTTGGCGTTACTTCATAGAATATCAATTATCTAAGACAGAGATAGAAGAATGTATGCTGCCATTTCGAAATACTCAATGGTACTGTTTGGAGGATCTGGGGGGCACATTAGGAAAGCTTAGATCAGACGACTAATAAATTGCTGATAATTGTTATACCATATCCAAGTGTTTAAACAAGACGACGGGGGGTGGTGGGGGGAAGAGGGAGGGGATCGTTATAGTTGATTTTTGTTATTGACAAGGTGGGAACCCATATGTCATACCTATTGTGACAATTGATGATATTTCACTGTTTGTTCCGACCTTATTTTATTGGATGAAACAAAATCTTAATAAACATAAATTTAAAAAAAAAAAAATCATAAGGACCACCGAACTGGCGTGACAGGTATGTGGGAGGACGTCTGGTCCTGCCTGTCGTGCTAGATGGCATTCCCATGAACGCTCTGCTCCCAGATTACCTCTATACCGTATATCCTTTTTAAAAGATACTGGGCACAATGTTTTGCGCGGCCCAGATAATGACTTTAATATACTGGCTAGTAATGGTAAACCGGTACCACAGATCAGGTTTAAAGAATGTGATATGGCGACCAGCCATGGTCTGAATGGCGGCATTATACATGGCCAGTATGTTTCACACAGGCAGAAGTCTGCTGCAATGTTTTTATGAATGTCTTGCTTGTACTTGGAAGCCACAGTCTGCTTCACAGCATTGCAAGTGTTAAGCTTGCAACTTGCTGGAGATGTGGGTGTGTCTCAGGATGTTTAATGGAGTCTGTGTTTGACATATGATAGACTGATGCATGGAGAGCCTGCAGGGTGCTGGTCTGTGAGCAGAAGTCAGACATCCCTTCTGAAGAAGCAGTCTCTCAGAGGCCCCATGTGGACTGCCTAAAGGCCGTGTGTGAGGAAAACAGACTGTATGTTTTTGTACAGCCGAAGGAAGGCTCATGTTTAATTTGCTCCCTGCAGTTTATGCTGTCCTAAATAAACCAGCTGGACTTATTCCATAGAAGAGACTGTTGCTGTGTTTATGGTTTTGCGCTGCTAAGCGAGTGTACCCCGACCCGCTCCGTGGTCGCTATATTACATGTGGTAGAGAATGAGAAAACTGCAGCTGAGCCAGGGCACAATGTGAACGGGTGTGTAAGACACGTTCACTCACACCAAATATATAGATCACAGAAAAAAAACAGTATAACAAAACGTGTGGAAGTACTCTGCTGTAATAAATAGTAATAAAAAGCAAGTGCTAGTAAAAAACAGTATAAAAACAGGGTACTTAGTCAATACGTTTTTGCAAAAAAGTACGTAAGCCGTTCTACGTCTTCAACGTGACCCATATCAGAACGGTCCTATCTAAACTAATTTAAAACCTGATCCTGTATAGTATACCTCATGGATGCAGGGTGAAGAAAGGCCAGAGTCCAATATGGACACAGAGTAGCAGATGGCTTCTGTGCCTGGCTCAGAATGGGGGGTGGGTGGGGCACTCCCTGTCTTACTAAAAAGACTGAATAATGAGAAAACTGCAGCTGAGCCAGGGCACAATGTGAACGGGTGTGTAAGACACGTTCACTCACACCAAATATATAGATCACAGAAAAAAAACAGTATAACAAAACGTGTGGAAGTACTCTGCTGTAATAAATAGTAATAAAAAGCAAGTGCTAGTAAAAAACAGTATAAAAACAGGGTACTTAGTCAATACGTTTTTGCAAAAAAGTACGTAAGCCGTTCTACGTCTTCAACGTGACCCATATCAGAACGGTCCTATCTAAACTAATTTAAAACCTGATCCTGTATAGTATACCTCATGGATGCAGGGTGAAGAAAGGCCAGAGTCCAATATGGACACAGAGTAGCAGATGGCTTCTGTGCCTGGCTCAGAATGGGGGGTGGGTGGGGCACTCCCTGTCTTACTAAAAAGACTGAATAATGAGAAAACTGCAGCTGAGCCAGGGCACAATGTGAACGGGTGTGTAAGACACGTTCACTCACACCAAATATATAGATCACAGAAAAAAAACAGTATAACAAAACGTGTGGAAGTACTCTGCTGTAATAAATAGTAATAAAAAGCAAGTGCTAGTAAAAAACAGTATAAAAACAGGGTACTTAGTCAATACGTTTTTGCAAAAAAGTACGTAAGCCGTTCTAGTCTTCAACGTGACCCATATCAGAACGGTCCTATCTAAACTAATTTAAAACCTGATCCTGTATAGTATACCTCATGGATGCAGGGTGAAGAAAGGCCAGAGTCCAATATGGACACAGAGTAGCAGATGGCTTCTGTGCCTGGCTCAGAATGGGGGGTGGGTGGGGCACTCCTGTCTTACTAAAAAGACTGAATAATGAGAAAACTGCAGCTGAGCCAGGCACAATGTGAACGGGTGTGTAAGACACTTCATCACATCAAATATATAGATCACAGAAAAACAAACAGTATAACAAAACGTGTGGAAGTACTCTGCTGTAATAAATAGTAATAAAAAGCAGTGCTATAAAAAACAGTATAAAAACATGGGTACTTAGTCAATAGTTTTTGCAAAAAAGTACTAAGCCCTTCTCTGTTTTTTTTTTTCTGTGATCTATATATTTGGTGTGAGTGAACGTGTCTTACACACCCGTTCACATTGTGCCCTGGCTCAGCTGCAGTTTTCTCATTATTCAGTCTTTTTAGTAAGACAGGGAGTGCCCCACCCACCCCCCATTCTGAGCCAGGCACAGAAGCCATCTGCTACTCTGTGTCCATATTGGACTCTGGCCTTTCTTCACCCTGCATCCATGAGGTATACTATACAGGATCAGGTTTTAAATTAGTTTAGATAGGACCGTTCTGATATGGGTCACGTTGAAGACGTAGAACGGCTTACGTACTTTTTTGCAAAAACGTATTGACTAAGTACCCTGTTTTTATACTGTTTTTTACTAGCACTTGCTTTTTATTACTATTTATTACAGCAGAGTACTTCCACACGTTTTGTTATACTGTTTTTTTTCTGTGATCTATATATTTGGTGTGAGTGAACGTGTCTTACACACCCGTTCACATTGTGCCCTGGCTCAGCTGCAGTTTTCTCATTATTCAGTCTTTTTAGTAAGACAGGGAGTGCCCCACCCACCCCCCATTCTGAGCCAGGCACAGAAGCCATCTGCTACTCTGTGTCCATATTGGACTCTGGCCTTTCTTCACCCTGCATCCATGAGGTATACTATACAGGATCAGGTTTTAAATTAGTTTAGATAGGACCGTTCTGATATGGGTCACGTTGAAGACGTAGAACGGCTTACGTACTTTTTTGCAAAAACGTATTGACTAAGTACCCTGTTTTTATACTGTTTTTTACTAGCACTTGCTTTTTATTACTATTTATTACAGCAGAGTACTTCCACACGTTTTGTTATACTGTTTTTTTTCTGTGATCTATATATTTGGTGTGAGTGAACGTGTCTTACACACCCGTTCACATTGTGCCCTGGCTCAGCTGCAGTTTTCTCATTATTCAGTCTTTTTAGTAAGACAGGGAGTGCCCCACCCACCCCCCATTCTGAGCCAGGCACAGAAGCCATCTGCTACTCTGTGTCCATATTGGACTCTGGCCTTTCTTCACCCTGCATCCATGAGGTATACTATACAGGATCAGGTTTTAAATTAGTTTAGATAGGACCGTTCTGATATGGGTCACGTTGAAGACGTAGAACGGCTTACGTACTTTTTTGCAAAAACGTATTGACTAAGTACCCTGTTTTTATACTGTTTTTTACTAGCACTTGCTTTTTATTACTATTTATTACAGCAGAGTACTTCCACACGTTTTGTTATACTGTTTTTTTTCTGTGATCTATATATTTGGTGTGAGTGAACGTGTCTTACACACCCGTTCACATTGTGCCCTGGCTCAGCTGCAGTTTTCTCATTATTCAGTCTTTTTAGTAAGACAGGGAGTGCCCCACCCACCCCCCATTCTGAGCCAGGCACAGAAGCCATCTGCTACTCTGTGTCCATATTGGACTCTGGCCTTTCTTCACCCTGCATCCATGAGGTATACTATACAGGATCAGGTTTTAAATTAGTTTAGATAGGACCGTTCTGATATGGGTCACGTTGAAGACGTAGAACGGCTTACGTACTTTTTTGCAAAAACGTATTGACTAAGTACCCTGTTTTTATACTGTTTTTTACTAGCACTTGCTTTTTATTACTATTTATTACAGCAGAGTACTTCCACACGTTTTGTTATACTGTTTTTTTTCTGTGATCTATATATTTGGTGTGAGTGAACGTGTCTTACACACCCGTTCACATTGTGCCCTGGCTCAGCTGCAGTTTTCTCATTATTCAGTCTTTTTAGTAAGACAGGGAGTGCCCCACCCACCCCCCATTCTGAGCCAGGCACAGAAGCCATCTGCTACTCTGTGTCCATATTGGACTCTGGCCTTTCTTCACCCTGCATCCATGAGGTATACTATACAGGATCAGGTTTTAAATTAGTTTAGATAGGACCGTTCTGATATGGGTCACGTTGAAGACGTAGAACGGCTTACGTACTTTTTTGCAAAAACGTATTGACTAAGTACCCTGTTTTTATACTGTTTTTTACTAGCACTTGCTTTTTATTACTATTTATTACAGCAGAGTACTTCCACACGTTTTGTTATACTGTTTTTTTTCTGTGATCTATGTGGTAGAGAATGAGAGCACTGTAGCAGCCTTGTTGCTTGAGGCAATGGGCAAGGCCTACAAGTTCGGTACCTGGGAGGCAACTCGACCCAGTGGCACGTGTGTGGATAGTGGCAGCGGTGCAGCCTGGTTGCTAGGGGCAGCCACACGACGAGCAGGGATACAAGCATCTGGCCTGGTGGCTCAGTGGGGCCACAAAAACTCCAGGTTGTCGCACTCAAGTCCAGTTTTTGCTTCTGGCTTGGCGGGGTCACGAGGTTTGTCACTGCTCTCAACCTGGGTGCACGTGGGAGGAGTCAAGTGACTGGCTGTGAGATGTGGTCTCTGCTTGGTGAGCAATAATACACCACAGGCTATAGATCCTGGTTTTACGGGCGGTACAACCAGGAAAGGTTAGTGCTAATCTTTCCCCCTTACCCCTAGAACACCGGGTATTACCCATTGGAGCGCCCCTCCTGTTTTTGTCTCGTTGCAGGTTGAGAAGCCTGGCAGAATGAAGGAGTTCCTGAAACACCTGCTGCAGAGCCAGCAACATCAGCACCAACAACATGTTGTGGGGTGTACCAAAAAGGATCCCCTATAGTCTGGGTGTCCCAAAAGGGGGCAGTGTCCCAAAAGGGGATAGTCGCACAAAGGGGGTGGAGTCCCAAAAGGAGGAGGCGTCCCTAAAGGGGATAATGGCCCAAAAGGGGGCGGAGTCCTAAAAAGTGGTAGTTGCCCAAAAGGGGTCCCAAAGTTAAAGGGTGGTGCAGACGAATTGTTGCCGGGGACAAATGTACTATGTGTGTCCAGTCTGCAATATGGACTACCCACCTGGAGAGGTTCCACGTGTGTGTTCCATGGAAGTCTATGCAGAAACCCTAGTGAGGGCTGCGCCTGATGTCTACCTGATGCCCGGAAGGAAGATTGAAGTCACCTGCATTCATGGGAACACTAAAGACTATCCGGTGTCCAGAGTTGTCATTGAAACAGCCAGGGACATTGGGAGCCATGACATTGGTGTAGTCCCAGACTTAGTGCATCCAGTCATAATAGGCCGGGTCTCTAAATTATTTTTGGACTTGTGGGAGGAAGGGCTTGTGTCTGGCTGCTCTGATAAGAGCCAGAACAGTCCTACAGAAGCGCTATTACAGCGGGTGGCTCAAGGGACTGCTTGTGATATACTAATGTGTAAAAGCAAGTTGATATCTCCTAAGTATGACAGACCAGAGACAGGGCTGACCTAAGAAAAGGGTGGGCCTCCCCAACGTTAGAAACTTCTTTTTTGCAAAAAACGTACTAAAAACCCTGCTGTTGACATATTTTTACACTTGCTTTTTACTTATATAGCAGAGATATATATTTTTGGACGTTTTTTGCACTGTCTTTTTTGTGATGTAGAATCATGGTGGTGTGAACATGGTTTACAGACCTGTTGACATTGTGATCTGGCCCAGTATCAGTTTTCCCCATGTTATCTGTAAGATTTGTCACCAAAATCTAAGTAGAGGCCAAATAAACAATAGTTTGAGTACTTCATGCATGAACCGTCACATGAATATGACGCAAAAGTTGCAGTGGGAAGCTCACTGTGCTACAATGTGGCCTAGTGGGCCGGGCCAACCACCGTCTGCCCCATCAAGTGTATCCGCGAGTTCTTCATCCTCTGTGACTGTGGGGACAGCAGTCACACAAGCTTTTGGACGCAGACCTTCCACCTTTACCCGCAACAGCCAGTATAATTGGCAGGTCGTCAGTTCTTTTGGAAGTGGAAACACCTGCTGGTGTTGAGCGCTGTCAGACATCGAGAGCACCACCTTTGGATGAAGGCAACATAATATCTCCGCCTGCACCTTCTTCACAGACTAGCAGTTTGCCGGGGACACCCTACTCAACCCCGTCTCAGCACAGCAGCCAGCCCTCGGTCCCTCAGATGTGGACAAGTAATAGACCATTTCCTCCTAGCCATGACAAAGCTAAGAGGTTGAATTTCACCATCTGCAAGCAGTTGGCTACAGAAATGCTGCCTTTCCACCTGGTGGACACAGAGGATTTTTGAGACCTTATGTCCGTCGCAGTTCCCCAGTACCAGATGCTCAGTCACCACTACTTCTCACATAAAGCTGTGCCTGCGCTACAGCAGCATGTCGCACACAACATCACCACTTCCTTGAGAAACTCTGTGTGTGAAAGGGTGCATTTCACACCTGACACTAGGACGAGTAAGCATGGACAGGGGCGTTACATGTCGGTGACTGTGCACTGGGTAACTATGGTGACAGCAGGAGAAGGGGCTGCTGCCCAAGTCTTGCCGTCCCCACGAGTTGTGCGTCTATCCTCTGTATGTAGAAGTTCCTCCACTGCTTTTGCCTCCTCAACCCCATCTCAGTCCTCCACCTGCACCCAAAGCCTGTCTGGTAATGCCAACCGCGTTCTAACTGCGCAGAAGGAATCCAGCACACCTCCTTACTATGCTGGCAACAGGGCTCAATGGCATCAGGCGGTGTTTACGTTGAAATGTCTGGGAAATGTGAGTCACATAGCTGAGGAGTTGTGGTCTGCTGTGGAGACCAAGTTTCATCAATGGTTGTGTCCGCTGGACCTGCAGCCACGGAAAGCCGTGTGCGACAATGCTGCAATGGTGGGTGCGGCCCTTCGCCAGGGCAATGTGACACACGTGCCTTGTATGGCTCACGTCTTGAACCTGGTTGTCCAGCAATTTTTAGTCCACTATCCCAGCCTAAATGGGCTCCTGCAGAGGGCACAGTCGCTGTGTGCTCACTTCCGCTGTTCGCATCCCGCAGCTCAATGACTTGCATCTCTACAGAAGTCGTTCGGCCTGCCAGTTCACCGGCTGAAATGCGATGTGCCGACACGATGGAATTCGACTCTGCACATGTTGCAGCAACTGTGGCAGCAACGATGAGCCCTGGTGCAATACGTTATGACGTATAACCTGGGCCAACGAGATCCAGAGGTGCGGTAAATCACCCTGCTGGAGTGGTCTCAGATCAAGGACCTATGCACCCTTCTGCACTGTTTTGAAATGGCAAAGAAGATGTTTAGTGCTGACGATGCCATTATCAGCATGACTATTCCGGTAATTTACATGCTGCAGCACACTTTAAACAGTATTCGGAGTCAGGTGGTGGAACAAGAGTATGGGGAGGAAGTACAGGAGGAGTATTATGCGGAAGGGATAACAAGATCTCCAAGGTCCAGACGGTCGGCAGCACCAAGGCGGCAGGAATGGGAGTGTGGGGGAGAGGGATTAACGAGGGTGCTTGGTACCAGCCAAACTGTTGAGGAAGGTGCAAGAGCCCAGGAACAAATGGAGGACGAACTGGCGATGGGCATGGAAGACTCCTCAGATGAGGGAAACCTTGATCACATTTCTGTTGTGCGAGGTTTGGGGGAGAGGGCAGAGAAAGGAAGCATGATTCTTACCTCTCCGCCACCAACACAACAAGGACTTGGGCCTTCTGGATGTGCAAGACACATGAGTGCCTTCTTGCTGCACTACCTGCAACATGTCAGAATTCGAAGTAATGCCAACTACTGGGTTGTACAAAAACTACTAGAAATAAGCAGCATCAGAAAAAAACTTACCATCAGTGCCAAAACAAAAACCAAATGCACTTGCAGGATGCAATTAGACCCCACTATGTGAAGCAAGCCCAGGTGCAATATAAATCACCTCAACCTGCAACAAGGTGTGGGAGGCAACTTGCCATGCACACAAAGGGCCTGCATAGGACACCATTTACACTGATACAAATGATGCAGAGTGTCTGAAAGCTACCCAACTGCTCCACTGCCTGAGCAATGGGCTGCACAGTAGAATGCTTCTGCACCACTGGATGAATAGCGCCCCATGGGGCCCAACTGCACCCTGAATAGATAAAAAAAGTGCAAAAAAGTTTTTTATATAATGAACAAAAAACTTTTATAGATGGGATATTGGTTCATGTATTGGCCAAGACACTTAAGCTCATGATCCTCGTCACGGATTCCCATGCTCAAGAGTCCTAACAAAATTGTACAAAAACTACTAGAAATAAGCAGCATCAGAAAAATACATACCATCAGCGGCAAAAACAAAAACCAAATGCACTTGCAGGATATAATCATTTGTATCAGTGTGAATGGTGTCATTATGCAGGCCCTTTGTGTGCATGGCACTGAGGTAAGTTTTCGACTACTGGGTTGCCACACTCTTAGATCCCCGTTACAAGAGTAAATTTGGCGAAATAATTCCTGCCATAGAAAGGGATTCATGCATGCAGGAGTATCAGCAGAAGCTGTTACAAAATCTTAGATCTGCTTTTCCACAAAACACTAGTGCTGCACATAGTGAATCTCACAGGAGTATCTCCAGGTGAACATCCATGCCATGACTGTGGTACTGGACCCTTGCTCATTTTGGGCTTCCAATCTGGAAAAATGGCCTGAGCTCACCACTCACGCCTTGGAGATGTTGTCGTGCCCCGCAACCAGCGTTCTCTCTGAACGTGTTTTCAGCGCTGCTGGTGGTGTGCAGACAGATAAGTGCACACGGCTGTGTCCAGTGACAATGTAGACAGACTAACATTCATCAAGATGAACAAGTCATGGATCCGCAAGGACTTTTCTACTCCTGTGTCATACTGAGTTGGCTCATCCTTTGCGATCTCAAAAAAGGCCCAGGCTGGGGGGCGTGGCTAACCCATGAACAGGATGACAGAAAGGTAGAGGAGCTCTGCTCACCGCTGTTCTGAATCCTACTCTCTCACCCTCAAAACTGCTAAAATTCTGAATGGCCAAGTCTAGGAAGTGCCCAGGAGCCACCGGACCTGCTGACACCCCACAGGGAGGAACAATAGACCGGTATCTACGCTCCCACACAGCCGCATCTTCTGCTCACTCACCATCTAAGATGGCGTCTCCCTCCCTGCACGAGGTAGCCCCCAGAGCTGAGTGCTCACAAAGACAAAGAGGGAACCGCTATGCCGTCCTAGCAGAGGAGCAGCAGCACATGGAGGCCATGGATGGAGCCTTGATTTCCCTGGAAGGAGCCTCACAAGTGGAGATAATTCCTTATCTTAGATCTCTCCCCACAAAGGGGGATTTAGAAAGACTAGCGTGCAGGCTGGAGAAATCATACAAGACTGAGATTCACGCACTGCAGAGGGAATTTACTGCCAGGGTGGAGGAGGTTGAGAGGTCCCAAGACTCGGTGTTAGATGAGCTGAGAGCACACAGAGAATCCATAGAATCTCACTCAGCCCTGCTGGAGGATCTCCTCTACAATCAGGAGGATCAAGAAAATAGAAACCGCAAAAACAACATCAGAATGAGGGGACTCACTGAGGAGGTTTCAGCTCAGGACCTGGGTAGATCAATCCAAGATCTTTTCAAGCAGATATTGGGAGATGTAGGTGGCCCTGACATTGAATTGGACAGGGTCCACAGGGCCCTCTCCCCAAGACCCTCTACAGGGATGACGCCCAGGGATGTGATATGCAGAGTTCACTTTTTCACCATAAGAGACGCTATCATGAACGCTGCAAGACTCTCTGGCCCCATCACTTATGCCAATTCATCTGTGACTCTCCTCCCGGATTTAGCAAGGAGAACCCTTCAGCAAAGGAGAGGACTGAGGCCCCTGCTAGCAGTACAAAGGAGAAGGAGATCAAATATAGATGAAGCTTCCCCTTCCAATTGATAGCAACCAAGGATGGCCGCTCCGCATCTTTCCGTCGGCTTGCTGACCTCCCTGCATTCCTGAAAGCTTTGGATTTACCGGAGGTGGAATTGCCGGACTGGCCTCGTCACCCAACCCTGCCGGCCCCCCAGATGAGATGGTCCAGATCCCCCAGGGCAAATGGACCTAGGGGTGCTCCTACTTGATTGAGCTTCTCTTTTTATGTTCTTTGTTTATATTTTTCACTACCTCTGTGACAGGAGGTTACTGTTAAGATGGCTGCCAGGATTGCTGCTAGCATTGAGCCCAAAGACTCCTAAAGCTTACTTATGTTATTTGGAGGATGATCATTACTGTGTTATACTTTCCCTCCTCTTTTCCTATACCTAACCTTTTCCATGCTGGTCCCTGCCTACCCACCCTTCCTTCCTTCTCCACAACTTATACAGCATCTGAGACGTGCATACATACACTATCTTTTGCACCACAAACTATCCTTCTGCACACCGTTCACTCCTAACTTTACACTATTATCCCTTCCTTCCATTTCCCTTCCCTGCCCCTGCTGTCCCCCTCTACACCCCTCTTATCACATACTCTTTCCTCTTCCTCCTCTCCATCTCCACTTACACAATACGTGACCACCTCTCTTCTACATACCTATATTGTGGGAACACGTTTTGGATCTGCTCCCCCCTCCCACTCTCCCTTGTCCATCCACCCCTCCCTGCTCATCCCTTAGTTCCCGGTTCATATTTCATGATGCCCAACTCCCTTTTCTCACTTAGATTATGGGCAATCATATTTACTGTTATTTACTGTACTAAAATAAGTTACTGATAACCGCACAACAAGTTTTGCCTGTCTGAGATCTTTGGGCGAGTTGCCCTATAGATGCTATATTATAGAAGCAGTTTCTATATGTTTAATGTTTCATTGTAGAGGGTGGGGGACAGGCGGTGGAATGCATGCTCTCAAGCTGTTGGTCCTACGCCTTCCCCGAAGTGCTGGATAGGTGTTACTATCCATTCTTTGCACACCTTTTTCTAGATAGAGCCACATGGCTCGATGTGGACATAGTTTAGTCCTCACTCACATGTGTTTTCACCTTTCTTTTCTCTCTACAAGATCTCCTAGTAGGGCAGTCCAAAAAGGCTAAAGCTCCAAGTCATCCCTTCAAATGGAACAGTGAAACAGAAAAATCCTTCAAGAAGCTGAAGTGGGCTTACCCTGACTATCACCAGCCACTCATTCTGAATACAGATGCCAGCAATGTGTGATTGGGAGCGGTGCTGTCCCAAGTTCAAAAAGGTAAAGAAAGAGTTATAGCCTTTGTAAGCAGGAAGCTCCATCCTGCAGAGAGAAATCCCGAGAATTACAGTTAATTCAAGTTGGAACGCCTGGCAGTAGTCTGAGCTGTTACAGAACGCTGCAAACATTATCTGGCGGCAGCAAAATTCACCATCTTTACAGATAACAACGCGCTTATCTACCTGGACACAGCGAAACTAGGTGAGCTGGAGCAGCGATGGATGGCCCAGCTGTCTAATTAAGATTTTATCATCAAGTATAGGGCAGGCCGCAAGAATGTCAATGCAGATGCTTTATCCAGGATGCCACACCTGAAGGACATGGAAGAGGAACCGGAAGAGCTGTAAGGGTACCTTTACACACGTACATTTGTACTTGTACCAGGTAACTTACTGTTGCAGTGAAATCATGGATACACGATTCCATTTGTACACAGCAACAATAGAACCATGTATCATGATTTCACTGCAACTGTAGTTACTGGTGACAAGCTACAATGTAGCCGTGTGTAAAGGTACCTAAGAGATAGAGTACTGGCCTTTCAACGCCTTAAGCAGCACAATACAGAGCAGGTATGTACCACATACACGAGAAGAACGTTAAACGCATTCCACATTATGTATGGGCTGAAACACAGAACAGTGATCCAGCTGTGAAATTAGTCAAAGAGCTACTGATGCAGGAGGGTACGTACTCTGGTCCAGATGCCCCATCTGAAGCTCAACAGCTGTGGAAGGAAAAATAAACTTTTCCTATATTAGGATAAACTGTGCAGAAGACACACGAACCCCAGAACTCATGAACTGGTCTGGCAGATCATTATGCCAAAAAGAGATTTCAAGATGGTATTGGATGCCTACCATGATAATGCAGGTCATTTTGGATGGAAGAAATTGAAGGTTCTGCTGAGAGAAAGATTTTATTGGGTTGGCATGAGTAGATTAATTGAAGATTGGTGCAGAAACTGTGACCCATACAACCTAAGAAGAAAAGACAAAGACAGTCAGAGAGCTTCACTCCAGTCCATAGTAACAAAACAGCCATTAGAACTAGTAGCCCTAGATCATGTCAGGTTAACACCAAGCAGATCCGGTTACGTCTATGCCTTGAGCATAGTGGACCACTATTCCTGTTTCTTATTGGTGGTGCCTATAAAGAATCTAACAGCCAGAATAGCAGCTAAGGCTTTCCAAACTTACTTTTGCAGACCACATGGCTATCCGGAACAGGTCTTTACATATCAAGGTCCAGCATTTGAAGCTGAAATCTTCCAAGAATTCAGTCACTTGTATGGGTGTAAGAAGATCCAGACAACAAAAAACTCACCAAAATTTCGCCACTTCTAATACCCATTGCATCTAGCAGGAGGCTGCTGGCTCCTCTGAGAAGTAGCACACGTGTCTGTATACCGGTGGTCAGTCTCCTGCAACCTAAAGCATGGGGGCGATTGTAGCACCTGCGACCAGCCATGCTGACAGGGAGGACATTGGTGGCATTTAAAGACACAAGGCTACCATAGGAAGTCAGCCACTCTAGTCCATATGATACATAGTGTCAGAGCAGCCTATTGGTCACGCCCATAGCTATAAGACAAGGCGGGCTGCTCTGCCTTGTCTATGGTAGCCTTGTGTCTTTAAATGCCACCAGTCTTCTCCCTGTCAGCATGGCTGGTCGCAGGTGCTACAATCGCCCCCATGCTTTAGGTTGCAGGAGACTGAGCACTGATATACAGACACGTGTGCTACTTCTCAGAGGAGCCAGCAGCCTCCTGCTAGATGCAATGGGTATTCTAAGTGACGAAATTTTGGTGAGTTTTTTGAGATTTTTTATGTCCTACTTCGAAGATCCAGACAACACCATACCATCTTCAAACAAATGGCCTTCGTGAAAAGATGAATCAAGTTGTGATGGATTTATTGAAGACTTTGCCAGTGGCAGAAATGAACTTACTGTATGGCCAGAAAAGTTACCAGACCTGGTAGACCTGTACAACTGTGTCCCGGTGAGTTCAACCAACTGCACCCCAGCCTACCTAACGCGAGCAAGACCTGGTAAGCTGCCAATAGATTTAGGCATGGGAATTTTGAAGCCAGATGTAGAGGCACCAGAAGCCAGTTGAGATACCATCCGCCAACAGAAGTATCGCAAAGTGCAAGAGTGTTTAGAAAGGAGTCTGCAACAAGCCAGAGAGCGAGACAAGGAATAATCTGCAATCAACATGCTCCCGCAACTCCTTTACAACCAGGTAAGCAACTTCTTAAAAGAAAAAGGCGCAATAACAAGTTGGATGACCAATGGGAAACAACCTCATACACCATCTTACCATCAAGGTGTGACAACACTAAAGTGTGTTTGGTGAGCAAGGATGAAGGGAAGACAACATCAGTTGTATCCAGAGACCAACTAAAGTTGTGTCCTGAAACCCTGAAGACACCAGAAGTCTTAGTTCCTGTAATCACCCAACCTGAGAAAGAAGTGTTTCATAGTGTATTAGGAGATTTTCTAAAGACAAACTACAATGGAGGTGTTATTATACCTATGTTAGCGTTCCCTCAAGTGGTAATACCTGAAGCAGTACAGTGAGAAGCCCCAAGAGTGGAAGAACCAGAAATGGCACCTGTAGAGGAAGAACAGGAAGAACAGATTTCTGCTCCCCGTGAATTTGCCAGTCCTGCTGTTAGATCCCCATCCCACTTAGAGCCAGAGTTACCCGCAAGGTACACCTCCACACACAGTATCGTACTGAGTACACCTGCAGTAGACAATCTAGATTTTAGGAGATTGCAGCGTATTACAAAAGGCCAGATCCCAGCTCGGCACAGGGAGCAAAGTGTACTATGACTACAAAGTGTGTGTATATATGTTGTCTTGTATGTGTAGAGAAATGTAAATAGTAGTGTACAGAAGGGTGGAAGAACTGGATTAACACTCATGCACATTAAGTTAGGAAAAGAAAGTTCCTGGGGGTGAGAGGTTGAAACCAGGACTCCTAAGTCGATACGCCCGTAGGGAAAAGAAAAATTGGTTAAAATGTTGTCTTGTGATGTATCAATGTATGAAGCCTTGCAACCACTAAGCTTCGCACATACAGAGACTTTCCTGTAAAAACTCTTTTGAACATTCTTGAATTTTTACTTTTAAGTCTGGACCATAATATCACTGGACTGGTTGTTGTAAAGACATTCTTGTAAATAACTTCATCAGCCAAAGGTGGAAACACTGATCACCGGAGTGACTGCTTTTTGAATTTTCGACTTTTTACATTTTCTTGGTTTTTGCAATTTTTATATTTTAAGACTCTGTACAATTTCAATTGTTATTGATTATTTGTGTTTAACCTTTAAAAGTTGTCACAGTCCCGGAGTACTGTCTTCCACTAAGGGGGAACGTGGCACCCCATGGTCTTAAGTGCTACTGTGTCATCCCGAGTGGTGGTTTCATGCTGAGAGCAACAAACGGGTCTTCTCATTAGGCAAGAAAACTACACACAACACCTCCTGCCGCCAGGCCAGAAGGGGGAGACCGAGCCTGGGTTCAGGGTCAGTTCCCCTATAAAATTTTGGTCTGGGGCGGAGCCAGTTAGTTCAGTTCCTAGGAGGACTGAGGAAGACATCCTGGTGGACGGAGTCTGCAGAGCTCGTCCCAGGATTGCTGACTCGGTGCCTGGCCTAATGCTAGGGTCTGATGAACAGGAACACCTGGGGAGCCGAGCGACATCATGCTCACCCCAGAGAAAAGCACAGAAAATGGACACTGAATCCGAGACTGTGCAAGGTCTAACGTCCCGGCAGTCAATACTGGAAGGTGGGTAATTCCAGGATCCTCAGCCACACCGTGCCCGGAGACAAAGCAACAGAGAGAGTTCAGGAACTGACACCCGAGATGAGGGTTAGAAAGGATTCAAGTTGCCTGTCATACTGGCACCTCACAGGAAGAGACTGAGCTGGCAGCTTAGCTGATGCAGCCGCAGGAGCCAACACAGAGAGCAGTAAGGGAGCCAAAGACCCAGCCGGGTGAGACAGAACCCTAAGTTGCTTTCAGCAAAGATTCACCCCGTGAGCCTGCGGTGGGCCCTGGAGGAGCGGGTATCACTAAATACCTGGCGGCACTCGGCGGCGCGGGAAAAATACCTGCGTCTGCAGTAATGGCAGCGGTGGGTCCGGCTTCCTCACTCTCTCTACCTCAGGGGAAGCGATCCTCACTGACTGCAGGGGCTACTCGCAGCAGCACTGGCGGTGCTCCTAAATCTGCAGCTGGTGACAGGACCCAGGACTTATCTGTGGCGGGGGATGTGATTAAGGCAACGCCGGGAGCCAGAGACCTGATGGAAGCAGCCGAAGTGAGGGTTAACCCTTCTTCCTCCTCCCCTCCCTCCTGTCCCGGCCATCTCGTTCAGGGAGCGAAAACACAGAGCTTTGCTGCTCCTTCCACTGCTTCTACCCATCTGTTATTGGGGCTTGGAGGATCCCCGCAATTAGCAGGGGCTGTCCACATTGAGGGAGACCCCCCTAACAGCAGACCCATGCCTAATTTGTCTCCCATAGAAGTGGATTTGCAGGGCGACCAGCAGCTCTCTCCCAAGCGTGTGAGTGGAAAGACCTGTGCACACTTCCCCATGGATGCTCTGGACCTCACAGCACGGCTGAATGCTATACCCACCAAAATGGACATGGAGGGCTACATACAGAGGTTGGAGGCAGTGTGCAGGGGAGAGCTGGGGACCCTTAAGGAGGATGTGTCTACCCTGCACACTAATGTCTCTACCTTGGAGGCCACAGTGGAGAGGCTCTCCTCGCAAGTACAGTCTCAGCAACAGCTTCTAGATCTCCATTCAAACAACTTTCACCTATTGTTGGATATGATGGAAGAGGCGGAAAGTAGGAATCATCGAAACAATATTCGGCTCCGTGGACTACCGGAGTCGGTTGCACCACGTGATCTAGAGTCGGCCCTTCATGGTATCTTTAATTCCTTGCTGGGAAGAGAAGCGGATATGCACATTGAGATTGATAGAGCCCATCGATCCCTGGGTCCCAAAAACCCTGATGCTACCAGACCAAGGGATGTCATCTGTCGCATCCACTATTATTGTATTAAAGACGACATCATGTCTAAAGCTAGGGATCATGATTCATTGACTTCAATGGCTCGGAAATCATGCTATTGGCTGATCTCTCACGCATCACCCTAGCTAAGAGACGTGCACTACTACTACTTCCTACTGGAAGTGCTTAGAGAGAGACGTATCCCATATAGCTGGGGATATCCCTTCCAGCTCCAGGTGAAGAGGGAGGGGGGGATGACTGTACTGAGATCACCGGAGGACCTGCTGGATTTCACATCTGCCTTAGACTTGCCATTGGTGGAACTAGGTGAATGGCCACAACTGTCCACTTTTGGCCTACGGGGTCTGCGACATACTGGAGGTCCCTCTGTTAGACCTTTGAATAAGAGGCAAAGTAGCCGACGTCGCCAACGCAGATCTTCTGGCCGTACTGCGGACACTTGATTTTCAACAATACCTTGAAAGTTTGAGGTATATTTTCCCCTTTTTTTTGGGGGGGGGTGTCTTTTGGTCTTCCTACCCCTCCCGCGAGAGCTGTGAGTCAGGACACATGACTTTTGTGGGCTCCAGCAGAAACTCTATATGGTGAAGTTATAAACGAGGTTCGTAGAACTTTTGCTGTTCGCTTTAAATGGGGGGAGGAAGGGGGAGGTGAGTTTTGTTTACAGTTAAGCTGTGCTAATTGTCTTTATGCTCTGATTGGGGACTCATATGCGTGAAACATGGAGGGTTAATATTGATACATAAATATACATATATGTACTTCCTAACTAACCTAATATATGCAAAAGTTCATGTTACATTGATGGGGCCTAGATTTCTATGCATACATACCCTCCACTACTAAGGTCCTTGTTAGTAATTGTCCAGAAGGGCTTATGGCATTTGTATATTTTGTGTTATGTTGGCTGCGGGGGCTGAGCTGGTTGCTCGGTGTCCGACTACTTCCCACTTAAGGGCGTGTCATTGACACACTTGTTCAGAGATTTCTCTGACTCGCTAAGTTTACGCTGAACCTGGTGGCTCAGAGCCTCCTGGTTCCTCAGCCAGACTATTGTCCTCTGTCTGATCAAGTTTCTAAATTCTTCTTATTTTTACATATGTGGCACCCTGGCACCTGTTGGGCACCACAGAAATCCTTAGGTACAAATGGAGTAAGTAACAGCACAGCAAAACCACAACACAAACAACACTTAGAACACCTGGTTTCACCCGAGCCTCTAGGGGGAGCTAACACTGGTGACTTCTAACCAGTTCCCCCTATAAAAAGAGTCTTGGAGGGAGAAACTTCAGAGTGTGGTAGACGCTACAAGAGCTGCCTGCCTGTGTGAAACCTCCACCCTATGAGGAACACACTAGGCCCTGCTAGCCTGTTAGCCAGTGGAGATCCCTGCAATTGGGATAATAGGAAGAAGGAGATCACCTCTCAGGAATACAGAGTTAATCCAACTCTTTCCAAACCATCCGGTTACTGGAACCGAAGCTGTGGAAGCTACAAAGCCCTCACAGAGAACCAGCACATCCAACAGGAGGTTTAGCCACCTGTTCCACCTGATGCACCTACCCACGAGAGCCCAGGGAAGAGTACTGATCCTGCTCAGACCCTTTTACAGTGCCCTCAGTGCTGACAACCAGGTGAAGCAAGTTCCATTGAACACCCTGCCCGGTCCGGCTGGATTCCACATCCACCCGACCTTAGCACCAGAAGTAGAGAAAGGAAGCCTAACACTGCTTGCTGCGAAACTCCATAAGTGCCAACTTCACTATCCCGGTCCGAGTGTACCTGACTACCATCCAGTAAAGGTACCTAAAAGAGACTTTGTGTGGTTGTGCATTACTCCTGGATTCAGCGCAGCGTCCCGCAGCTGCCTCACAACATCTTGCGCAGCTCCCGGCTCCGGGGATTCCCGATCATCCTGTGGGGAGCGTTCCATCTCGCTGTGCACCATCCCCCGGAGACCCGAACAGCGCTGGTAAAGTTACCAGAACACCCGCAGGTGGCGTCACGAAGACAAATCACCCCCACTGTTCCGCCATTCCCCTATTGATCTGGACCACCGGGCCTACACCACCGCAGGCGCGGTTCCGTGACTGGAGGAGAAACAACGCCCGCTACGTGTATCCCCCGGCTACGGTGAGTCAGAATTTGGCGTCACGAACAGGATACGAGCAGGCCCGTTATCACGGGTATTGTGTGCTATTTATTGACTGTAAATATCGAACTGTACATTTGGTCCGCCATTGCTGCGCGAAAAGGCGGGAAAAGAAGGGGCGTGACTGTGCAGAGGGCGCGAAGATTGGCCCCACCCCCACGCTCTGACGACTTCCTCCGTACGCAGCAGGAACCGGAAACTCCCGTGGTGCCTCACTCCTCACCGCGAGGCCGACACTTCCGTTTGCAACCGAGGGAAAGGCTACGCTTAACTAAGGGGGAGCGACCATGAGTAACCCGGCTCCCGATCACGCGGTGCCCCCGCTAGACCAAGCGGCACCTCAAAATATACAACTTGATGGACAGCAACAAGTCGGCGGTATGCTACCGCAACCCGCTCCGATTATGCCGATGTCTCTACCCTACGTTCCTAGTGCGACCTGGTTACCCAAATACAGCGGCGTACCCAGCACCTTGGAAAACTTCCAGAGGAAGATATGCCAAGCCCTGGACATGTACCCGATGACCGGTAAGCAAAGAGCTTCAGTTATTATGGGACAATTAACCGGTGCAGCCGAACTGCAGAGCCGCAGCTGGCCTGTAGAAGTTCAGGAATCTGTGGAGCAGATATTCGCTAGATTAACTCGGGTCTTTGAGTGCCATACCGAAGCTGGATTAAGACTGTCATTCTATCGTTGTAACCAAGGGGCACAAGAAAGTGTCCTTGATTATTCACTGCGCTTGCAAGAAGCATACAGACTGTTAAAACAAGTCGACCCTGACAGTGCTCGAGATGAGAACAAAGCGTTAATTGGACAATTTATTGTGGGCCTTAAACTATCTGAGGATAGGAAGCAAGCAAGCTGGTGGTCCATACAGAACCCAGGCGCAGAGTTTGATACCTTGAGAGACTTAACAGTTTGGGGACAACGACTCGCTGAAGTACCTGATCCCGCTTCGCAGCAGCAGCAGTACGCTGACACCCCTTCCGTGCCGGCAGCAACATCTCCAGTCCCTGCGATTCAGTCCAGCGCACAGACTGTAACACCTGACCGGTTTGATCAACTGTGTGCTAATGTCGAGCAGCTGATGAAAGACGTGGCCAAGCTACAAGCTGGGAGAAGACCCAAGACAGATGCAAGGCCATCGGACAAGATTCAACTCGCCGACAGCCCGGATGACGTCCCCTGGATGAGGAGAAAGACACAGCCGTCGCGAGGAAAACCTGCAGACCGCCGCAGTCCTGACAGACGCCGCAACAGTCAGCAGAACGACTTAGGAGGACGCAACCTGCAATCCCGTCCTTTAAACGAGCGACCCCTGGGCGAGAAGGGCCAACCCCAGGAGTAGACTGTGCAGGCCCTACGTCCAGCTGGGAACACAAGTATGTGGGAGACTGTCCATACTTACCAATCGTCATCGATGGCATCGCTATCTCCGCCTTGATAGACACTGGATCCCAGGTGACATCCATCCCCAGTACCCTTTACAAGCAGTTCTGGCCAGATGTTAAGCTAGAACCCCCTAACCCTGAGATGAACCTTGAAGCCACTAATGGTATTCCGGTTACCATAGAGGGACAGTGGGAACCTACAGTAAAGGTGGGGAGGGTGCAGTTGAAAAACCAGGGTATCTTAGTGGTTCAGGATAAGCCTAACCACAAGGATCCATATGTCATATTGGGTACCAATGTCATGATCAAATGCCTCGATGAAGTGTTGTTTTTGCTCCAACAGAGTGCTGAAGCCGGTAAACCCAGAGAAAAGAGGGCTATCCAAAAGCAGATCAGAGCTCTGGTGTATCAACAACAGGTAACCTTGTCAAATGGTGAGATTGGCAGAGTAAGGGTCACAGATCCCATTCCAATTGTGGTACCACCCAGAAGTGAAATGATGATCTAGTGTCGAGCAGCCATAGGCCTCAGAGGGCAGGACTACCAAGCTGTAGTAGAACCTGTAATGTCTGACAGTAGTCCTACGCTCTTGACAGCCAGAGGGTTAGTCGATGTGAGAAAGGGGAGAGTCCCCGTACGCATATTGAATTATGGTGATGACGAAGTCAGACTACCTAGAAATGCAACTGTTGCAAAATTGTACCAAGTAAAAGATGATGCTGTGATTGATGTAAAATCCTCAAACCAAATAGTCACTGATGAACCCCCTCACTCCAAAGATCAGTTAGAGAAATGGTGTCAAGACCTCAGTGTAGGGACTGACAATACACCCTCTCACCAGAAAAATGGAGTATACCGGGTAGTTCGGGAGTATGAGCAAGTGTTCAGCAAACACCCACTTGACTTTGGGAGGATTAAAGGGGTACAACATCATATCCCCACAAACAACCATGCACCTATCAAAGAAAGGTACAGGCCTATACCACCCACACACTACCAGAAAGCAAAAGAGATGCTTCAGGACATGAAGAATGCAGGAGTCATTAGGGATAGCTGTAGTCCCTGGGCCGCACCACTAGTCCTGGTTAAAAAGAAAGATGGTAGTATGAGGATGTGTGTAGATTATAGGCAAATCAACAAAGTCACACACAAAGATGCATACCCGTTACCCCGCATAGAAGAGTCACTAGCTGCACTCAAATCTGCCAACTACTTCTCCACATTAGATCTTACTAGTGGGTACTGGCAGGTTGCCGTTGCAGAGGAGGATCGTGAGAAGACAGCCTTCACTACTCCCATGGGCTTATGCGAGTTCAACAGTATGCCATTCGGTTTGTGTAATGCCCCAGGAACATTCCAGAGACTTATGGAGTGTTGTTTGGGCCACAAGAACTTTGAGACTGTCTTGTTATACCTTGATGATGTCATTGTCTACTCTCAGACCTATGAAGATCACCTCCAACACCTGAGTGAAGTGTTCGAGTCACTGTCCAAGTACGGATGAAACTGAAACCGTCCAAGTGCCACCTGCTGAAACCCAAGGTCCAATACCTAGGACATGTGGTCAGCGCCGAAGGCGTAGCACCGGATCCGGATAAAGTAACCGTCATCAAGGACTGGCCAGCACCCATCAACCACAAGGAGGTACGTCAATTCCTAGGACTGGTCGGGTACTACCGACGATTCATCAAAGGCTATACCAAGATAGCCGCACCTATGCAAGATCTCCTAGTAGGTCAATCCAAAAACGGCAAGATCAGGGGACCCCCGTTCCACTGGGGCCCAGAGCAGGACAAATCCTTCCAAACGTTAAAAGATGCTTTAACTGGAGAAGAAATCCTGGCTTACCCTGACTACAATCTACCGTTTCTGTTGTACACTGACGCAAGTAATGAAGGTTTAGGAGCAGTCCTATCTCAACGTCAGCAGGGCAAGGAGAAGGTGATATCCTACGCAAGCAGAAAGCTCCGTCCCACCGAAAGGAACCCGGAAAACTACAGCTCCTTCAAGCTGGAGTTCCTGGCCCTGGTCTGGGCGATCACAGAGCGTTTCAAGCATTACCTGGCATCCGCCCCGTTCACAGCTTTCACAGACAACAATCCTCTAACACACTTAGAGACTGCAAAGCTGGGAGCCCTAGAACAGCGTTGGGTAGCAAGACTCGCTAACTACGACTTCACTGTAAAGTATCGGGCAGGTCACAAGAACGGCAATGCTGATGCCCTGTCCCGAATGCCCCATCTTCCCGAAGATGGAGAAGACATAGATGACCTAGAAGAGATTGAACTACCTGCTTTCCACCGTTCCGGTACAGCAACATGTCATCAGAGAAACCAGACACGTGTAGAGAGGACCGTGAACCCGTTACCTCACCATGACTGGAAGGAGGCTCAAGCCAACGACCCAGATGTCAGCCTGGTAAGGGATCTCATCACTCAAGAGCACGCCAATATGGACTCTGATGCCTCACCAACTGCTAAACGCCTGTGGAAGGAGAAAGGGAGGTTGTTCGTCTACCAAGGTAAACTATGCAGAAGATACCTCAATCCGAGAACCCATGAACTCATCTGGCAGATTGTAGTTCCCAAGACTGAAGTCCAAATGATCCTTGAAGCATACCATGATGATGCTGGACACTTTGGATGGAAGAAACTGGAGAGACTCCTGAAGGATCGGTTCTACTGGGTCGGTATGAGAGGTTCCATTGACAAATGGTGTAAAAACTGTGGACCATGTCACCTTCGAAGAAAAGACCATCTAACTCAGAAAGCTCCGTTGCAACCAATTGTTACCACCAAACCTCTTGAAATAGTTGCTCTCGACCATGTGAAGCTTACCCCAAGTCGAACCGGGTACACCTACGCTCTCACCATCGTTGATCACTACTCAAGATTCCTGGTAGTCGTTCCAGTTAAGGATTTAACTGCTGAGGTAGCAGCAAAAGCGTTCCAGAGTTACTTCTGTCGCCCCCATGGGTATCCAGACCAGGTCTTAACTGACCAAGGGCCAGCCTTCGAATCAGCTCTGTTCCAAGAATTCTTAGGGCTGTATGGGTGTAAAAAAATCCGCACCACACCCTATCATCCTCAGACGAACGGTTTATGTGAGAAGATGAACCACATAGTCATTGATATGCTCAAGACCTTACCAGTTGAAGAGAGAAATCAATGGCCAGAGAAACTTCCAGATCTCGTGGACATCTACAACCACATACCTGTCAGTTCGACAAATTACACACCTGCTTACTTGATGAGAGCAAGACCAGGTAAACTGCCTATTGATTTGCAGATGGGAACCATTGAACCCACAGAAGATTCTTCTGATGAAGACTGGGTCAGCCAACGCCAAGAAAAGTACAGAAAAGTACAGGAAAGCGTGGAAAGGAACCTTGAAATCAGTAGAACCAAACAAGAAAAAGACTTCAACAAGCACGCCTCAGCTGAACCACTAGCTATAGGTGATGTAGTGCTGAAAAGAAAAAGAAAAACTAACAAATTGGATAACAGTTGGGAATCCATACCCTACACCGTTATGCCGTCACACTTTGATAACTCAAAAACTTGTGTTATTAGCAAAGACAATGGGAATACTATTGCGACTGTCTCAAGGGATCATTTGAAGAAATGTCCGCCACAGTTAATCCCACAAGCAACCAGTTACCCTGCAGTAACTACAGATGAAGAAACAAAAGAAAATCTCGTCCTTACAGAAATTGGATACTTACCAGCTGATTGGCCACAAATAGGTGATGCATTCCTCATACCAGTTATGCACTTCTACCAGCCTACAGAAGATCAGCCAAAGCCTAATCCAATTCCACAAGTCCAAGAAGAAGAAGTCCAAGTGCAAGAATTGCAGCCTGTTATCATGGAACCTGAGATTCCTGTAATCGGTCAGCCTACTAGTCCCACAGTAAGAGAAGCCATTCCTAATCAACTACCTACAGAGGTCAGTCCAGTTGATAGACTCCGCACTTACTATGGTCTTACACAAAGCAGACATAGAGAAGTACCAACCACTTCGTACACTACACCAACAGCTTTGGAAACACCCACACTACGCAGATCCACACGTAGTACATTAGGTCAACCCCCACATAAACTTGGAGAATGGGTTTAAAATGTAGTGGAAAATATAACCTGTAAGTGTTTGTATATAATACTGTTTTTCAAAACCTGTAAAAAGTAGTGTACAGAAGGGTGGAGGAACTGGGCTATGTCCCAAGTATACTAAGTTGGGAACAGAAAGCGCCTGGTAAGGTATAGAAGGTTAGTACCGGCCTCCCAAGCAGAGACACCCGTAGGGAATGTATAAAGTTTACCGTGTATCCCTGGACTTTACCTTTTTCCCTTTCCATAAACTTTGAACAATTGTCACAGGACTTGTGTGACCACTAACTTTACCTTTTTCCAGCCTGCGGCAGATGGACTAGTGCCGTACGGACTGCTTTTCACCTTTTCCACATTTTTCACTTCCTTTTCAGTGATTTTTGTGTTTTCTTTAAGACTTTGTAAATTGAATGTTATAAATGCTTAGTGGTAAGTTGTAAAAAGAACCTTTTGCTCAGCCGGGAGAACTGAGGTTAACTAAGGGGAATGTGGCACCCTGGCACCTGTTGGGCACCACAGAAATCCTTAGGTACAAATGGAGTAAGTAACAGCACAGCAAAACCACAACACAAACAACACTTAGAACACCTGGTTTCACCCCGAGCCTCTAGGGGGAGCTAACACTGGTGACTTCTAACCAGTTCCCCCTATAAAAAGGGTCTTGGAGGGAGAAACTTCAGAGTGTGGTAGACGCTACAAGAGCTGCCTGAAACCTCCACCCTATGAGGAACACACTAGGCCCTGCTAGCCTGTTAGCCAGTGGAGATCCCTGCAATTGGGATAATAGGAAGAAGGAGATCACCTCTCAGGAATACAGAGTTAATCCAACTCTTTCCAAACCATCCGGTTACTGGAACCGAAGCTGTGGAAGCTACAAAGCCCTCACAGAGAACCAGCACATCCAACAGGAGGTTTAGCCACCTGTTCCACCTGATGCACCTACCCACGAGAGCCCAGGGAAGAGTACTGATCCTGCTCAGACCCTTTTACAGTGCCCTCAGTGCTGACAACCAGGTGAAGCAAGTTCCATTGAACACCCTGCCCGGTCCGGCTGGATTCCACATCCACCCGACCTTAGCACCAGAAGTAGAGAAAGGAAGCCTAACACTGCTTGCTGCGAAACTCCATAAGTGCCAACTTCACTATCCCGGTCCGAGTGTACCTGACTACCATCCAGTAAAGGTACCTAAAAGAGACTTTGTGTGGTTGTGCATTACTCCTGGATTCAGCGCAGCGTCCCGCAGCTGCCTCACAACATCTTGCGCAGCTCCCGGCTCCGGGGATTCCCGCTCATCCTGTGGGGAGCGTTCCATCTCGCTGTGTACCATCCCCCGGAGACCCGAACAGCGCTGGTAAAGTTACCAGAACACCCGCAGGTGGCGTCACGAAGACAAATCACCCCCACTGTTCCGCCATTCCCCTATTGATCTGGACCACCGGGCCTACACCACCGCAGGCGCGGTTCCGTGACTGGAGGAGAAACAACGCCCGCTACGTGTATCCCCCGGCTACGGTGAGTCACATACTTTTTCTCTTCTCTACTTAATCCCTACCTTTTTCCCTTAACGCTCTCCCTTTCCCTTTCATTTTCCCTCACCCCCCATCCACCTCTGTTTGTCCTGGTATCAACAGTGGGACAGGAACTGGGGTTCTGATGGCAAATCTGCAGCTCTGTTCCCTGAACGTCAGGGGATTTAATGTCCCAGAAAAACGTTCGAAAGTGTTATACCATATGCACAATAAGCGGGTAGACGTTCTCCTACTTCAGGAGACGCACTTTAGGTCGGATAAAATCCCTGCTCTTGGACATAGATATTACACTCAATGGTTCCATGCTAGTAATCCAGAGACCAAGTCTAAGGGGGTTAGCATAGCATTACATAAAATCTACAGGCTCAGGTGTTGGCCTCTAAGGAGGACCCAAACGGCAGATTCTTGTTTGTCAAGATTAGAATTATTAATGACACGTTTACCATAGTTAATTTTCACCTGCCTAATCAGGACCAGGCTCGGACATGTAGACGTTACCTTCGCGATCTTGCTGCATTTGCAGAGGGATATATGATAGCGGGGGGTGACTATAATATGGTGTTGAACTGTGCCATGGATTCCTTCTCGGGCGGGTCGTCGGTGCCCCCTTCGCAACTGGAGAGCCTGAAACGGTGTTGACAGACCTGCGACTGGTAGATGCCATGGCGGATCACGCACCCCACGGACAGAGACTACACCTATTTTTCTACAGTCCATAATTCCCATAGTCGGATCGATTATTTTTTAGTGAGCCATGGTCTTTTGTCCTTTGACCTGCAGACAAAAATTGATGCAACAATCTGGTCGGACCACGCTCCGGTGATGCTGTCTCTGCGGCTACCGGGCTCGTCCAGGGGGGAGTGGACCTGGTCCCTGAATCCTGGATTTGTTGAGCGATCCTTCTTGTCTGCAGGCGGTACGGAAGGCAATTACAGAATTCCTTGACATACATAAAACCGACTCTACGGCCCTCCCCTTTCAGTGGGAGGCATTGAAGGGTGTTGTCAGAGGGGTTCTCATTCAGCAGGGGGCCCGACTAAAGAGGAACAGGGCTGCGGCTATCACTGAACTACTGTCTCAAGTGCAGACCCTAGAGACAGCTCACAAGAGAATGAGAGATGTGCAGACGATGGCTGACCTCTTGCAGGCTAGGAGTAGATTGAGTGCTCTAGTTGACACTACTCTGGCAAGACAACGAGACCGCTTCCATAGATACTTATATAAATACTCTGATAAGCCGGGTAGAGCATTGGCGAGATTTTTACATCCTCGCTCACCTACTACATATACTTCATAGCGTTCATAGCGAACAGGCTGGGCCCAGCTCTCACCAAGGTCATACACAATGATCAGGTGGGATTCGTGCAGCGTAGGGAGGCTAAAGATAACACGGTGAAAACCTTGCTCCTTGCTTCTTATATGCGCACAAGAAAGGTTCCAGCCTGTTTGCTATCCATTGACGCGGAGAAGGCGTTTGATCGCCTGGGCTGGCCTTTCCTGAGAGCATCTTTGGCACAGTTGGGGCTGAGGACTGGATTGCTTGATAAAATTTTTGCCTTATACCAGGGCCCCATGGCACAACTTAAAATAAATGGCATTTTTTCGACACCCATCGCAATACACAATGGCACCAGACGGGGTTGTCCTCTATCCCCTCTACTTTATGTCATTGCCATGGAGCACTTAGCGGTAGCACTCCGCGGATCACCGGATATTGATGGAGTACGGATTGGTCAGCATAACTTTAAGCTATCATTATATGCGGATGATCTGATTTCATATGTTACCAATCCACTCATAGCTTTCCCGATACTCATTAGGGAATTTCGGAAGTTTGGGGACATCTCGAATTTCAAGGTTAATTACTCAAAAACAGAGGTACTCAATATATTCCTGTCTGGTGACCTAGTGTCGTGACTCCAGGCGTCCTTTCCTTTTAAGTGGAAAACCTCTGCAATAAAATATCTGGGTGTACTGACTCCCACAGAGTTGAGTGTAATCTATGAGCTAAATTATGTTCCGCTTTTAAGAAGGACGAAACTGGACTTGGCGAAATATGACAAACCTCGACTTTCTTGGTTTGGACGCATGAATGTCATTAAAATGGACGTCCTACCTCGGTTTTTATATCTTTTTCAAACTGCCCCGATAAATATCCCGGATAGTTTTTTCAGACGTCTACAATCGGCGGTTAATAACTCTATTTGGGGGAGCAGGAGACCGCGGATCCGTTTTTCTATTTTACCTAGACCTAAGAGTGGGGGTGGGGGGGTCTCTCCGATTTAAAAAAATATTACCATGCGGTTCTGCTTTCTAGGCTGGTGGACTGGAGGTTTAATTGTGCCCATAAACAATGGGTAACCCTGGAGGGTCTCCTTTCTCCTGTGTCTCTGTATTGGCTCCTCTGGCTATAAAAGACCTTGCGTCCTTCTGTGACAGAATTGGTCCCACTCACCCAGACGGTTATAAGACATTGGGACAAGATTAACCGTAAACTGAAGTTGACCTCCAGACCGGGTAGACTGAGTCCCTTGTTTGACAACCTTACATTCCCCCCTGCGATGACTAGATCGTCCTTCCTGTGTTGGTCGGCACGTGACTGGGTATGCCTGGGAAAGGTTGCGGACAGACTGTCGGGGCTCGCTGGTGTGGAGGGGCTCCGGGGCCGGACCGGGGGGGAAGGGGGGTGTCGTTCTCATGGATGGAGTTCGCCCAGATCCGAGATTATCTCTCAGGGATCTCCTTGGGGGTTCCGACACCATTCGAGTTGATGATGCTTTCATCTGAGGGCCCGTCCCGTGTGGTCTCCATGCTCTATGTCCTGGTCCGGTCTGGGTTGGCTTCCGACCCTCTTGGATTCATGGAGGCTTGGGAGAGAGAACTGCACATCACCTTATCTGAGACAAATCGTCAGAAGATTTTTATACTCTCTCACATAATGACGGTCTCATGTGCTGCTCAAGAACGGAATATAAAATTTTAACACGCTAGTACCATTGCCCCACTTTCCTACACAGGCTCGACCCTGGAGTGTCAGATGCTTGTTGGAGATGTGGGATAGAGAGGGGCTCTATGCTCCATATCTGGTGGTCGTGCGGTCTCCTCCAAACCTTCTGGGGTCCGGTGTTTGAGGCCTTTCACCTGATGTCTATGATTTATCATGTGCCTTCCCCTCAGATTGCCCTTCTGTCTCTGATTCCTGCCGCTGTGTCCTCAGCAAAAAGGGGAATTTTGAGGTTCTGTTTATTGGCGGCTAGGGCTTGTCATTCCCAGACACTGGAGGTCTACGGAGGTCCCCACCACGCTGGAATGGATAGCTGAGATGAACAAACTGAGTCGCATAGAGTCTCTTATGGCCGATGATCATGGTACTGGATCAGACAGGGGCAGTACATGGTATCTATGGCATTCTTTTAAGGAGAGCCCGGAGTTTGCGGATTGGTTGTTTCGATCCTCTCTTCCTTCTTGAGCTAGATTAACCAGGTTTCCTCTCCCCTCCCTTTTTTTTTTTTCCACCCCTTCTTCCCTTCTGTTCCCTCCTTTCATGTCTTCTTTCATTACCTTTCCCCTTCTTTTTTCTCTTTTTTCTTTCATGGTCTGCAGGGATGACGGAGACGCTTAGATGGCTAAGTTATAGCGAGAACTGGCTTACACTTCGCTTCAAGCTTCATTTTGATGTGAAGCTTCATTTTGATGTGATGTAATTGGTGAAGTATATGTATCAGGGCCTTTTGAGACGGCTGCCGGGGTCTCGGACTTGGCAATAGAACGTGTTTTCTGTCATATCCTAGACTATGTACGAATGTGTAATTCTGATGTATCTATTACTTCATTATATGCCAAATTACAGCAGATTCTAAGACCGCGGAGAGGGAGAGGATTTTTTAACAAATGGCGTAAACATTTCAATGATCCAGAACTTGCTCGTAAGATTCTTGAGGGGTGGGAATTCGTAAGACGTCATATCACTAATGAGAGGTGGAGAGATTCTCAATTCAGGATCATGCACAGTACCATTCAGGGTTTCAATATACCTCCTTCTCGGGCCAACCAAGAGAGATGGGTCCATTGCCCGAAATGTAAGACACCCATGACAGACCTGGAACATGGTCTTTGGTCCTGCCCTGATTCTCAGAAATTTTGGGGAGAGGTGGACATGTGGGTTAGAAAGATTTGTGGGGATGCGGGGGGTTTGAATCCGATACGCTGGCTTTTTCATTACCACCCAAATGCTGATACTAGAGGACAACCTCATGTACTATGGCACTATATTGCACTAATAGCTAAGAGACTACTACTCCAACACTGGCTCAATGACAGACCCCCAGACTTGTCTCAAGTTAAAATCACGTTACGTCATACACTAACACTAGGATCTATAGACACACTCCGCAACCCAAGCAAATTGGCCAAAAAATTTTTCTTTAAGTGGAGACGTCTTATTGAAAAGGAGTTTAGATGTGGAAATAAAAAACTTCATGGTACCCTTCCGATCATCAACATGGTACGCATGGGCGTACCCAGCGTGGGGCAGGGGGGGGCAGGTGCCCCCCCCAAGAAACATCGGACCTTATACTCCAGCGCCCGCGCCAAGGTGTCTCCCTGCCAGCCGGCCGCCGTCACATATTCCGGCCACCCACGGTGTGAGCCGGATCTTCTCCTGTAGTCAGCTGAGCTGACAGCGGGAGCAGAGTGTGAGCAGCGCTGGCTCCGGCAGTCCATAGTACAGGCGTCAGACTCAGATGCCTGTACTATGGAAGCTGGGCTCTCAGCCGCCCTGATTCCCAGCAATTCCGGGTCAGGGGGATGTCAGTCACGTGATCACATCACCTGATCACGCTACTGACGTCACTCGGCAGAGGCAGCGCGGCAAAAGGCTGGATGTGAAGACCTGGCTGGAAGGTTCACATAATTAGGGGAAGAGGCACAGCATGGAGGGAGAGGGGTAGTAGTGTGAACAGGAAACTGGGGGGAGTGTGCAGAAAACTAGGGAGGGGAAGATGTGAGCAGAAAACTGGGGGGGGGGGGAAGGTGGAGCAGGAAGCCAAAGGGGGGAATGTGTGCAGGAAACTGGGGGGGAGGGTGTGCAGGAAACTGGGGGGGGCTGTGTGCAGGAAACTGGGGGGGGCTGTGTGCAGGAAACTGGGGGGGGGGGGGGCTGTGAGCAGGAAGCTGGAGGAGGGCTGTGTGCAGGAATCTGGAGGGGGGGCTGTGTGCAGGAAACTGGAGGGGGCTGTGTGCAGGAAACTGGAGGGGGCTGTGTGCAGGAAACTGGAGGGGGGCTGTGTGCAGGAAACTGGAGGGGGGCTGTGTGCAGGAAACTGGAGGGGGGCTGTGTGCAGGAAACTGGAGGGGGGCTGTGTGCAGGAAACTGGGGGGGGGGCTGTGTGCAGGAAACTGGGGGTGTGTGAGTATCAAATGACAGTGTAGGGGAAGTTTGAGGAGCAAACTGGGGGGGGGGGGAGAGTGTGAGCCAATCTGGGCGGAGATAATGGAGGGAGAATATGTGAGCCAGGGTGGGGGGCAGTATATGTGAGCCAAAATGGGGGGAGAGGTTTGTGGAGAATATGTGAGCCAAACTGGGGGGTGGGGGGAAGAGGGTGGAGGGAGAATATTTGGGCAAAAACTGCAGGGAAAGGTTGGGGGGAATATATGTAAACCAAGGGGATAAATGTGAGGTTCCAGTATAAAAGAGTGGTGGGCAATCAGTGTGGACGCAGTATGAGAAGTGAGGGGATGGCTACAGTACAGTATGTGGAGTGAGAGGGGGATGGCTGCGGTAAGGTATGAGAAGTGAGAGGGGAATGGCTGTGGTACGATATCAGGAGTGAGGGGATGGCTACAGCATAGTATGTGGAGTGAGGGTGGTTGGCTGCAGCACCGTATGAGGAGAGGGGGATGGCCGTGGTACGGTATGTGGCGTGGAGGGGGAAGAGTGTGGACACAATATGAGGACTGAGGGGGATGGCTGCCAACATAGTATGTGGAGTGAGGAGGAGATTGGTGTGGACAGTATGTGGCGTGAGCGGGGATGGCTGCGGCACAGTATGTGGAGTGGGATGGCTGCGGTACAGTTTATGTAGTGAGGGGGTAAGAGTGTGAACACAGTATGAGTGAGGGGGGATGGCTGCAGCACAGTATGTTGAGTGAGGAGGAGATCGGTGCGAACCCAGTATGTGGAGTGAGGGGGGGGAGTGAGGTAGTGAGGAAACAGTAGGGGATGAGAAAAATGTAAGGGGGCACAGAATAGAGTGAGTAGTGTGGGGCTGAATAGTGAGGGGGCAGCATGTGGGAACATTGTGAGGCCACAGCCAGGAGGGGACAGTATATCGAGGAGGGGGAGTGTTATGAGGGAGAACAGGATAAACAGTGGGTAGTATATGGGGACAGTGTGATCAGGGAGCCCAGTATGGAAAGGAAAGGGCAGTGTGATGAGAGGGCAGTGTGGAGGGCATGTTCCAGAAAGTGGACAGCATGTAAATCTTATTTTGTGCAGGGAACAATGAGGAGGAGCAATTATTCCAGGGCTCAGTGTAGGGCAGATATTTTTACTTATGAGAATTTTGATCATTCTGATATTTTTAAGGATGGGCTGCAGAGGATCGGAGAAGATGGACATCCCCAGAGATGAGCTGTGGATGTGAAAAGTCATCATGGTGTCTGGACAAGATGTAGAAAAGAAAAAGACGACCCCGATCAGAGACAAGGTCATCTATAAGGTACCCGGATGTAAATGATTATTTGTGATAATGACATTCTCATCAGTGTTGTAGTTCCTGTATGGTCTGATGGTGACTGGTAACAACAACTCCCAGTATTTCCTTACCATTGTTAAGGATGTATTAGGAGTTGTAAGCTCATGCAGTACAAATGTATATAGGTCTAACCTGACATTACAATTGTTCTACCATGCACTGATGTTAGTTATGCTGAGTATTGTGATGCTGTGTTTCTATAGTGATGGGGGTTGTATGGATGTATTCCTGTACTGATGGGGGTTCTGGTTATATATTTCTGCACCTCTGGTGGTTCTGATGACGAATTTTGTTACCAATGAGGGTTGTGATTTCTGCACTGATGAGGGTTTTACCATAGTGTTTCTGTACTGATAGGGGTTATATAGATGCATTTTTGTACCTCTGGTGGGTCTGGTGATGTATTTATGTACTGATGAGGGTTGTGATGCTGTGTTTTTGTACTGATGATGGTTATATGGATGTACTTATTTATTCTGGTGGGTCTGGTGATGTAGTTTTGAGCAGGGAAACAGAAGATGACCTTGATCGCCGTGATTGGCTTCAATAGTCAATCACGATCATTGGCTGGAGATAGGTCACCCTCCCCTTCAGCCCTGATTGGAGTGATGGTCTTTGTGACTCATCGCTCCTATCAGAGTGTAGGAGGCGGTCTCACCTGGCTGTGACCAACTCCCAACAGCTTTATCCATTCCGAGGAAGCTGAGGGGAGTAGTCTGTGCCGCCAGTGCCTGCCAATGCTCCAGTCCCCGCTGGTCCTCCAGTGTCAGTGCCCGCCGGTCTGCCTGTTTGTATTCTGTCTCTGTCATCTCTCTCTGTCACCTCTCTCCCTTTCACCTGTCCCTGTCACCTCTTTCCCTGTCATCTCTCCGTCACCTCTCTCCCTGTCACCTGTCCCTGTCACCTCTCTGCCTGTCATCTGTCCCTGTCACCTCTCAGCCTGTCATCTGTCCATGTCACCTCTGAACGATCATGAACCACCATAGCTTGCCCCCCCCTAGTTTTAATCCTGGGTACGCCCATGATGGTACGCATTGGAAGATTTAGGAGGAACGTTGGGTAGGATGAGATGTTAGGTCTAGGTGATGCAATAGATTTAGCTATTTTGATATTAGTAACTTAAATACTTTCTTTCTCTATATCGATGTTTGATAAAATATGAGGATAATTCCCGGGGATGGGGTGTGGGGAGGGATATAGGGAAATGCTATCTATTATTGAAGATGATTGTTTGCATTTATCTTTAATCGCTATGATTAGTTTTTATGTAAAGATGTTTAACTTTATGTTATATTTTTCTGAACTCTGGAATATTGTTTATATGACCAAAACCCAATAAAAATGATGGTTCAAAAAAAAAAATGTAGTTCTATTCTGGACAAGAGATGGGCTCGGAGACGGTTCCGCGCGTCCAGGAGTTCAGAGAGTGTGGCCGGCAGGGGAGAAGTTGCATAAGAACGCTCAAGGCTTTTAATATTGACCAGAAGAGAATCCAGAGTCAAGATATATTGTTTTTTTGTGAAGGCAGCAAGCTTGAGGAGGTGTCCTCGCATGACAGCCTTGTGGGCGAACCACAGCGTATCTGGGGCAATGCCCTCTACATCGTTAAGGAGAAAGAATTATTGGTCTGCAAGGGGTTCGCAGTTAGACGAGGAGGCTAAAAGGCGTTCATTAAGTCTCCAGGAAGTTAAAGGGGAGCGTGGAGTGGAGTCCGTGATAGTCAGTGTAATAGGGGCATGGTCTGACCAAGAAATGGGTTCAATCATAGCCGTCAAGCACAGTGGGAGAAGTGAGTCGCTTACTAGGAAGTAGTCTATGCGGCTGAACGACCTATGACGCGAAGAGAAGAAGGTATAGTCACGTTCAGAACTATGCAGTTACCTCCAAATGTCATGAAAGTGGAAGGAGTCTGATATCGTGGCGAGGTCTGTCCTGAATGGCGAGGGAGCTGAGCAATCAAGAGCTCTAGTCATAGGAGCATTAAGGTCACCTGCAATTAGTTTATGGCCCGTCATGGAAGGGAAAAGAGCATCTAAGGTAGATCTAAGGAAAGAGGCTTGTCGAGAGTTAGGAGCATAGATGGTTAGGAGGGAATATAGAACATCATTCAATTTACAAGTTAGTAGAAGGTAGCGCCCTTCCGGGTCAGGACGGATGGAGACAAGTTCAAAAGAGAGGTTGTGACTAATGAATATCGCTATACCCGCTTTCTTCTCCTTAGCATTGGCAAAATATCGGTGTGGGTACAGGTGTGATTTGATGCGAACATTGTCAGGTTCAAGCAGGTGTGTTTCTTGCAGACAAACGACGTTGGCCTGAGCTTCTTTCAGCTGCCCATATAGTAGGGACCCTTTCTGCAGAGAATTCAGATCGTTTACAGTTAACGATAATATGGAAATAGGCATGGGAACCAGTAGAGCAAATTAAACCTCAAGTACATTGCATATACAGTTAGAACTTTAAAGAAGCTGCAGCATCTAGAAAGGGGGGATGGAGGTACAAACATGCCTCCAGAAAAAAGGTACTGGATCGCCCCTGCTGCAAGGAAGAAGGACGCAGGGGCGATGCAGGTGAGGGAATCAGTAGGGATAAACAAATAACAAACAGGAGAGTATACCCAGCAAATGCAGGAGGGACTAGGGTCCAATTGAACAAAGTATTCACTGATCTCAGGGAGACCAGTTCAAGAAAACACTGCGGGCAGCTGGCTAAAGCGCTCAACACAGTGAATTCCTAGGCCCATTGCCCCCTGGGAATTTTTTTTTTTTTATAACAATGGTTTTTATTGTTATTTTGTTTAGCATACAGAGTAAGACATGTTACAATATTGAAAACAAATGTTAATACTGGCCCCCTGGGAATTTTGAATATGCAAATAGAGTCTGTGGAGCCTCGTTTAGGAGTCTCAACATAGGACTAGCCAGATCTTCCTCTAGTGAAGGACCTAGCCATGATAACCACCATATTAAGTGGCCCTTTGAGTCAACATCCAGCTCTTTACAAGCTTAAAGATATGACAAGGGAATACCAAGGCCAGGTATCCATCCACAGACAGTTGTTTTGGGGTGTTGCCCCTCATCAGTGTGGAGTAGGATTCTGGCTAGGTGGGAGCAATGCCTAGTAGACCAACAGAACAAAGTATTCACTGATATCAGGGAGACCAGTTCAAGAAAACACTGCGGGCAGCCGGCTAAAGCGCTCAACACAGTGAATTCCTAGGCCCATTGCCCCCTGGGAATTTTGAATATGCAAATAGAGTCTGTGGAGCCTTGTTTAGGAGTCTCAACACAGGACTAGCCAGATCTTCCTCTAGTGAAGGACCTAGCCATGATAACCACCATGTTAAGTGGCCCTTTGAGTCAATATCCAGCTTTTTACAAGCTTAAAGATATGACAAGGGAATACCAAGGCCAGGTATCCATCCACAGACAGCTGTTTCGGGGTGTTGCCCCTGATGAGGAAGATCTGGCTAGTCCTGTGTTGAGACTCCTAAACGAGGCTCCACAGACTCTATTTAAATAGGGTCCAATTGGGCACTCTACAGTAGGAGGATGATTTTACCTATAAACAGACACCCCTCCTCGCTTATTTGTACGGTTACAGTTGTGGCCAAAAGTATTGACACCCCTGCAATACTGTCAGATAATACTCAGTTTCTTCCTGAAAATGATTGCAATCACAAATTCTTTGGTATTATTATCTTCAAATAATTTGTCAATTTCAATGAAAAAAAAACAAAAAAAGAATTGTCCTAAAGCCAAATTGGATATGATTCCACACCAAACATAAAAAAGGGGTGGACAAAAGTATTGACACTGTTAGAAAAATCATGTGATGCTTACTTATGCCAACCTCTTTATGGCGGTCTTTGAAAGTTGGCATGTTTTTAATAATGAATACTATGGGAATGTTATCTTGTGCAAAAGGTTTATAGATGATGTAATAATTATTTACGATAATGTAAATAATACCTTGAAATCATTTTTAGGTGTTATTACTGACAATAAGTGGGGTATTGAATTAACCCCAGAAATTGATGCCTTGACAATTAACTTTCTTGATCTAACCATTTGGCGCGATGGGGATAAAATTAATACTAAAACCTATTTCAAGGCAGTGGACACCAACAGTTATATCCATTTTAATAGCAATCATTATGTCAAGTGGCTAAAGAATATTCCCAGTAATCAATACAAGCGTATTAAAAAAAATTGTACATTGGAGAAGGATTTTAAACAGCAGAGTGATATCCTGCGAGAACGCTTCTTGGAAAAAGAATATCCTAAAAATTTGATTAAAAAAGCTTATAATGAAATTAAGGACACCCCTCAGGCTGATCTACTCCAAAAATCGGAGAGGAATACACAGGAAATCACTACAAATTTTATCACCACCTTTTCCTCCCAAATCATGAAAATAAAAAACATTATTCATAAACACTGGGGGGTGCATATGAACGACCCCATCTGTAGGAAATGTTTACCTCCAACTCCGCTGGTCACATATAAGAGGGCACCATCCTTAAAAAGCATATTGGCACCCAGTAGAATAAGGAAACAAACAAGTGTAACAACAAGATCTATATATCATGTAGGACAACTAAAGTGGGTGCGTTCAAATGTAACAAGAAAAATTGTTTATGCTGTTCCAGTATAAATCATAAAACTGTAAATTTTTCTTCCTTTAATGATGAGGGAACAGTGTACTCAATCAAGTACAGGTTGGACTGTCAGTCATTTTTTGTTATTTATCTTGTAGATTGCATCTGTGGCAAGCAATATATAGGGAGGATGATCCAACCACTACACAAAAGGGTTAATTCACATAGACATAACATAAAAATAGGGTTTTTAAAACATGGCCTCTCGAGACACTGTTGTACTGTGCATGGGGGGCGTATGGATCTGAGGATTACCCCGATAGACCATATTCCCACGGACACCCCTAATAGGGTGCAAGCCCTGAACAGAAGAGAAATTTTCTGGATTTATTAAATGGGCACCCGGAACCCTGGTGGTTTGAATGAAGTATCCGACCTGTTTTAACTGAAAGATCAGTGTTTTTTGATGTCTGCAATAAATTGACTCATCAGGGTTTCTTTACTATATTTATATTATACTATCCTTACAGCGCAATTGTGTGTGGTCTCTCCTCCTTCAAACCATCCTGTTTGAGCTGTTTCTGCTGCGGGTCCTCTGCAGTTGTGATCACCTATGGAGTCAGATTGAAAGAAAATCCTCTAGAAGTAATGTATAATATTGTTCTAAACTGTTTTTTTGACAGGTGCACAAATCGTGTCTTCCTTTCCTACTCTTATATCTATATTCATATATATATTTTTATATAAAGATGGTTTACAACTTTTAACAGCCCCTCTTTGGTTCACCCAAGGTATGGTTTACCTGTGGGGAGACATGAGATGAACTCCAATCAGATTAATTGGTCTAGTGGTAGAGCCATTGACTTGAACCCAGACTTTGTGAGTTCAAGTCCTGTTATTTCAATTAGTTATTTAAAAAAAAAAAAAAACTTTTTATGGAGATCAGGTCCTGGTTTAAGTGCAGGTGAAAGGCTAGTGCACTAAAGTGGATACAACAGATAATAGGAAATGCAATCTTTTAGCTCTATCTTAGATCATGGGTTCTCATACACTTGTGTTTTGTTAAATGTATATTGATTTATTTGATTTTATATTATTCAAAACCTATCTGATTTTATCCTTGATTTTAGTGCTTAGATTTCCATTGTATATAAGACTTTTACTAATATTTATATGTTTAAAAACTGGTTTTATTTTGTGTGGGCGTTCCCACAGGAACTGATGTCAGTATGATGTCATCAACATGGTGTATTTAATGGCTCCTAGTGTGCTGGACTGTAAGTTTATGCCCTGAAGAAGTGGTCAAGAGGCCACGAAACGCGTCGGCTATTTGTGTGTGCCGTGTGTGAATAAAGTGTGTCTTTCCTATCCTGGATCTCCTTGTGGTCGAGCGCGGATAAATCCCGATCTTTTTCTCCTTTGCAATGACCGTGTGCATGGCATTATGAAGTCTGAAGACTACCAACAAATTTTGCAGCATAATGTAGGGCCCAGTGTGAGAAAGCTGGGTCTCCCTCAGAGGTCATGGGTCTTCCAGCAGGACAATGACCCAAAACACACTTTAAAAAGCACTAGAAAATGGTTTGAGAGAAAGCACTGGAGACTTCTAAGGTGGCCAGCAATGAGTCCAGACCTGAACCCCATAGAACACCTGTGGAGAGATCTAAAAATGGCAGTTTGGAGAAGGCATCCTTCAAATATCAGGGACCTGGAGCATTTGCCAAAGAAGAATGGTCTAAAATTCCAGCAGAGCATTGTAAGAAACTCATTGATGGTTACCGGGAAGCGGTTCATTGCAGTTATTTTGGCTAAAGGTTGTGCAACCAAGTATTAGGCTGAGGGTGCCAATACTTTTCTCTGACCCATTTTTGGAGTTTTGTGTGAAATGATCAATGTTTTGCTTATTGCTTCATTCTCTTTTGTGTTTTTTCATGGAAGACAAATTAAATGAAGATAATAATACCAAAGAATTTGTGATTGCAATCATTTTCAGGAAGAAACTGAGTATTATCTCACAGAATTGCAGGGGTGTCAATACTTTTGCCACAACTGTATTTCTGAACAGACTATAGCCCTGAAATCAACAGCCCAGTCATGGTTCTTGTCCAGCCATGTCTCTGATATCCCCACCATGTCATAATTATTTTCCAACAAAATTAATTCTAATTCCTCCATTTTGTTGGTGAGGCTTCTGGCATTAGTGCACATGCAATTTATGCATCTTTCTTTGCCTCTATTCCTTCTTACTGTATTGACTGTTCTAACCCCCCCCATGCCACCCCCAATTTCATTACTTGTGCCCAGGTTACTATTTACACTATCTTCCCCTTCTATACAATGAATACTCTCCCCCAATCCCTAGCTCAAACACTTCTCCAACCTTCTAGCCATTTTCTCTCCCTGCACAGCTGCACCCTCCCCATTGAGGTACAGCCCATCTCTAGCATAGAACCTGTAGCCAACAGAGAAGTCAGCCCAGTTCTCCAGGAACCCAAACCCCTCCTTCCTACACCAATTCCTGAGCCACTTATTTATCTCCCTAATCTCCCGTTGCCTCTCTGGTTTGGAGTGTCCTTGGAGGTCCTTGCCTTAAGCTTGCAGCCTAATTCCCTGAAATCATCTTTAAGGACCTTCCACATACTTCTAACTTTGTAATTTGTGCCATTGTGCACCATGACCACTGGGTCCTCTAGAATGTTAATCGGCGCGGGGTTTCCCGAGCGTTCCATCTGCCTTGAGTCGTGCGGCCGTGGAAGGTCACCCCCAACCCAAGAGACTGGCGTCCATGGAGATGATCGTCCACCTGACCAGGAGAAACGATCTGCCTCGAGAGAGGAGGGGGACCGTGATCCACCAGAGAAGTGACTGCCGTGCTGATCTGGAGAGGTGGACTGGGCGGTCGAGGCTGCGAAGGGAGCGAAACCATCTCGCCAAAAGAAAGTGCTGAAGGGGTCGGGTAATGAAATTGAGCAAAGGGTGTAGCCTTGATCAAGGCTACCATTCTGCCCAGCACAGCATGGAGAGGAGGAGTGAGGGAGGAGAACGGCTGCCTGAGACGGTGAATCCCCGACAACAGGGTGACACGCTTGTCTGGGGGAAGGAAAATGCGAACTGGGCAGAGTCGAAAATCGTGCCTAGAAAGGTGATCCGCTGGGACGGGATAAGACAAGACTTCTTGGCATTGATGATCCAGCCCAAGCGACGGAGGGAGTCAAGAGTGACACTCCACATGCTAGGGGGCCTTTATCATGATGTCGTCCAAGCAGGGTATTGCCAAAATTTCCTTGGACCAGAGAATGGCTGCCACTGCCGCCATGATCTTCGTGAAGACCCGGGGAGCAGTGGCTAAGCCAAGAGGAAGGGCAGTAAACTGTTGGGACCCCACAGCGAAGCGGAGGAATCGCTGGTGAGAGGGTAGGATGGGGACATGGAGATAAGTGTCCTAGATGTCTATACAAGCCAGGAATTCCCCTGGCTCCATGAACGCTATCACCGAGTGAAGGGACTCCATCCTGAAATGTCTCACCCAGAGCTTGGTGTTGAGAAACTTCTGGTCGGGGACCAGGATCGAAAGAAATTGTCCTAGGGAAAAAAGGCAAATTCGATTTTGTACCCCACCGATACAACGTCTCGGACCCAAGCATCGTCGATCACCGAGGGCCACGCTGACCGGAAGGCCAGATGTCGACCCCTGAGGTTGAGGGTGGTGTCATGAGCGGTTGGATCTGGAACCGGAGGCCCGTGATTGGGCGTTACGAGTGTGCCAGGAGGGGGTGGGCTTGTAGGAAGGCTTTTTTCTATCCTGGTGGACGGGGGAGCAGTCTCACCAATTGGAGGGTCTGGAAGCCGTGGAATGATAGGAGCGAATTGAAAATTTCGCTTCTTAGGGGTCAAACGTTTGTGCTTTGTTCGAGGGAGGGAAGTACTTTTCCTGCCGTGGTGTCTGAGATGATCTTGTCTAGTTTTTCGCCGAACAAGCGAGAACCCTGTAACGGTAGATTGGTGAGTGATTTTTTAGAAACTGCGTCGGTATTCCAGGCTTTACATATGGCCCTGCGAATCGAGATCATGTTAACGGAAGCCTGGGCTACGCAGGAGGCAGCATCAAGGCAAGCAGTGGGAACGTATTTGCCTGCTTGAACGATCTGGCCTGCTAGGGCCTGCTAGTTCCAGAGGGGGAGCTTGGGCAAGAATGCCTCTTTGGAGGTTTTTAGCCCAGGAGGATATGGCCAGGGAAACCCAAGCCCCAAAGGCGGATTTCGCCCTAGCCTCCACATGTCTATCTGGACCTTCCTTGAGGGAAGCACTATCAGCCAAGAGGAGGAGGTGTTGGTAGAGAGGCGTAAAATCGGGGGGTCAACTGCCAGAAAGTTAGACAATTTCTGGCAAATTTTCTGAGTGAAGGGAAATAGGGCCTCCAAGCACTTTCTGGACTGAAAGTGTTTCTCTGGGTGCAGCCATTCTTTTTGAAAGATGGTGTCAAAGTCTTCTAGGCAAGAGAAGACTCTGGGGGCTGACTTAGAGCACTTAACTGACACCTTACGAATGGGCGGCTTGTCATCAGTGTCGACCTTAAGGGTTTGATTCAATGCTAGAATCAGACTGTCAACCATATCCCTGATCCTAGAAATCTGATCAGAGTCCAGCTCCAGTTCAGAGTCCGAGGCAGACTCAGAATCAGCTGGTGCGGACGGTGCTGGGGAAGACCAAGTGGAAATCCCTGGGGGAATGAGACCAAGAAGTGGATGATAGGATAACTCGCTTCCTCTGTGAGCGGTCTCTTCTCTCGGAGTCTGAGGGTGGGCTACAAGCAGAGTGCCCTAGTGGGCTAGGCTGAGTCTCAAAGGCAGTCTGCGTAGGCAGGTGTGCTAGGGCCGCCATAAGGGTTTGAGAGATCTTAGCCAGATTAGAAACGGATTGGGATAAGGAAAGAACAACCTCCGTGGACCAGAGACTCTGTTTGTGGGCTACAGTGTTGAGGTCTGACTCAAAGGGAGCTTCTGATTACACTCAGAGCAGGCGTAATACAGCCACATGGCTGAGGAGGTTGGCCTGGAGCTCCTTGTATTAGGAATTAGCAAAGGCCAGTTATCTAAGTGACAGAGGTGTAGGGACTGGGGAGGTTGCAGCTTACCAAGTCCCATGATCTTCCGGTGTCCTCGGCTCAAAGCTGGATCTGTGCAGAATTCAGCCAGAAGGCACAGAGGGAGTTTGCAGCATCCTGTGTGTAGGAGCCTGAGGGTTGGAGGAGGATCCAGAGCAGAGAAAACATGGGCCCAGGGCTGAAGAACCAGGAGGCAGAGCCTAAATCATGTGAATGGAGCCCGCACTCGCATCCCATTGGTCTTGTGGTGAGCAGGGGGCTTGAAGGACAGTGAGAGACTGGTCCAAGGTGCCAGGGGGCGTGGTTGTTGTCAGCTAAAACCCCCCCCGCTCGCCTAAGATCGGGCCGAGGGTGGTCCTTGGGCAGAGCCCCAGGAGCCGGACACAGATGACATCACTGTCAGCCGGCCCGCGGATGCCCCTGATTGGATCGGGGGCGGTCCATAGGCAGGCGCATGACCCCCGGAGGCCGCAGCCAAGCCGGGGGATAAATTTTAAGCCACAGCCGGGAGTGGGAGGCTCGCGGCGTGGAGCTCTGGAGAGAGAGCTTTGCCGGTCTGTAATGTGGTGGGCAGGGGTCTCCAAGCTCGGGGAGGTCGGGGGCCACCTGAAAATAAAGATTGTGCCCCCAAATCCTCCTCTGGCGCTTGCTAGCTTGCAGGCAAACCCCTACTGCAGTCATGCGTGCTGCTCCCAGGACAGCCCTAAACTGAGCACAGCCTAGGGCCCTGAAAGAAAAAAGGCCATAGACCTAAATGGTGTCCAGTGTGCATCCAGAGGGAAACACAATCTGGGTCTGAACCAGGATGGGACTGGGTATGGAGGGGGGGTACGGGGGATGGCCGAGCCATGGATGGAAAATAGATAGGCTGTTTTCACAGATCCCTACCTCGTCCTGTGTGGTGCTGGGTTCCAGACGCCGGCGTATGCTTCTCCACCAGGAGGCTGACACTATGCAGTGTGGGGACCGGTCGTCTGATGACCCTACCGGCTGGCTCTGGTGGGTGAGAGGGTAGGGGAGCAGATGGGCCAGAGCAGGCACCAACGCCAACCTTGGAGTTCTCCAGGACATTCATCTGTGTGAGGGGAGACCCTGGACAAGAGAGGGATAGTTAACAGTGCATCCAACGTACACTGGACTCTCAATCTTTTTTCCGAGTGATGGATTGGTTCAACCACTCCATATTCTGATGAAATCTTCAGTTGAAAAAAGAAAAAGAAAAAAGTAACTAATGAAAAATCTTGGTAGATACGGGCTCAGAAAGACCCGTGTTTGCCTCCTATGACACTAATCTAAAACTGAGTTGTGTTTGTGCCAGTAGGTGGGTGTATACTGCTGGGGAGGAGTTGATTTTTTGTGTTTTTTTTTGTATAGTGTCAGCCTCCTGGTGGCAGCAAGCATACACCAAAGGTCTTCTTGTGTCCCCAATGAAGCAATTAAGAAACAGATTGTCACGAAAACTTAGTCAGGACCTGCAGCTCTCTGGCGACCTCTTAGCCTGCTGGCCAAACCAAAGCGGATAAGAAAAAGAGCCCAGCTACCCTGATTTATCTCGTCTACTGTTGCACGTGCTGTGACAGGATGTATATATCTGTATATATCCCACCAGTTCCTGCCAGGAACTATATATACCTTGATCCAGTCACACTCAGGCCCACAATATCACATAAATACAAAAAATATGCTGCCACCACAGATCTCTTTCAGGTGGATCGGTAACCTAATTCGTATCGTGGAATAGCGGGAGGTGCATATCAGTTCGTCATAGAAAAGGAAGAACGAAACTAAGTAAATTGATAAAGTTTACTCCAAAAAGTTGGCAGTGTTTACAAAAAGATATACAAGATATTACAAAAGAGACAATTTATATATATGCATAAAACAGTTATTAAAATAAAAGGACTTAAAATAAGAAAGACTAAAACCTGTGCCATGCGGTGGCCGTCAGCAGATTTCAGGGAGAAAGGCACACTGGAGATGGGTTAGGATTCCGGCCTCACAGCATAGAGTGTTGCTATGTCCTTCATTAAGCAGGAATAAGGCCAAAATGGATGCTTTGGTTTTATGTAATGTGGTAGAAAACCAGAAAACTCCTACTTTGTTTACCTCACAAGGGGGGCTGGGTTTTGTAAACCCACCTAGCTGCACAAGACTTAAAAACCTCCATTTTTCATATCGTTGGATTGGATGCACCCACGTCCAAGATATGTACATCATGTTTACCATCGTGAATTTACATGAAGATTGATATCAAATATGATATATCTAGTATATGTGGAAGGACAGAACTCATTTCCCAGGTTTCTGATTGTATCCCAGATATAAAAGATATACCATCATAACTGAAAAATTTGTGCCATGAACGGGTCTTATTTAAAGGGATCCTGTCACCTCCAAAGCGCCACCTAAGCTTCAAAATCATGGCCCTGCAGTATCCCATCACTAATCTCACACTCCTTTTGTCTCTGAAAAGTATCCTGTGAACGTGCAGAAAAACGTTTTATAACTTACTCATTAGTGATGTTAATTAGCAGGGGCTATATTGTTTAGCCCTTAGGGCGTACCCTCTTTGTCATAAGACGTCACCCGATCCCGGAAATGACGCAATTTGCGTCATTACAGCCCAGGCAGCGCTGTGGAGAGCAGGGAGGCCCTGCATAGACCATGAATAGAAGATCACGCCTATTAGGGCGTAATCTTTTGATGAAGAGGACACGCCCTAAGGGCTAAACAATATAGCCCCTGCTAATTAACATCACTAATGAGTAAGTTATAAAACGTTTTTCTGCACTTTCACAGGTTGCTTGTCAGAGACAAAATGAGTGTGACTTTAGTGAAGGGATGCTGCAGGGACATGATTTTGAAGCTTAGGTGGCGTTTTAGAGGTGACAGGATCCCTTTAAATTTGACATTAAAAGTTGGTTCCTTAAGACAAAGGGATATCACAAGGACAAAACCAGATTAGAGTAGCTGAATTCTGCTCAGCTCAGAGTTTCATGGTTAGTCGAAAAATACTTGGTTAGGGGAAGCACGAAGAAGTTCTCTGCAGCTACTTTACAAACGAACAGGGGCGGAGAGGTACATCAGCTCTGGTTGTCTTTTTAAAATAATGAAAAGAATTAATCTTTTCCTGACACTTCCCCTTTTTGACTGCGCTACGGAGGTAGGACCTCTGGGCCTTCTGACATGTGCAGCTGAGCAGTTCCCTACGCTGCTTGGGTCCTACAGGAACTTCTCCGATTTGGACTCAGAGATGAGGGTCTCTGCGTGGCCTTTCAGCACCTTAGGACTGCCACTAACTGGTATGACAGTCTGATATCCCTGACTAGAGATAGCCAGAAGTGGCGCGGAAGCCCCGACTTCACAGGAACCATCTTGTACCTGTTCTGGGTCAGCAGGTGGTCCAGTTATCCCTCCACAGGTTAAGGACCCAGAATACAGTGCAGGCCCTGCATTCCCAGTACTCAGGCTGCGGGTGAGAGTGCCTCAGAAGGCCATCTCCCGGGGAAATAACGCCACCTTCCGATTGGCTTTCCCATCAAGTTGACAAGCGGTGGACTGAAACTGTCCCTTAACTTGGCAGGCGGTTGGGACTGCCTTTCTGCCTTTCTGACAGGTGAGGTGGTTTGCTCTCCCATCTCCCTTGTCAGACCAAGTATACCACCCTCCCATCCAAACAAGCCAGGGGTACCTCTTTTCCATGGTCCTGAACGATTTTCATAAAAATATAAAAGTTGGGGTCTTTAAACCGTGCTGCCAATCATCTACTATATAATTGCCTAATTGTGTCTGTCTGAGGCCGAAATAGTGCGCCAGCACTCATTGGTCGCCGCCAGCCGCTGCGACCAATGAGCGCAGCGGATGCAAAAGAGCCGTACGTGGAGGTCCGCGGCGAGCCAGCCGGGAGATGTCACCGCTGCTCCCCCACTGCCCGATGACTCCCCCACCTGTCACCACTGTCCCCCACCATTACCACTCTTCCTGTTGGTCCTCGCAGCACCTGCAAGCACAAATGAGGGCTTCAGGACCTTTGATGACATCACAATGATGGGTGGAGTCAGAGATCATATGTTCGTGACGTCATCAAAGGTCCTCTGCTGATTCACCCTGCTCTATCCACTGACCCCCTGCTGTGCCCACTAACCCCTGCTGTGCCCACTGACCCCCGCTGTGCCCTCTGACCCCCGCTGTGCCCACTGACCATACCCACTGACCCCCGCTGTGCCCACTGACCCCTGCAGTGCCCACTAACCATGCCTACTGAACCCCTGCTGTGCCCACTGACCCCCTGCTGTGCCCATTCACCCCCCGCTGTGCCTACTGACTTCCCCCTTGCTGTGCCCACTGACCCCCTGCTGTGCCCACTGACCCCTGCTCTGCCCACTGACCCTCGCTCTGCCCACTGACCCCCTGCTGTGCCCTCTGAGCCCCTGCTGTGCCCACTGACCATGGCCACTGACCCTAGCTCTGCCCACTGACCCTGCTGTGCCCACTCACCTCCCGCTGTGCCCACTGACCCTCGCTCTGCCCACACACTGTGCCCACTGACCCCCTGCTGTGCCCACTGAGCCCCTGCTTTGCCCACTGACCCTCACTCTGCCCACTGACCCTGCTGTGCCCATTGACCCCCCCAATGTGCCCACTGACCCTTGCTCTGCCCACTCACTGTGCCCACTGAGCCCCTGGTGTGCCCACTGACTCTACTGTGCCCACTGACCCACTGCCCTGCCCACTTACCCTGCTGTGCCCACTGACCCCCTGCTCTGACCACTCACCCCCACTCTGCCCACTGACCCTTGCTCTGCCCACTGACCCACTGCCCTGCCCACTTACCCTGCTGTGCCCAATGACCCCTGCTCTGCCCACTCACCCCTACTCTGCCCACTGACCCTTGCTTTGCCCATTGACCATGCCCGCTGTGCCCACTGACCCCCTGCTCTGCCCACTAACCCCCTGGCATGCCCACTGACCCCTGCTGTGCTAACTGACACTGCTCTGCTCACTAACCCTGCTTTGCCCACTGACCATGCTCACTGACCCACTGCTCTGCCCACTTACCCTGCTGTGCCCACTGACCCCCTGCTGTTCCCACTGACCCCCCCGCTGGGCCCATTGACCCCCGCGGACCACTGCTCTACCCACTGAGCATGCCCACTGACCCTCGCTCTGCCCACTGACACTGCTGTGCCTCCTGACCCCCTGCTGTGCCCACTGACCCCCGCGGACCCCTGCTCTGCCCGCTGATTATGCCCACTGACCCTCGCTCTGCCCACTAACACTGCTGTGCCCCCTGACCCCCTGCTGTGCCCACTGACCCCCTGCTGTGCCCACTGACACCCGCTGTGCCCACTGACCCCTGCTTTTTGCACCTACCCCCGTTGACCCCCTGCTTTGGCCACCATACACAGTGCTAATCACAGAGCCAATATATACAGTGCTAACCACTGAGCCACTACATACAGTGCTAACCACTAAGCCACCATACAGTGCTAACCACTGAGTCACCATAGAGTGCTAGCCACTGAGCCACCATACAGTGCTAACCACTGAGCCACCATACATTGCTAACCACTGAGCCACTATATACAGTGCTAACCACTCAGCTACCATACAGTGCTAACCACTGAGCCACAGAATACAGTGCGGGCCCATCCTGTCACATGACGGCTCCACTGAACGTCAGGCACAGGTGAAAATAGAGGGGGGTGACGCGAGGGGATCCAGCCAGGGGTGAGAATATAGGGGGGCATCTGCACTCTATTCTGCCCCACTCCATCCTGCTCTCACTCTATCCTGCCCCAACTGAATGGTCGCGCCCAGCCACTGAACACCAACACTGCTGTACACCGACACTGCTGTACACCAATACTGCTGCACACCGACACCGTCGCACAACACTGGTACTACTGACCCCCGCGGACCCCTGCTCTGCCCGCTGATCATGCCCACTGACCCTCGCTCTGCCCACTGACACTGCTGTGCCCCCTGACCCCCTGCTGTGCCCACTGACCCCCTGCTGTGCCCACTGACCCCCGCTGTGCCCACTGACCCCTGCTTTTTGCACCTACCCCCGTTGACCCCCTGCTTTGGCCACCATACACAGTGCTAATCACTGAGCCAATATATACAGTGCTAACCACTGAGCCACTACATACAGTGCTAACCACTGAGCCACCATACAGTGCTAACCACTGAGTCACCATAGAGTGCTAGCCACTGAGCCACCATACAGTGCTAACCACTGAGCCACCATACATTGCTAACCACTGAGCCACTATATACAGTGCTAACCACTCAGCTACCATACAGTGCTAACCACTGAGCCACAGAATACAGTGCGGGCCCACCCTGTCACATGACGGCTCCACTGAACGTCAGGCACAGGTGAAAATAGAGGGGGGCGACGCGAGGGGATCCAGCCAGGGGTGAGAATATAGGGGGCATCTGCACTCTATTCTGCCCCACTCTATTCTGCCCAACTCCATCCTGCTCTCACTCTATCCTGCCCCAACTGAATGGTCGCGTCCAGCCACTGAACACCAACACTGCTGCACACCGACACTGCTGTACACCGACACTGCTGTACACCAACACTGCTGCCACCGACACCGTCGCACAACACTGGTACTACTGTACACTTACACTGCTGCACACCGACACTGCTCCACACTGACACCGCCGCACACTGACACTGCTGTACACTGACACTGCTGTACACCGACACTGCTGTACACCAACACTGCTGCACACTGACACTGCTGAATACCGGCATTGCTGAACACCGACACTGCCACACACTGACACTGCTGCACAACACTGATACTACTGTACACAGACATCGCTATACACCAACACTGCTGAACTCCGACACCGCCGTACACTGACACCGCCGCACACTTACACCGCCGCAAGCCAACACTGCCGCACACCGACACCGCCGCATACTGACACCACTGCACAACACTGATACTACTGTACACTTACACTACTGCACACCGACACTGCTGCACACTGGCACCGCTGCACAACACTGATATTACTGTACACCGACACTGATGAACACAGACACTGCTGCACACAGACACTGCGGCACACTGACACTGCCGCACCACACTGATACTACTGTACACTTACACTGCTGCACACAGACACTGCTGCACACTGACACTGCTGCCCACTGACACTGCTGCATAACACTGATACTACTGTACACTGACACTGCTATACACCAACACTGTTGAACTCCGACACCGCTGCACACCGACACTGCTGAACTCTGACACTGCTGCACACCGACACTGCTGCACACCGACACTGCTGTAGGTATCTACTATATAATCATCTAATTCAGTCTGTTTGTCTGTAACGGAAATCTGGAATTTAAAGAGGACCTGTCACCAACCACACATGGTGATCTAATTACAGCACTGAATGCAGCATGTTTGCTGCATCCAGGCAAGGGGTCCCCCAGCCCTTGAGCCCCCTGTACCCCGAGATAATACACTTTGAAAACTTACATTGTGGAGCCAAATAGGAGGTGGCTTGTGGATGGAGCCAAAGGCCAGTTTCACATCCCCCTGCATGTTTAATCTGCCCACCACCGCCTCCCTGATGCCAATCATTGTCTCCCTCATTTGCTGCATAGTACACAGAGCTTATTGCAGTGATGGCCGCTTTGCCCCGCCCCCTGCGGTGATGTCACCGCTTATACCCGCGCTGCTCCATGTTTACACAGGGGGCGGGGCAAAGCGGCCATCACTGCAATAAGCTCTGTGTACTATGCAGCAGGCGAGGGAGACAATGATTGGCATCAGGGAGGCGGTGGTGGGCCTCCTGGATGAAGGCGTGAGCCGAAACGTGCATGTAGAGTGCAGCTGAGTCTGTAGACACACCAGGTAATTAGCTTTTCTTGATCTTCACTTTTTGGGTTCACTTGTTTTATTGCTGTATCTATGATTAGCCCCCTATGTGAGAGATAGGTGACAACTAGAAGTTCACTTCATAATTGATAAATTCTTTTGATTAGGCACATAGATTTGTTGTTATAGGGTAACCATAGGAAGATCACTTTTTAGCACTTAGGGTGTTTTTACAGATCTTTTTTATGTAAAAAGATTTTTCTGATATTTATTTGTTTATTTTTGTCACTATTTTTGTATTTCTTTATTAAAAACCTAAAATTAGTATTGTAATGTTCACATGTACTATTGATATAGTTCATTTATAAGCTTTTTCAATAAATTTGTATTTTTATTGCAAAAATCACCTTGCATTTTTTCTGATCTATTAATTCTATTGGGTTAGCAAATTTTTTCCATGAATTAGAGGGATGATTAAATGGTATATAAATCATCTTCTGTAAGCCTAATTTTGGTATGCTGCATTCAGTGCTGTAATTAGATCACCATGTGTGGTTGGTGACAGGTCCTCTTTAAACCCAGCTTCGCATTGTATTATTCTTAAATCTTCATAAATAAACAACATATATGACTCACCGCGGCCGGCGGACTCCGGTTGATACAGGCGATTCTTCTCCTTCCTTGTCACGGGTGGACCGCGCCTGCCGGTAGTGGGCCCGGTGTAGTGCAGATCAAAATTTAAGGACGTCTTACGGGAACAGATTAAAGGGGGATTTAATTTGTTTTCTTTGTGACGCCACCTATGAGTAGTTCGGTAAGGGCTACCGACGCTGCGGAACCTCCGGGGTGATGGACAGCAGCAAGATGTTACGCTCCCCACAGGCTGAGCGGTGATCCCCGGGGCTGGAGCTGCTCAAGATGTTGTGCGGCAGCTGCGGTTACCTTTAGTTAATGACGGACAGTTCATAAGGAGACACGGACACAGATAGTCTCTGCAACGGGTCTTTACTGTCACCAGCAGGCAGTACATGGCTTACAGTGGTTGAGTAGAAGACCGGGTGGACTCAGCAGTGATAGTGCTCCTCAGAGATCCGCAGTGTTCCTCCATTCTACCTAACTTGATTGTTGTGCCAGCGTCGCCCAGGAATACCAGGTCGGGTACGGGGAGGCTGCTTCAATGCCCTATCCATGATGTACGTTCTGGATGCTTTGGGGAGCCTTGGATCCCTCAGTGGGTACACCGCTGGTTAGACGACTGGAAACTGGCTGGTGGTGGGGTGCTCCTATAAAGCTGCTCCTCCACGGGGCTGGTTCGCGTGGCAGAGGTGAACTACTGCCAGCTTCGGTACCAGTGAACCGGCTGTGAGTTGTGGGCACGGGAGTCTTTTGGGAACCCGTGTAGAAATGCCCAATCCCGGTGGTTAAGGCCTCAGGTGCTGACACCCGACCGGTGACGGCCCAGGGGCCCGCACGAGGTGCGGAGCCCCCGCTCCTCTCCAAGCTCTAGTCTGCTCTCTGCAGGTTCTAGATTCTTTTTTTTTCTACATCTAGATTATTGTGTGTTCTCTTACACTACCCTAACACTCCACCCCCTAGGACCTATGATTGGTCCTCTGTTCTAGGTGTTGTATGTTGGGTTGGATCTCAGAGTTAACTATTGCACTGCTTTGTCAGAGAATATTGCGGCTGCAATACTCCCTTGTGACGCACTCGTTGCGGGGCGCCACACTCCCCCTTGGTTAAATCAGCTTGTCCCCAAGCGTCAAACTACTCACATTACAGAGGTTTTTGCATTTTTATACACATATATGACACACTTTTATTAAAATAGAAAAACAGGTAAAGGTATGCTTTGGTGATATAAGCAAAGAAACAGGTAATCACTTTGTGCGGACCCGGCGGGCGGTCAGCTGTACTTTAACTAGAGTCCAGGCTGTAGCCGCGAGATCACACAGTCAGTGATTAACGGGAACAGAGTCATTGATGAAGTTCAAGTTTTAAAGTCACTGGCTCTGAGAACGATGGCGCACCCGGATAGCAAACCACCCATCTGCACAAGCATAGCGCTCGTAGGTGATTATATCGCCCCGGTATAGGTCGCGATCGGGATGTCCTCTTGGCAAGTTTGACTCAACGTCCCGGCGCCCCACAAACACCTCCTCATTCAAACCCACCTCCCAAGCGAACCCCCACCCGGTATTTAAATTAAAGGTGGAAATTCTACCTTCACAGCGGAGTTCATCAGGCAGCGGCGGCTGGCGGCGAGCCTCGGCACGGGCCTGCATGTTGGCGCGTTCTCGGGCTTGCCACTCCTCTCGTCGTCTCTGGCGTACATCTCCGTCGTTACGGCTCGGGGTGTAGAGATGAGTAACGGAGCTGGTGGTTTGGCGGGAAGCTTGAACTTGGCGGGCTGTCTGTATCGGAACCCGGTGGAACGGCACAGGGGAAGGTGTCGGCGTTGCACCCGACCAGTGTACCCGAGCTGTATGCCCGGAAGGAAGTTCCTTGTTGTCTCCCCAAGCGAACCCGGTGTCGAAATCCTCAGCGGTGCTGTGGGTCTCGTCGTCATCCTCTCCGACCTCTTCCTCGATGACCACATCAGGCTGCTCGATGATGAGAGTTATTGAAGCTTGTTCCGTTGTACAACAGGGCGGTGGTGCTGCGGATCCTTCCGTAGGGACGTCCTACAGGGCTTCCAGGCTGCCTGCTTCTTCATCTGTTTCCGCAGGTAAAGGTGTTTCAATCCCGGTTACCAGGTAGGCCTCGGCAATGGCAAGGGAAGCCTCCGGTATGGGGACGAAACAAGCGACTGTCTCTGTAATGGTGAAACATGTCGCGGGTTCCTCGGTGGGAACCTGGTAAAGATCGAGTTCTTCAATGGAGCGTGTTATGAGCTCCGGCTCAAGAACGGAATCGGTTACGATGTTGGTCGCTGGAACGGGTCGAGTTGCGGCCTCCACCGGAATGACACAGTCTATTGGCTCAGGTGACGGAGCAGGACAGGTGGCAGGCGACGGTGAGGCGGTCGAGAAGCTGGTGACGTCGTCTGGGCTTGGAGAAGTTGTACCCGGTCGGCTCTGCTGCATCGCATGGTGTAGTCGTCTGCCTAGGGTCGCGCTCCAGCTACGGATCGTCCATTCCACTGTCTCTAGTAACCGCACTCGGAGGTCTTGTAGAGCCTCTAGCCAGAAGTCGGGGCTGCCATCTATAGTAAGGGCAGGATCCGGACCCGGTTGGCTGATGGCTGCTCTGGCCTCCGCCTCGACCTCCCGCATCAGGTCTTGGAGTCTCATGCTGGCCATTCTTCTTGGAGGGGAACCACACCCGCAGAACCGGTAAGACGTCCTGGTAGAGCTGGTGAAGAAGTCTTCTCTTTCTGTCGGTGTGTCTATGACACTCCCATTTCCTTTGGGCTTTTGTAGTCCAATCGTGGGAAAAGTCTTTGGGGTCCGCCCCCATGGTTGATTCGAGCAATCAGGGCGGACAAAGAGTTTGGCGCCTTTTGTCTTTAGCCCTCCCACAGTGAGGGGGGGTTGACTCACTCCTGGGCTTCACGTGGCGGCTTCTTGTGGCGGGAACGCCATCTTGGGCGCCATCTTGACCCAATGGTGTAAAGGCGGGAAAGTTCTTTTTAGGACGAACAAAGTCCAATTGTAGACAATAAAGTCCAGTTTAAGCACAATATACCCGTTGGATAACGGGCCTGCTCGTATCCTGTTCGTGACGCCAAATTCTGACTCACCGCGGCCGGCGGACTCCGGTTGATACAGGCGATTCTTCTCCTTCCTTGTCACGGGTGGACCGCGCCTGCCGGTAGTGGGCCCGGTGTAGTGCAGATCAAAATTTAAGGACGTCTTACGGGAACAGATTAAAGGGGGATTTAATTTGTTTTCTTCGTGACGCCACCTATGAGTAGTTCGGTAAGGGCTACCGACGCTGCGGAACCTCTGGGGTGATGGACAGCAGCAAGATGTTACGCTCCCCACAGGCTGAGCGGTGATCCCCGGGGCTGGAGCTGCTCAAGATGTTGTGCGGCAGCTGCGGTTACCTTTAGTTAATGACGGACAGTTCATAAGGAGACACGGACACAGATAGTCTCTGCAACGGGTCTTTACTGTCACCAGCAGGCAGTACATGGCTTACAGTGGTTGAGTAGAAGACCGGGTGGACTCAGCAGTGATAGTGCTCCTCAGAGATCCGCAGTGTTCCTCCATTCTACCTAACTTGATTGTTGTGCCAGCGTCGCCCAGGAATACCAGGTCGGGTACGGGGAGGCTGCTTCAATGCCCTATCCATGATGTACGTTCTGGATGCTTTGGGGAGCCTTGGATCCCTCAGTGGGTACACCGCTGGTTAGACGACTGGAAACTGGCTGGTGGTGGGGTGCTCCTATAAAGCTGCTCCTCCACGGGGCTGGTTCGCGTGGCAGAGGTGAACTACTGCCAGCTTCGGTACCAGTGAACCGGCTGTGAGTTGTGGGCACGGGAGTCTTTTGGGAACCCGTGTAGAAATGCCCAATCCCGGTGGTTAAGGCCTCAGGTGCTGACACCCGACCGGTGACGGCCCAGGGGCCCGCACGAGGTGCGGAGCCCCCGCTCCTCTCCAAGCTCTAGTCTGCTCTCTCCAGGTTCTAGATTCTTTTTTTTTCTACATCTAGATTATTGTGTGTTCTCTTACACTACCCTAACACTCCACCCCCTAGGACCTATGATTGGTCCTCTGTTCTAGGTGTTGTATGTTGGGTTGGATCTCAGAGTTAACTATTGCACTGCTTTGTCAGAGAATATTGCGGCTGCAATACTCCCTTGTGACGCACTCGTTGCGGGGCGCCACATATATATTCTAGAATACCCGATGCGTTAGAATCATGCCACCATCTAGTTCTAATAATATTCAAATTCAAAGAGTTGGCATGAAGGTGATTTTTATTCTACGCTTTTCAAGGTTCACAGACCACTTCATCAAAGAAAACACCAATGTACCATGCATTCTACCATGGTCCTGAACGGCAGGGAGGGCTGTCTTCCATGCAGTCGGATAAATGATGGGTCCGATCTCCCCATCGTCTAGTCCAGTGGTGGACAGACTCTAATGAGCTCCTGAGCATGAAATTTTTTGGGGCTCCCCCTTTATAGTGCAACAAAGTTATGTAAATATATAGATTGTAATATTTATAAATGCTGCATATTTTAGTGCGGTAAAATGTGCATATCAATTCTTGCTGTGGGTTTTCCCACACTAAATGGGCTAGATATATAATATTGAGGCTATGCAGGGTTGTATTTTTTTATCTAGAGGCTACTGCTGGGCAGTATGTATTATTTGGAGGCCTGTTGCAGAAACCAAATAATATATACAGCCCAGCAGAGTCTCAAAATAACATATATAGCCCAGCAAAGCCTCCAAATAATATATATAGCCCAGCACAGCCTCCAAATAACACATACTGCCCAGCACAGCCTTCAAATAACATATGTATCCCCTTGTGCGCTCCCCCTGATGGCTGTGGGGCCCTGGGAGCTATGTATTTGCCCTGACAGGGGCCCTCGGCCCCCTGTGCGCTCCTCCCCTGTGATTTCCTTCCTAACCTGTGTGGCAGATGGCCACTGATCAAAGTGCCTGACTGTATGAGTCCGAAGCAGAACTCTGGTTTCCAGCACCTCCTGCATTGCACTTCCTGCAGGAGATCATAAGAGTTCTGCTCCCAGCTCAGTACTGTCATGCAGGGGCATACAAAGAAATCATGGGGCCTCATAGCAGAATTTCTAATTGGACCCCCCCCCCCCCCCCCCCAAAAAAAAAATATTTGGCTGGGTCATATCAGAGCACATCTCAAGACTTTTCAGTCCCTACAAAGTAATTTTCCTCACACTGAAGCCTCTAGATTCTCTTCTAATTGTCTCCATAAAGTATGATGTCAACAAAAGTGCCCCACAAACACTGTATAATCCCCCCACAGTGAATACCTCTAAATTACCCTCCACAAACCGTATGATGACCCCACTGTACCCCTCTACTACACCAACAAAGTATGGTGACCCCCAACTGTGTCCTCCACACAAGCCTTCGAAGCAGTAAAATGGGCCTACATACAGTATAATAGCCCCTACTATCCCTCCAAATAGTATAATGCTCCATACACAGCCCTCCGCACAGTATGATGGACTACACACAGCCCTCCACACAGTATGATGGACCCCACACAAACCATCACACTGTATAATTGCTTCTATTCCAGACAATGACCCTCAAATAGCCCTCCATAAAGTTTAAAGGCTTCCTTATAGCTGTTAACATATTATAATGGACCCCACATAGTCCTCCAAATAGTATAATAGCCTCCACAAACTTTGCCAAAGATTATATTGGCCCCACATATTCTTCTATATAGCATAAAGGGCCCACATAAGTCCTCCATATCGTAACATGCACTGCAGAGTGCTCCGTATAATATTATTAATGCACCTCATATGCCTCCATATATTATAACTAGATGGTGGCACGATTCTAACGCATCGGGTATTCTAGAATACCTTGTAAACAGGAGTGAAGTGAGTCACACTAACTGACAGCCTTGTAGACAGGAGTGAAGGACATCACAATGACTGACAGCCTTGTAGACAGGAGTGAAGTTCGTCACACTGACTGACAGCCTTGTAGACAGGACTGAAGTTCGTCACACTGATTGACAGCCTTATAGACAGGAGGTAACTGCGTCACATTGACTGATAGCCTTGTAGACAGGAGTGAAGTGCGTCACACTGACTGACAGTCTTATATACAGGAGTGAAGTTTGTCACACTGACTGACAGCCTTGAAGACAGGAGTGAAGTTCGTCACACTGATTGACAGCCTTATAGACAGGAGGTAACTGCGTCACAATGACTGACAGCCTTGTAGACAGGAGTGAAGTGCGTCACACTGACTGACAGTCTTATATACAGGAGTGAAGTTCGTCACACTGACTGACAGCCTTGAAGACAGGAGTGAAGTTCGTCACACTACCTGACAGCCTTGTAGACAGGAGTGAACTGCATCATACTGACTGACAGCCTTGTAGACAGGAGTGAAGTTCGTGACACTGACTGACAGCCTTGTAGACAGGAGTGAAGTTCATCACACTGACTGACAGACCTTATAGACAGGAGTAAACTGCGTCACACTGATTGACAGACCTAATAGACAAAAGTAAGGAGTGAGGATGAGGAGGCTGTGAGAATGGGGAGGCTGAGGGGTTGGAGGAGGCTGTGAGGATGGAGGAGGCTGTGAGGGTGGAGGAGGCTGTGAGGATGGAGGAGGCTGAGGGGATGGTGGAGGCTGAGGGGATGGAGGAGGCTGAGACGATGGGAGGCTGTGAGGATGGGAGGCTGTGAGGATGGAGGAGGCTGTGAGGATGGGGAGGCTGTGAGGATGGGGAGGCTGAGGGGTTGGAGGAGGCTGTGAGGATGGGAAGGCTGTGAGGATGGAGGAAGCTGTGGGGATAAGGAGGCTGTGAGGATGGAGGAGGCTGTGAGGGTGGAGGAGGCTGTGAGGACGGAGGAGGCTGAGGGGATGGAGGAGGCTGAGGGGATGGAGGAGGCTGAGAGGATGGGGAGGCTGTGAGGATGGGGAGGCTGTGAGGATGGAGGAGGCTGTGAGGATGGGGAGGCTGAGGGGTTGGAGGAGGCCGTGAGGATGGAGGAGGCTGAGGGGATGGAGGAGGCTGAGGGGTTGGAGAAGGCTGTGAGGATGGAGGAGGCTGAGGTCGATGGGAGGCTGTGAGGATGGAGGAGGCTGTGAGGATGGAGAGGCTGTGAGGATGGGGAGGCTGAGGGGTTGGAGGAGGCTGTGAGGATGGAGGAGGCTGAGGGGATGGAGGAAGCTGAGGGGTTGGAGAAGGCTGTGAGGATGGAGGAGGCTGAGGTCGATGGGGAGGCTGTGAGGATGGAGGAGGCTGTGAGGATGGAGGAGGCTGTGAGGATGGGGAGGCTGAGGGGTTGGAGGAGGCCGTGAGGATGGAGGAGGCTGAGGGGATGGAGGAGGCTGAGGGGTTGGAGAAGGCTGTGAGGATGGAGGAGGCTGAGGTCGATGGGGAGGCTGTGAGGATGGAGGAGGCTGTGAGGATGGAGAGGCTGTGAGGATGGGAGGCTGAGGGGTTGGAGGAGGCTGTGAGGATGGAGGAGGCTGAGGGGATGGAGAGAAGCTGAGGGGTTGGAGAAGGCTGTGAGGATGGAGGAGGCTGAGGTCGATGGGGAGGCTGTGAGGATGGAGGAGGCTGTGAGGATGGAGAGGCTGTGAGGATGGGGAGCCTGAGGGGTTGGAGGAGGCTGTGAGGATGGAGGAGGCTGAGGGATGGAGGAGGCTGTGAGGATAGGGAGGCTGTGAGGATGGGGAGGCTGTGAAGATGGAGGAGGCTGTGAAGAAGGGGAGCCTGTGAGGATGGGGAGGCTGAAGAGATGGAGGAGGCAGTGAGGAGCCTGCACGCTGCGGGGACACTCACCGGCGCTCCATTCCGTTGTCTGCCTGAAGGGGATTGAGGAGGCTGTGAGGATGGGGAGGCTGAGGGGATGGAGGAGGCTGTGAGGATGGGAAGGCTGTGAGGATGGAGGAAGCTGTGGGGATAAGGAGGCTGTGAGGATGGAGGAGGCTGATGGATGCAGGAGGCTGAGGGATGGGGAGGCTGTGAGGATGGGGAGGCTGTGAGGATGGAGGAGGCTGTGAGGATGGAGGAGGCTGTGAGGATGGGGAGGCTGAGGAGATGGAGGAGGCTGTGAGGATGGAGGAGTCTGTGAGGATGGGGAGGGGTGTGAGGATGGGGAGGCTAGTGAGGTTGTGAGAATGGAGGAGGCTGTGAGGATGGGGAGGCTGTGAGGATGGAGGAGGCTGAGGGGATGCAGGAGGCTGAGGGGATGGGGAGGCTGTGAGGATGGGAGGCTGTGAGGATGGAGGAGGCTGTGAGGATGGAGGAGGCTGTGAGGATGGGGAGGATGAGAGATGGAGGAGGCTGTGAGGATGGAGGAGTCTGTGAGGATGGGGAGGGTGTGAGGATGGGGAGGGTGTGAGGATGGGGAGGCTAGTGAGGTTGTGAGAATGGAGGAGGCTGTGAGGATGGGGAGGCTGTGAGGATGGAGGCGGCTGTGAGGATGGAGGCGGCTGTGAGGATGGGGGGGCTGTGAGGATGGGGAGCTGTGAGGATGGAGGAGGCTGTGGGGATGGGGAGGCTGTGAGGATGGAGGAGGCTGTGAGGATGGGGAGGCTGTCAGGATGGGGAGGCTGAGGGGATTGAGGAGGTAGTGAGGATGGAGGAGGCTGAGGGGATGGAGGAGGCTGAGGGGATGGGGAGATTGAGGGGATGGAGTAGGCTGTGAGGATGGAGGAGGGTGTGAGAATGGAGGAGGCTGAGGGATGGAGGAGGCTGTGAGGATGGGAGGCTGAGGGGATGGAGGAAGCTGTGAGGATGGAGGAGGCTGTGAGGATGGGGAAGCTGAGGGGATGGAGGAAGCTGTGAGGACGGAGGAGGCTGAGGGGATGGAGGAGGCTACAAGGATTGGGGTTTGCCGCGGTGACCAATCAGAGAAGTAGTTTGGCTTGGCGCGCGGTTTGAATTCCTCTCCTCTGATTGGTCGACCACGGTGACCAATCAGAAGAGTACTGCGGCTTGGCGTGCGGTTTGAATGCCGCGAAGGGCTAACGCCGGTCATCTCCCGGATGGCTCACCGCTGACTGGAGCTCAGCCATGGCTACTGCTGCATAGAGGTCAACGGCTCGCCAGCCGGAGATGACCGGCTGATGCCGGTCATCTCCCGGCTGGCTCGCCGTGGACCTCTGTGCCACAGGTAGCCGCGGCTGAGCTCCGGTTAGCGGCTCTCCAGCCGGGAGATGACCAGCTTATGCCGGTCATCTCCCAGCTGGCTCACGCTCGCTGCGGCCGCTGTCAGCCGGACCTGTGTATCGCGGCGACAGAGGCGCTAACGCGACGCTGTCGCCGGGCTGCAAATTGGCGCGAAATTCGAACTTTGAATTTGCGCGCCTATTTGCATAGTATGCTCTCATTGGTGGCCGCCTCCGGCGGAAACCAATGACCGGCCTCTGTCTGGCGCTCGATTTCTGTGACCGAAAGATGCCTTAGACAATTACATAGTAGATGTTTCCCCCATAGTCTTCCATATTGTATAATGCATTGCATAGTACTCCATATATTGTAATGCACCCCCATAGTCCTCCATATCAATATACATGCACCCCCCATAGTCCTCAATATTGTATTATGCAATCCATAGTCCTCCGTAGATTATAATGCACCCCCATAGCCCTCCATATCATATAATGCACTGCGCATAGTCCGCCATATCATATAATACAACCCCTATAGTCCTTCATATAGTATAATGCACTGCATATTATTCTATATTATAATGCATCCCCATTAGTCCATCATATCATATAATGCACCCCCCCATAGTCCTTCATATAGTATAACGCATTGCATATTATTCCATATTATAATGCATCCTCAATAGTCCACCATATCATATAATGCACCCAACAAGTCCTTCATATAGTATAATGCAGCCCTCAAAGTCTTCTATATAGTAATACACCCCACATAGTTCTCCATATAGTATAGTACACACCCTATAGACCTCCATATACAGTATTAGAATGTAACCCCTATAGTCTTCCATATTGTGTAATGCACACTACATAGTCCTCTGGCTGCTGTGTATTCACTGATTTTTAAAAGAATAAATATATACCTCTCCTCTGTCCCTTGCTGCTCCAGTCTCTGTGTTAACATTCAGTGCACACACTGACACACTCACTGACACACTCACCGACATATACATTAGCACTCACTTACACACTGGCACTCACTTACACACCGACACTCACTGACACACCGACACTCACACCGATACACTCACTGACACAAACACACTGACACAAACACACTGACACACACACACTGATACACACAATGACACTCACTGACACACATAGATACTGATAAACACACACTGACACAATGACACACACACACACTGGCACTCACTTACACAGAAACACTGACACTCACATACACACTGGCACTGACTGACACACACACACACACTGATACGCATACACACACACACTGACACATACTGACACTGACACACACACAGTAACTATACAGATAAGCATATATTACATCATATAGACCAGGGGTCTCAAACACGCGGCCCGAGGGCCGCATGCGGCCCCTGGGGCTTCACTATGCGGCCCGAGGCACTTTGGACAACTTAATGATGCATTGCCCCAGTGCAGGGGACCGCTGCAGTCCCCACTGTGTGATGACTTCCGTCCGTGGCACTAACAAGCTCTGCCACTCAGCAAGATCAATGCAAGCTGCTATCCAATGAGAGGCCCGCAGCTGATGGCAGAATATGACGTCACATGCGGGCCTCTGGCTGGCAGATTACATTGATCTTGCTGAGCAACAGAGCTTGTCTGAGCAGTGGCTAGAAGAAGTCATAGCACAGCGGAGGCCGGAAGGCAGCACAACGGGGTCCGCGGCGGCCCCCTGCACTGGAACGATGCATCATTAAAGTGAGAAAAGTGTGAGTGTGTGTGAGAGGGTGTGTGTGTCTATGAGGGTTAGTGTGTGAGGGTGTGCGTTCGTGAGTGAGGATATGTGTATAAAAAAAGTGTGTGTGAGTTTCAGTGTGTGTATGAGAGTGTGTGAGTGTGTGTGACAGAGTCTGTGTGTGTGTGGGGGGGATATGTGTGTAAGGGTGTGTGTGAATGTGAATTAATGTGTATGTGAGTGTGTAAAAAGAAGGTAATACAGAATGGGGGCATCATTATAAAAGTAGATCAGGATGGGGGACATACCTAGAAAAGGGGATCAGGATGGGGGACATCAGTACAAAAGGGGACCAGGATGGGGTACATCTCTACTAAAGGGGATCAGGAAGGGGGACATCACTACTAAGGGGGATCAGGATGGGGGACATTACTAGAAAAGGGGGATCAGGATGGGGGACATCACTACTAAGGGGGATCAGGATGGGAGACATTACTAGAAAAGGGGATCAGGATGGGGGATATCACTACTAAAGGGAACCGGGATGAGGGACATCACTACTAAAGGGGATTGGGATGGAGGACATCACTATAAAAGGGATCCAGGATGGGGACATCAATACAAAATGGGTCCAGGATGGGGGACATCACTACTAAAGGGGATCAGGATGGGGGACATCACTACTAAGGGGGATCAGGAGTGGAGACATTACTAGAAAAGGGGATCACGATGGGGACATCACTACAAAAGGGAACCGGGATGAGGGACATCACTACTAAAGGGGATTGGGATGGAGGACATCACTACAAAAGGGATCCAGGATGGGGACATCACTACAAAATGGGTCCAGGATGGGGGACATCACTACTAAAGGGGATCGGGATGGGAGACATCACAACTAAGGGGGATCAGGATGGGGGACATTACTAGAAAAGGGGATCAGGATGGGGAACATCACTAGAAAAGGGGATCAGGATGGGGGACATCAGTAGAAAAGGGGATCAGGATGGGGGACATCAGTAGAAAAGGACATTACTACAAAATGGGGACATTACTACAAGAAGGGGGTGACGATTCGTACTTTACTACATTGAGCAAAAAATTCTGGTATTACTAAAAATATCACTTAGTGCTACAAGGGATGCGGCCCCCCGCTATAAATGTTTTTCTATGTGCGGCCCACCAACCCAGATGAGTTTGAGACCCCTGATATAGACTGTGTACCTACAGTGAGAGGGAGCACAGCAGCAGGGATCACACACGGAGCTTATCTGCTCTCTGCCCAGCAAACTGTGTGTGGGGACGGACGGTCATTTCTCCCTCAAGACTCCTGACCTTCCTATGTGCTGTGCAACCAGTAGCGTGCCACAGGGGCTCGGTGTACGGTGCCCGTATACAGATCCCTGGGATGTGGGCTCAGTGTACGGTGCTCGTATACAGATCCCTGGAATGTTGGCTCGGTGTATGGTGCCTGTACACAGATTCCGGGATGTGGGCTCGATGTGCGGTGCCTGTATACAGGACCCTGGGATGTGGGCTCAGTGTACGGTGCCTGTATACAGATCCCTGGGATGTGGGCTGTACGGTGCCTGTATACAGATCCCTGGGATGTGGGCTCAGTGTACGGTGCCTGTATACAGATCTCTGGGATGTGGGCTCAGTGTACGGTGCCTGTATACAGATCTCTGGGATGTGGGCTCAGTGTATATTGCCTGTATACAGATCCCTGGGATGCAGGCTGTACGGTGCCTGTATACAGATCCCTGGGATGTGGGCTCAGTGTACGGTGCCTGTATACAGATCCCTGGGATGTGGACTGTAAGGTGCCTGTATACAGATCCCTGGGATGTGGGCTCAGTGTACGGTGCCTGTATACAGATCTCTGGGATGTGGGCTCAGTGTATAGTGCCTGTATACAGATCCCTGGGATGCGGGCTGTACGGTGCCTGTATACAGATCCCTGGGATGTGGGCTCACTGTACAGTGCCTGTATACAGATCCCTGGGATGTGGGCTGTACAGTGCCTGTATACAGATCCCTGGGATGTGGGCTCAGTGTACGGTGCCTGTATACAGATCCCTGGGATGTGGACTGTACGGTGCCTGTATACAGATCCCTGGGATGTGGGCTGTACAGTGCCTGTATACAGATCCCTGGGATGTGGGCTCAGTGTACGGTGCCTGTATACAGATCCCTGGGATGTGGGCTCAGTGTACAGTGCCTGTATACAGATCCCTGGGATGTGGGCTCAGTGTACGGTGCCTGTATACAAATCCCTGGGATGTGGGCTCAGTGTACAGTGCCTGTATACAGATCCCTGGGATGTGGGCTCAGTGTACGGTGCCTGTATACAGATCCCTGGGATGTGGGCTCAGTGTACGGTGCCTGTATACAGATCCCTGGGATGTGGGCTGTACGGTGCCTGTATACAGATCCCTGGGATGTGGACTGTACAGTGCCTGTATACAGATCTCTGGGATGTGGGCTCAGTGTACGGTGCCTGTATACAGATCCCTGGGATGTGGACTGTACGGTGCCTGTATACAGATCCCTGGGATGTGGGCTGTACAGTGCCTGTATACAGATCCCTGGGATGTGGGCTCAGTGTATGGTGCCTGTATACAGATCCCTGGGATGTGGGCTGTATGGTGCCTGTATACAGATCCCTGGGATGTGGGCTCAGTGTACGGTGCCTGTATACAGATCTCTGGGATGTGGGCTGTACGGTGCCTGTATACAGATCCCTGGGATGTGGACTGTACGGTGCCTGTATACAGATCCCTGGGATGTGGGCTCAGTGTACGGTGCCTGTATACTGATCCCTGGGATGTGGACTCAGTGTACGGTGCCTGTATACTGATCCCTGGGATGTGGGCTCACTGTACGGTGCCTGTATACAGATCCCTGGGATGTGGGCTGTACGGTGCCTGTATACAGATCCCTGGGATGTGGGCTCAGTGTACGGTGCCTGTATACTGATCCCTGGGATGTGGGCTCACTGTACGGTGCCTGTATACAGATCCCTGGGATGTGGGCTGTACGGTGCCTGTATACAGATCCCTGGGATGTGGGCTGTACGGTGCCTGTATACAGATCCCTGGGATGTGGGCTGTACGGTGCCTGTATACACATCCCTGGGATGTGGGCTCAGTGTACGGTGCCTGTATACAGATCCCTGGGATGTGGGCTGTACGGTGCCTGTATACAGATCCCTGGGATGTGGGCTGTACAGTGCCTGTATACAGATCTCTGGGATGTGGGCTCAGTGTACGGTGCCTGTATACAGATCTCTGGGATGTGGGCTGTACAGTGCCTGTATACAGATCCCTGGGATGTGGACTGTACAGTGCCTGTATACAGATCTCTGGGATGTGGGCTCAGTGTACGGTGCCTGTATACACATCCCTAGGATGTGGGCTGTACAGTGCCTGTATACAGATCCCTGGGATGTGGGCTCAGTGTACGGTGCCTGTATACAGATCCCTGGGATGTGGGCTCAGTGTACGGTGCCTGTATACAGATCCCTGGGATGTGGACTGTACAGTGCCTGTATACAGATCCCTGGGATGTGGGCTCAGTGTACGGTGCCTGTATACAGATCCCTGGGATGTGGGCTCAGTGTACGGTGCCTGTATACAGATCCCTGGGATGTGGACTGTACAGTGCCTGTATACAGATCTCTGGGATGTGGGCTCAGTGTACAGCGCCTGTATACAGATCCCTGGGATGTGGGCTCAGTGTACGGTGCCTGTATACAGATCCCTGGGATGTGGACTGTACGGTGCCTCTATACAGATCCCTGGGATGTGGACTGTACGGTGCCTGTATACAGATCCCTGGGATGTGGACTGTACGGTGCCTGTATACAGATCACTGGGATGTGGGCTGTACAGTGCCTGTATACAGATCCCTGGGATGTGGACTGTACGGTGCCTGTATACAGATCCCTGGGATGTGGACTGTACGGTGCCTGTATACAGATCACTGGGATGTGGACTGTACGGTGCCTGTATACAGATCCCTGGGATGTGGACTGTACGGTGCCTGTATACAGATCACTGGGATGTGGGCTCAGTGTACGGTGCCTGTATACAGATCCCTGGGATGTGGGCTCAGTGTACGGTGCCTGTATACAGATCCCTGGGATGTGGGCTCAGTGTACGGTGCCTGTATACAGATCCCTGGATGTGGGCTCAGTGTACGGTGCCTGTATACAGATCCCTGGGATGTGGGTGTGGCGCCCCTGCGTACAGGTGGCCACAGAAGGGTACTGCAGCCAGGCAGTTAGGACATAGTAAACACTACACACTCACAGCCCACATCCCCACGCATAGAGAGGGTTCACATCCAGCTCTGAGGTCGGAGACTATATGAGACCAGAAGGAGAGGTGGATGAGGAGTGGGTTGGGCACACCAGAAGGTCAGGTGACTGACAGTATATAGAGAGGGGGAGGAGTGAAGGAAGTTAGTAGGCTGAAGTAGCTGAGAAGCAAAGACCTAGGAGTAAGCCATGGTGCTGAGCAGCAAAGAGAAGGAGAAGCTGAGCTGAGACAGAAAGACACATGCTGCCTGGAAGTGCCTAAGCTGAGGAGCGCTGACCCGTACTGAGCCAATGCGAGCCAGATGGGGGGGAAAAGCCCATCCAAGATGCTGAAACCACCAGGAGTGTGATAGACAGAGAAGGGACGGTGCAACCCGTGCCCTGGACAGCAGCAGAAGCTACTAACAGCAGGTGGAGAAGCCCTCCTAGCTACCGAAGGAAACAGAGGAAGGAGCCTGGTAGTTTAATGCTGTGGACTACTGCAGGCTGGGCTAAGGCAGAGTGTCAGCTCTGAAGGGGACCGACGATTCACCCGGTATCCCCAGATTCACTGACGGGGAGCTTTAGTTTCAAGCTGGAGTTCCTAACCCAAAGAACAGGCAGCTCAGTGACACACTAGGACTCACAGAAGCCCGAGTCACCGCCATACTGTTCAGCATCCGCATACACCCGTGTAAGACGGAGAAAGAGAGTAATAGCCCGGAAAGGCACACTTAAAGACTGTGTGAGGGGTGACAAGGAGAGAGGAGCCTGGCTGCAGGGTAGAAGGGAACCCGGAGAGGGAAACTGTAACTGTGTACCAACTGCAAATGACTTGTAAACTGCTTGCAAGAAAGAATTAAGTAAAGCTTTGGAAACCCTGCATTGTCTCCTGCCTGCTTCCATCCGCAGACCCTTTCTCCCACACAGGCTGCACTAAGAAGACCTCAACCTGCAGAGCTACAGCCTGTCAGCACCAACGCTGAGGAGAGATCCCTGCAGCTGCAAAGTAAGTGTGCTCCACTACACCAATTAGACTTTAACTCCTTACTGCCCCGGGGGAAACAGTTCTCCCCACTAGAACTATACCATCCCCGCTGCCATTCCATCACCCCCGGAGGTTCTGCAGCAGCCGCGGCCCCATCGCTGGCCGCACCAAGTGGGTGGCGTCACCCGTGACAATCTCCCTTGTAAATATTCCCCTTTTATTGTGCTGAGCCAGGGACACGGTCCGGACCAGGCCACCAGTGACATCCCCAGCAGCAGATCGGTCCGGTACCGAGTACCCCACGTCCCTTGGGGCTCCACAACCTGGCGTCACGAACAGGATCTACCCGGTCCAAAAGAATTGGACCTTGTGCGCCAAAAGAACTGTTTCTGGACTTTTCCCGCCAAAATCTGACCCCAATGGCGGCCACCAGGGACTAGCGCCATGTGCAGAGGGGGCGTTCCTAAGACCCCATCGTGGGCCGGTCCAAGGCGCGAAAAGAAGGTCCCGCCCTGGCTCTCCTTAACTCCGGGAGAGCCAGCTGTCACTCTAAAAGAAGAGCCGCCGCCCCTAGACCCTCCTACCAAGAAGCTGGCGCGAATGAAGAAGGAAATCGTCATCAGGAGGGGGCGGAGCAGGCAACCGGAAGAGAAGCAGTCGCCATTCAGAGACACGAGGACGGAAGCGGAGGACGCAGCAACCAGCGCTCTGTGCGAGAGACCACGAGTGATCCCGGAGGGCCCACAGATTGAACCAGTGGAGGAACCCGGCCGAGGAGAGACCCCGTGTGATCGCGTAGAGATGGCGGAAGGCGGAGAAGAGCGCCCTCGCATCCTAGACACCCGGAGGGGTGTATTGCGGCTGCTGCCCCCGAGGATGACACGGGTTCAGGAAGCTAATAGAACCCGGATCCAAATCGACATCGACCGCAGTCCGAACTATGAAGTCCGGCTACAGCGACCCGGTCGGGTCGAGGAGCACGGACATGCCGCGAGCGACGCCGAAGGCCATACTGCTGTACTTGTGGATGTGAGTACCCCGCCAGCTATCGTGAACCAGGCATGGAGAGATGTCGACCCGCTCGGAGCTCTACCGGAAGGGTTCCTGAAGCTGCCGGAGCCCCTGATCCCTGCGCCAAAGACACTTGAGGTGAGAGGGGAGCAGCTGCGTTGCTGGTGGGAGCGGAGTAAAGACTGCCAAGATCTGATGGGCTTTCTAGGCGAGTCGGAAGGTGAAGTAGGCCCCGCGGAAATCATACCCAGAGAGGAATACATCCGGAGATGTGTGCGGAGGTGGGAGAAAGAGGAGGTCGAGAGGCTGGCACAGAAGCAGGAGCTGGTAGCCCGCGCTAAAGAGGCTAAGAACGTAGCCCGCCGCGACCGTGAGATTCAGGACTCCCCAAGACACGAGGGCCAGATTGTAAAGGTCATCCGAGAGAGAGGTTACGCCTTCGCCCGCGAACTCGGAGGGCGGTATGATATATTTATCAATAAAAGAGAGGTGGAAGAGGAGCTCCCGCCAGACCATCCAGATCGCCAGGTCGAGATCGGCGAGTGGGTATCATACCACATTGCACAAGGCGAGCGCGGCCCGTACGGCCTCCAAGTCAAGAGACTCTGTTTGCAAGCAGAAAAAGATGAAGCCTCGACTGCAGAATATTGTGAAGTGCGAGATGACTTATATGAGTCGAGCTACATTGATGTGGCGACCAACACGGATCCTGTCGTCATACTTGAGACCCCGGTGCTCACTAAAGACGCCATCACTCAGACACCGGAGAGCTACCTGCTGATTGACGCTCTGCAACACCTGGAGCTGTTCCCCAAGAGGAGGTCAGCACCGCAGACGCTGCCATGGAAGCAAGCGAAGGAGTGAACACGGGTCCTTAAAGAAGTACAGATGAAGCAGAAGAAACTGTAAGTGTGAATGTACATTGTTCCTTATTGACCCCCCAACCTTACCTGAATGAATGTTAGCATTCCCCTGTCTGTCTTATGTGTTTTGCCTGAACATTTGCATCATAGACAATGACATGATACGAACTCTTCTTGTAAATAGTTGAGCACACTTGTGTGCTCCCCTTTGGTTTTAAGACCAGCGGCACATGTGAGTTAATGCACGAACTCTGCATTTTGAACTTTGAAGCTGCTTTCTGAGAATTTTTGAAAGTTTTAGCACTTTTTGAAAAGAAAAGAGATTTTATACTTTTATATGAAGCAATGTCTTATAATGTCTTTTACAGAGAAAAGAGGGTAATGATGAGTATAAATACCCCTGCACTCATGTTTATAGTTAATGCAACGTTCCAAGAATCGTGCCTCCCGGAAGGGAAGAAACCAAGAATCCATAATGTTTATTGTTATATATACTATAAAAATGTTTTCAGGGTAACCAATGTCGAGTCGCGCGCGGACGCGCTGTTTAACTCCGGGAGAATGTGGCGCCCCTGCGTACAGGTGGCCACAGAAGGGTACTGCAGCCAGGCAGTTAGGACATAGTAAACACTACACACTCACAGCCCACATCCCCACGCATAGAGAGGGTTCACATCCAGCTCTGAGGTCGGAGACTATATGAGACCAGAAGGAGAGGTGGATGAGGAGTGGGTTGGGCACACCAGAAGGTCAGGTGACTGACAGTATATAGAGAGGGGGAGGAGTGAAGGAAGTTAGTAGGCTGAAGTAGCTGAGAAGCAAAGACCTAGGAGTAAGCCATGGTGCTGAGCAGCAAAGAGAAGGAGAAGCTGAGCTGAGACAGAAAGACACATGCTGCCTGGAAGTGCCTAAGCTGAGGAGCGCTGACCCGTACTGAGCCAATGCGAGCCAGATGGGGGGGAAAAGCCCATCCAAGATGCTGAAACCACCAGGAGTGTGATAGACAGAGAAGGGACGGTGCAACCCGTGCCCTGGACAGCAGCAGAAGCTACTAACAGCAGGTGGAGAAGCCCTCCTAGCTACCGAAGGAAACAGAGGAAGGAGCCTGGTAGTTTAATGCTGTGGACTACTGCAGGCTGGGCTAAGGCAGAGTGTCAGCTCTGAAGGGGACCGACGATTCACCCGGTATCCCCAGATTCACTGACGGGGAGCTTTAGTTTCAAGCTGGAGTTCCTAACCCAAAGAACAGGCAGCTCAGTGACACACTAGGACTCACAGAAGCCCGAGTCACCGCCATACTGTTCAGCATCCGCATACACCCGTGTAAGACGGAGAAAGAGAGTAATAGCCCGGAAAGGCACACTTAAAGACTGTGTGAGGGGTGACAAGGAGAGAGGAGCCTGGCTGCAGGGTAGAAGGGAACCCGGAGAGGGAAACTGTAACTGTGTACCAACTGCAAATGACTTGTAAACTGCTTGCAAGAAAGAATTAAGTAAAGCTTTGGAAACCCTGCATTGTCTCCTGCCTGCTTCCATCCGCAGACCCTTTCTCCCACACAGGCTGCACTAAGAAGACCTCAACCTGCAGAGCTACAGCCTGTCAGCACCAACGCTGAGGAGAGATCCCTGCAGCTGCAAAGTAAGTGTGCTCCACTACACCAATTAGACTTTAACTCCTTACTGCCCCGGGGGAAACAGTTCTCCCCACTAGAACTATACCATCCCCGCTGCCATTCCATCACCCCCGGAGGTTCTGCAGCAGCCGCGGCCCCATCGCTGGCCGCACCAAGTGGGTGGCGTCACCCGTGACAATCTCCCTTGTAAATATTCCCCTTTTATTGTGCTGAGCCAGGGACACGGTCCGGACCAGGCCACCAGTGACATCCCCAGCAGCAGATCGGTCCGGTACCGAGTACCCCACGTCCCTTGGGGCTCCACATGGGCTCAGTGTACGGTGCCTGTATACTGATCCCTGGGATGTGGGCTCACTGTACGGTGCCTGTATACAGATCCCTGGGATGTGGGCTGTACGGTGCCTGTATACAAATCCTGGGATGTGGCTGTACGGTGCCTGTATACAGATCCCTGGGATGTGGACGTGTACGGTGCCTGTATACGTCCTGAGATCTGGGCCTCGGTGTGCTGTTACAGATCCCTGGATTGCAGTGTACTGGTGCCTGTATACAGATCCCTGGGATGTGGCTCGTGTGTGCCTGTATACAGATCCCTGGGATGTGGGCTCAGTGTACGGTGCCCTGTATACAGATCCCTGGATGTGGCCCGTAGGTGCTGTCATGATCTGGGATGTGGCATGTACAGTGCCTGATCAGATCGGAGTGTGGGCTGTACAGGTGCCTGTATACAGATCCCTGGGATGTGTACTTCAGTGATACGGTGCCTGGTGTGCATCTCCTGGGATTGTGACATGTCGGTGCCGTATACAGATCCTGGGATGTGGGCCTGATGTACGGTCCTGTGATACGATCCCTGGATGTGGGCTCATGTACAGGACCTGGATAGATCCCAGGATGTGGGCTAGTGTACGGTCCCTGTATACGATCCTGGGAGTGCTGTCAGTTGGTGCCTGTATCAGATCCCTGGGATTGTGCTAGCGGTGCTGTTACATCCGGGATTGCTGTTACAGTCCTGTAAAGATCCCTGGATGTGGCTGTATCATGCCTAAGATCCCGGTGTGGTCTGTACGGTGCCTGATAGATGTGGGATGGCTGTACGGTGCCTGTATACGATCCCTGGGATGGGGCTGTAGCGTGCCTGTATACAGATACCTGGGATGTGCAGTACGGTGGCTGTACGTGCCTGTAGATTCGGGCTCATGTGTACGGTGCCTGTATACAGATCCCTGGGTTTGGTCCTGTACATGGCTGTATAAGATCCCTGGTGTGGGTTCATGTCTGGATGCCTGTATACAGTCCCTGTGTGCAGTGTCCGGTGCTGTCATTCGGTGTGGTTACGGTGCCTTTACAGATCCCTGGTGTGGGCTCAGTTCACGGTGCCTGTATACGATCCCTGGGATTGGTCCTGTACGGTGCCTGTATACAGATCCTGGATATGGGCTGGAGGTGCCTGTATACGACCCTGAATGTGTGGGTTACGGTGCCTGTATACAGATCCCTGGGATGTGGGCTCAGTGTACGGTGCCTGTATACAGATCCCTAGGGATGTGGCAGTGTACGGTGCCTGTATACACATCCCTGGGATGTGGGCTCAGTGTACGGTGCCTGTATACAGATCCTGGGATGTGGGCTCAGTGTACGGTGCCTGTATACACATCCCTGGATGTGGGCTCAGTGTACGGTGCCTGTATACAGATCCCTGGGATGTGGACTGTACGGTGCCTGTATACAGATCCCTGGGATGTGTGGCCTGTAGTCCTGATCAGTCCCTGGGTATGTGGGCCTGTAACCGTGCTGGTATACATCCTGGATTGGGCTCTGTACGGTGCCTGTATACGTCCTGGATGTGCTGGGACGGTGCCTGTATAGTCCTGGAAGTGGATGCATGTACGGTGCCTGTATACAGATCCCTGGGATGTGGGCTCAGGTACGGGGCCTGTATACAGATGCCCTGGGTGTGGTCAGTGTACGGTGCCTGTAACGATCCCTGGATGGACCAGTGGTACGGTGCCTGTATACGATCCCTGGGATGTGGGCTGTACGGTGCCTGTATACAGATCCCTGGGATGTGGGCTCAGTGTACGGTGCCTGTATACAGATCCCTGGGATGTGGCTCAGTGTACGGTTGCCTGTATACAGATCCCTGGGATGTGGGCATGTACGGTGCCTGTATACAGATCCCTGGATGTGGGCTAGTGTACGGTGCCTGTATACAGATCCCTGGGATGTGGGCTCAGTGTACGGTGCCTGTATACAGATCCCTGGGATGTGGGCTAGTGTACGAGTGCCTGTATACAGATCCCTGGGATGTGGGCTCAGTGTACGGTGCCTGTATACAGATCCCTGGATGTGGCAGTGTACGGTGCCTGTATACAGATCCCTGGGATGTGGGCAGTGTACGGTGCCTGTATACATCCCTGGGATGTGGGTCAGTGTACGGTGCCTGTATACAGATCCCGGGATGTGGGCTGTACGGTGCCTGTATACAGATCCCTGGGATGTGGGCTCAGTGTACGTGCCTGTATACAGATCCTGGGATGTGGCTATGTACGGTGCCTGTATACAGATCCCTGGATGTGGGCTCAGTGTACGGTGCCTGTATACAATCCCTGGATGTGGGCTCAGTGTACGGTGCCTGTATACAGATCCCTGGGATGTGGGCTAGTAGTGCCTGTATACAGATCCTGGGATGTGGGTCAGTGTACGGTGCCTGTATACAATCCTGGGATGTGGGTCAGTGTACGGTGCCTGTATACAGATCCCTGGGATGTGGGCTCAGTGTACGGTGCCTGTATACAGATCCCTGGGATGTGGGCTCAGTGCGGTGCCTGTATACAGACCCTGGGATGTGGCCAGTGTACGGTGCCTGTATACAGATCCCTGGGATGTGGGCTGTACGTGCCTGTATACAGATCCTGGGATGTGGGCTCAGTGTACGGTGCCTGTATACAGATCCTGGGATGTGGGCTCAGTGTACGTGCCTGTATACAGATCCCTGGGATGTGGCTCAGTGTACGGTGCCTGTATAAGATCCCTGGGATGTGGGCTCAGTGTACGGTGCTGTATACGATCCCTGGGATGTGGCTCAGTGTACGTGCCTGTATACAGATCCTGGGATGTGGGCTCAGTGTAGGTGCCTGTATACAATCCTGGATGTGGCTCAGTGTAGTGCTGTATACATCCCTGGATGTGGGCTCAGTGTACGGTGCCTGTATACAATCCTGGGATGTGGGCTCAGTGTAGTGCCTGTATACAGATCCCTGGGATGTGGGCTTGTACGTGCCTGTATACAGATCCTGGGATGTGGCTCAGTTACGTGCCTGTATACAATCCCTGGGATGTGGGCTCAGTGTACGGTGCCTGTATACAGATCCCTGGGATGTGCTCAGTGTACAGTGCCTGTTACAGTCCCTGGATGTGGCTCGTGTACGTGCTGTATCAGATCCCTGGATGTGGGTATGTACGGTGCGATACAGATCCTGGGATGTGGTCAGTGTACAGTGCCTGTATACGACCCTGGATGTGGGTCAGTGTACGTGCCTGTATACAGATCCCTGGGATGTGGGCTCAGTGTACGGTGCCTGTATACAGATCCCTGGGATGTGGCTCAGTGTACGGTGCCTGTATACAGATCCCTGGGATGTGGGCTGTACGGTGCCTGTATACAGATCCCTGGGATGTGGGCTCAGTGTACGTGCCTGTATACAGATCCCTGGGATGTGGGCTCAGTGTACGGTGCCTGTATACAGATCCCTGGGATGTGGGCTCAGTGTACGGTGCCTGTATACAGATCCCTGGGATGTGGCTCAGATGTACGGTGCCTGTATACAGATCCCTGGGATGTGGGCTCATGTACGGTGCCTGTATACAGATCCCTGGGATGTGGCTCAGTGTACAGTGCCTGTATACAGATCCCTGGGATGTGGGCTCAGTGTAAAGGTGCCTGTATACAGATCCCTGGGATGTGGGCTCGTGTACGGTGCCTGTATACAGATCCCTGGGATGTGGGCTCAGTGTACGTGCCTGTATACAGATCCCTGGGATGTGGGCTCAGTGTACGGTGCCTGTATACAGATCCCTGGGATGTGGGCTCAGTGTACGGTGCCTGTATACAGATCCCTGGGATGTGGGCTCAGTGTACGGTGCCTGTATACAATCCCTGGGATGTGGGTCAGTGTACGTGCCTGTATACAGATCCCTGGGATGTGGGCTCGTGTACGGTGCCTGTATACAGATCCCTGGGATGTGGGCTCATGTACGGTGCCTGTATACAGATCCCTGGGATGTGGCTCAGTGTACGGTGCCTGTATACAGATCCCTGGGATGTGGGTCATGTACGGTGCCTGTATACAGATCCCTGGGATGTGGGCTCTGTACGGTGCCTGTATACAGATCCCTGGGATGTGGCTCAGTGTACGGGGCCTGTATACAGATCCCTGGGATGTGGCTCAGTGTACGGTGCCTGTATACAGATCCCTGGGATGTGGGCTCAGTGTACGGTGCCTGTATACAGATCCCTGGGATGTGGCTCAGTGTACAGTGCCTGTATACAGATCCCTGGGATGTGGGCTCAGTGTACGGTGCCTGTATACAGATCCCTGCGTCTCTTAGCACTGCCCCATCACAGTGCCAGTCAGTGTCTGCAGTGCAGTCATACAGCAGCTGCCTCCGCCGCGATGCACTCTGGTCCTCCGGATGGAGAATGGACGCTATCTGTCACTACATCTGATGCAATCAACTTCTCTATGCATGCTGGGATCTGTAGTCCTGCATGATTCAGTTATCATACGCCGGCTGTAAGGATAAACTACAATACCCGGCATGCCTCGCAGGGAAGACTAGTGATTTCCGCTCTCTGACCGGCAACGTGTGTGATAGAGAAGGCTGGAATCGTGAAAGTGTGAGCGGCCTGGGCTGAGGAGACCTGACAACATGACGGTCAGTGCAGGCTGTGGCCCTGCCCCGCACACAAAGGACTCGGGTGTATAGGGTCACATACTGACAGGACTGATTGTAGGGGATGTGATGGCAGAAGGCAACTATGAGGACAGTTCAGTATTATGTAGAGAACAAGTGGCGTAACCACTACCAGTGGCCAGTAAGCTCATGGGCCCCAATGGGTCCCTAATTATAGCAAGTTTTTAATACCATTGTTGTTTTTATGTAAGCAAAATGAACTTTTTGGTCCCTTATAGGCTGCAGAGCCAAGCTGCTAGTGCAATCCTTGCATGTCTTGTAGTAGAGAGCCCCTAATCCTAAATCTGGAGAACCCTCAATATGACAGCTGTCATATTGATGACAGGCAGCATTACAGGGTATGGACCCCCAATATGACAGCTGTCAGTGATGGCAGGCAGCATTACAGGGTATGGACCCCCAATATGACAGCTGTCAGTGATGGCAGGCAGCATTACAGGGTATGGACCCCCAATATGACAGCTGTCAGTAATGGCAGGCAGCATTACAGGGTATGGACCCCCAATATGACAGGTGTCAGTGATGACAGGCAGCATTACAGGGTTTGGACCCCCAATATGACAGCTGTCAGTGATGACAGGCAGCATTACAGGGTATGGACCCCCAATATGACAGCTGTCAGTTATGACAGGCAGCATTACAGGGTATGGACCCCCAATATGACAGCTGTCAGTGATGGCAGGCAGCATTACAGGGTATGGACCCCCAATATGACAGCTGTCAGTGATGGCAGGCAGCATTACAGGGTATGGACCCCCAATATGACAGCTGTCAGTGATGGCAGGCAGCATTACAGGGTATGGACCCCCAATATGACAGCTGTCAGTGATGGCAGGCAGCATTACTGGGTATGGACCCCCAATATGACAACTGTCAGTGATGGCAGGCAGCATTACAGGGTATGGACCCCCAATATGACAGCTGTCAGTGATGGCAGGCAGCATTACAGGGTATGGACCCCCAATATGACAGCTGTCAGTGATGGCAGGCAGCATTACAGGGTATGGACCCCCAATATGACAGCTGTCAGTGATGGCAGCGCATTACTGGGTATGGACCCCCAATATGACAGCTGTCAGTGATGGCAGGCAGCATTACAGGGTATGGACCCCCAATATGACAGATGTCAGTGATGGCAGGCATCATTACAGGGTATGGACCCCCAATATGACAGCTGTCAGTAGTGGCAGATCAGTAATACCCACTGATGAAAGGTAGCAGTACAGAGTATGGACCCCCAATATGACAGCTGTCAGTGATAACAGGCTTCATTACAGGGTATGGACCCCCGATATGACAGATGTCAGTGATGGCAGGCAGCATTACAGGGTATGGACCCCCAATATGACAGATGTCAGTGATAACAGGCTTCATTACAGGGTATGGACCCCCAATATGACATGTCAGTGATGGCAGGCAGCATTACAGGGTATGGACCCCCAATATGACAGATGTCAGTGATAACAGGCTTCATTACAGGGTATGGACCCCCAATATGACAGCTGTCAGTGATGGCAGGCAGCATTACAGAGTATGGACCCCCAATATGACAGCTGTCAGTGATGGCAGGCATCATTACAGGGTATGGACCCCCAATATGACAGCTGTCAGTAGTGGCAGATCAGTAATACCCACTGATGAAAGGTAGCAGTACAGAGTATGGACCCCCAATATGACAGCTGTCAGTGATAACAGGCATCATTACAGGGTATGGTCCCCCAATATGACAGCTGTCAGTAGTGGCAGATCAGTAATACCCACTGATGAAAGGCAGCAGTACAGAGTATGGACCCCCAATATGACAGCTGTCAGTGATGACAGGCAGCATTACAGGGTATGGATCCCCAATATGATCTTAGGTCTCCTGGCACTGCTCCCCAGCTCAACTCTTCCGGGTCGGTATCCTCTGTCCCTCTGCCGACTGGGCATGCAGCGTCCAGGTGTTGCGTGTCTTGGAGCTGTCGCTGGGTTCCCTTCCTGTCAGCTGACCACCGGGCTCACACATGAGCACATTACAATGGTCGTATTCAGGGCCGGCTCCAGGTTTTTGTGGGCCCTGGGTGAAATAGTCTTAGTGGGCCCCTTTAACACATACCATGATTCATGAATCTAACATAGAAGCTGTGGGCTGTGAATATAATATAAAGGCTCCTGGGTGGGCTTTATATATAATATTGAGGCTGTGCAGGGCTGTATATATTTGGAGGCTGCTGCTGGGCTATATCGGGGGGCTGGGCCAGCCCAGCACAGCCTCCAACTATATACAACCCTGCACAGCTTCCAAATAATACATACAGCCCAGCCTCCAATTTATATATAAGCCTGCACAGCCTCCAAATAAGCCCCGCACAGCCTCCAAATAAGCCCCGCACAGCCTCCATAGAGTCCCCATAGAGCCTGCACAGCCTCCACAGAGCCCTGCACGCTCAAAGCCTGCACAGCCTCCACAGAGCCCTGCACGCTCAAGCCTGCAAGCCTCCACAGAGCCCTGCACGCCTCCACAGAGCCCTGCACAGCTCCACGGCCTGCCAGCCTCCACAGAGCCTGCACAGCCTCCACAGAGCCCTGCACTGCCTCCACAGAGCCCTGCACTGCTCCACAGGCCTGCCTCTCCAAACCTGACTCCCTCTAAATACTCAGCACAGCTTCTAAATAGCCCAGCTCTCCCCCTGTGCCTGTCTACCCACTGCGCGCAGGGGGCCCCTGGACACTGTGCTTATTTTCCCCTGACAGGGGGCCCCTATGTAATCTGCCCCTGACAGGGGATCTCCTGTGCAATTTGCCCCTGGGGGCCCCTGTGTAGTTTTCCCCTTGCAGGGGGCCCCTGAGTGCTGTTTCCCCCCCCCCACCCCCCCTCTCTCCCTCCTAACCTGACCGGCAGCATCTGACTGTAGTGAGCAGCAGCAGATATGCCGCTGCCGCTCAGTGTGGGGGAAAAGAGGGGCAGCACAGAGGTTCACGGGGGGCCTACCCGCCAGACCAGGGCCCCGGGTGCTAAAGACTGGCTCTGGACACCAACCCCCCCGAACCCCAGCCATAGTCACCTGCAGGCTGGCATCATGATCTCCCTCCTCTTCTGCGTTCCACAGGAAGAGGAAGATAAGGGGCGGAGCGCGGGTCCCTCTTCTATGCATTCCAAAATGTGGAACGCATAATCAGCGGTCAGCGGCCCTGCCGGATGTGACGTGAAGGCCGGATGCGGGGGCTGGCGGCCTGCTTTTGAATGAATGAAAGTCCGCGCCAGAGCCGACAGTAAAACAAATAATAATACCGGCGGCACGATGTGGGCGGGCGGCCGCGGTGGGCCCCTCAGTCACGGCTGGGACCCGGCACTTGCCCGGGTACGCCGGGTGCTGACGCTGGCCCTGGTCGTATTCATGTGACCAATCAGCAGCGCACTAGATGCACTTCTCCCCTGTGACTCTAAGGGCCGGCACGGCCCAACCTGACACTCTACTCGACCAATAGCTGCTCTTCCTCTGGTATATCAGGCCACCTCTACTGATTGGAGGTGCCTGATTATTAAGTCAGTTTGCTTCTGCCTGGCTGACTGTTGGTCAGGCCTTCCTTGTACTCTGTTTCCTGGAACCTTGCTGTGCTCTTCCCTGGTAGCACCATTCCTGTTCTCCTAGCTTTGTACCCTGTTATCCCGGAATCCTTAGCTGTGCCATAGCATGGGCTAACCTTACGAGCTGCCCCCCTGGTACTAGCAGCTGTGGTATTTAGACTTCTTGGGCTTGCCCCTGACAAGCCCTGTATAGGGGTTGCGTAAATGTCTTGCTAAATTTACCTGGATCGGGGCAGAGCCCGTACTTACGTAGCGCTCACTGACTTACAAATCAGGCATTAATAATATTCTTCATAGCAAGATTACATTTATTTGTTTACAAAGTAGCACATGAATTGTCATCAATTGAATACAGGCTTAACATAAAGTATACCAATTATACCTAGACTTAATTATAGCGAATAAACGTCAATACTTTTACTGCATATTGTAGATGCTTCACCTTCGTCATAGAGGAGGTCACAATCAGGGAGAAGGGATCAACACCACGGCTTGCTTCACAGAGACGTCCATACATGTTGGCCTCTGGAAAGGTTCCCCCCCACTGACTGTGACTTCCTTCAATTTATACTTTTAGAATATCTCTGATCATGCGCTGATGGCATGATCCAGCCGTGACCATCAGCCACAAGACATTCACTTCCTCCTGTGACTGGCTGTGCAATACACCATCTGTTTTCCTGCCCTAGGATGTGGTTTTCTGTCCTAGGATGTGGTTTTCTGTCCTAGGATGTGGTTTCCTGTCCTAGGATGTGGTTTCCTGTCTCAAGAAATTCAGCTCAGCTCATGGTTTCACACTGGCACAATGTCAAGAAAAATTCACCCCTTTCATATTTCAACAGAGTACTGATACCTATATTTTGAATGAATGATAAGGCCTGTAGTCACTATATTCTAATTATAATTACCTGTTCTATACCTATTCTATCCACATCAACATGCCATTCTTATCACATTGGTATTACAATCTGTCCTTGACCACAGGAATTATCTTCCATTTACATAAGAAACCATCAGTACTTTTGGCCTCCTACAGAATATTTTGTATGCTATATAACAATTCCAGTTTAAAAAGTGGAATTACCATAATAGCAATCACCAAGACAAGGTGAATCAAGAAATTCAAAATCCTTCCAGCAGAGGGTCAACATTCCATGAGAATATTATGCTAATGATGAGAAATTGCATCTGCAACTATATTTGATCAATACATCAATAAGAAATCAGTTTTACATGTGATTTCAACTTCCTTGATTTTTTCAAACAACATTGAAATAAAAATACTATCACTTTAACTGATACATATATTAAAACTAAGAACAATATGACCTGGAAGGCCCCTTGCAGAAGCCCCATTAACCATCCTCCAATTCCTTTAAACCAATTTGCTGGATTCATGAAAGAGAACGTATTGGCCCACCAGCTATCTTTATGGTCATTTATTATCTTTTTGATATTTATCCCTTAAACGCTGTATATTCTGGAGTTAAACGAGCTAGGGTGCAATCACCCTTAAACCCCTACAGGAAGCCATTTATAAGCATTTTGCCCACATACCCAATGCATCCCTCTGGGGAGATCCCATATAGCTGAGTGTTGTAAAACTAGTCGGTGTACTAAATCAACAAAGATACTCACATTGGTTAATATACACCACCCCGGTTTTTGTCTAATAGGACTATAATATCCTACATCAGGGTTACTACACCTTGGTTCATTAGCTTAATATTCAGAAGATTCATTACACATTAAATTACCTGGTATAGTGCTACAAGTATCACTAGTTCCATTAATAAACATAGTGGCATAAGGCCAGAATACATCATGAATTGTCCTTTACAGCAAACTAGGTTTGAAAGCATCTGTTGTAATTGTCCCCAAAACGTATACGTATATTGTCCATAGGGAGCAATCCCAAATCAGTCAACACAGTTTTATTTCTCAGCACCCAAACTCCTCCTTTAAAGGCCATACACTGCAAATTCTTAATTGTCCCACATCAGGATTTCCATTGTTACCGGTATAGCCAGGAAAGGATTACTGGTCGCTGTCACAGGAGAATGAGTACAAATTCAACAATCTGTGGGTTGGTGTTATTCAACGCTTCCGTCACTTGATGGTGCACCAGGAACTTGTTGGCTATCGGCCCCTCTCGGTGTAGGTTGCTCCATCCATCAGCTACGCCTAAAAATACGCTTCCAAGGATTCCACTTAACAGTCATACCTAGGGTACAATAAAAGATGGCATCATTCCCGTAAGTAACATTTCTCCTGTGGGACATATTCCCACTTCTCCACTCCTGGTCACACTATTAGCAGTGTTCTATCTTTTCCCACTGCAATGACCTCAGCCTCAGGTGGCGGTCCTTGGGTATTCTGTACCCATATTTTGGCCCCCACATTAGTGATATTGGATGGCCCAAAACCTTTATCTCCCCTGATTGTCAGTTCTGTATGGGCTGTTTTTTCCTTAACTTGGAACAAGTTTACAGGTATAAGTAACATTTGGGCAATCCTTTCGGCCCGTAGACAACACTAAGGGTTCAGTCTTTAGATTCAACATGAGAACCTTAATATCTCCTTGATAATCAGGATCAATAACACCTCCTTCTACTATTGCACCTTTTAAAGCAAAACTAGATCTTGTTGCAATTTCACCAAAATGTCCTTTAGGAATCTTACATGCAAAACCAGTAGAAATAATACTTACCTTACCTGTGCTATGAGTACTGCCCCTACTGAGTGGAGGTCCAGTCCTGCAGCCGCTGGAATAGCTCTGTATCTACATGTACTTTATGTATGCTCAGATTATGTGTAATCAGTGATAGGTCTGTTCTTAATTAGAGTGAGCTTCACTCAAATCTCTCCAATGTCCATTTAAACCTGTAATGGAGTACCATGATACTATGTGATCAGTTTTAATGTTCTCACAGTACTCCACTGGGTGGCAGATTTACAAAGAAACATCACCATCAATCCTGAGTATGTATCTGCAGCTGTACAGATAGATTTACAACTTCTACTCTCTGGCAGAGGACCGATGAAATCCATCTGCCAAATCTAAGCTGGCAATTCACCTATGTGTCGCATTACAGTATGTGGTACTGCCCTTTTCTGTGAATGTTGACATATGGGACATTGTACAATGACTTGTTTTATAACATCTGAAGTTATAGGCACTCCTTTGTCTTGTGCCCACCTGTATGTGGCATTTTCTCCCAAGTGTCCACTTTTCTAATGTCCAACAGCTATACCTTGCAGCCATATTTCTTTCTCTGGTTCAGTACATGCTACAGACATTGAGGCTGCCACATCTGCTTGGGAATTAAACAAACATTTCAATGAGTCAAGAGGAACATGTGCATCAACATGAAAAGAGTATTTTTGGTTGTTTGGACATATTCTTCAATATTTTGCCAAACTTCTTTCCCCCACAACTCTTTCCTATGAATTTGTCAATCATTCTATTTTTCATCCTATAATCCAAGTACCTGAACCACTAACTACAAACCATGAATCCGTGAACAAATATTATTTTATTCCTTGTGAATATTTATATTTTTTGGGCTAAGAAAATAGCTAATGCCCAATTTCACCTTCTAACTGTGTAGCATCACCTGCCTTGGCAGGGATTCCCTCGAGTACATTAACAACATTGAGGAGTAATAAAACCTTGATCTTATTATTTCAAGCATCAGCTAATCTACTATGTAACAATTTCTGCGCTATGATATTGTAGGGAGCCTCGGACCAGCCTCGGACATTCAACTTTTCTGAAATATGCACAATCCACACAAAATCTGCAGAACATTCAACACAATCGCTTCACTTACAGCCTCCCCAAATATTAGTTAGTTTACTGCAAAACCATAGGCCACCGGCAAAACACAGACAGGACAAGCCCGACTACGTGTATTCCCAGTCTTTCTGCTTAGTTTCGCAATGTTAACAAAATACCGTATATACTCGTGTATAAGCCGACCCGTGTATAAGCCGACCCCCCCCTACTTTTGCCCCCAAAACCTGGGAAAACCTATTGACTCGTGTATAAGCCGAGGGTGGACCCCAGCACAAGTATACAGCCCCCAGCAGTGTGGTATACAGCAGCAGCCCCTGGTAGTATACAGCAGCAGCCCCAGTGGTAGTATACAGCAGCAGCCCCAGTGGTATAAGGAATAAACCAGGTATATACAGCAGCAGCCCCAGTGGTATATACAGCAGCAGCCCCAGTGGTAGTATACAGCAGCCTCCCCAGTGGTATATACAGCAGCCTCCCCAGTGGTAGTATACAGCAGCAGCCCCAGTGGTATATACAGCAGCCTCCCCAGTGGTATATACAGCAGCCTCCCCAGTGGTATATACAGCAGCCTCCCCAGTGGTATATACAGCAGCCTCCCCAGTGGTATATACAGCAGCCTCCCCATGGTATATACAGCAGCTTCCCCATTGGTATATATACAGCAGCCTCCCCAGTGGTATATACAGCAGCCTCCCCAGTGGTATATACAGCAGCCTCCCCAGTGGTATATACAGCAGCCTCCCCAGTGGTATATACAGCAGCCTCCCCAGTGGTATATACAGCAGCCTCCCCAGTGGTATATACAGCAGCCTCCCCAGTGGTATATACAGCAGCCTCCCCAGTGGTATATACAGCAGCCTCCCCAGTGGTATATACAGCAGCCTCCCCAGTGGTATATACAGCAGCCTCCCCAGTGGTATATACAGCAGCCTCCCCAGTGGTGTATACAGCAGCCTCCCCAGTGGTGTATACAGCAGCCTCCCCAGTGGTGTATACAGCAGCCTCCCCAGAGGTGTATACAGCAGCAGCCCCAGAGGTGTATACAGCAGCCCCAGAGGTGTATACAGCAGCCCCAAGGGTATACAGCAGCCCACAGGTATATACAGGCCCCAGCAGTGAGTTATAACGCTGGCTTTTGTCCCCCTCCGTTATATGCATCCCCCCGGCTGCTTAAGTTACCATCCCTGGTCTTCTGATCCGCGACGTCCGCACCGGTCCTCCACGCTCCCGTCCTCTGCTGCATCTGGGGTCCCCGGCCAGTAGCGATGACATCATGCGACCGGCCAGTCACATGACCCCGGATGCTGCCGAGGACGGTAGCATACCGGGATGGATAGGTAACTTAAGCAGCCGGGTGGGGAGGGGGGGCTTATAACGGAGGGGGACGAGTGCCAGCATTTAGGGGGCATACATGCACTGCTTCCCCCTGCCGCTGATTGACAGGGGGAAGCAGTGCATATATATGCATATATAATGAGCGGCCCCACGTGACGGGGCCGCTCATACAGCAGCCTCCTCCAGCCTGAGTTACCGTATTGACCCGTGTATAAGCCGAAGGGGGACTTTTCAGCCCAATTTTTGGGCTGAAAAACTCGGCTTATACACGAGTATATACGGTACTTGCTTTCAGCTTATCTCATTCTCACAAGTGTGACTGAGTTTTTTCACTTGCTAAATGTTCCTCCGTTTTATCCCTGATGCCAGTTGACAAGGGATCACAACTAATTGGACTAAGTGGACTCCTTTATACAATCAGGATTTTTATTTTTAAATCCTTATTACATGCATACGATCATTCAGTTCAATCAAGGAGTCTCATACCAGTCACGTTCTTTCACACACAATTATTCGACAAGCAAATGTTAATACACAAATGCAATGTGTTTGCACTATCCCTTAAACAAATTTATCTATTTTAATTTAACTTTTTTGAAAAAATGCTAACTGATTCAAACTGCACACCAACTGCGCTTCACTTCCTTAACTGCTGAGAATTATTGCTATAACTGTTCTATAAGCTGAGGCTAGCGTTCAGTTTCGCTTCCCCAATATTACTTCATCAACTGCCTTTGCAGGGACCCTCTCAAGTAATTTTAACAACATCGAGGGGTTACCACATCACCTGCCTTTGCAGGGATCACCTCTCGAGTAACTTCACAACATCGAGGGGTTACCACATCACCTGTCTTTGCAGGCACACTACTGAGTACATTAACAACATCAGTAAGCTCACTACCATTGAGCTTATGTGCCATTGTTCCACCAGTCCACAATTGACCAATTCATGTGCTATAATATCATATCGAGCCTCGGTCCAGCCGTGAACCTCCATAACAATTTCCTTAGCTGTTTCCTTACGTTTTCTAAACATTTTTGGTACTCTGCCAAAAGATCAAGTAATTTGGAAAAATGCCAAATAAGAAAATATTACAAAAAAATAAGGTGTTCTTTAAATACCCCACTGTGGGGTATCCTGCCGTCTACGCCAATTAATGTCTTGCTAAATTTACCTGGATCAGGGCAGAGCCCGTACTTACATAGCGCTCACTGACTTACAAATCAGGCATGAATAATAATATTCTTTATAGCAAGATTAAATTTATTTGTTTACAAAGTAGCACATGAATTGTCATCAATTGAACACAGGCTTAACATAAAGTATACCAATTATACCTAGACTTAATTATAGCGAATAAGCGTCAATACTTTTACCGTATATTGTAGCTGCTTCACCTTCGTCATCGGGGAGGTCACGATCAGGGAGAAGGGATCAACACACGGCTTGCTTCACAGAGACGTCCATACATGTTGGCCTCTGGAAAGGTTTTCCTCTCCCTCACTGACTGTGACTTCCTTCAATTTATACTTTTAGAATATCTCTGATCATGCGCTGATGGCATGATCCAGCCGTGACCATCAGCCACAAGACATTCACTTCCTCCTGTGACTGGCTGTGCAACACATACATCTGTTTTCCTGTCCTCCTGTCCTAGGATGTGGTTTCCTGTCACAGGATGTGGTTTCCTGTCTCAAGACGTGGATAGAAGCTCATCCACACATCATTCTTATCACATTGGTATCACAGTAAACTAGGACCAGCTCACCCAGGGGAGTTCGGTACCACGGCCCAGTGGGTCCACTCTAGGACGCCTTCCCCCGGAAAAGTGACAGAATAATTAGGCCAAGGAACCCCCGCTGGTACCTGGTTCTCAGCGCAAAAGGAGCTGGCTTATCTTCGGGAGAGTGGGAGCCACATAGCGGCTTGTGTTCAGTCCATGGATACCCGGTTAGCCTCCCTGCAAACTTCCGACCCGGCATCCAACACTCAGCCTGTGAGCCTACAGCAGAAGCTGTCAGCACAACGAGACATGCAGTTTTGCAGGCTGTCGTACATATCCTCCGCGGACAATCATCTGGACTCCCTGCAGTCTGCATCAACGGCCTCGGCCCAGGCTGTATCCTATGACCGCTCCCCAGGTGGCGTTCCGAACCTTCCGCCTCGCCTCGGGAGACCACCTAGATACAGCGCAGATCCCGGGATGTGCCGCGGCTTCTTCAACCAGTGTCGCTTACACTTTGAACTACTGCCACAGCAGTACCCCACTGATCGGGTTAAAGTGGCTTTCGTGGTGTCCTACCTGGAGGGCGAGGCTCTGGCGTGGGTTAACCCTCTATGGGAGCGTGATGACCCAGCGGTCTCCCACCTTTCTGGAGACATTCCGGAGGGTCTTTGATGAACCCGGTCGGGTCGCGTCTGCTACGGAGTCACTCTTCAACCTCTGACAAGGGACACTCACTGTTGGGCATTACGCCATCCGTTTCCGCATCCTCTCCTCCGAGAGCTTTCTGGTGTGGCCTGTCCGGCAGGATAAAGGTCGAACTCGTGGGTCGGGATATCCCAGACCAGCTGGAGGACTTGATCTCACTAGCCACCTGCATCGACTTGCATTTCCAAGAGCGCTCCCGTGAAACTGCTAGGGAGAAGAGATCTGTCCGGTGCTGGTATTGTTCTGAAAGACCTGGAGAAGTCCTCCGCCTAGGTCGTGTAAGAGAAACCCTCCTAGGTGAGAGTGATGCCTCTCAACCCCTCACCCTGCTTGTGCAGGTGATACATCCACAGGGACGCTTTTCTGAGTTAGCTTACGTGGATTCTGGGCCTGCAGGAAATTTCATTCAGCAAGAGGCGTTGACTCGACTTGGAATCTCTGTAATACCTCTTGTGACGCCTCGTGTGATTGCATCGGTAGATGGCAGACCGTTGCAGGAGATCGTCACCAAAGTGACAGAGGAGGTGCAGATCGGGGCTTTACACCGTGAAAAGATCGCCTTCTACGTCATGCCTGGTCTCTCCCATGCCCTGCTCCTAGGGCTTCCCTGGCTTCGGGTTCATTAACTTGTCCTGGACTGGCGCTCAGGGGAGTTGCTGCGGTGGGGTCCTCTCTGCCATGAGAGATGCCTGAAGTCTGTTCTGCCACCCGGTTCCCTGCAACCGGCTTCTGTTTTTCCTGGTTTACCAACTGCCTATTGGCAGGACGTGAATGTCTTCAACAAAGCGGAGGCAGGGGTCCTCCTGCCTCATCGGCCGTATGATTGCCCTATTGATCTTGTTCCTGGTGCTACACCACCCAAGGGTCGAATCTACCCGTTGTCTCCAGCCGAGTCACAAGCCATGTCTGAGTACATCATGGACAGCTTGGCTAGGGGCTTCATTCGAAAATCCACATCCCCTGCTGGTGCTGGTTTTTCCTTTGTGAAAAAGAGGGAGGGCACCCTTCGACCCTGCATAGATTAGAGGCTTGAATGTCATCTCCGTCAAGAACAAATAGCCCCTGCCGCTGATTCCAAAGCTTTTTGACAGGCTCAAAGGGGCTCGCATCTTCACGAAATTAGACCTCAAAGGAGCACACAACCTGGTTCGCATACGTGCCGGAGATGAATGGAAGATTGCTTTCAACACCCGTGTAACGCTCCCGCAGTGTTTCAGGAGTTCGTCAATGACATCTTTCGTGATCTGTTGTACACGTGTGTGGTGGTATATTTGGACAATATCCTCATCTTCTCCCCGGATTTGTTCTCTCATAGACGGGACGTGCGGCAAGTCCTCCTGCGACTGAGGGGAATCGGTTGTATGCCAAGATGGAGAAATGTCTTTGAGCAGACCTCTTTGCCCTTTCTTGGATACATCATCTCTGACTCTGGATTATGGATGGATCCTGAGAAGCTCTCTGCTGTGCTGAAGTGGCCCCGTCCTGTGGGGACTAAGGCTATTCAGCGGTTCCTTGGTTTTGCTAATTATTACCGGCAATTCATTCCCCATTTTTCGTCCTTGATCAAGCCCATCATGGCTCTCATCTGTAAGGGAGCTAAAGCCTGTGACTGGACCCCAGAGGCCGAGAACGCCTTTTCCACCTTAAAGCGCTCCTTCTCCGAGGCTCCTGCCTTGCACCGACCAGAGGTGAACATACAGTACATTGTAGAGGTATTCATGTGACCAATCAGCGGCGCACTAGGTGTACTCCTCCCCTGTAACTCTAGGGGCCAGGACGGTCCAAGCTGACACTCCCCTCGACCAATACCTGCTCTTCCTCTGGTATATCAGGCCACCTCCACTGATGGGAGGTGCCTGATTATTAAGTCAGTTTGCTTCTGCCTTGCTGACTGTTGGTCAGGCCTTCCTTTTACTCTGTTTCCTGGAACCCTTGCTGTGCTCTTACCTGGTAGCACCATTCCTGTTCTTCCAGCCTTGTACCCTGTTATCCCGGAATCCTTAGCTGTGCCATAGCATAGGCTAACCTTACGAGCCGCCCCCCCTGGTACTAGCAACTGTAGTATTTAGACCCCCTGGGCTTGCCCCTGACAATCCCTGTATAGGGGTTGCGTAAACTAGGACCAGCTCACCCAGAGGAGTTCGGTACCCAGGCCAAGTGGGTCCACTCTAGGGCGCCTTCCCCCGGAAGCGTGAGATATGACAGCTGTCATTAGTGGCAGATCAGTAATACCCACGGATGAAAGGCAGCTGTACAGAGTATGGACCCCCAATATGACAGCTGTCAGTGATGACTGATCAGTAGTACCCACTGGTGAAAGGAAGAAGTTACAGGGTATGGACCCCCTGCTGTAGTTTGGCCTGTAAGCAGTGTACTAAAGCTGGCCAGAATTAGGAGACCGCTGTGCACTCCAGCTATTCAGTCTCAAGGCAGCACTAACAAGATTAATGGAAAATGGATTGTAAGCACTCCACAAGTACAGATACTGCTGCAAGACATCATTGCTGATAGGTTTACAGCTCATCGTCCAGAAGACCAAAGAAAAGTGTTCATATCTCAAGAATGGCTGTCAATTTTAATAAGCAGTAAATTGCTTCTAAATTGTTTCTAAAAGCACCATCTGACAATATCCATCTATGAAGATGAAAAACAATGGACTCACAACATTCCAGTGAGAGCGACATTGGTGTTCCCGGCAGGGGATGTTAAATTGTTGTGTCTCATCATGCCCCCTGCAGCCAGTGAGCTACTGCTGATCGTCTGTGGCTCATCTACATTCAAAGCAATAATATAGGCTGAAGTCGCCATGTGACACAACAATGTCACACATACCCGCTGGGAACAGCAGCCTCCACATCACTGGTACAGTGCTGCTGATTGATGCTCTACTGTGCCCTGGAAGTGATTAAGCAAGGGTTGTTCAGTAGTGGAAAACCCCTTTAAGTTGTGTCCTAGCATTTGAAGGATTTTGGTGTTTATCATGTAGCGTTTTATCACCTGTACACTTTTATATCTTGTTGTTCTTTTTACCTGTAGATCTTTTACATAGTATACAGACTTCCTTTGAAGACCCTTCTCACATTGCCTGTGGTATACACTGTGCCATGTGCATTGATCTTTCCCTATAAAGCCATATACCCAGCATACAGGTTCATATATTGCAGCAAATCAGATTAGAGTACAAATATAGAGTTATCGCTGATTAGGAAGAACATTGCATCATAAAGGCCATTCAGGGGCTCGTACTCGGCTAAGATCTCCGGGCACCACATAACAGAGCACAGCAGGGCTGGTAGAGGTAGATTGTGCAGCATCTTGGGTAGGGCACGCTCAGTATTTGGAGACATTTTTACCACCGTATTTGTAGAACCAGGAGAGGGACATAATCCAGAAGTGGTGATGTGTTTCTGTTCTACTTTTCCTCTTCTAGTTTTGGTTTACATACACTGAGATAAAAAAAAACTCCCGAAACACTCAACATGTGCACATGGCCTTATTCCTCCTGGTATTTTTTTCTTTATTTTGTGTTTTTTATTTTAGAGTCTGCTCTGTGTAACTTTTTGTGATATTTGATCCCCTCTCACTTTAATCTGTTGCCTTAAAAGGAACGAAAGGGAACGGCGAAGGTTGACTTCCTCAAGAAGATTGAAAGGGATATTCAGGCACAATGGGAGAGTCAGAAGGTTTTTGAAGTGAACGCTTGTGACGATCAGAACAGGTGAGGTCACCTCTGGGATCATCTGAATTGTGTATTGGTAGAAGAAAAGTCCTGCTGCAAACAGCAATGAATTAGTGATTGTGGGAAGCAGTCACCGTCCACTTTATAACATTGTATAGGTTGTGGACGGCTCGTCCAGCCTAAGGGTACCTTTACACGCCGCTACCGCGGCAAGAAATCTGACCGGCAATCTGTAGCCTCATCACCATTGCCGTGAAATTGCCTCGGAATTGCGGCGGCGTGTATTTGGGTGATTTGGCGGCGATAAAAAAAGTTGCGCTTGGTTCCGTTTGGACAGCACTGCTGCAAAATCAGTGGCAATCTGGAAGGCGAAATTCCAGCCTTTTTGCGTGTGAACGGGCGATGGGGCTGGATTCAGCGTCGCCTATTGATCTCCCGAGCTGTGCCACAGCGTGCTGGGAGTCCGCGCCCCGTTCACGCTTATTGGTTGTGGCTACTGTGTTTCTATTGGCTGTCACTTGACAGGGCGCCATATTTGAAGAGCTGTCACTTCAGCACCACACACATTTCACCAACACAACCATCCACTACATCATTACAATTACGCGCGCATTGTGTAGCGCAAGCTATGCTGGGCGCGTGTATTGTAACTTTCACTGTGTCCACCATACTGCCACGCATGACATTGCAGATGTTGGTGTACACATCGCACATGGGTGCCATGGGCAGCGCACTGCAATCGTTTGTTAATTTGGTGACACTGATGGCTATATTACGCTACTCCTGTTCCGCGGACGGCTACCTTGTTAGCGTCCTCAATGTTGTTTGGTGGCGCTAGTGTGCATAATGACGTCATGATGTTTGTTTGGGTTACTCCCTGCCTGCCAGGTGCCTGCCCCTCCTCTGCACATAGGAGAGGAGTCATGGCCACCGCACAGCGCGCTGCCACATGGGGTCTGGCGAGCTAATGCTCTTCATAGACATAGCTGACCGCCATGATTATTGGTGTGCCCAGCATCACCGGCACCCAAGGCTGCGCAAACGCAGCATACTCCGGAGGATCCAGCGGGCCCTGATCAACAAGCTGGGGTTGAGAGGACCTGCAAATAGATCCAGAAGAAAATTGCGGACCTTAAACATAAGTCCCCAGGCCGCATTGTGGATTGGGGTGCCAGGATTGCCAGGCTGCGTGGTGATTATGTGGCAATGCCAAACACACACATGGCAAGCTAAATACTGCAAACACTGCACAAACATCATGTGTTATTGTGGCATGCCACATAATGTGGCCTAAGCCACCATGTGGAGCTGGCCCCAATGTGCATCTGCATGTTGGTTACACTGCAACATGAAGGTGTATGAAACACTCATTTGTCATGCAAATGGTGATGGCTACAGTGGTCCTTTGTGTGTTGTGTCATAAATAGTGGTGTCTTTGACTGCAAAGGTGACAAAAACGCAATAATGTGATGTTCAACACACACATGAAACTTGCAGCACATATGTGTGACCTGTGACACATTCAGTTGTTCTACACAATCATCACAATACAGAACACAGAATGCAATCTCACTGCTATGTGTTGGCCCCCATGGTGCAAACACCTGATGCTTACTGGCTACTCTTGTGTACAAGTTACAAATTCCTACCATGCTAAGCCAAGGGTTATATAACATTCAAAATATGTGGCCACTGATGTTGGACTAATGTGCCAAACCAGAGTGGGCCCAGAGGGTATGCGCCCACCATAACCTTTGACCGTATCCTTCACGCCCTCATCAAATTCATACACACACACAAGGTTTTTTCCCTCTGTTGTGTGCCGTACATTTGTCTGTTATCATGTTTGTGATTACAGATGACGAGGACTCTGTGTCTGGGGACGCTCCACATTCCCCACCGACACCCGGGACACCCCCACCATGCCCGGAGGGTCCAGCCAGTCCCCCCACCTGGACTCCACCTGCCCCGGAGGGCCCAGCCACTCCCTCCCAGCAGGGACTCCACCTGCCTTGGAGGGCCCAGCCACTCCCTCCCAGCAAGGACTCCACCAGCCCCAGAGGGCCCAGCCACTCCCTTCCCAGCAGGGACTCCACCAGCCCCGGAGGGCCCAGCCACTCCCTCCCCAGCAGGGACTCCACCAGCCCCGGCCCCGGAGGGCCCAGTCACTCCCTCGCCAGCAGGGACTCAATACATGGTTGCACCCAGCCCTGGAGCCCTGGGAGCACCACCCCACCATCTCCAGCTCCTGGACGAGCCCTCTTGTCTTAATGGCCACACACCCTCCCCTTCAGCCTGCTTCTGCAGTGTATGGTGGTAAGTGTCTGCTAAGGCCTACCAGCTTGCTAATGTAGTTATTGTTGTGTTGTCCACACACATGTATGTGAGTTCTGTTTTTTTTTTTTTTCTTCATGATGAAGGAGAAGGAGCTCGTGTTGCTGGCTGGGTTGTCAGCCCATCACCATCTTCGATAGATGTGACCCGGGATGGTGCTGTGCTGCGTACGTATATTCACTAACAAGTAGCTCAAACACCCACCCACACATACACAGGTAACTCATTATTGTTTTTCTTTCCCATACAGGTGTCCCAACCATTGAGGAGCTGCAACCGGCTCACCAGCAGGCACAGCAGCATTTGGAGAGGGCATACCAAGAAGGGCAGCAACACCTTGCCCGCTTGGGTGCCCTGATCAACGCCCTCCAGACAGCCCAGTCCGGCAGGGCACATAATCCCCAACACCCACCCAATAAGGGGAACATACTCCCCTATTAACTGTTGTCCATGTTGGACCCTTGTTTTGTTGCCATGTTGGCACCTGTTTTTTTTTTTTTTTTTGGCCACGTTGGCCTCTTTTCTTATAGTGTCCCACATTGGGAAAGTGGGTATTCTGTCTTGGCTACTCCTAAGGCTGGCTTCACATTGCGGGTCAGATCCAATCCGAGGCTGTCAGGGTTAACCTGACAACCCCGGATTGGATCAGCACACAGAACCAGAGGGCTAATATGCCCTCCGGTCCGTTGTGCACCCGCACGCAGCTGCTGCCACTGATGAATCAGGACCGTGGCTGGCAGGGAGCTAGCCGCGGTCCTGAAACAACTGCGCTGTGCAGCCGCATCCTCCCGGACCGGTGCAATCTGGCCCCATAGACTCCCATGTTAGGGAGCGCCGGATTGCCCTGGATTCGGGAGGATCTGGGCAATCCGAGAATAGGCAATTAGAGGCGATATTCTCCTCTTGGACACAAAAATGTTGCAAGCAACGTTTTTGTGTCAGAGAGAGAATACTAAATTTTCCCGGATTGTCCCGGACAGATGGAAACCGAATGGCAGAGAGCTGCCATCCGGCTTCTATCCGGCCCCATAGTATACTATGGGGCCAAAATCCGGTCCGGGGCTGTCCGGTTTACACGGACAGCCTCGGATCGGATGTGACCCGCAATGTGAAGCCAGCCTAAGCTCACCAAGGCTTTTGGTTTGTTATGGCAATGTTTTCACAACATTTTATTATGTAATAAAAATCTTGCCACCTACATCCTGTGTCATCCCTAGTTGCAACACACACAGGTTAAAGTTTTTTAGAATAATTTTCACAAATCACACTGGGCCACAGTTTACATACAGCTATATGGTGTGACCTTGTAAACATGTCACCATACTGGACCATTACAACCGCCATGCCCCCAATATGACATAAATTTCTCCTATATGACACCCACATTACAGAACACACACACACACACACATATACTGGTGTACGTGACACAGATATGGACATAGTGGTGTTCAAATGATAGTTTTTATTTATTTATTATTTTTGGTTAAAGAAATTATATTTTTTTTTTTTTAAAATGTGCCACAACTGGCCAAAAATTAACAGTCTGCTTTGGCCAATGTTGTGCATTGGCTAGTAGTTTTCTTGATTTTCCTCCTCCTCTGCTGGATCAGACAATGGGGCCTCCCCCTCCTCATACACCCATTGGCCTTGCGATCTTGTTGCTCTTCTGGGCTGTTTCCTTGGGAGAGTGGAGTATCACAAAATTGTGGCCTCTTCACTATGCGTCTGGTGAGCGCAGTGGGCCCTGGAGTGGTCTTTCGGGGGAGCGTCCACGACGCCCACCCATCGCAGGGACCCATACACGCCCGCCTCCAGGACATGAAACATGGCCCGCTCTGCGATGTTCTGCTGCTCTGGCTCCATGCGGGCCAGTATCTCGCTGTTGATGTACCCAGAGCCGGGGGTCCTCTGCCGATCAAGGAGGACCGGTTTCGCCCAGGTACCCAGCTCCGTGTTGGGTGGGGCGGGTGGTCTTCTTCCTCTGATCTCAGAGCTGGGACCCGGGCCTGGCCCCCCACCACTGGGCTCGGGCACTGGCTCTCCCGCAAATGTTAATGGGAGAGCCTCGCCAGCTGCTGGCTCCTCATCACTGGAGCCAGGCGCCAGAGGGACCTGAAAAACATACAAACAACAAAAAACCATCAGCAACATGTTGCAAGGTCATTGAAGATAATACCACAACCAAACACCCCAGGCAACATAGAGACAAGCTCACCAAGGCTAACACCAAAAGCCACAGGAGCACCGTTGAGAGAAGAAAAAGACTAACAAGTAGACAAGTGCAGTATACTCACCTGAGGGTCCACATTGATATGTAAAGTGCCCACAAATATCACAACTCAATCTGGATTAACAGAAACCACAAAACAGAAATGGGCAGTGAACAGGATTGGTAGTTAAAAAGCACAATGGTGACTACCACATGTGCAGCTAACAAAACATCAGTGCCAACAACATGCTGGGTAGATCAATCACACGAACACAATTACCTACCTCCTGCACCGTGTTCCACGAGGCCCCTCCTGGCCCAGGGTGAAGCTGAGGAGGTCATAGTACCAGAGAGTTGGCCTTGGTACCTCCTCAGCTCCAGCCCCGGATCGGGCCTCCATCTATTTTTTTCTGATTTCTGGAACACGGTGCGCAGGCTTTTGATCTTATCCGCAACCAGCGCCACTGTCCAGATCTTGTTTGGTTGGAGCCGGTTGGCCAGCTCCACCAGTGGCACGTAGGCCGCAGCCCCCTCACTGCCTGGTCGTGATACGCAGGTAGCGACACTCGCCACAGGCATTTGTGTGCCTGGTACATGGTGATGAGCTGTGTCACAAATTCGTGATACTCAGCCATCTGTGAAAATGAAAAAACAAAGTGTCATGCCAAAAACAACAACGCCATCACAGATGACACCCTACTCTGTGTGTCAATGGCCATGTGCAGCAATACAAAATAAATGTGTTCTGGGATGTTGCCTGGCTACTGCAAATCCTTATTGGGCTTATGTGTCCATGCATGGTGCAGGCAGGACATGCGTGGTCATATATGTATTTAGGGCCACTGCAGGAAAATGTGAAGCTCGCTCAGTACAAATGTCACACATGGCCTTAGTAACTACATTAAAACACACCCTCATCTGTTCCACACATATTTTGCAAGCAACCTAGTACAGTAGTACACATTTTCCTGGCAAGGATGTCCCTGAACATTATGTGTGGTACAGGGCAAGGAGTGTCTTTAGGATGTGTTCATGTCGCTATATACACTTTTACAGGACGATACATGAAGCTGCACATAATGCGCACAAACATAAGCCAACATATAGGTTTGCAGCACAGTGAAAAAAACGCCCAGGAGTCCCCAATAGCATGTGCCCCCACTTACCGTCTGTTCAACAGAGAACCTGTGAAGAGACACTACTAGCACAATGCACATTCCAGTCGGAGCAGGGGTGACGCCCCAGCAGGTCCTTACTTAAACCAAACCGGACCAATGAAACAAGCGCAATGGCACTTAATCATTGGTGGCACCTGCGTACGCCCAGGCGGCTATGTTGACTACAGGACGCCACTGCGTTCTGATTGGTTGATTAACATATTAAAGGCGTACAACACCGAAGTTGGTCACGCTTGCTGCCCAGAGTCATTAAGTAAGTACTGATGTGCGATCAACAACTGATATGGCCGTGTTGCGTTTAATGCACCTCAGCATTAGTCGTCGCTGTTGTGTACTGTAGTTAACGCCCAAGTGGTGGGGTATGTTTGTAGTCAAGTTTGCCTCAATAGTTCCATTTGTGTCCTGGCAAATATATGCATGAGTGTTTTCCCAACCCAAACCATATGCTATTTGAAACGCCATTTTGCCTTTGCCACACATGATCATGTTTGCAGGATGCGTGTGTCTTTATTTGCAGGCAGGATCCGAATTGAGGACACATAGTGCTGTGGTGGACCACACACAATGGGACGTTTAAGGTCAAAAACAGATGTGGAAGGGGCGTGGCCTAGCGGCATGTGAGGAGGACGTGCGCCTGCAGAGCTCCCGCGCTTGAGCCTTCTTTAACCCTGCAATCCCCGCGACCGGATCGCTCATCGCGGCCCCGGTGGTTCCCCTGGTGACCGGGATCGTATTGAAGTGCCTGCGGAGCCCGGCGAGGCGGCGATATGGTCAAGAGGACCCAGAAAAAGGCCCTTGGTGAAGCGGGCGGCGGCCTCCAAGATGGCGCCGGGACAGAGGCGAACTCCTTCCTGGAACAGGAGCCGGTGAGCGTGGCACGAAATAGAGCGGCTGCTGCACGCTTGCAGCAGTTCGCTCGTGTGGAGAGGCTGGAGCAGGCAGGACAGGAGGAGACGGAGGGTCTCTCTGAGGAGGTAGAATACACTGCTGTGGCGGCGGCCTCGGGACAGGGGAGAGATGGGGGAGGTGCAGATGTGTGTGCTCAGACTCCGGAGGAGCAGGAGGCCCAGGGTAGCTGGGGCGCTGTGCTGGCACAAAATAATGACATGCTGGCGGCTCTAGCCCTACAAACACCAGCAGAACCTACTATTAAAGACGTTTTTCGGGCTGTGCTTCAGTGTGGATCATCAATATCACATGTACTGACTCAACTAGGTCACCTGCAAGAGACTGTCCAAACTGTACGGCATGATTTACATGAGGCGAAGGGGCAGACCAGAGAATTGGAGAAAAGAGTGTCCAAAGTGGAGATGCAGCTGGCACCCTCTGTCAAGTTTCACTCTGAAGTTAAGAAGGAATTCCAGATGGTACATGCTAAGACGGACGATCTAGAAAATAGATCGCGCCGTAATAACGTTCGCATAGTAGGTGTGCCTGAGAGATACGAAAAAGGGAACCCTACTTTGTTTTTTGAGTCATGGATTAAGGAGATAATTGGTGCTGATCGTCTGACTCGTCTCTATGCCATTGAACGAGCACACAGGGTCCCTGCTAATCCCCCTCCCCCGGGGCACCAGCCTAGGACTGTCCTCGCAAAACTACTCCACTACAGAGACCGTGATATTATCCTCAATTACTCCAGAGATCATCAGGATGTTCTCATTAATGGAGCCAGAGTCTCATTTTATCCGGACTACTCCCCAGAAGTCCAGCGGCGGAGGGCCAAGTTCGCCCCGGTGAAGGCTCGTCTCCGGGAGTTGGGAGTCAAATATTCTGTTTTCTTCCCTGCTAAATTGAAGATTCTGGCTGATGATAAATCACATTTTTTCTTTGAAGCCCAAGATGCCATGGACTGGTTGGATCGTAATGAGCTGCGGCTGCGCAGGGAAGCCGACCGAGATTCTGCCGACTGAGAATGTACTGTCTCTGATTTTTTCTCGTTCTTGATTGCCATGGTCTGGCCATGGAGGCGGCCGTCCGCTAAATAGGTTTTGCTCTAATGTGATGATCACTGTTGACATTTTTGGCTTCTTTCTTCCTTCCCCCCCCTTCCTCCCCTCTTCCTCCCCATCCTTTCTCTTTTTTTTGGTGTTTTCTCCCTCCCCGCTCTACTCTCCTTCTCTCCTTTCTCCCCCCCCCCCCCCCTTTTTTTTCTCTCTTTTCTTCCTATCCCCTATCTGCGTCTTTGATTTCTCCCTGTGCTTTCTATGGCCTTCCCTCTTACTCTCTCCTATTTCCTTCTTCCTTATTCTTCTTCCCTCCTATTATACTTCTCCGACTGATGCCGCATCTTGTTATTATTGCATTTAATTGCTTAGTTTTTGGAGTATTCCTAATTTGCCTAATGGATCCAGGCCGCTGGGACTGACACTCATGTTTCTCTTTTGCGCGGATGGCGCTATGGAACTGAAGCGTCCACTTTATTGTGAAATGGGGCTAACATCGCCCTTGGACTGTTTGTTTGGTTTTTTGTTTTTTGTTTTCTTTTTTAGTAGTGGGGCAGGGAGTGGGGAGGGAGGTGGGGGGGTATGGGTTAGAAGACGATCCCGGATCCTGAGACGTAGCCAGAGACTGGTTATATGTGTGTTGTTACTTGATCATGGGTGAAATACGGATTGTGAGTTGGAACATCCGTGGCCTGAAATCACCAGTTAAGAGACAGGCTGTGTTCAGCTCGATCTTAGCGCAGAAGCCCACTGTGATCTGTTTGCAAGAGACCCATCTTACTCCTGAGACCTTGGGTGTACTTAATAAGCGCTGGGTTAGGGTAGGTTTCCACTCTACGTATTCTGAATACTCTCGCGGAGTTAGTATGCTGATACACAGTAATGCGCACTTTGAATGTTTGGGTACACGAGTTGATGATGAGGGTCGCTACGTGGTCCTGCACTGTCGGCTCTTCACCAAAATATTATTGCTAATTTCTGTTTATATCCCGCCTCCATTTCATAGTGGACTTATTCATAAGATACTCACCATTGTGGGAGATTACCCCAACGTCCCATTTATAATTGTGGGGGACTTTAACAACATTGCTGACTCTCACTGGGACAAGAGTTCGCGGACCCCTGCCAGACCGGAGGGTAATGCTACTCCGTTTGGAGTTTTGCTGCGGGAAGTGGCGCTGATTGATTTGTGGAGAAGCAGACACCCTGAAGTTTATCTTTACTCGTGCTTCTCCTCCACCTTCTCTTCCCTGTCGCGCATTGACTTGGCCCTGGGGGATCGCTTTATGCAGGACCTGGTTTCTGAGGTCTCCTATTTGCCCAGAACGGTTTCTGATCATTCTCCCCTGAGTGTCCTTCTCCGGTGGGATGACCCGGGTTGGGTGCGATGCGCGACTTGGAGGTTGAACCCTTATTGGCTACAATTGATAGATAAGGAGGAGAGATTTGGAACCGAACTGAACGAGTTTTTGCAGTTTAATTCTGGCTCTGCCCCCGCGGGAGTGGTGTGGGATACTCTTAAGGCCTATCTGAGGGGTATGTGCACAAGGGAAATTGCCAAGGTTAAGGCGTCATCTAAGTCTGGTGAACTCGTGGTCCTTCGTGAGCTTGAAGCGGCTGAAACTGCTCTGTCGATCCAATCTACCCCTGATACTAGGTCGAGGCTGAAACGGGCTCAGGAACAGGCCACAGAGTACACTATGCGTAAAGCAGATCAGAAACGTATGTTTCAGTCTACGCAATGCTTCGAGAGCGCTGAGAGAGTTGGTCACTTGCTATCCGTGATCACTTCTGCACAACGTGACTCATCTTTTATCCCACATTTGCGCAATCCGGACGGTGTTATGTCGTGCAGTGCATCTGATGTTGTCTCTACCCTTAAGCGGTTCTATCAGGAACTTTACTCCTCCCGTTATTCTGCGGGATCTGCTGAGCTGGAGGCATTCTTGACTGGGGTGGAGTTGCCATCGCTGCCGCGCGATTTAATGAACCGTCTGGAAGAACCTATTACTCTTGATGAGTTGGAAGGGGCGCTGGGAACTATGTCTAATGGGAAGGCACCTGGTGTTGATGGTCTTCCTGTGGAAATTTTCAAAAAATATAAGGAGGTCTTACTTCCAGTCCTTTTGGACACTTATCGAGAGAGCCTGATGGCTGGCTCTTTGCCACCTTCCATGCGGGAGGCCATCATCACAGTCATTCCGAAAAAAGATAAGGACCCGACGCTCCCAGACTCCTACAGACCCATTTCTTTGTTGCCGGTAGATACCAAACTTCTTGCCAAAGTCTTGGCTATTAGATTGGCAACTGTTATCGAACACTTAATTCACCCAGATCAGACGGGTTTTATGCCAAACAAATCTACTTCTATCAATATACGGCGGTTATTTTTAAACATACAGGTGGGTGCGGAGAATGTGGGGCAGAGGGTAGTCCTGTCTCTGGACGCCGCTAAAGCTTTTGATAGCGTTGAATGGCCCTACCTGTGGTTAATACTTGAGCGCATGGGATTTGGCCCAGGCTTCATTGCCTGGATCCGACTCCTTTATACTTCACCATGTGCTATGGTGCGGGCTAACGGACAGATCTCCGGGTGCTTCACTCTTGGCCGTGGCACGAGACAGGGCTGCCCTCTGTCGCCACTGCTATTTGCACTGGCGATAGAGCCGCTGGCTGCCAGGATACGTGGTGACCCTGAAATTGTGGGATTTAAGTATGGGACTCATATGGAAAAGCTAGCATTATATGCAGATGATCTGCTTCTGTTCCTGGCCAACCCTGATGAATCCTTATCTAGAACCATGTCATTACTGGCTGATTTTGGCCGTCTGTCGGGATTGGTCATTAATTGGGACAAGTCATCCTTGCTGCCATTAGATTCTGAAGTAACCGTAGCTACTGCAATGCCGGTTGTATCGGTATTTAAATACCTGGGAATTGTTGTTTCGACCAAACTGGGAGACTTTGAACGTCTTAACCTGGCACCCTTGTTGCTCAAACTCAAACAGAAGACCCGTGCATGGGCTAAACTGCGCCTCTCGGTGGTGGGCAGAGTTAACCTATTGAAGATGGTTATTATGCCCCAGCTATTATATATCCTGCATAATGCTCCGGTCTGGCTCCCCCAAAACAGATTCTATAGAATAAATGCTATCTTTCGAGACTTCATTTGGCAGGGTGGTCAGGCACGTATTAAACTAGAACATCTCCAAAAGCCTAAGGACGAAGGTGGATTGGCACTGCCGAGTCCCTGGGTTTATTATCTGGCATCCCAGTGTCAGCACTTGGCACGGGGCGCTGAAATGAGCCCGGTGGACTCAGTGGGTAGGATTGTGGAGTTCCTGGTGGGCCGAGGATCACTGCTCTCACACCTGGAGGCTGATAGACTGCGGGCCGTTGGGGTGAGGAGCCCGACACTACTTCTTATGGTAAAGGTTTGGGAGAAGGTAAAGAGCATTAGAGGTGTCACAGCATACACACGATATACCCCCATATGGGATAACCATAGACTCCCGGAGCTGCAGTCACTCAAAGGCTTTGCACAGTGGAGAAGGATTGGCATTTGGTGGATGGCACAGCTGTTGAGAGCTGGAGTGCTGAAAACCTTTGAGGAACTGCGGGCGGAATTCGCACTACAACACTCGATGTTTTTTCAGTACCTACAGCTACGACATGCTTTTAATGCCCAACAGCGTATGTCCTGTATTGTGATACAACAGGACATGGTGGTTAATATTCTTGGCTCTTTGTCGACCTGTAAAGGACTGATTTCCTTTATCTACGGATGCCTTCTCACTGTGATATTGTCCAAACACCCAATGGTCTCTAGGAGTAAGTGGGAGTCGCAGTTGGGGATTATTACGGATGATCAGTGGGATTCAATTTTGCAGAATGTTCCCAATTTATCCCTCAGTGAACCTGCGCGTCTCTCGCAGCTTTACGTTATTTATAGGGTCTACCGGACCCCTAAGTGGCTCTTTGATAGGGGGATGCGGCCAGATTCCACTTGCCCCAAGTGCCAGATGGAAGATGCTGATACTCTCCATATGCTATGGACATGCCCAATTATTCGAATATTCTGGAACAAAGTGTTTACTATCATTCACTCAGTTATGGGACAGAGTGTTCCATCAGACCCACTCATCTGTGTACTGGGATGTACTGAACCACTATATGGTGACGACTTCTCTTTATTAGCAATTACCAGAATGCTCTTTATTGCTCGTAAGCTGATCGCTCTGTATTGGATATCTGATCGATCCCCCTCCCGCAGGGAATATATAAACAGGATTAATCTCACTGTTCGCAGGGAGAAAGCCATTTACTCCAAGCGAGGGAAGGAGAGGGTTTTCTCTAATATTTGGAGTGGCTGGCTGGATTCCCCAGGACTGGTTTCTCCTGATTTGTAGTGGTTTACTCAAAAGGTGACTTGTGCTTGATTCTTACATGTTAATTTTCATGTTTCTGTATTTTCTGATGTCTGACTGCTGGAGGGAGAATGGGATCGTCTTGGGAGGGGGTGGGAAGGGGAGGGGGTAGGTTTTGTTTAGGGTTATGTTTTATTTTATTGGCATTGTCATGTTATTCACAATGTTTGTTTATGTGGATAAAACAATAAATATTACCTGGTTAAAAAAAAAAAACAGATGTGGAGTGGGACGTGTGGCATCTGCGAATGTCGGGCTCTGGACATCCTGCATTCACAACACAGCAGGGAAGGCTCTTGGACATGATGAGTATGCAATAGTCTGCTTCGTGGTGTCCTATTTTGATCATGAGACACAAAGGCTGGGGTACGTGTATAATGAAATTGTATAGATGAGTTACTAAAAAAAATTTAACTTATGTGACTTATGTGTAGGGCCGTGCCTTGTGGTCACACATGAACATTATGGCCACGGATCTGGGCTTAGTCTCATGATGTGTTGCATTTGACAAGGGAGATGTATTGTACAGGAGGGCCAGGGATGTACAGTGACCAAGTTTTGGTATGGGCCAGCGCAATGCTTGTTTTGGGCCTGGATTGGGGATATTTGTGTGAGTGTGTGTGTGTGGGCTGCTGTTCACAGTTGGGTATGCTGCGGTATAGTGAGCAGGAGATGAATAGGGAAGGAGGTTTTGTGTGTACATGATGTGTGAGGAATTGTTCTAGTACTGATGTTTTTTTTTCTCACTTTTGCAGGGGTTGGTACATGAGATGATGTTCGACCCTGATGGAGATGCTATCGTGGCTCTTGCCTTGGTGGAAGAGCAATTGTGGCTGGAGGATAGATATGAGAGGTTGCAGGCTCGCAGACGACGGCTTGTGTGGGCTCGGATTGGCTTTGCTGCCGGGACACCTGGAGCCACATGCAGCTGTTGCGTGAGCTGGAGGATCGTAGTCCGCATGATTTCAGGAACTACCTCCGTATGTCCAAGGACTCTTTCACATTCCTGTTGGAACGCATACGGCCATTGATAACCCGTCAGGACACTGATGCGTCGAGCTGTGCCACCGCTTGGCAGTAACTTTGCGGTTCCTGGCTACAGGTCTGTCAAGGACCGACCTGCAATACACTTCACGTGTATCACTGTCCCTGCTGAGCCGCCTTATTCCTGAGACATGTGAGGCCATCTGGAGTAGTCTGCTGCCATCGTATATGCAGTTCCCACAAACACCCGCTCAATGGATGGATGTAGCCAGAGGTTTTGAGGACCGCTGGCAATTCCTAAACTGCGGCGGGGCATTGGATGGTAAGCACGTGAGGATCACTAAACCCCCGAACTCGGGGTCTTTGTATTACAATTACAAAGGATATTTTAGTGTTGTCCTCATGGCCCTGGTGGATGCGAACTATGAGTTCCTCTACGTGGACGTTGGAATGAACGGGCGTATCTCTGATGGGGGTGTGTTCGCACACTGCTCCTTGGCACAAGACCTAAGGACAGGTGGGCTGAACTTTCCCTCAAATGAAGAGACAACCCATCATTTAAACTTTGCGTTTGTGGGGGATGAAGCCTTCCCACTTCAGGCTCACCTACTATGGCCATATCCCCAGAGGGCCCTTACTTCTGAGCAGCCCCTTTTCAATTACCGGCTATCTCGGGCCCCCCGTGTGGTTGACAATGCGTTCGGGATCATGGCCAATACATTCCGGGTTTTTCATATACATCTGCATATGAAACTGGAATCTATTGATGTGGTAGTGCTGGCCTACTGTGTGCTGCTTAACTTCCTTCGTCATAGGGATCGGTCATCATACACGCCGGCAAGTTATGTGGATTCCGTGGACCCCACAACAGGGGACTTCTGTCCAGGGGATTGGTGTGCTACCGACCATAGTGTGGCACCACTCCAGCCGCTGAGCCAGGGTCAGACTCAGCAGGAGGCCAGGAACAGTAGAGACGCATACTGCTCCTATTTTAATGGCCCTGGGGCAGTGGCCTGGCAGCACCAGCAAGTGTAGGGTGGCTGGTGCTGTGAGGATTAAACATGATGAGGAGGGTGGAGTCACCTGGGACGCTGCTCCATGAGGATTTTGGTTGGCTTTTTGTGTGTGCACAATCTTTAGTTAGTTTTTCTTGCACATTTCTGATTTTTACATGTTTATTGTTTGCCATTACATCTCATCATGTTGAATTTCTTTGTGTGATGTTAACACTTCTGTTTTCTGTTACTTTGTGTGTGTTGTTCTCCTTATTTATTTTGTGCACAAAAATATAAATTGAAAATAATTGCATCTAAACAATTACCTGTGTGTCGTTACTTTGGGATACAGGGCAGTTGCACATACCTCATTGCACAGCATAAAGCTATGTGACCTGTGAAAAGCTCTTGATGTTTCCGTGAAACATTGTGTGTTAATATGCAGTAGACAGGTTCAGCCCTTTGGGCCACAGTGTATGGCACAACTGTGTGTACATATCCATTGTAATGTGTTGTGGCCACAGGGGCACGTGTCCACACACATTCAGCAAGCAATGGTGTTTGTGTGGTATGTAGGTACAGTACTTTACACTCAAACATGTGTACACACACATAGTTCAGGGGTGCCATGGCATGGAGCAATGCAGCCACATATGGTCAAAGTATTGTGTTTATGTTCCCACCTTCAGCTACAGACACACACATAGCAAACCATTGTGTTGTGTAAGCCATTTTCCTGTTCCAAACCGCTCCTGTGTGACGCTTTAGCGGCTCGAAAGTGTCTCGCAGCAGCCAGTTGTCCCGACACGAGGGTGTCTTCCTTCAAAACTCCGCAACAATGGCGTCATGTATTAGCCAGCCTTCCAGCGCAGGCTGGCCAATCAGGACGCAATTGCGTTATCCAATGAGCTCAGTTAGGGGAGCGGTGTAATACGATTTGGCACGCCTATGTTTTTGCCGTGCTGAACAGGTATGCCCACATTCCTTTGGGGATTGCGGCGTGTGAAGCAGCGACGGGAGTCTACCAGATGTTTCCCGCTGTTGGTGTGGCAACTTCCGGGGAGACTCCTCGCCTTAGGTTGAGGGCGAAATTGCGGCGTCTAAAGGCTCCTTCGGCGTTTTGAGGCATCCATGAAAAACGTGCACGCGTACAGTAGATTGCCTCCTATCGCCGGCATGTAAGGTACCCTAATGAGGGGCTATTAATGTGCAGTATAATTGGCTAAGCCTAGATAAAAATGACCTTTTTGAAATAATCCAGTTTTATTAAACATAATCACCTTTCCACTCCGATTCTTCAATCAAGACTCCACATATAAGTCACCATTTCTTTGTCCTTTCAATGATTTTTCAAGTTTTGGAAGGAGATCATTGACGATTTTAAGCCCATTTTATTGAGTTTTTTTGCTGGTCACTTCGAGAGTTTTCGGCAAAAACAAGACTCCTTTGGAAAGTTTTCCTCTTCCTATTTCCACAGTTTTGTCCCTAGGTTTGGTTAATGGAGATGCTTAACATTGTCCTGTGATTGATTTTATGCTCCAAGTAAGCTGCCACAATTTTGGCATTTTTATCCCAGAAAATGGAGGCAAGAACGTTTTCAGCAGATGAACCTTATTGGCGTATTCAGTCTTTCCCACACCCCGCCCCTCCGACAAACACGGCGAAGGTGTCGGCATAGTTATATCCAACACCTGTTCCTTCGCCCCCATTCCACTTCTTCCCTCTGCTACTCTTCCCTCTTTCGAAGTCCACCCTGTCCACATCTTCTCCCCCTGTAACCTTTAGCTGGCCGTCATCTACCGCTCCCCTGGATCCATCCCCACCTTCCTCGACCACTTCATCACTTGGCTTCTTCATTTCTTCTTTGCTGACATCCCCACCATCATTATGGGCAACTTCAGTATCCCCATCAACAACCGCCTCTCAACCTCTCTCCCTGAGCACCTCCTTTGGGCTCTCCCCATGATCCTTTGCCACCACAAAGACTGCCACATGCTGGACCTCATCTTTACCCGTTTTTGCTCCCTCACAAACTTAATCTTCTCCCTGTCTGACCACAATCTGCTGACCTTCTCCTCCCTCGCCACCCCCTCTCTGCAAACTCGATCATCCCCGCAGAAACGTAAAACACTGCGATCTACACTCACTCTCAGAATCCCTTCTCCCACTCACCGACATAACATCCATATGCGACAGACACTGCCACCATCCTCTACAACACCACATTAACCAAGCCCTCGAACTAGCCGCCCCCCTCACACACCACGCTCCACGCACTAACAGGTAACCCTGGCACACCACCCTCACTAAAGACCTGAGACAGGCATCCAGGGTTGCCGAGAGGAGATAGAAAAAATCACACTCCACTGAGCACTTTGCGCTGTTCAAACAGTCCCTCACTGCCTTCAAGGCTGCACTTGCCACCAAACAAACCTTCATCCCTAATAACCTCCCTGTCCCATAATCCCAAACAGCTTTTCAAAACCTTCAATTCCCTACTCCGCCCCCCCCCCCCCTCTCCCTTATCTCCACTGAAGACTTTGCCTCCTTCTTCAAAGAAAAGATTAACCAAATCAGAGGCAGCTTTGACCCACTGCCCCACAGCCTCCCCTCTCCGCCTATATTGCCCTCTCCTTCCACCAGCTGCTTCCCCTCCATAACTGAGGATCAGCTCTCCTCCCTTCTGTCAAAATCACACCTCAACACCAGCGCCCACGACTTTCTCCCATCCCACCTCATTCCCAACCTCACCTCTGTTGTCATCCCAGCCCTAACTCATCTTTTTAACCTATCACTTACCACTAGCATCTCCTCCTCAGCCTTCAAACACGCCCTGATCACTCCCATCCTCAAAAAACCCTCCCTCGACCCCACATCTGTCTCCAACTATCGCCCCATATCTCTCCTACCTTTCACCTCTAACCTGCTTGAACACCATGTACACTTAGAGCTGTCCTGTCACCATTCCTCCTGCTCCCTCTTCGACCGCCTGCAATCTGGCTTCCGACCCCTCCACTCAACTGAAACAGCCCTGATCAAAGTCACGAATGACCTACTGACTGCCAAAAGCAAATGTCACTACTCTGTCCTCCGCCTCCTCCTCGACCTATCCGCCACCTTCAACACTGTTGACCACTCCCTTCTACTTCAGATCCTGGAAACTCTTGGCATCACGGACCTTGCTCTCTCTTTGATCTCCTTATACTTAACGGACCGGACCTTCAGTGTCACCCACTCCCACACCTCCTTCTGTTACCGCTACTCTTCTCAATCTACACTCTCGGCCTAGGGCAACTCATTGAGTCCCACGGCCTCCAGTACCACCTCTACGCCGACGACTCCCAAATCTACCTGTCTAGACTAGACATCGCCTCCCCACTATCCACAATTACACAATGCCTGTCCGCCATCTCATCCTTCTTCTCTGCTCGCTTCCTTAAGCTGAACATGGACAAAACTGAGTTCATCGTCTTCCCCACAAGCTGCTCCCCCTCACTACCCGACCTACAGTTAGGGCCAGAAATATTTGGACAGTGACACAATTTTCGCGAGTTGGGCTCTGCATGCCACCACATTGGATTTGAAATGAAACCTCTACAACAGAATTCAAGTGCAGATTGTAACGTTTAATTTGAAGGGTTGAACAAAAATATCTGATAGAAAATGTAGGAATTGTACACATTTCTTTACAAACACTCCACATTTTAGGAGGTCAAAAGTAATTGGACAAATAAACATAACCCAAACAAAATATTTTTATTTTCAATATTTTGTTGCGAATCCTTTGGAGGCAATCACTGCCTTAAGTCTGGAACCCATGGACATCACCAAACGCTGGGTTTCCTCCTTCTTAATGCTTTGCCAGGCCTTTACAGCCGCAGCCTTCAGGTCTTGCTTGTTTGTGGGTCTTTCCGTCTTAAGTCTGGATTTGAGCAAGTGAAATGCATGCTCAATTGGGTTAAGATCTGGTGATTGACTTGGCCATTGCAGAATGTTCCACTTTTTTGCACTCATGAACTCCTGGGTAGCTTTGGCTGTATGCTTGGGGTCATTGTCCATCTGTACTATGAAGCGCCGTCCAATCAACTTTGCAGCATTTGGCTGAATCTGGGCTGAAAGTATATCCCGGTACACTTCAGAATTCATCTGGCTACTCTTGTCTGCTGTTATGTCATCAATAAACACAAGTGACCCAGTGCCATTGAAAGCCATGCATGCCCATGCCATCACGTTGCCTTCACCATGTTTTACAGAGGATGTGGTGTGCCTTGGATCATGTGCCGTTCCCTTTCTTCTCCAAACTTTTTTCTTCCCATCATTCTGGTACAGGTTGATCTTTGTCTCATCTGTCTATAGAATACTTTTCCAGAACTGAGCTGGCTTCTTGAGGTGTTTTTCAGCAAATTTAACTCTGGCCTGTCTATTTTTGGAATTGATGAATGGTTTGCATCTAGATGTGAACCCTTTGTATTTACTGTCATGGAGTCTTCTCTTTACTGTTGACTTAGAGACAGATACACCTACTTCATTGAGAGTGTTCTGGACTTCAGTTGATGTTGTGAACGGGTTCTTCTTCACCAAATAAAGTATGCGGCGATCATCCACCACTGTTGTCATCCGTGGACGCCCAGGCCTTTTAGAGTTCCCAAGCTCACCAGTCTATTCCTTTTTTCTCAGAATGTACCCAACTGTTGATTTTGCTACTCCAAGCATGTCTGCTATCTCTCTGATGGATTTTTTCTTTTTTTTCAGCCTCAGGATGTTCTGCTTCACCTCAATTGAGAGTTCCTTTGACCGCATGTTGTCTGGTCACAGCAACAGCTTCCAAATGCAAAACCACACACCTGGAATCCACCCCTGACCTTTTAACTACTTCATTGATTACAGGTTAACGAGGGAGACGCCTTCAGAGTTAATTGCAGCCCTTAGAGTCCATTGTCCAATTACTTTTGGTCCCTTGAAAAAGAGGAGGCTATGCATTACAGAGCTATGATTCCTAAACCCTTTCTCCGATTTGGATGTGGAAACTCTCATATTGCAGCTGGGAGTGTGCACTTTCAGCCCATATTATATATATAATTGTATTTCTGAACATGTTTTTGTAAACAGCTAAAATAACAAAACTTGTGTCACTGTCCAAATATTTCTGGCCCTAACTGTATCCATCGTTGTCAATGACTGCTCTCGCTCCCCAGTCCCCCACGCCAAGTGCCTTGGGGTTATTCTCAACTTTTCCCTCTCCTTCAAGCTCCACATCCAAGCTCTCGCCACCTCCTGCCGTCTCCAGCTCAAAAATATTTCCCGGATTCGCACTTTTCTTGACCACGATCATGGCCGCCATCAGCTCTTAATCATTAAGGGGCCCGGCCAATCAGTGGAGGGGGCGTGGCTATAGAGGGGCCCAGGCGAGCTAGCTGGGGGCATGGCTGTTGGAGCAAAGAGGACCACCCCCCAGCACACTGCTTGCGGCTCTTTGCGAGCAGCAGATGTCGGATGATGATCCTCCAGCCAGCCGCCCGCCCACTCTCCCTCTTGTGAATAAGTGACACATTATAGTGTGTGTGAGTGTGTATATTGATGTGTAGGGGCCCGGACCGCCCATCCCCACCCACCCCAGTCTTCAGGCCTCACTGGCACTTCACAGGGGGCCGCCCAGACCCACCCACTACCGCCAGGGCCCGGCCCTCCATCCCTGCCTAACACCCACCCACCCAGCCCAGGATAAAGGGTGAAAGAGAGGCTTGGAGAGGGAGCAGGCAGATGCCATTACCCATACCCACTCACCCACCACTGTGGCCAGCACCGCACACATCATTGCTGACAAACTGTGGCTGCGTCCTCAGCTCCTGGTGGCTGTCTGCTGCTGTGTCTGTGTGTGCAGCCAGGCTCCAGCCAGCATGCTTTGCCAGACGCCGCCGCAGCAGCATCGGCCGCGGTCACAGAGAGCAGCTGCAGATATCACTAGACAACAGGCTGGCTGCAGTACATCTTACTGTTCAGGAATGCTTAGTCAGATCAGGCTGGAGACCAGCGGAACTGCAGATCACCCAGAGCTCAGTGCTGACATGCTGGGACTTGTGTTGATTTAACAGCTTACTGAGTGCTCCCCCCTGCGGTCTGCTGCTCTCTTGTGCAAACCTTAGCCCAGGTGTTTTCACATTATCATTACAGAGTTGAGAGCTCCCAGGTGATGGACAGGAGCCAGGGCGTCTATGAGCCCTGCTGCAGAATCCATGGTCCCCTGAGCTGATGGCTGCCCACATCTTTATCCTCTGCAACCCCCATTCCCTTCTGAGCAGTCAGTGAAGCCCCCTGGCACCCGATTCCTGCACCTCATACCTTCACCCCATTCCTGCACCCCCATCTTTGCACCCCATCCCTGCACCTCATCCTTGCACCTCATCCCTGCACCCAAGTCCTGCATCTCATTCCTGCAGCCCATTCCTGCACCTCTTCCTTGCACCTCATCCCTGCACCCCATTTCTGCACCTCATCCTTTCACCCCATTTCTGCACCCCATCCCTGCACCCCATCCCTGCACCTCATCCCTGCACCTCATCCCTGCACCCAAGTCCTGCATCTCATTCCTGCACCTCATCCTTGCACCTCATCCCTGCACCCCATCCCTTTACCCCATTCCTGCACCTCATCCCTTTACCCCATTCCTGCACCTCATCCCTTTACCCCATTCCTGCACCTCATTCCTTGCACCTCATCCCTGCACCCCATCCCTGCACCTCATCCCTGCACCTCATCCCTGCACGCCATCTTTGCACCTCATCTCTGAGCCCAATTCCTGAACCCCATTCCTGCACCTCATCCTTGCACCCCATCTTTGCACACCATCCCTGCACCTGCACCCCATCTCTGCATCTCATCCCTGCAGCTGCACCCCATCCATCACCGCTGCTGCAGCCCCAAACCAGAAGTTGCGCGTGCAGTCCTGGACTGGTAGAGTATGCCAGCCACCTGCGAGACAGGCAATGGGTAGCTGTGTGTTTGCAGGACTGGCAGCGAACACTGGGAGTGTGCCTGCCATATCAGAGCTGGAGACCCCGAAGTTGTGGGCTCAACGACCCCTGAGCCTGCTCCTTTGACTGGCAAAGACACTCCAGCACAGTCCCCTGAGCCAGCTTCTATGGCTGGCAGAGCCACTCCAGCACAGTCCCCTGAGCCAGCTTCTATGACTGGCAGAACCACTCCAGTACAGCCCCCGAGTCCACTTCTATAGCTGGCAGAGCCCCTCCAGTACTGCTCCCTGAGCCAGCTTCTATGGCTGGCAGAGCCACTCCGGCACAGCCCTTTGAGCCAGCTTCTATGTCTGGCAGAGCCACTCCAGCACAGCCCCTGAGCCAGCTTTTATGTCTGGCAGAGCCGCTCCAGCACAGCCCCCTGAGCCAGCTTTTATGTCTGGCAGAGCCGCTCCAGCACAGCCCCCTGAGCCAGCTTCTATGACTGGCAGAGACACTCCAGCACAGCCCCTGAGCCAGCTTCTATGTCTGGCAGAGCCACTCCAGCACAGCCCCCTGAGCCAGCTTTTATGTCTGGCAGAGCCGCTCCAGCACAGCCCCCTGAGCCAGCTTTTATGTCTGGCAGAGCCGCTCCAGCACAGCCCCCTGAGCCAGCTTCTATGACTGGCAGAGACACTCCATCACAGCCCCCTGAGCCAGCTTCTATGGCTGGCAGAGACACTCCAGCACAGCCCCTGAGCCAGCTTCTATGTCTGCAGAGCCGCTCCAGCACAGTCCCTGAGCAGCTTCTATGACTGGCAGAGACACTCCAGCACAGCCCCCTGAGCCAGCTTCTATGACTGGCAGAGACACTCCAGCACAGCCCCTGAGCCAGCTTCTATGTCTGGCAGAGCCACTCCAGCACAGCCCCCTGGGCAGCTTCTATGACTAGCAGAGACACTCCAGCACAGCCCCCTGAGCCAGCTTCTATGTCTGGCAAAGCCTCTCCAGCACAGCCCCTGAGCCAGCTTCTATGACTGGCAGAGACACTCCAGCACAGCCCCCAGAGCCAACTTTTCTGGACCCAGTGCTGCCAGCAGCGAGGACCAGCTTCTGCGTTTTTGTACCTCCAGGTTCATCCTCCAGCCTTCATGCCTCACCCTCCTCTACCTCCTGCAACTGGGGTACCCACTCAGGTAAGGCTGGCGTGGCCATGCTTTGGGCTATAAAGTCCACTATTTTTTATTTTTTTGGGCTGTTTTTACTCTATTGTAAGGAGCCATCTGGATTGCTTGTTGGGAAAGCTTTGCACATAAATGGAGGTAATTTTTGGTGCTGTTCCAATTTTTCACTATAAGTATAATATATGGGTGGAGGCGGAGTATGGGTAGAGGTGGATCAAGGGTGGACTCGGGGCGGAGTCTCATGGGGCTCTACAATTTTGGCAGTAAGGGGCCCCCGAAATTCCTTGTGGCAGCCCTGACCACAACATTGCTAAAACCCTTATTCACGCTCTCATCATCTCCTATCTCGACTATTGCAACCTCCTGCTCTCCGGCCTCCCTGCTACCTCCCTTGCACCTCTCCCATCTATTCTAAACTCCGCTGCCCGTCTAATCCATCTGTCCTCCCGATACTTCCTTGTCTCCCCCCTCTGCCAAGCCCTTCATTGGTTACCTGCTTCCCAGAGATCCCTGTTCAAAATATTAACCATGACATAAAAAAAGCTATCCACAACCTGTCCCCTCCATACATTTCCGACATGGTCTCCTGATACCTACCCTCGCACAACCTGCGATCCTCCCAAGAGCTTCTCCTCTACTCCCCCCTCATGTCCTCTTCGCACAACCGCATACAGGATTTCTCCGTACTTCACCCATACTCTGGAACAATCTGCCCCAACACATCAGACATTCTCCTAACCTAGGAACATTCAAAAGAAGCCTGAAGACTCACCTCTTCCGCCAAGCCTACATCTTCCTACAAAACCCAGTCCACCCACCGCCTCACGACCAGGACCTTCCCGGGTCATTCCATGTCAAGTGATCCAAAAATGAATATTTTTTTTCCCTGACGTCCTCAGATTTTTTTAATTTTTTTTCTATATGAAGAACAACTTTAGTTAATTACAAAAAAAAAGTTTTGAATTTTTTTCTTTATCAGTTACGGTAATTTTTACAGATTTTTAAAGTTTTAAAAAAGTGCGAATTTTGGCCTGGTATGGCTTTACATTTTCTATCATATCTCGGGCTAGAGATAAGATGGAGAAACAAAACAAACACCATTCTACTCAGAACTATACAGGCTTTCACCAGATATGTCACAAGAGGATCTTTGTTAATATTTTACCTATGTGATCGCAAGCGCAAAACTTTAAAACGCATTTCCGAAAAATCGGCGCGCTTTAAATATTTCAAAAACTGCCCATGTGTCTACTATGCTCTTAGCCACATCTGTACCAAATTTCAAGTTGGGGTCTTGATGGGATCATATTTTTAAATATTTTACTATTAATAGCGTCAATGGGTCATTCCATATGAAGTGATCTAAATATGAATATTTTTTTTTACCTGACGTCTTTACATTTTTTTTTCTCAGGCTAGAAATAAGATAATGAAGTGGGAGAGGCATAATTTTCCTCAGAACGGTAATAGCTTTCATTTGAGATGTTACAAGACTATGTTTCTTTATATCAAATTCAAACTATTGACGGGCAATTGTGAAAAAATGACTGATTATGTTCTTGGTGATTTTTGAATTGACACTATAATAGTTAAATATTTTAAAATATGATCCCATCATGATCCCAACTTCAAATTTGGTACAGATGTGGCTAAGAGCATAAAAGACACATGGGCAGTTTTGGAAAAATTTTATTAAAACGTTTTTTTCGGAAATGCGTTTCAAAATGTTGCGTTTGCGTTCGCATGGGTAAAAGATTAAAATTAACAAATATACTCTTGTGACATATCTGGTGAAAGCCTGGACAGTTCTGAGTAGAATAGTGTTTATTTTGTTTCTCTATCTTATTTCTAGCCCAAGATAAAAAAATGTAAAGTCATACCAGGCCAAAATTCACACTTTTTTTAAACTTTAAAAATCTGTAAAAAATTAACTGATGAAGAAAAAAATTCTAAACTTTTAATTTGTAATTAACTAAAGTAGTACTTCATAAAGGGAAAAAAAATAAAAAAAATCTAAAGACGTCAGGTAAAAAAAAATATTCATATTTAGATCACTTGATATGGAATGACCCATTGACGTATTAAAGGGAACCAACCACCCCCAATGACCCCCCGGACTATTAATATCGGTCCCTACACACAGCATATACATGTGCTGCAATGATTTTTGCTAAAAAAACTGTTTTGTAAAACTTAAGATAATGCTTTTGAAAGTTTAAACCGAAGGGAGGGGTGGCGTTACTTATCTGTGGCAAAAGCCGAGTTGCAGCTGCCACTCATCCACCTGTGTCCCGCAGTAGCAGTTATGGCCAGCCCTTTTCAGCGTCACAGCCCGGTGCACGGGCTCGCATGCCCGTGCACACGTCATCATCTACAGCCGGGTTGCGAGCGCGTGCTCTGACTTCCATAGCTGAGCGCAGGAAGTCAGAGCGCGCGCTCGCAACCCGGCTGTAGATGATGACGTGTGCACGGGCATGCGAGCCCGTGCACCGGGCTGTGACGCTGAAAAGGGCTGGCCATAACTGCTACTGCGGGACACAGGTGGATGAGTGGCAGCTGCAACCCGGCTTTTGCCACAGATAAGTAACGCCCACCCGTCCCTTCGGTTTAAACTTTCAAAAGCATTATCTTAAGTTTTACTAAAACAGTTTTTTTAGCAAAAATCATTGCAGCACATGTATGTGCTGTGTGTAGGGACCGATATTAATAGTCCAGGGGGGTCATTGGGGGTGGTTGGTTCCCTTTAATAGTAAAATATTTTAAAATATGATCCCATTGCGATCCCAACTTGAAATTTGGTATAGATGTGGCTAAGAGCAAAGCAGACACATGGGTAGTTTTCGAAATATTTAAAGCGCGCCAATTTTTCGGAAATGCGTTTTAAAGTTTTGCGCTTGCGATCACATGGGTAAAATATTAACAAAGATCCTCTTGTGACACATCTGGTGAAAGCCTGCACAGTTCTGAGTAGAATGGTGTTTATTTTGTCTCTCTATCTTATTCCTAGCCTGAGTTATGAGGAGAAATGTAAAGGCAGGCAACAGCGAAATTCACACTTTTTCCAAACTTTGAAAATCATTTTTAAAAAAAATAATTTTTTTTAAATTTTTCTCTTCACATTTTGCATTGTCTGACATGCTACTATCAAATAACAAAATCTCAAAAGAATAAAAATATAGAGGTAATAATCATTGGTTCACTTGACATGGAATGACCCTCCCATCGTGCTGTGTCCCCACCCGCCCATTGTAGATTGTGAGCGCTCATGGACAGGATCTTCTCCCCTCTTGTATCTGTACAACCAAATAGTCCACATTTGTTGTACTTGTCCCTGTCTGCCCTTTTAGCATGGAATTTAATGGCGCTATATAAATATAAATAAATAATAATAATAATTGGGGGGCGGAGAAGTGCCAGAATATGTCAGATACCTGGTCTCGCCTCTCCTCGTCCGTATCCTTTCCTTGTTGCATGTTTAAAGGGAACCAACCACCCCAAATGACCCCCCCCCCGGACTGTTAATATGTGTCCCTACACCCAGCACACACGTTTGGGGCAATCGTTTTGGCTAAAAAAAACAGTTTAGTAGAAGCTAAGATATATAGCTTTATAAAGTTTAAAAAATCTTGCCGACTGGGCGCTACTTAGCTTGTCCCGCTGCCGAGTTCATCTCATCTGCCCGTCAGCCTCCTCTCCCCCTCTCTTCAGTAAAGCCCTGCCCTTTCTGCATCGTCACAGGCTGGTGCACGGACTCTCATGGCTGTGCACATGTCATCAGCCACAGCCAGGGTCACGAGCACACGCTCTGTGATCACCCGGCAGAATGAGTCACAGCTGCACAGGCAGGAAGTCACAGAGCGTGTGCTCGTGACCCTGGCTGTAGCTGATGACGTGTGCACGGCCATGAGAGTCCGTGCACCAGCCTGTAACGATGCAGAAAGGGCAGGGCTTTACTGAACAGAGGGGGGAGAGGAGGCTGACGGGCAGATGAACTCAGCAGCAAGACAAGCTAAGTAGCGTCAGTCGGCAAGATTTTTTAAACTTTATAAAGCTATATCTTAGCTTCTACTAAACAGTTTTTTTAGCCAAAACGATTGCCCCAAATGTGTGTGCTGGGTGTAGGGACACATATTAACAGTCCGGGGGGGTCATTTGGGGTGGTTGGTTCCCTTTAAGTTCAGTTACCCCTGTTTTCAATGTTATATAGACATATAATTGGCCAGATATATAAAGCTTAACCCATATTAAGTTAAGAAAACCTATACAAGAAGTGAGTTTGCAGCCACAAATTGCATAAAATATATTTTTTATTAAATCAATTTATATAAAAACACATTTAAGGATCGGAGATACATCAATCAAGAAAACATAAAAAAAAATACCTGTGATAATATTACCTACCCAAAATAAGAATAGAAAAAAATATCTAAAGAAAACAATACAAAGGAACATAAGAATGGGACGTGTAAACGTCACAAGTGCTGAGGGAAAAATCTCAATACCCGCTGAGGGTGTAATTCAATAATCCACCCACAAGAGGTCCTCAGAGTACACTAACAAGTACTGCAAATGCAGTTGAACAAAGAGTAATGGATATAAACCACAAACCGTGTCATTCAGTAACAAGGGAGACACGTCTATAATATTATTACACACTATTATTGCATTCCTATCTTCATTTGTATCAATAATAATAATTATAATAATCTTTATTTATATAGTGCCAACATATTCCGCAGCATTTCACAATTAAGTGGTTCTTATATAGACGGGCATAGGTAACAATTATATAAAAAAAAATACAGTAATAAAAGTAGAGAATCATTGTAAAAAGTGCAATACAATAATGACAACACAAATAAAGGTGACCCTGCTCAAAATAGCTTACAATCTACAACGGGATAGGGGTTACACCTAGTACAGGGGCTTAAAGAGGACTTGTCACCCTCCAAATGTTAGAATCTAAGGGCAGCACTGAATGCAGCATCTCTGCTGCATTCAGGCAAGGGGTCCCCCATGTCTGATGGCGGCCGGTACCCCGAGATAATAGTTTAGTAAAACTTACAATCTGGAGCCAAGTAGGCTGTCCCTGGTGTGGCAGCCTGTGTCTCTGTGCCGCCTCCTGCTGCCAATCACGTCCTCCTCGCTCTGTCTCTGCTCCCTGTGCTGGTGACGCAGGAAGAAGTAGGTAATGCTTATCTCCGCCCCCGGCTGGCTGTCCCCCCTCCTACTGTGACATCAGAGCGTAGCATAACATGCAGCTGGGCAATGGGAAGTGGCGGGAATTCACACAATAGCAGACTTAATGACGGAAAGAGACTTGGTGTCATTTGACACATTGACGGAATGTGACCCATCCTTACGAACTTTGTTCCTACAATACCTCCAACTGAGACATTTCATGGCCACTGAGGCTAGAGACTGGTTGACGGGGAGACAATCTCCTTCTGCCTTCCTGGGCTTCCTTCTGACCACCCTATCAGATCTGAAGGGTTTATCCAGGATATATAAGGCTCTCCTGGCCAGGGGCGACCCGGAGAAATTGGTTTACATGCAGAAATGGGAGGAAGACCTCCAGTTTACTACGGAGAGAGAGAACTGGGAGAAAGTGTCCCAACGCATGGCTAAACTTACCAGGTGTATCAATCATCTAGAGAACTTAAAGAAATTACATTTTCGCTGGTACCTTCCGCCAGCCCGTTTGGCCAGATTTGGGAGACATGCCTCCCCTTTGTGCTGGAGACTATGTGGACAGAAGGGTAATCTTGCCCACATGTGGTGGTCCTGCCCGAGAGTCACCCCCTTTTGGTTTCTGGTCGAGCGCCTGATCCAGTCGGTCACGGGTTTTATGATCCCTCTTTCGCCACAGTTGGCACTCCTACATATTGGCCTGGAGTTATATCCCCCCATTATGTGGAGGACCCTGACTTATATCCTGGTGGCTGCCAAGCTGGCCTTGGCGTCCGACTGGAAGGCGCAGACCCACCTAATTTATCGGAAGTGGTGAACAGAGTAAACTCTAATTTTGCTCATGAATATTACCTGGCGCAAAACCTGCCAACTAGAAAACAGACTTTGGATGCATGGCACATTTGGGCTTCTCATCCTCTTGCTACACCGATCCCTTCTTAATACCGAATGTAAGGTGTACGATGGAACATGTTGTAGCCGTGGTGTAGACTCGGTACCTTTAAGTTTAATTTTAGTCTGAATGTGAGTTTAGACTTCAGTATAAGCCCAGAAACAGATCCAGTGTTCAGGAACTGTCTGAATGCTTTATATGTTCATAGCCGTATCTCAGAAAGTGTCAAATGTGATTTTGTGACTCCCCCTGGGGGACTTCCCCCCCCTTCCCCCCTTTACCTCCTCTCCCCTTCCTCCCACCCCTCTTGACCCTTGTTTTATACATGGACTCCTTATAGTATATTACTGATGTCTTGTTTGATTTGTATGAAAACTTTGTTCAATAAACATTTATTGTTTAAAAAACAAACAAAAAAAAACCATGCAGCTGGGCGAGGAAATGCTCTGACATCATAGCAGGAGGCGGACAGCCCGCCAGGGGAGGAGATAAGCATTACCTTGCTCTTCCTGCGTCACCAGCACAGGGAACAGAGACAGAGCGAGGAGGACATGATTGGCAGCAAGGAGGCGGCACAGAGACACAGGCTGCCACACCAGGGACAGCCTACTTGTCTCCAGATTGTAAGTTTTACTAAAATATTATAGCAGGGTACCAGCCTCCATCAGACATGGGGGACCCCTTGCCTGAATGCAGCAGACATGCTGCATTCAGTGCTGCCCTTAGATTCTAATATTTGGGCGGTGACAGGTCCTCTTTAATACACTGATGATCCAGGTATCTTGAGGAAGAGGGTGATAGAAAAAAATTACATGAATGGTCATCAGGCAATCTGTGCAGAGCTTTTGGGTTTGGTGGAGTTTGAAGGAGAGTTATGTCCAGAGAAATAGTGAATGGGCTATATACCGTATAAAGGATTTCTATTAGGGCGCATGATATTCCTCCTTAAAAAGATGTGTTTTTAGGGAGCGCCTGAAGCTACTTAAGTTGTGGATGGTTCTGATTTCTTGGAGTAAAGCATTCCAGAGAATTGGTGCAGCTTGGGAGAAGTCTTGGAGCCGGGAATGGGAGGTGCAGATTAATGCAGATGTTAGTCGAAGGTCATTTGTAGAACATAGAGAACGGGCGGGGTGATAGACAGAGATGAGGGAAGAGATATAGGGAGGTGCTGCATTGTGAAGAGCTTTGTGGGTGAGAACAAGCAATTTGAACTTGATCCTGTAGTGCAGGGGTGGGGAACTCCAGTCCTTGAGGGCCGCAAACAGTGCAGGTTTTCAGGATTTCCTTAGTATTGCACAGGTGATAACATAATCACTTGCACTGCTGATGATTCCAATCCCTGTGCAATACTAAGGAAATCGTGAAAACCTGAACTGTTTGCGGCCTTCGAGGACTGGAGTTCCCCACCCCTGCTGTAGTGTATGGGCAGTCAGTGCAATGACTGGCACAGAGCGGAGGTATCTGAGTAACGATTGACCAGGTAGATGATCCTGGCTGCTGCATTAAGGATGGTCTGTAGAGGGGAAAGTTTAGGGAGGGGCAGGCCACTTAATAGAGAATTGCAATAATCAAGGCGGGAATGGATTAGGGCCACAGTAAAGGTACCTTCATACACAGCAATTTTGCTAGGCAATTTCACTGGCAATTTGCTGGTTGCAGTGAAATCATGGACACATTGGTTCCATTTGTACACAGCAACAAAATAGAACAATGTGTCCATGATTTCACTGCAACCAGCAAATTGCCAGTGAAATTGCCTAGCAATATTGCCGCGTGTGAAGGTACCTTAAGGGTTTTAGTTGTTTCCAAGGTGAGAAAGAGGCGGAGTCTAGAGATGTTCTTCAAGTGCAAGCAGCAAGAGCGGATGAGAGATTGTATATAGGAGGTGTAGGAGAGATTAGTGTCAAACATAACACCCAGACAGCGAGCCTGCTGACTAATAATAATAATCTTTATTTATATAGCATTGCTTTCTTTATATAATTTTTTCTATGCATATTTTGGTTAGGGATTATTATTGAAGGGATTTTTTTCATGATATATCCCAGATTATGAAATGTATTTTTACATACATAGTAACATAGTATTTAAGATTGAAGGAAGACTTTAAGTCCATCTAGTTCAACCCATAGCCTAACATGTTGATCCAGAGGAAGGCAAAAAAAACCCATGTGGCAACACTAGCTCCACATTGGGGAAAAAAAATTCCTTCCTGACTCCACATACGGGAATCAGACTAATTCCCTGGATCAACGCCCTATCAAAGAATCTAGTATATATAACTGGTAATATTATAGTTTTCAAGAAAGGCATCCAGGCCATTCTTGAATTTTAATATACCGTAAATTGATTTAATAAAGAATATATATTTTATTTAATTTGTGGTTACAAAGTAACGTCCTTCTTTAATTTCCAGTTTTCCAGTTTTTAATGGTTGAATAGAGTGCACATTGATCTGTAATGTTAACATGTCGTCATCAGGCGTCCTTACTGGGGTCTGGACAACACGCCATTTTGCAGAATTTCCGGTCTGTATCTTTTTTCAATCCTTCCATAACAGCATAAACATTTCCTTGTCGTCCAAATCTGGGAGACCCTGACATTGGGTGTTATATGCTGCTCCCTGGAGGTCACACCAAATATAGGAGAGATTTTCTCCTCCTTCTCCCCTGCAGCATATACGCCCCCTGCAGGAATTATGTCAGTTTGTTATTTGGTGTCGTTGGAGGCACATCTCCACACTGAAGCTCCTGCTACAGATGAAGTTTAGGGGACCATCGGGTCCCCCGGCATGGGCCTTCGGCCCCATATGCCGTGCTCCCTCACCATACCCTTTCAAAGGGCCTCTGGTGAGGTGGAATCCGACTGAGGGGTCTACAGTTCTCTGTACCCCTGGCCGTTCTACAGTCACTGTGTGGCCCCCTGTGACGGAGTTCAACTACTGGCAGTCACAGGCGATGGAGGCAGGCTCCACCTAAGGTACCAAGCTGGCCCCCAATCTTCTCCCCCTCTGGGGATTCAGGTATGTGCTGCGCACATAGGGGCCCCCGCATCCACTGCAGGATCCGGGGATGGACCTGCAGTATTGTCCCTGCATCGGCCCCTGGCCTTGCTAGAAGCCCAGCAGCGATCCCCTCCCTGCCTGTCTTTGCACAGCAGGGGGATGGGGCATAGGGCTCAGGGCATGGGGCTCCTTGTTCCCGCATTAGTGGTGTTTTTGCGGGACTTCCGAGCCGGACCCCTCACGCAGGGCGGCCGCGGCTTCCTATTTAGTCCCTGGCTTCGCCGGAGGCCTAGCCGCGATTCCGCCCCCTGCTTGTCTATCAGCAGCAGGGGGGTGGGCTTTGCTCACAATAGCCCTAGCATCTCAGGGCTTGGCCTCTGGCCTCTCCTCCTCCTGTGTACACATATGGGGCCACAGTTCCCACGTTTTTGCGGGCCCTTCCTTCTCTGACTCCCCCCTCACTCTGCGGGGGCCATTTTGGCCTCATTTTGGGCAGATTCTATAGCATACTCCAGCTGCTTTTCTGGGAGACTCAGACTTGGGATCCGGACTCATACCATTGAATGGGCGGTAAGCCACACCATTGGTGTGGATTCTCCTCTGTGGCATTCCCCTTCTGTTATACTGTCTTTTTGGTACTTTGTACACAGGATTGGGTCAGACTATGTCTTCTTCTAAGAGCAATGGTAAGTCCCATAAGGCTCCAAAATTGTATGCAACCTGTACAGTGTGCAAAGTCACATTGCCTGGGCAGAGTGTCAATCCCCTCTGCACTACTTGTGAGCAGAATGGGTCCCTGGATCTCCTCGGAACCCGGCCCCAGGTGGATGCCCCTGCCCCCTCTGGGGATCAGGCGTCTGCTCCCCCGGTTCGAACACCGGCTCCTCAATGGACTGACGTCTTATCTCAGTCATTGTCTGATTCAGTGGCCCTGGCAGTGTCGCGAGCTATGTCGCAATCTGTAGCCTCCATGACTAGGTCCATCATTCAGGCCATTAACCAGAACCCTGACCAGGATTTGGAGGGTTCCTCCTCGGTCCCAGGTCCGTCTCTTTCAACTAGGCGTAACAGGCCCACATCGTCTCTTGGGGAGCCCAGCTCCAAAAGACAACGCCAAGACTCTCCCCCCTCCCCGACCAGATCTCAATCTAGGGAACCTCTGGAGGAGGGTGAGGAGGAGGACTCGTCGTCCTCTAGCTCAGAGGCGGCCTCTGAATCGGTCCTTGAAGGGGACGCTCTGGCTGACAATATTGTCTCCATTATTAATGCCATTCTACACCTTCCTGCTCCTGACACTCAGTCTGAGCAGCGAGCCAAGGTCTCGCTCAGGGATCCTAAGAGACCTGCCAACATCTTCGCTGATCACCCTGACTTTACGGACACGGTACAAAAGCCTAGGGCTTGTCCGGCTAAACGTTTCCTACCAAGATCCACGGATCCCAAGTATCCGTTTGCCCCGGCAGTACTATCTAGCTGGTCCCAACCTCCTAAGGTTGACCCGGCCGTAGCCAGATTGGCTACCAGAACCACAATTTCCATTGCCGACAGCTCGTCTTTAAAAGACTCGGCAGACCGCCAGGTTGAACTTTTAACCAAGTCGATCTATGACGCAGTCGGCGCTGCGTTCCCTCCCGCCTTTGCAGCGGCCTAGTCTCTTAAAGCCCTTTCTGCGTTTACAGACGCGGTTCATTCCAGGACCTACGAGAGGGTTCCTGAGGTGTCTCCCCTTCTAGATCAAATGGCTTTGGTATCGAAATATGCTCTTAACGCCATGCTTGACTCAGCCGGACGTTCAGCTGTGGCAGCCGCCAATTCCCTTGCCATTCGGAGAATTCTCTGGCTCCGCGATTAGAAGGGTGACGCTTCTTCCAAGAAGCATCTTACAGGGATCCCCTGTACCGGGGATCGTCTCTTCGGGGAACGTCTGGACGAACTTATCAAAGACACGACAGGAGGCAAAAGTACTCTTCTGCCCCAACAAAAGGGTGGAAAACCTGCACAGCAAAAGTCTGCCAGGTTCCGTTCCTTTCGTTCCGTTGGCTGGTCCTCCAGACAGTCCTCCTCTAACAACAGGACGTTTCGTTCCGACAAGTCCCAGCCCGCCCGAGGCCAGGGTTCTTCTTGGCGCTCTCGCCAGCAGAAGTCCTCTAGTCAGAAGCTATCCAAGACAGCCTCTGCATGACTCACACGGATCCAGCTCCGCTCCCAGAGTCGGGGGCAGATTGTCCCACTTTCGGGACGTTTGGCTTTCCGACATCCTAGACCAATGGGTGCGAGGTATTATCTCTCACGGCTACTTCATAGAACTGAACTCAGTTCCCCCAAGCCGATTCTTCATGACATCTCCCCCTCCCGCCAAGGTCCACGCTTTCCACCAAGCGCTGGAGGTTCTGAAGCGGGAAGGAGTCATCGTCCATGTTCCCGACAGGGTACGGTTTCAGGGATTTTACTCAAATCTCTTCATCATACCCAAAAAGGACGGGTCCGTCCGCCCTGTGCTGGACCTAAAGCTTCTCAACAAGCATGTCGAAGTGAGGCATTTTCGCATGGAATCTCTACGTTCTGTGATAGCCTCGATGTCTCAAGGGAAATTCTTGGCATCCATAGACATCAAGGATGCATACCTACACATCCCAATCGCTAACGGTTCCTGCGCTTTGCGATTGGGGACAACCATTTCCAGTTCGTGGCTCTCCCCTTCGGCTTGGCCACCACACCACGAGTATTCACCAAGGTTATGGCCTCCGTAGTCGCCATACTGTACTCGCAGGGTCTGTTGGTCATCCCCTAACTTGGACGACCTCCTGGTCAAGGCTCCCTCACATCAGGAATGCCAACAAGCGGTGTCCGTGACTGTTGACGCTCAAGAGGTTCGGCTGGATAGTCAACCTCCCGAAGTCGGTCCTAGTGCCCACCCAGAGTCTGGTGTATCTGGGTATGCTTTTCGACACTCCGACAGCGCTGGTGCGTCTGCCTCACGAGAAGGTCGTCTCTCTCCAAGCGGGCGTTCGCTCCATTCTCCCGCCTCGCTCATTCCCCATCAGGCATCTGATGCAGATCCTGGGAAAGATGGTAGCTTCAATCGAAGCTGTTCCATTTGCACAACTCCATCTGCGTTCCCTTCAGCTGGAGATCCTTCGTGTCTGGGACAAGAATCCGAGGACCTTGGACCACAAGATCTCCCTGTCCCCCGAAACGAGGGACTCTCTCCAGTGGTGGCTGACATCTCCGTCCCTGTCTCAGGGTCGCTCCCTCCTTCCGCCATCTTGGTCGGTGGTCACTACGGACGCCAGTCTCTCCGGATGGGGAGCGGTGTTTCTTCACCACAGGGCCCAGGGTACATGGTCTCCGCTGGAGTCCTCCCTTCCCATCAATATTCTGGAAATCAGGGCGGCGTATCTGGCGCTTCTGGCGTTTCAGCCGCTCTTAAGCGGCCGCCAGGTGAGGATCCAATCAGACAACGCGACGGCCGTCGCTTACATCAATCATCAGGGAGGCACTCGCAGCACCCTGGCGATGCTGGAAGTTCAAAAAATCCTGTCCTGGGCGGAGGCCACAGGCTCCGCCATCTAAGCGGTCCACATTCCGGGGGTGGACAACTGGGAAGCGGACTATCTCAGCCGTCAGGGTATGGACCCGGGAGAATGGTCTCTCAACCCGGAAGTATTCCAAGCCATTTGCAGGCGGTGGGGGACGCCGGATGTCGACTTGATGGCATCTTTCCTCAACAACAAAGTTCCGGTTTTCATAGCCAGGGCTCACGACCACAGGGCGTTGGCGGCGGACGCACTGGTCCAGGATTGGTTTCAGTTCCGCCTGCCATACATGTTCTCACCTCTGGCCCTGTTACCCCAGGTGCTTCGCAAGATACGGGCGGAATGTCGCCGTGTGATTTTAATCGCACCCAATTGGCCCCGGAGAGCCTGGTTCCCGGAACTGCTCCGCCTCGCCGACGGCGAACCTTGGAGTCTGCCAGATCATCCAGACCTTCTCTCTCAAGGTCCATTCTTCCGCCACAATTCTGCGGCGCTCAGGTTGACTGCTTGGCCTTTGAATCCTGGGTCCTGACGCAATCGGGTCTTCCCAGGAAGTTCAGGACACCATGAAACAAGCTCGTAAACCTGCCTTGCAAAAGATTTATCACCGGACGTGGAGAATTTTTCTCTCCTGGTGTTTTTCTAAGGGCCATTCTCCGTGGCCCTTCTCCTTGCGAACATTACTTTTGTTTCTTCAGTCGGGGCTGGACACTGGTCTTGCCCTGAGATCTCTAAAAGGACAGGTTTCAGCTCTCTCCGTCCTTTATTCCAAAAGGCTAGCTAGGCTCCCACAGGTTTGCACATTTATGCAAGGGGTGGCCCACATTGTCCCTCCTTACAAGCATCCTCTGGAACCTTGGGATCTTAATTTGGTTCTCTCGGCCCTTCAGAAGCCTCCATTTGAACCTATCTCAGATATCCCTTTGTCCACCCTTTCACAAAAGGTGGCATTTTTGGTGGCTATCACCTCGCTTCGGCGGGTATCTGATTTGGCGGCATTGTCTTGCAAGCCTCCATTCTTAGTGGTACATCAGGACAAGGTTGTCCTGCGTCCCGTCCATTCCTTTCTCCCAAAGGTGGTCTCTCCTTTCCACCTCAATCAGGATATCTCTCTTCCGTCCTTTTGCCCAAACCCAGTTCACAGGTTTGAAAAGGCCCTCCACTCTCTGGACTTGGTCAGGGCCCTGAGGGTGTACTTGTCGGACGGACTCTCTCTTCATTCTCACGGCTGGATGCGGCAAGGGCTCTTCCACCTCCAAGGCCACAATTGCCCGTTGGATCAGGTCGGCTATATTGGAGGCCTATTCGGCCTCGCACACGTCGCCCCCGGCGGGTCTCAAGGCGCATTCCACCAGGGCTGTGGGCGCTTCTTGGGCTTTGCGGCACCAAGCCTCGGCCCAACAGGTGTGTCAGGCTGCCACTTGGTCAAGCCTACACACGTTCTCTAAGCTTTACCAGGTACATGTTCATGCCTCAGCGGATGCAGGTCTGGGCAGACGCGTTCTCCAGGCGGCTATTGCCCACCTGTAAATGTATGAGTTGCCTTTCAGGGTGCAGTGGTTTTTTCCCACCCAGGGACTGCTTTTGGACGTCCCAGTGTCAGGGTCTCCCAGATTTGGACGACAAGGAAAAAGAGAATTTTGTTTACTTACCGTAAATTCTTTTTCCTTTAGTCCTTAAATCTGGGAGACCCAGCACCCTCCCCTTTTTGCCCTACGGGCGTACCCAGGGCCGCACCGTCCATTGGACAGTGTGAGCCCTGTCATTCAGGCGGCAGCAGGCAGGGGGAGCGGCTGTGCAGAAGGGGGCGGCGCCTCATGCAAACAGCCTCCCCCTGTCATGGCGCCGGCCGCTCACCCCGCGCACCGCAGGTAAGCGGCGACCGCCGGGGGAGAGGCTTCAGTAGCACCCCCCCCCCCCCCCCCCCCCCGTAATCAGTGCCGCGGCTCAGGCGGCAGTGGGGCTCGGTGCACCCCTGGGCGTACCTGCAGCTCTTATCAGCACATAGTCTTACTGTTGGCCACGGTTCTGGCCTTATACTTTTCCTGTTCAGCCCTGTTGGCCGGGAATTTGGTTTAAAGTGCAATGTTTTCCTCCTACTGCTTATATACCAAACTGACAGTATTCCTGCAGGGGGTGTATATGCTTCAGGGGAGAAGGAGGAGAAAATCTCTCCTATATTTGGTGTGACCTCCAGGGGGCAGCATATAACACCCAATGTCAGGGTCTCCCAGATTTAAGGACTAAAGGAAAAAGAATTTATGGTAAGTAAACAAAATTCTCTTTTTCTGCTTAATTGTAGCATGTTCTCTTGTCAAACTCATACTTGTTTCTATACCAACACGATTCATTTTTCTCTGCTAAAAATATTCAAGTCCAATTAATTCTCATTAATTGTCCTTGAATTATCAATGCCTCATCTTATGTCAGGAGGAGCCAAAATATCTGATCGGTGGAAGTCAGAAAGGTAGAAAGCTGCCATTGACTTTAGAGGAAATACAAAATTGTCCGTTTATTGGGAGAGCAGGGTAAATGTCCATGTTTTATGTACCGTATATACTCGTGTATAAGCCGAGTTTTTCAGCCCAAAATTTGGGCTGAAAAGTCTCCCCCTCGGCTTATACACGAGTCAATACGGGGGGGGCTGTGTCCGGGGCTGTGTCCGGGGGCTGTGGAGGCTTCAGGAGGCGGGGGGGGGAGGCTGCTGTATGAGCGGCCCCGTCACGTGGGGCCGCTCATTAAATATGCACTGCTTTCCCCTGTCTATCACCGGCAGGGGAAAGCAGTGCATAACTAATTAAATCCCCCCCAAGTGCTGGCACCTGCCCCCCCTTGTAAGGGCCCCCCCCCCCCGATGGTTATATTACCATTCCGGACTTCTGATCCGCGCCGCTCCTCGCTCCTCCTCGCTGCTCCGTCCGTCTTCTACATCTCGGATCTCCGGCCGTCGCAGGCATGTGACGTCATCGCGCGGCCGGGGATCCCGGATGTAGAAGACGGACGGAGCAGCGCGGAGGAGCGAGGAGCGGCGCGGATCAGAAGTCCGGAATGGTAAGAGAAGCGGGGGGGGGCCCTTGCAAGGGGGGGCGAGGGCCGCTGTGTACCCCCAGGGGCTGCTGGGTACCCCCTGGGGGCTGCTGGGGCACCTGCTGGGGACCCCCTGGGGGCTGTTGGTACCCCCAGGGGGCTGTTGGTACCCCCTGGGGGCTGTTGGTACCCCCTGGGGGCTGTTGGTACCCCCTGGGGGCTGTTGGTACCCCCTGGGGGCTGCTGGGGTACCTGCTGGGGACCCCCAGGGGGCAGTTGGTACCCCCTGGGGGCTGTTGGTACCCCCAGGGGGCTGTTGGTACCCCCTGGGGGCTGCTGGTACCCCCTGGGGGCTGTTGGTACCCCCAGGGGGCTGTTGGTACCCCCTGGGGGCTGTTGGTACCCCCAGGGGGCTGCTGGTACCCCCAGGGGGCTGTTGGTACCCCCAGGGGGCTGTTGGTACCCCCAGGGGGCTGCTGGTGTACCCCCAGGGGGCTGCTGGGTACCCCTGGGGGCTGCTATATGTACCCCTGGGGGCCTGCTGTATACCACTGGGGCTGCTGTATACTACCACTGGGGCTGCTGGGGCTCCTGTATACTACCACTGGGGCTGCTGGGGCTCCTGTATACTACCACTGGGGCTGCTGTGGCTCCTGTATACTACCACTGGGGCTGCTGGGGCTCCTGTATACTACCACTGGGGCTGCTGGGCCTCCTGTATACTACCACTGGGGCTGCTGGGCCTCCTGTATACTACCACTGGGGCTGCTGGGGCTCCTGTATACTACCACTGGGGCTGCTGTGGCTCCTGTATACTACCACTGGGGCTGCTGGGGCTCCTGTATACTACCACTGGGGCTGCTGGGCCTCCTGTATACTACCACTGGGGCTGCTGGGGCTCCTGTATACTACCACTGGGGCTCCTGTATACTACCACTGGGGCTGCTGGGGCTCCTGTATACTACCACTGGGGCTACTGGGGCTCTGTATACTACCACTGGGGCTGCTGGGGCTCCTGTATACTACCACTGGGGCTGCTGGGGAATCTGTATACTACCACTGGGGCTGCTGGGGAATCTGTATACTACCACTGGGGCTGCTGTATACTACCACTGGGGAGGCCTGTATACCACACTGCTGGGGTCTGTATACCTGTGCTGGGGTCCACCCTCGGCTTATACACGAGTCAATAGGTTTTTCCAGATTTTTGGGGCAAAAGTAGGGGGGTCGGCTTATACACAGGTCGGCTTATACACGAGTATATACGGTACACACTGAGTACATATAATGCCATTCAGTGTGACCCCAGCCATCATGACCTAGACATGCGTGTGGAAGAAGAGACCCATTGTCCTGATGTAGAGATTGAGCTGCTTATTTATTCTAATGATTATATTCTTTTATTACAGCAAAGGCAAATACCTTGTGACTTTTCCTTATCCCTACATGAATGGACGTCTTCACCTGGGCCACACATTCTCCCTGTCTAAATGCGAGGTAAGCTATCTTACATGCTAGGAGATTCCTTGTGTCTGTCTTCCATTTGACTTTTCTGGGGCATTTCAGTGGAGTCTGTATGATTTAAATTTATATGGTAATTTTTATGGCACCGCCATTAGCATATCTTCTACAATAGGATGGATTGATGTATTATATCTAATCCAGAGGAAAATTTAGTCAGTGAGTCCGATTGATGGGACCCCACCAATCCCAAGAACGGAGCTCTGTAGAGTCCCATCTGATTTTCAGCAGTGGCCGGATATTCTCCATCACGCAATACATTCTCTATGGGTCTGCTAGGGACAGCTCTCCTATAAGGACCGGGCGAAGCGTACAATACAAGAAACAGTCTTTGTCCCTACAGCTCTGCTTCCCTCCCTGGAGCTGATGTTTTCATGAAGTGAAATAAAGTCTGACTTAATTACAGATATGGAGTGCAGCTTTATCTCTGAATTTATGGATAAGCGAAGTATAAGCTGACCTGCGTTGTAAGCTGGCAGTGAGATTGCCTTCTGCTACCTGTTCTGTCTCCTTCCAAGGTGATTAGATGTATGGTTGTCTGATGGGTGCTGTGAAATTCTCTTACCTCCGTATCCAAATGAGGAGCAGACAGGACCTGCACAGATTCAGCTTCTGTAGACTCAAAACGTGAAACCACAATGCAGACAGAAGACTTCACAAATCTCGCGAGACTTCGGTCACTGTGCAGCTTCAATAGAGAATAGTGACCCGTGACACTGTGCAGGTGTAAATGACGTTGTATGTCATTCACATACATAGGAGGGGCGGCATTTTCAATTACGTGGGGCCGATTTTCCAGGCAGCGGGGCGGCTCTGACCAAAGAGTGCCGCACCCCATCTGACCCATAAGAACTCATTTATATAGTGTAGGATACATTAATAATTGTTTTGTGAGGTATGCAGGGTGACATCTGGGGATGTAAAGGGGTTACATGAACCCCAATTACAGTATGTTAAAGGTGGTGGGCACAGTTTATAACGCCCAAAACAGGTGTCAGCTGCACGTTTTTTGTTAAGTTTGTCTTTATTGAGTTTTTATAACAACAAGAATAAACATTGTCACAAATAAAATGAATTTTAACATCCATATGTGTGTAGCGGGGGAGGCTGGGTATCACAGAATAGAATATGAAATATCACCTCCCCTGTACTCCAGTACAGCATCACCATAACTATCATATGGAAAGCACGAGAATTGGGCGTGCGAAGCTATGTTTGGGACTATACGTTCGGAAAGTCTATGGAGAAAGTTCTCAGTCCCCTGTCTAAGGCGCAGGGGGAAGGTAAAAAAACAAACAGAAAAAAAAAAACATACCCAACCTATTGGCCGTCCGGGGGGAAGGAGGGGGTGAGGGAGGGGATAGGGATAGGAAGGAAAGGGCTGGCCGAAATGGGGTCGGGATGAAAAGTAGAATATAGAGTGCATGGATCACGTATCAGCTGTTACGGAAGGTGAGTTGGGCAGAGAGAAGTTCCCAAAGTCTGGTAGGATTCAAGAGAGCAGCTCTCTAAAGTTAGGGGCATCCCTGAAGAGGATCCACTCAGACCAAACAAAAGTGAACTGAGGCAGAGCCTGCGCGAGCCCGGCCGATACCTCCTCAAGTCTACACAGAGATTCCATTTCAGTATACCATTAAAAAATTGAAGGTGGGGTCTGATCTTTCAAGTGGCGGGGAATTACCGTCCGGGCCACACAGAGGCAAAATCTAAGGATGTCTTTCTTTTGGGCCCTCAGCGAGCCAGGGAGCAAAGAGAGCAGGGCCATCTCAGGAGAGCCCTCTACTTGTCTGCCGGTGACCAAACTGTAATTCCGGAACACCTTTAACCAGAAGCCCCTGATCAGGGAGCAGCCCCACCAGACATGTATCAGAGTTCCCTCCTCAGATCCACATCTCCAACAGAGGTTAGAGGTGGAAGGAAAACATCTATGCAACCTATCTGGAGTGAGGTACCACCGGAAACGTAGCTTGTAGCATTTTTCCAAAGCGTCGCCTGAACCAGATGTCTTCTGAGCCATAAGGAAGCACCTCTCCCATTCGACAACCGATTTAGCCCTTCCCAAGTCCTTCTCCCGGGACAAACAGTAACTGTGGGTCTCGGTATTTATTGCTGCGGACAGGACATGATTAATAATTGATATCCCTCGGGCGGGTGCCGCATCCCCAGTAAAAACTTGTTCCATGGGGGTTAAGCAGATATTCGGGCCTCGCGGAAAGGCAGCCGAATTGAGGAAGGCACTTAACTGAAGGTACTCCCACCATATCAAATTCGAATCCGGAGATGCATTTTGTAGAACATTTTGAATGAGGGTAGTTCACCATCCCGTAAAACCTGACCAACGCACATGTCGTCCCGAGCTGTCCACAGCAAGAGAGTAGAGCTAGACATCCCTGGGGGAAGGCCGGGTTACCAAACAGTGGGGTCAGGGAACTCGCCGACGGAATGTCGGGTAAGTCTCTAAGGGCCACACGCCACGCCCTGAGCATCTCCACAGTAAGAAAAGCAAGGTATCTAGTGTGGCCTACGGCATGTGGGGGGATCCACTGGAGGAAGTGCAGAGGTACGTCCAGACCTGCCTGTTCGATCTGAACTCACTGTTTGGCCATGGCCCTCAATTTCCAATCCAAGAGTCTCACCAGGACCGCAGAAAGACAGTATCTGCGAAGATCAGGGAGTCCCGCCCCTCCCGTACTTCGAGGAGCTGTTAGGACTCTAAAACCCACCTAGGTTTCAAGCCATTCCATGTAAACCTAGAGATCAAGGAGTGGAGAATGTGGAAAAATGTGCTATATGGCCAATGGGTACGGTTTGGAAAATATACAGGAATCTTGGTAATATATCCATCATAATAACATGGATTCTGCCGAGCCAGGACAACTTCAGAGGTCTGTATGAACCCAGGAGGGCCCCCACTTTGTTTAGTAAGGCTCGGTGCTTCAGATGGAAGGCCCTAGTCGGGTCGTCGGGAAGGCACGCTCCTAGATAGGATAAGAGGCCCTGTTTCCAACGAAAGGAAAAATCCCTCATCAGAGAGGAAACCTCTGTAGGTGGTAAGGAAACATTCATTGCCTCAGATTTGGTGTAATTTACTTTAAAATTACTGAGACTTCTGAATGTCTCAAATTCCCTCAGCAACACCGGGAATGTAGTGATCGGGTTCGTGACATACAGGAGGAGTGTCGTCCGCGAATAGAGCTGTCTTATGGTGGGTGTTCCCAACTATCAGCCCCTGGATATCGTTGTTCTCTCTAATGGCTTTAGCCAAGTGCTCCATAACAATAGTATAGAGCAGGGGGAGAACGGACACCCTTGATTCGTCCCATTCTTTACAAGAAAAGGACTGGACAGATTCCCATATATTCTTACCCTGGCGGATGGTCGGGAATATAGCGAAAAGACCCCATTTAAAAATCTGCGCCCTAGGCCTATGTGCTCCAATGCCTCCCATAAAAAACTCCAGTGGACCCTGTCAAAGGCCTTCTTCGCGTCTATTGACAACAGACATAGAGGGGACTTCGACACCTTAGCCCTCTCAACAAGGAGAAGTGTTCTAATAATGTTGTCCCGCGCCTCTCGGCCCCTGACAAAGCCCACGTGGTCTAGATGAATAATGGAGGGGAGCATCAGGGAAAGCCTGTCAGCCAAAATTTTGGGGAACAGTTTGACATCCACGTTTATCAAGGAGATGGGTCGGTAACTTGCTGCCTCAGAGGGGTCCTTATTAGCCTTGGGTTCACACAAATATGCGCCTCTAAGGCCTGAGGAGTAAGCGTGTCTCCCTCTAAAATTGCCTTAAATATCAGGAGCATATGAGGCAACAAGTCACCGAGCAGGGTCTTGTAAAATATGGGCGTAAGACCATCGAGCCCAGCGCACTTAGATGTCGGAGTGGCCCCAACTGCAGCAGACAATTCCTCCTCCGTAATGTCCCCCTCAAGAGCGAGTATATCCTCTTCAGATAAAGACGGGATCTGCACTTTGGAGATATATGAATGAATTTTAGTTCTCAGGGTAAGGGGTCCATATCAGTGAATTTCCTTTTAGATTATATAGCTCTGAGTAGAATCTTTGGAAAACTCCAGAAATTTCCTCACTACTATGAACCATCCCACCATGGGCGATGTAATGGAAGAGATATAAGTGGGCCCATCCTAGGGTGCAAAAGCCTCGTCAAGGGTCTCCCGCAAGTGTTGGCCTTTTTATAAAAGAATCCTCTCGTCCGCTCCTTGTTTCTCTGGTACTGGTCATCTAAGTAATTCTTAAGTTCTAACCTTTTAGTGGTCAGGTCTATCATTATCTCATGGGAGAGGGAGGATTTAAGTTTAGCTTCCAGACAGCAAATTTGCTTCAGGAAATCACAAATCCGTTCATTCCGGATTTTCTTGAATCTGGCCCCATGTTTAATCAACGTACCTCTCAGGAGGCATTTGAGTGCTTCCCATTTAAAGGGGGAGAAGTAGGGTCTGATGCATGCGAGTGGGTGAATGTTACTATGTCCGCCCTCAGTTCCTCCAGACAGGTGGCGTCGCTCAGAAGGTTACCATTTAATCTCCACGACCTCTGTTTCCCAGCCAGACCAGGGATCTCAAAGGAAAGGAAAATAGGACTATGATCTGAACAAAGTAATATTGCCAATTGCAGCTTCAGGTTTCCATGAGAGAACCCCGTGACTAACTAGGAACATGTCAATTCTGCTGTAAGAACCATGGACCCCAGAAAGGAACGTGTAGTCCCTACCCTTAGGGTTTAGGATCCTCCAAATATCGACAAGCCTAAGCTCATGAAGCAGTCTCTGGAGCGCCTTAACTGGCCTCCGCGGAACAGCTCCCCGACCAGAAGTGGAGTCAACAGGGGGGGTCAAAGACAAAGTCACCTCCGACAACAACTTGGCCCTCCGCAAAGTCTGCCAATTTTAGTAAGAGAGACCTACACACCCTGGTTTGCTCTCTGTTTGGGAGGTACTAATTCACTAGGGTTAGCATATTATCGGCCACCCTTATTTTAAGAAGGATAAAACGACCCCCAACATCAACCACCTTCTCCAGTAGGGTATATGGTAAATTCTTATGCAGAGCAATAGAAACTCCCTTAGATATAGAGTCGGGATTCGTGCTATGGATCCACTCCGAGAAATGCCCATCTCTAATGGACTAAAAAGAGAGGAGATTCAAGAGGCGCAGATTGTGCCTTATCAAAAAGACACTGACTGTTCTAATGTGGATTATATAGAGATCCACTCACCTTTTTAGGTTGTGAAACTCACAACCAGTTTGAAAGCTTTAGCAGCTGCTGCAGAACCTCCACCATTGCGCCAAAACCGCGGGAAAATCAGAAGTTAAACAGGAATGGTCTGCGCTGCTGCTCTTGATCAAAGTATTTCACTACAAGGTTGTTACCATCATCAGGTCCTTTATTCATCAATAACCTACGCGTTTCAGTGCTGTCCCAGCACCTTCCTCAGGGTATGTTACATGACACAGCAGAAAACCTTTTATATGCAGTTACAGGCTGGATGTCACTCCCCACTAGAAAAAAACTCATGTAGTCGTCATCAATGACGTCATAAATTGAGGGAACCACCCATTTACAAAGATACAAAAAATATATACATCATCCTTGATCCTAGAAATATGCATAAAATATATGAGTTCACTTTAAGTGTTCTAAAAAAGCAATTTTCTGATCATCATAATGGGAGACCCAGACAATGGGGTTTAGGGCACTGCCCTCCGGAGGCCACACTAGGTACTACAAGAACTGTAGACACCGCCCCCTCCGCTTATAAACCCCTACCGCAGGGAACATCCTCAGTTTTAAACTTAGTGTGCTCGGAGGTGTCACACGCTTTGCTTGCACTTCATTGCATTCTCACAGCTTACGTGATGGCGTATGAAGACAAGGTAAAAGAAGGTCCCAGTCAGGGATCTCCGGCAGTCTCCCTGTTAACCCTCGGGGAACACGCAGGTCGAGGTACCGGAGGGCCTAGTGCCTGGGCACACTGTGTCTCCCGGTACGCTGCCGTACTCCTTCCCATCCCCCCATGGGGGCTCTGGGAAGTGGGAGATAGGAGCCTTGCACAGCTCCGCTCCGTCCGAGGCCTCCCTAAATGGTGCTTACAGACCGGACTGGAGTCAGCTCTGTCCGAGGCCTCCCTAAATGGTGCTTACAGACCGGACTAGAGCCAGCCCAGTCCGAGGCCTCCCTAAAATGGTGCTTACAGACCGGACTGGTGCTGAACCCCCCGTCCGAGGCCTCCCATGATATGGTGCTTACAGACCGGACCGGCACTGAGATACTTCGGTGTCTCCGGTGTGCCTGGGGGCAGTGTCTGGCACTAGTGTGTTCATGACACTCAGACCGCGCGTTGCCTTCGGGTCCGCGGTTCTGGCGGTGACCCTGTGCTGGGGTCACCCTGGCTGACCGCCCTGTGTGTCACAGGGGCTGCGGCTGTGGGCTTCAGACTTTTGTCTGTAAGCCTGGGTATTTATGTTTAATACCTCCCGCGCTGCGGGCTCCGGCGCTTACATTATTGTAATGGCGGCCGGGAGAGATGTGGAGCGGCCCATGTGACCTGGATGGGCGTGTGTGTGTGCTTCCCGCGTGTTTCGGCCCCGCCTTCTGTTTCTACAGCGGCGGCCATCTTTTCCCCTCACTTTCCTGCTGGGATCGTTGGAGACTGCTCGGCTGCACTCCAGGGAGACCAGGTCTTCTTACCTCGCGGAGGCCACACACACACACCGCTCCCTTCACCACCGCTGTGCAGCGGTCGGTAAGCCACCGGTTTCCGGTGAATTTTCTCCTGTTTGATATTCCCCTACCGTGGGTATGTCCTCAGGGAAGAAAGGCGCTGCTAAGGCGGCCAGTACCACCCCTGTCTGCGCTACATGCACAGGAACACTGGTGGATGGGTCCTGCAATAATTGCGGACGTCCAGACGCCCGGGCTGTTTCTGCTGAGTCAGCAGCTCCGGTGCTATACCCTGAGGTTCAGGTGATCCCAGGGCCATGGGAAAAACAAAGCGAGTTTAATGCTTCTATGTTGTCCCAATTATCCTCCATGTCGCAATCCCTGGAGGCACTAACAATGAGACTGGATGCTCCAGCTACTCCTTCAAACTACCCCCGGGTGTCTCCATCTTCCACCGTGAGACCCCTTAAGCGGGCTCGCCGGGAGGATTCACCCGAACTCCAGATCCTCTCTGAGGAGGAGCGTCACTCTGACGGTGACGAGGATGATGGGGGTTCAACTCTCGGGTCGGTATCTGAACCAGCTGAAGGGGTGGAGGATCTGGTGTCCTCCATCAACGAGACTTTACGCCTCGGACTAACCCCCTCAGGAGACAGCCGTTCACCCGAAGGAGGTCTATCAGTGGTTACAACCCGAAGCTAGACCATGTGGTTCCTTTTTGGATCACACTAACTTTGAAAGGGTGGTTAGAGCTCCCAGGGTACACCCTGGACGGCGTTATGTCCGCAAATCCAAGGACAACCGTTTTCCCTTTCCTCAGGAGGTGCTTCAGGAGTGGTCGCAGTCCCCAAAAGTGGACGCTTCCATGACCAGGATTGCTGCACGCTCCCTTTTCTCTGCTTCTGATAGCTCCTCACTGAAGGATGCGACAGACAGACAGGTCGAACAACTCGCCAAGTCGTCTTATGAGGCTGTGGGGTCGTCATTTGCCCCGGGTTTTGCTGCGGTCTGGACTCTGCAGGCGATCACATCCTGTCTGGATGGTATTGCTGACCGAGCAGGTGTCAACTCTGAAGTCCTGGCGCTTACAGAGAGGGCAAAAGCCTATGCAGATTACGCTAGGACGGCGTCTCTGGAGACTGCCACTCGCTCAGCTGTGGCTTCGGCCAATGCGATAGCGATCCGCAGGTTGTTGTGGCTACGTCTATGGGACTCAGATGCCACGTCAAAGAAGATTCTGCAGAATCTTCCCTTCTCTGGTGGCAGGCTGTTTGGTGCCGAGCTGGACAAGTTGATCAAAGACTATTCGGAGTCCAAGATTCCACAGAACAGACCTAAGCCTAGGTATACTGTGAAGAGGAACCCTAAACAGTGGTCCTTTCGTCCCAGCGCACAGCCGTCATCCTCCTCCGCTCGCGCGGACCGTGGGGCCAAGACTTCTCAGCAGTGGCGTCCCAAGAGTCGCCAGAAGAAGTCGGCAGGTACAACAGCTGCCGCTCCCAAAACCACTTCCGCATGACTCACTTCCTGCCTCCCCACAGGTTGGGGGTCGCCTGTCTCTATTTCAAGACGAATGGCGACTCCACATCCAAGATCAGTGGGTCCGAGACGTAGTCTCAAGAGGATACAGGATAGAGCTGTCATCACAACCCTCACACACGATTCCATCGGTCTGTCCCATCTACAGAAAAGGCTCAGGCTTTTTATCTGGTGTTGGAGGGACTCCGCAGAGACGGAGTGGTGGTCCCAGTGCCCACTGGGGAGAGGTTCAGGGGTTTTTACTCCAACCTCTTTATCGTCCCGAAGAAGGACGGCTCCTTCCGCCCGGTTCTGGACCTCAAGCTGTTCAACCGCCACGTGTTGGTTCGGAAGTTCCGCATGGAATCCCTGCGCTCCGTGATCGCGGCTGTGTCGCAGGGCGACTTCCTAGCGTCCATAGACATCCGCGACGCTTACCTTCACGTGCCCATTGCACCGTCTCATCAACGATGGTTGAGATTCGCGGTGGGGGAGGAGCACTTCCAATTCGTGGCGCTGCCTTTCGGGTTGGCCTCGGCCCCCCGGGTGTTCACGAAAGTGATGGCATCAATGATGGCCTTACTGCATGCGCAGGGACACGCCGTTATCCCTTATTTAGACGACCTGCTGGTCAGGCGCCATCGGAACACCTGTGTCAGCGGAGCCTGCAGGCAACCATGCAGTCTCTAGAGCAGTTCGGGTGGCTTCTCAACATCCAGAAATCCACCCTGGTTCCAACCCAGTCACTGACGTATCTGGGCATGGACTTCCATACGAACTCTGCTCTAGTGTCCCTACCACGAGCCAAACAGCTGGCCATCCAGTCAGGAGTGCAAGATCTCCTCAGATCACCTCATTCATCCCTGCGGGTATTGATGAAGCTGGTGGGACGCATGGTGGCAGCAATAGAGGCGGTGCCATTCGCACAGTTTCGCCTCCGTCCTCTGCAACTGGAAATCCTCCAGAGGTGGGACAAGAGGACGTCCTCTCTGAATCAGCTGGTGGTCCTCTCCCAGCCGACCAGGGATGCTCTACAGTGGTGGCTTCAGCCGAATCACTTGTCGAAGGGACGATCCTTCCTGAAGCCATCGTGGTTAGTGGTGACCACCGACGCCAGTCTGAGGGGCTGGGGAGCGGTGTTCTTACACCACAGAGCTCACGGTCTCTGGACACGTTCAGAGGCGGCGTTGCAGATCAACGTACTGGAGCTCAGGGCGGTCTATCTGGCTCTCCTGGCCTTTCGAGTGTTTTCTATCCGGACAACCGATTCGTGTTCAGTCCGACAATGCGACGACTGTCGCCTATATAAATCACCAAGGAGGAACCAGGAGTGCACAGGCTCTAGCGGAAGTCCACCGCATTCTATCATGGGTGGAAGCCAACAGCTGCTTGATTTCCCGCAGTCTACATCCCAGGTGTCGAGAATTGGGAGGCAGATTACCTGAGCCGACAGGGGATGGACGCCGGAGAATGGTCTCTCCATCCGGACGTCTTCCGGGACATCTGCATCAGATGGGGGACCCCGGATGTGGATCTGATGGCCTCCCGGCTGAATCATCAGGTGCCACAATACATGGCGAGATCGTGGGACCCTCAGTCTCTGGGGGCAGATGCTCTAGTCCTGAGTTGGTCAGATTTTCACCTGCCATATGTTTTCCCGCCCCTGGCACTGATGCCCAAGGTCCTGTGGAAAATCAAAACAGAATGTCACGCAGCCATTCTAGTGGCTCCGGATTGGCCGAGGAGGTCCTGGTATCCGGATCTGTGGCAACTGTCCGGCGGACACCGGTGGGCTCTTCCAGACCGCGCAGATCTTCTCGCGCAGGGCCCCTTCTTCCGCCCCAATTCCAGGGCCCTCAGATTGACTGCATGGCTCTTGAGGCCTGGCTCTTAACATCCAGGGGTTTCTCTCCTGCGGTGGTTTCCACCATGAACAGAGCTAGACGGCCCACGTCACGGAAGATTTACCACAGAACGTGGAAAGTCTTTTCGCCTGGTGCTCCTCTGGGGGACATGTACCTTGGCCCTTGTCGATCCCGACCCTATTGGCTTTTTTGCAGTCAGGTTTGGAGTTGGGCCTTTCCCTCAGTTCTCTGAAGGGTCAGGTATCAGCGCTGTCTGTATTGTTCGACAGGCGCTTGGCACTCCTCTCAAAGGTTCGTCAATTTCTCCAAGGGGTGTCTCGAGTGGTTCCGCCGTATAGGCGACCTCTGGACCCTTGGGATCTCAACATGGTCTTGGCGGCTTTGCAGAAACCACCTTTTGAGCCATTGAGAGAAGTCTCTCTTTCTTATTTGTCACAGAAAGTGCCTTTCTGGTGGCTATTACGTCCCTGAGACGGGTCTCTGAACTGGCGGCACTATCGTGCAAGTCACCTTTTCTGGTGGTTCACCAAGACAAAGTGGTGTTGCGCCCGCGGGCGGAATTCCTGCCAAAAGTGGTTTCCACTTTTCATTTGAACCAGGAGATTGTGCTCCCATCATTTTGTCCCGCTCCTGTTCATCAGATTGAGCGCGACCTCCACACTCTGGACCTCGTACGGGCTGTACGCATTTATGTGTCCAGAACTGCCTCCTTCCGAGTTCGGACTCTTTGTTCGTACTGACGGCAGGTCGCTGTAAGGGGTCAGTGGCGTCATAATCAACCTTGGCCAGATGGATCAAGGCACCCATTCAAGAGGCTTACCGGTTTTCTGGTTTGCCTCTTCCGGTAGGCTTGAAGGCACACTCGACAAGAGCTGTCGGTGCCTCCTGGGCCTTGCGACATCGCGCCTCTGCTCTGCAGGTGTGTCAGGCGGCCACTTGGTCTAGCCTGCACACCTTCTCTAAGCACTATATGGTGCATGCCCATGCCTCTGCGGATGCAAGTTTGGGCAGGCGGGTCCTCCAGGCGGCGGTTGCCCACCTTTGACGGGGACCGCGTATGCAAACGTCTTTTGAGGAACTTTTTCCCGCCCTGGGGTATTGCTTTAGGACATCCCCATTGTCTGGGTCTCCCATTATGATGATCAGAAAAAAGAGAATTTTGTTTACGTACCGTAAATTCTTTTTTCTTGAATCATCAATGGGAGACCCAGCACCCACCCAGTGTTCCGTTGTATGTTACGGTTGATCTGTCCCCTGTTGGGGCAGTTTATCCGGGTTGTTGAACCGTCTGTTCACGGTGTCTTCCCGAGGTTTCGGGTGTGGTTTTTCTGTTGTCTCCTCGCAGCTTATGGACCAAACTGAGGATGTTCCCTGCGGTAGGGGTTTATAAGCAGAGGGGGCGGTGTCTACAGTTCTTGTAGTACCTAGTGTGGCCTCCGGAGGGCAGTGCCCTAAACCCCATTGTCTGGGTCTCCCATTGATGATTCAAGAAAAAAGAATTTACGGTACGTAAACAAAATTCTCTTTATTATAATTGTTACATACAACAAATGTAGAAATAAGACACCTATTTAAAAGATTGCTTTTGTCAGGTTCGAAATCAGGAAAAGAAAAGAAATTCCTCTGATTTTATCTGAGAGTCATGGACGCAACCTGTTAGACTATCCAAGCTGGATAGCTCAGGCTGAAGAGGGATAGGTGATCTAATTTTGTGTAGGTCAACAGTATGGTCTATATTCTAAGGCTACTGTATCCTGAGATATATCAAGAATATAAATCAAACTTTCATAGGACCATTGAAAGATGGCTGGGGACCTATATAGATGGAAGAACTAAATAAAATCAACTTTATTTCAATAATAATTTAAGAAGGATACTATCTAAAATACTACAAAAAACTAAAAAACAGCTGTTAGTCACCGTGGCTCGAGCTTTATCACCAACAAATGGTGCCCACAATACTGCTGGTTCAAAACCACTGAAAGACAGGTTTAATTTGAGAGCATACATAAAATAACACATTTAAAAATATATATATAGTATTAAAAATATCAAAAATCTAAAATATGTGTTAAAAAATGGAAGTAAAAATTATGTTGTAGCTATCATATATATAAAAACCCGAAGGCCACTTCCTGTGGAATCTGGCCAACTTCCGTGACGGCCTGCGCCCTGTGTCACAGACCGGAACCGGAAGTTCCAGACCCACGAGCGGTGAGCGCGTAGCGCTCACCGTGAGCCGCTGTCAAACCTGCATAACGGCTCGCAGTGGGCGCTAAAGCGCCACCCCCACACAGAGCCGTGTGCTCCCACCCAGGGCCGCACCGTCCACTGGACAGTGTGAGCCCTGAGTCCAGAGCGCCGGCAGCCAATGGGAGCGGCATCACATAAGGGGGCGGCGCCACCAACATCAGCGGCGGCCTCAGCAGAGACGGACGCTGTAAGAGGGCGCGCGCCCTGTGGCACTGTAGGCTGCAGGGCGGCGGCGGCGCCGAGCGGACGCTGCAGGGCCGGCGGGGCTGACACCGGCCTCCGATCGGCTCAGGCGGCAGGGTGGCTACATGCACCCTCCCACCAACATCCGGGAACCGGCCCGCCCCACACTCCGGTGTGCGGCCTCCGCCGGCACCGCCCACTCTCCTCCTCCATCAGGGACCACACAGCCCCGCCGACAGCCCGGTGCGTGTTCTGCCTCCCCTCTCCTGTGCCCCCCCAGCCACCCCTCTCCTGTGGCCCCCCAGCCTCCCCTCTCCTGTGGCCCCCCAGCCTCCCCTCTCCTGTGGCCCCCCCAGCCTCCCCTCTCCTCTGCCCCCCCAGCCTCCCCTCTCCTGTGCCCCCCCAGCCTCCCCTCTCCTGTGCCCCCCCATCCTCCCCTTTCCTGTGCCCCCCCATCCTCCCCTTTCCTGTGCCCCCCCATCCTCCCCTTTCCTGTGCCCCCCCATCCTCCCCTTTCCTGTGCCCCCCCATCCTCCCCTTTCCTGTGCCCCCCCAGCCTCCCCTTTCCTGTGCCCCCCAGCCTCCCCTCTCCTCTGCCCCCCCAGCCTCCCCTCTCCTGTGCCCCCCCAGCCTCCCCTCTCCTGTGCCCCCCCAGCCTCCCCTCTCCTGTGCCCCCCCCAGCCTCCCCTTTCCTGTGCCCCCCAGCCTCCCCTTTCCTGTGCCCCCCAGCCTCCCCTTTCCTGTGCCCCCCAGCCTCTTCTTTCTTGTGCCCCCCAGCCTCCACTTTCCTGTGCCCCCCAGCCTCCCCTCTCCTGTGCCCCCCCAGCCTCCTTTCTCCTGTGCCCCCCCAGCCTCCCCTCTTCTGTGCCCCCCAGCCTCTCCTCTGCCTCCGCTCTTCTCCAGCCTCCGCTCTTCTCCAGCCTCCGCTCTTCTCCAGCCTCCGCTCTTCTCCAGCCTCCGCTCTCCTCCAGCCTCCGCTCTCCTCCAGCCTCCGCTCTCCTCCAGCCTCCGCTCTCCTCCAGCCTCCGCTCTCCTCCAGCCTCCGCTCTCCTCCAGCCTCCGCTCTCCCCTGCCTCCGCTCTCCCCTGCCTCCGCTCTTCTCCAGCCTCCGCTCTCCTCTGCCTCCGCTCTCCTCTGCCTCCGCTCTTCTCCAGCCTCCGCTCGCCTCCGCTCTCCTTTGCCCTCCAGCCGCCGCTCTCCTCTGCCTCCGCTCTCCTCTGCCTCCGCTCTCCTCTGCCTCCGCTCTCCTCTGCCTCCGCTCTCCTCTGCCTCCGCTCTCCTCTGCCTCTGCTCTCCTCTGCCCTCCAGCCTCCGCTCTCCTCTGCCCTCCAGCCTCCGCTCTCCTCTGCCCTCCAGCCTCCGCTCTCCTCTGCCCTCCAGCCTCCGCTCTCCTCTGCCCTCCAGCCTCCGCTCTCCTCTGCCCTCCAGCCTCCACTTTCCTGTGCCCCCCAGCCTCCCCTTTCCTGTGCCCCCCAGCCTCCCCTTTCCTGTGCCCCCCAGCCTCCCCTTTCCTGTGCCCCCCAGCCTCCCCTTTCCTGTGCCCCCCAGCCTCCCCTCTCCTGTGCCCCCCCAGCCTCCCCTCTTCTGTGCCCCCCAGCCTCTCCTCTGCCTCCGCTCTTTTCCAGCCTCCGCTCTCCTCTGCCCTCCAGCCTCCGCTCTCCTCTGCCCTCCAGCCTCCGCTCTCCTCTGCCCTCCAGCCTCCGCTCTCCTCTGCCCTCCAGCCTCCGCTCTCCTCTGCCCTCCAGCCTCCGCTCTCCTCCAGCCTCCGCTCTCCTCCAGCCTCCGCTCTCCTCCAGCCTCCGCTCTCCTCCAGCCTCCGCTCTCCTCCAGCCTCCGCTCTCCTCCAGCCTCCGCTCTCCTCCAGCCTCCGCTCTCCTCCAGCCTCCGCTCTTCTCCAGCCTCCGCTCTTCTCCAGCCTCCGCTCTTCTCCAGCCTCCGCTCTTCTCCAGCCTCCGCTTTTCTCCAGCCTCCGCTCTCCTCTGCCTCCGCTGTCCCCTGCCTCCTTTCTCCTCTAACCCCTCCAGTTTCTGCCTCCTCCGTCCTCTGCCTCCTCCCTCCTCTGCCCCCTCCAGCCTCTGCCCCCTCCAGCCTCTGCTGCACTCACTGCTGACACTGAGCCACCGCACTCACTGCTGACACTGAGCCACCGCACTCACTGCTGACCACTGAGCCACCGCACTCACTGCTGACCACTGAGCCGCCTGTATACACACAATTAATTTCACAGCACTCCCCTATTACTAAATAAACTATATATAGATTCTAGACTACCCGATTCTTTAGAATCAGGCCACCATCTAGTAAAATAATAAAATTATAGATAAAACAATGATATTAAGAAAAATCACTGAGAGCACAACTATAAAAGAAAAAAGCCACAAGATGGCAGTGTTCTGGATGCAGTAACCATAGCTACCTATGTTAAATATACGGTGGTGCTCTGAAATGCAATTGTTCGCCACAGATGGCAGCAGAGTAGCTCTTTTCAAGTTTCTTTCAATGTGGAGACAGAACATAGGTTAAAAAATAGCTAAAAACCAGTAAAAAGATGATGTTAGATTAATTCTGTTATTAAGTTTAATCCCTTTGGCTTCTGGGAGTCAAGCTTATATATCCAGAATTTCTCTTTCTTTTTTAGGGCTTCAAACCTATTTGTTGCATGTTCAGGGATATATTCAATGGGTAAAATTTTCATTTGTGTAATTGCTGATTTTTATTTTTTTATCAACCAAATGCCCAGAAAATTAGCAAGAGCATCAGAAAAGAACAATTAACTTAAAAATCACCTAAGGTTAGGGTCACACTTGGAGGGTGACCCACGTTTGACGCAACCACAAAAAGCTTAGAAATTTACCTTAGCAGCAGCTCCACACAAAGCACCAGGAAGTGCACTTTTGGGCAACACACAGGAAAACGTTGAAGGACACATTTCCTGTGCGCTCTTGAAAAGCGCACTTGCTGGTGCTTTGTTTGGAGCCGCTGCTAAGGTAAACAGCAGGTTTCTATGGGGCTGCGTTGCCTGGCAGTGCATAGCATTAACGCAATGCACTGCAGCTAAAATGTCTAAGTTTTTTGTTGTTGCGTCAAACGTGAGTCACCCTCCAAGTGTGACCCTAGCCTAATAGAGGTCTCTTTAATAAACATGGAAGTTGACGCATTTTTGTTAATTATAACCTCTTGTCTTAGATCTAAAAAAGATAATTCCTTAGAATTAGCCACATATGTAAAGAACAGATTATAATGATTACTATTTATATATTCAATAAAATCCGGCACGGTTGATATATCGCCACATCACATAATTATTATACCATCGATGCAGCTACCATACCAATAAACATCCATCACAAAGGGATTGTTGTCATTGTAAAGATATAAACTTTCCCAGTAAGCCATAACTAGATTGGCTAATGAAAAGGAATATTTTGCCCCCATGGCAACTCCTTTTAGATGTAGAAAAAAATCATCAAATGCACAGAAGTTATTGGTCATCAGAAAATGGGTCACTTGCAGAATACCGTATGCATACTGAATTTTGACAGATGTAAGGTCAAGGCTTCAATTACTATATTGTTGGGTATGGTGGAATAAAGAGAGATGACATCGCAAGGTAACATACATAATCTTTTTTCCGATTCATTACATCCTTAGAATTTTTTAAAAAAATCCATACATTTTTGAGCCAATGGTTGTAAAATAAGGTCAAGCCATTCTGACAAGTGCTCTGTTTGCTGACCTTCTTGCTGACACGATCGGTCATATTGGGGTAAAATAAGGCCTTTTTGAATTTTTGCCAGACCATGCATTATAGGAGTTGTAGGATAATCCACTTTTAAATACGGTAATCAATTTGAGATGTTTTTTAAGGACACCTAAAGATAGATCTTCATCAATTATATGGTGAGTTTTTATTTTGATAGATTCAAAAAAATGTAAAAGTAAATAAAACAACTAAAAAAGGGTATGATAATTGGAATACAGTGGAATCTTGATTTAAGAGCATAAACCATTTCGGGAGTGTGCTTGTAAATCATATTGCTTGTATATCAAAGCCAATTTTCCCATAAGTAATAATTGAAACACAGATGATTCGTTCCACAACCCAAAATATCTACTGTATTCATAAACATACAGTACGGTAAAATTATTACATGCAGCCCCAATGTTTCCCTGCAGCCCCCAATATCACCATCATCCTCATGCAGCCCCCAATATCACCATCATCCTCATGCAGCCCCCAATATCACCATCATCCTCATGCAGCCCCCAATATCACCATCATCCTCATGCAGCCCCCAATATCACCATCATCCTCCTGCAGCCCCCATTATCTCCATCATTCTCTGCAGCCCCCCTCATCCCCCTACATCCCCCATTATATTCTTGCAGCCGGGTCAATCCATGTCAAGTGAACAATGATTATTACCTCTCTAATTTTAATTCTTTTGGAGATTTTTTTTATTTGGTAATATGTGTCAGACAAAGCAAAATGTGAAGAGAAAAAATTAGTAAATTTTTTTTTCAAATGATTTTCAAAGTTCTGAGTAGAATGGCGTTTATTTTGTTTCTCTATCTTATTTCTAGCCCGAGATATGATGGAACATGTAAAGCCACACCAGGCCAAAATTCACACTTTTTTTTTAAAACTTTAAAAATCTGTAAAAAAAAATTAACTGATGAAGAAAAAAATTCAAATCTAATTTGTAATTAACTAAAGTTGCACTTCACATAGAAAAAAAAAAAAAAAAAATCTAAAGACGTCAGGTAAAAACATTATTCATATTTGGATCACTTGACATGGAATGACCCGGCCCCCGTTATCCTCCTGCGGCCCCCGTTATCCTCCTGCGGCCCCCGTTATCCTCCTGCGGCCCCCGTTATCCTCCTGCGGCCCCCGTTATCCTCCTGCGGCCCCCGTTATCCTCCTGCGGCCCCCGTTATCCTCCTGCGGACCCCCGTTATCCTCCTGCGGCCCCCGTTATCCTCCTGCGGCCCCCGTTATCCTCCTGCGGCCCCCGTTATCCTCCTGCGGCCCCCGTTATCCTCCTGCGGCCCCCGTTATCCTCCTGCGGCCCCCGTTATCCTCTCTGCGGCCCCCGTTATCCTCCTGCGGCCCCCGTTATGCTCCTGCGGCCCCCGTTATCCTCCTGCGGCCCCCGTTATCCTCCTGCGGCCCCCGTTATGCTCCTGCGGCCCCCGTTATCCTCCTGCGGCCCCCGTTATCCTCCTGCGGCCCCCGTTATCCTCCTGCGGCCCCCATTATCCTCCTGCGGCCCCCATTATCCTCCTGCGGCCCCCATTATCCTCCTGCGGCCCCCATCATCTTCCTGCGGCCCCCATCATCCTGTCAGACCAGTGACAGCGGGCAGCCAGGGGGATGGACAGTGGCTCAGCTCAGTGGTTAGCACTGTGTGGTGGCACTATGGTTAGCACTGTGCGGTGGCTCAGTGGTTAGCACTGTGTAGTGGCTCAGTGGTTAGCACTGTGCGGTGGCTCAGTGGTTAGCACTGTATATGGTGGCTCAGTGGTTAGCACTGTATATGGTGGCTCCGTGGTTAGCACTGTACAGTGGTTCAGTGGTTAGAACTGTGTGCAGTGGCTCAGTGGTTAGCACTGTGTGGTGGCACTATGGTTAGCACTGTGCGGTGGCTCAATGGTTAACACTGTGCGGTGGCTCAGTGGTTAGCACTGTGTAGTGGCTCAGTGGTTAGCACTGCGGTGCGGGGGTGCACTGTGCGGTGCTCGGTGGTTAGCACTGTATATGGTGGCTCAGTGGTTAGCACTGTATATGGTGGCTCCGTGGTTAGCACTGTACAGTGGTTCAGTGGTTAGAACTGTGTGCAGTGGCTCAGTGGTTAGCACTGTGCTGTGGCTCAGTGGGTAGCACTGTGCGGTGGCTCAGTGGTGAGCACTGTGCGGTGGCTCAGTGGTGAGCAATGTGCGGTGGCTCAGTGGTGAGCACTGTGTGGCGCTCAAACAATCAGCTGAGTGGTATTGGCGGGCAGGATTAAATCTCCTGCCAATACCGCGCTGCTCTGCTGATTGGTCGCGCGCTGCCCAGCGCTCGACCAGTCAGCTGAGTAGCACGTTATTGGCGGGAGATTTAAAGCTGGTTCAGCTCAGTGGTTAGCACTGTGCGGTGGCTCAGTGGTTAGCACTGTGCGGTGGCTCAGGGGTTAGCACTGTGCGGTGGCTCATTGGTTAGCACTGTGCGGTGGCTCAGTGGTTAGCACTGTGCGGTGGCTCAGGGGTTAGCCCTGTGCGGTGGCTCAGGGGTTAGCCCTGTGCGGTGGCTCAGGGGTTAGCCCTGTGCGGTGGCTCAGGGGTTAGCCCTGTGCGGTGGCTCAGGGGTTAGCCCTGTGCGGTGGCTCAGGGGTTAGCCCTGTGCGGTGGCTCAGGGGTTAGCCCTGTGCGGTGGCTCAGGGGTTAGCCCTGTGCGGTGGCTCAGGGGTTAGCCCTGTGCGGTGGCTCAGGGGTTAGCCCTGTGCGGTGGCTCAGGGGTTAGCCCTGTGCGGTGGCTCAGGGGTTAGCCCTGTGCGGTGGCTCAGGGGTTAGCCCTGTGCGGTGGCTCAGGGGTTAGCCCTGTGCGGTGGCTCAGGGGTTAGCCTGTGCGGTGGCCTCAGTGGTTAGTACGTGTGCGGTGGCTCAGTGGTTAGCACTGTGTGCAGTGGCTCAGTGGTTAGCACTGTGTGCGGTGGCTCAGTGGTTAGCACTGTGTGCGGTGGCTCAGTGGTTAGCACTGTGCGGTGCTCAGTGGTTAGACTGTGGGTGGCTCAGTGGTGAGCACTGTGGGGTGGCTCAGTGATGGGAGGCAGAAGGCACAGAGGAGGCAGGGGCACATGGGAGGGAGAAGGCACAGGGGAGGCAGAGTCAGAGGGAGAGGAGCTGAGAGCACACAGAGCGGAGAGAAAAAGCACATGTAAGACAGAGCGCACAGGGGAAGAGATGGCACATACAGGAGAGAGTGCACAAGGGGACACAGGCACAGAGACTTCCCTCCTGATGCAATAGCATCGGGTCTAGTTCAATATAATAATAAATTAGAGACAAATCCATCTGACTCCATTAAATTTAAAGCTCTCCACATAGTTGATAAAGGTCTTTCTTAAGGTGTCCTGAAAAATATTGAAACTTTGTAAAAGATTTTTCCATGTTTACTTGTATTCTTTGTTTCATATGAAGGTGTATACTGTATCTACTTTTTTATATTTATTAATAAAATATTATTTTATACACAAATTCATGTTTTGTGTGTTAGAACTTTTTGATTTATGGGGTCTGTTCTTAACCTGAGTGGTTGGGGATTTTTTTGCGTTTTATATTTACCCATATTTAATATTGTGGCCATATTTGTTTTCAGAGTGATTCTGATTACGGTACTTGTTTAGATACTCATTAGATGAATGGTTCTTGCTACACATCAGCTCCTTTAAGGGAAAATCTGTTGTGTCTCCCTTGAAACCTTTGAAACTTTGGCGTAGAGTTGGGGTTGTCCTCAGTTCTCAGATTGCTGTTTCCCCAACAACTGCCCATTTCTTGAGGGCCCTGAGTTACATAGAATTCAATCCATGTCCTATTCTGCATCATTTGGGTCTGGTAGGTCAGGGCTTCTCCATTGTCCTGAAAGATCTGAGAGTAGCTGGGTATTGAAGCAGAAATCTCATCTTTCCCAGGAATAATGTTGAGCAAACTTTGCTAAGGCTGGAGGCACACTGTCATGCATCAAACACTGAGCATGTTTGATGCATGACAGTGATGCAAGTGTTGTGCGTGTTTGCTGTGAGTGTGATGCCTGTGGATGTGTATGCTTGTGAGTGTGCTGCGTGTGTGGTGCGTGGCAGTGTGATGCTGTCCGCAGTCCTGAAACATACTTCAGGACCGCGGACAGCATATACCGGCGTATTCAAACACCGCTGCTGTCAAGCAGTGTTTGAATTTGCTGGGTTGGCGGCACAGTAACCAATCAGTTGTCAGCGCTGTGAAAGCAGCGGTGATAGCTGAAGAGTTAATGCACCGACGCTGCCCTGAAAATGTAATTGCCGGGCTCCGGCACATTAAGCATTCAGCTGTCAGCGCTGTGAAAGCAGCAGTGATAGCTGAATGGTTAATTTGCTGGCATCCCCGCTATTACATGTTCAGGGTAGCGGCGGTTCATTAAACCTTCAGCTGTCACCGCTGTGTGGCGCCCCTGCGGCTAGGCGCCACAGGGTAGTATTGCACTTTAATATAATGTATTTTCTTTTCCCTGTAAAGTTGTCAGTTCACGGTTAAACCTGTGGAGTCTGCACTTACACCCACTTAGGACCACACCACTTAGAATAGGGGGGCCGGTAATTTAGTAGGTCCCAGGAGGGTGGGGGTGGAGCCTAGGATGGGGTAGTGTGAGGAAAAGCTTAGTTTACCTCAGATGGTGCTGGTAAGGCAGACAGGAAGGTTAGGCCTGACAGCCCAGCTGAGAGGAGAGAGCCCCATCTTTAAGTGGGGGCCCAGGACAGCAGGCAACTGAACAGGACTGGTTGGAGCCGGCTGGTCGCGTTGAGGGAACACTGGCAACGCAGGAAGCTGAGGCGGCCAGGAGTTTAGCCTTGACCGCAGACTGACGAGCTGCAGGCCCATAGGAACCGGGTTGCTGACAGCGCCACAAGGTACCTCGCCCTCAGGACCACAATAGATCCTAGACCACAGGGGTAACGGCCCAAGTACCGACGTCGGGGGAGAGTACAGACTCCTCTTAAATCTGGGAAAGGATAACCATGCCCCACCGTGGGAGCTCAGGGGACTGGCGGGAGAGCTCTGCGAGGGTGGTAGAAGTGAGGAAGAAAGGAGACCCTGAAAGACAAAGACAGAGAACATCTAGAGACTCTATAGGGGAAATCCTGAGCTGGCAACATCCACCCTGTAAACCAAACTGTACCGTGTTTCATTTTGCCATCTACCGGTACTTAGTAAGGTGGAGTTAAACTTGAACTGGTTTCTGTTATTCTTCCCGCCGGTGCCCGGAGGGCTCAGCATCAGCAGCAGCTCAGCAGAAGGGTAAGAACTGCAACCAACACCATTCAGCACTACAACTCCCCTCATCCCCCTCATCATCCACATTTATTATCACCGCTGCCCTTGGTAATGCTCCACTGTAGGGAGCTGCTCCACACTCTGCTGCACCCACCATCATCTCAGCGGCCGGCTTGCAGCGCCGGTACCATTTTACCGGGAACTACAGGTGGCGTCACGATCCCCTGTAAATACCCCCCTTCTCCCCCACCAACATCCTTCTCAAATGATCACCAGGGCACGGAACCGGGATCCCGACCACCCGTGATTTCCCCACAAAGCCACCAGCCTCGGTGTCCGAGTACCCCCTAGCTCTGGTCGCATCAGCTGCTTTCACAGCGCTGACAGCTGATTGGTTACTGTGCTGGGGAGAAGCGGCATTTTAACCCCATCTGCAGCCTCTGTGCTGTATGTCAGGCGGCAGGCTGCAGATGGGGTTAATAAGCCGGTTTTGTAGCTTAAACCCCCATGTTTCTGTCCTGCCAGGTAATGTCCACACTCCCTGGACACCACATGACATGACAGAATGTGTCATCAGGGGTTAATGGAGCTTTTTAATCAAAACTGACAATTGCTGCTAATAATTACATTACTATAATCTCCAGCGGGGAGCCGGAGTCAGAGGAGCTGTCCATGGGCTGGTGTTAAAAATGGGTGATGAAAGCTGTTCAGATTGCGATCAGCACCCAGCTTTACACTCAGGACTACATTGCCTGATTTGGAAAGAATTTTTTTCTGGCTCTCACAGACCTGTAACTTCTTCTTTAAGAGGCTCCTCTGTCTTCCACTCATTACCTGTAGTACTGGCATCTATTTGACCTTGTTAGCAGTATAAAAGACATCTGACCGCAACCTCAAACAGTCACACTCCAAACTCCACTATGGTGAAGGCCAAAGAGCTGTCGAAGGACACCAGAAACAAAATTGTAGCCCTACACCAGGCTGGGAAGACAGACTCTGCAATAGGTAAGCAGCTTGGTGTGAAGAAATCCACTGTGGGAGCAATAAGTAGAAAATGGAAGAAATACAAGACCACTGATAATCTCCCTCGATCTGGGGCTCCATGCAAGGTGTCACCCCATGGGGTCAAAATGATCTCAAGAACAGTGAGCAAAAATCCTAGAATCACATGGGGGGGATTTATTGAATGACCAGCAGAGAGATGGGACCAACAAAACACAAGCTACCATCAGCAACACACTACGCCGCCAGGAACTCAGATCCTGCAGTGCCAGACATCTCACTCTGCTTAAGCCATTACATGTCCGTGCCCATCTGAAGTTTGCTAGAGAGCATTTGGATGATCCAGAAGAGTATTGGGAGAATTTCATATGATCAGATGTAACCAAAGTAGAACTGTTTGGTAGAAACATAAGTCGTCGTGTTTGGAGGAGAAACAATGCTGAGTTGCTTCCAAAGAACACTATGCCTACTATGAAGCATGGGGGTGGCAACATCATCCTTTGGGGCTGTTTATTTGCTTAGGGACTAGGACGACTGATCCGTGTACATGAAAGAATGAATGGAGCCATGTACCTTGAGATTTTGAGTGCAAACCTTCCATTAGCAAGGGCATTGCAGATGAAATGTGGCTGGGTCTTTCAGCATGACAATGATCCCAAATATACCACCAGGGAAGCAAAGGAGTGGCTTCGTAAGAAGCATTTCAAGGTCCTGGAGTGACCTTGCCACTCTAAACCCTATAGAAAACCTTAGGAGGGAGTTGAAAGTCTGTGTTGTTCAGACGAACAGCCCCAAAACATTGCTAGTCTAGAGGAGATCTGCATGGAGGAATGGGCCAACAAACCAGCAACAGTGTGCGCCAACCTTGTGAAGACTTACAGAAAACGTTTGACCTCCGTCATTGCCAACAAAGGATATATGACAAAGTATTGAGATGAAATTTTGTTATTGACCAAATACTTATTTTCCACCAAAATTTGAAAAAAAATTCTTTGCAAATCAGACAATGTGATTTTCAGGATTTGTTTTCTCATTTTGTCTCTCATAGTTGAGGTTTACCTATAATGTCAATTACAGTCCTCTCTCACCTTTTAAGTTGGAGAACTTGTACAATTGATGGCTGACTAAATACTTTTTTCCCCCACTGTATGTGTAAGGGAAGATTGTATAGCCTTCTCCAAAATTCTTTTTACATCATGCTTGCAAATTAATCTGTCAACTGTTTGTAATCAATCATGACAGTAGTCATCGATGTACTCACTATCTGACCGGGATGAATCAGGGTGGATTGCAGAGGTGCATTCTGAGGTTAGCGCCATGTTTCCCTCCTCACTGGTGTTCCCGCCAGCTGCTCAATCCACCAAAGTGCTGCACAGCAGGTATCTGTTCATAAAAATGCACGATGATGATAGCGATCCTTTCTTCCGCAGATGAATAGGTTTGAGCTACGCTTTAGCATTAATGCCCGGTTTATTGGTGTTGGGTATGGGAGCTCCTTTTCATGCGTCCGACGTCTCCAGTGCTGGAACAAGGAGTCAGCTTTTTTATTTTAATGGGGCCTGTGAGGCACCGCCGGCATGGTCCCCATGGCCGGTGCGCATCACATGCAGGATCAGGGTATGATCCTATTCACACTGGCCGGTTTTATAGTGGATGACGCTGTGTGAACCTATCCGGAACACAAGGAGTTTAATGTGATAGTGTGTGATGTAAACTGAAACATTCATGAGACTAATGAGCGGCTGTGAGTGGCTCATGAGACCAATGAGGCCCTCAGGAATGTAATGGGTGCTGATTACTGACAGCCCAGGTGGGTGTGTCAGGTGGGTGTGTCTTGAGTAGTAGCAGCTCTGGTGGATATGTCAGAGTGGGCGTGGTAGGCACGATAAGAGCCTGCCAGCTGAGTGACTTGGGAGATCATTATCAGCCAGTGATCAGCCTGAGAGTATGGTGATCCTGATGACCAGCCAGAGTGTAGAGCAGTCCAGAGCTCTGTGTGTATGATGGGAGCATGCTAGCTCCATGCCGGGATCTAGGACCGAGGTCGTGGCAGAACCTAGAGGGGGAAGCCGTGGCTGACCCGGTGGATGCTGGACCGGATGTATCTCAACCATGTGCCCGGGAGGGAGCCCATGGGGATGCCTGGTGGACCTGTGACACAGGTAGCGAGACCTGGATCCATGCCCGGTAAGACAGCACTTCCCGTGTGCCGGAGTGAGCTGTGTGTAAATCATGCCAGGCGAGCGTAGCCGCCTTTAGGTCCGACTAGTTAGTCAGTAAAGGACCTGTTGAACCAGAATGTATTTTATGGCTTTTTAAAAGACCCAGCGAGTGTGTGTAGCCCTTCGGGAGGTGGTTGTATGAAGTGTGCCAGGCGGGCATAGACCGCCTTTGGGTCCGACTCTGAGCAGTCAGTTAAAGGACTGATGAACCGGAATGTATGTATGTACTAGAGGTCAGATGCAGGGGGTTAATAGAACTCCTATAGTAGGGTAACGGATGGTTGTCCCGGGTACTAAGGTTTGCCAATCCCTGTTCTGAACCCAGATGTGCCACAGTCCATGGATGTCTATATGATGGGCTGTAAGCGTGTGAAAGGACGTGTGTGGTCCATGGTGGCTTATAGGATGGATCACATACTGTGTGTAAGAACCCGGTCAGGCTGGAGTCCTGATTCCGGGGTAGTATGGAGCTGGGTGACTAAAGCCAGACGGCGGGTACCGCCATTGGGACCCACAGGGCCTGTTTATATATAGTAACTGATGTATTGTTAAATGTATGTGAAATGTAGAAATAGGCCGGAGGCCATAGCCACCACGGGAGCGGTTGTTAGAGCTCCAATAGGGACAGAGAGGTGGTTACAGGTCCTGGGTTATTATAATCGTTATGTGCAATATAAGTGTTATGTAATGTTATATGTAAATGTATGGTGTATTTATGTATGGTGTTTATAATCAATGTGCAATGTGTCAAACATGCTACCCGGGTTATGTTATTAATATGTGAAAATAAACGGGTAGACATTGGTTAAATTATAAACACGTGTTTTGTCGTTATGCAAGCGGGTTCCCCGGGTGCTACCTCACAGGCCGAACATGGGGAATGAGAAAAACCGTTGTCATAGTGGACAATTCCTTTAAGCACAGTGTTCACAATGAATGACCAAAGCAGGGTTAGATTGGGAAGGCTAGCAATGATGATATTGATGTTAACAAATCTACAGCGAGCAGCCGAGTAAGTGACACATAACTACAATCAGGGTCTCATTTCCTGTTATATGCTGCCCTCAGACTGGGAACCATAAACCTGGTGACAGATTCCCCTTAAGGTAAATTCCCATATAATTTGTTTACTACAGACCTACAATCGTGAATAATATGCACGCATTTCCATTTTTAAGAAATTAGTTCCAGCTCACCCAGCTACTCTTTGCTCATCCACCTGGGGCTCAGACATGGCCTTGCCTTGGTTTTTTCATCAAGGTTAATAGAAAAAATTGGATCTGGCTCAACAGTAATGGATTTTCTTTTTCTTTTATGTTTTTGAAAAAAAATGGTGCATGCAAACAAAGAAATGTACTTGGTTGACATGACCCAGTCGATGTGGTTCGACTGCATTAAGCAGTTTTACTCATGACTCATGAGTAAGACTGCTTATTGCAATTAAAACCCGTTGACTGGGTCATGTCAACCAAGTACATTTTTTCTTTTGATGCACCATTTTTTTTCAAAAACATGAAGAAGAAAATCCATTACTGTTGAGCCAGATTCCAATGTTTTCCATTCCCATTTTTTCCTTATGAAGTTCTCTCTAACATGCAGCATACCTTGACATCTGAAATGTCAGAGTTCACAATTCTGGTAGAGTAGTGCTGTGGATACTTTTGCATTATGTTCCTGCACTTAAAGCTCAGTAGATGGTCCCCAAGGGAATATGCAGTGGAAGGTATGCTGCATTATCGTTATAGGGGAACTAAGCTTTAATACACCGCTTGCTTGTTAGTTACCTTAACAATCACAGTTACATTTTTTTCCCATTGAGGCAATAATTTTTTTTTTTTTTTTATTTTCATCTAATATTTGGGAAACCCATCTAAGTATTTACATCGATTTTTCTGCCTAACAAGGTACCACATATAATTTTGTACTGTACACAATCAGGATAACCACTTTAAAACCAAAGTGGAGAGAGTGAAAATGTTATTAATACTAGCTACATTAGGGCCAATTAAAAAAATCAACTTTAAGGTGAAATATTTGTCATGTGACATGACAGAACCATCTGATGAGCCTATGATTCTGTCTTTTTGTGTATTTAGTTTTCTTTAGGCTTCCAGAGGCTGAAGGGGAAGACATGTCTGTTCCCGTTTGGCCTTCATTGTACCGGCATGCCCATCAAGGTAAGTATCCGTCACAATCTGGTTAAATGCAGTGTGTTTAGTTGATTACTCTTCTCTATAGGGTTGGTGAGTTCACGTAACATGACTTCTTCTGGCAGGCATGTGCGGATAAGCTGAAAAGAGAAATGGAGTTGTATGGCTTCCCACCCCAATTTCCTGAAGAGGAGGAAGAAGATGAAGAGCCGTCCTCTAAGAAAGAGGATGAAGTCATTATAAAGGACAAAGCTAAGGGAAAAAAGGTGAAGAATGATTAAAAAGGATCAGTAAGCAGGAGTATTCAGGGGTCTACTATTGCTTTTTTGATTTTCTTGGAGATTTGGAAGTAAATTGTTTAATGGTCGTTACTGAGTCCGACACTGTCAGCACCAATCAGGCTGTAGGGAGGGCCTTGACTCATAAAGGGAATAAGAACACCTAACTGTTAATTCATGGAATTCTGTTGTATGTAGATTATTCCTCTAAAAATATAAGATAAAAATACTCCACAATTGCTATTTTTTTAGAGAAAATAGATGATAAAGCAGTCAGAAGAGCGACAGGGGGTCTGTGAAGACTTGGGTAACGCATACATGATGCGGGATAAGGAGAGATGTGTTTGTTGTATCCTAAATATCGATCTTTGCTGTTTGACAGAGTAAAGCTGCAGCAAAGAGTGGTTCATCCAAATACCAGTGGGGCATAATGAAGTCTCTGGGGCTGTCTGATGAAGAGATTGTAAGCTTTGCGGAGGCTGAACATTGGCTCGGATATTTCCCTCCTTTAACAGTAGAAGACCTCAAGCGTATGGGGCTAAAGGTAAGTTCATCTTGTAAACTTATGTTCAATGCCGTAAATATACCATAACAATTGTGCTTCACTGAACAGATACATAATTCCATATTATTTCTTGTTAGTAATGGACGTTAAGACACTTTGCACATAGACTTCAGGATGTCTAGGCTGGGGCTTCTGAACTTTTTCTACTTGGACTTGCCAACCAGAATGAGATAGTGTCTTGGTATCTCCTGAGACCAGTATCTAGTTAACCTTTACATTTTGTTTTAATGTTTCAGGCAGGGGCATAACAATCGCAGTTGCAGGAGGTCGCGGCTGCAACGGAACCAGGACGGTATAGGGGCCCGCGCTGCCTGCCTCCCCCTGCGCCTGCCGAGCCCAATGCCTGCTTCACATGAATGTGCATCCCTAAGGACACACATCTGTGTGATTGTGTGTCCCTGAGGACGCACGTTCGTGTAACTGCACAGCAGCACACGCCGTTTAAGGGTCTGTGTGTCAGGGATGGGAGGGGAGCCTCCTGCTTCCTGCTGCTGCTCCCACCATCGGCCCTCGCTTTTTGTTACCAACCGGTTTTCCATGTGCGTTCCACTACGGCACGCATATAGCAGGCTGGTGCCGCTCCTCCTCACTAGGAGTAGGCAGCACTTCTTGCTTTATACGTTCAACAGTGGAGTGCACGCCGGCACCGCCTTCTCCTCCTGAGTCTTCAGTTTTTGCAAAGAAGACCGGAGTGACAGGGAAACCATGAGAGGTGAGTACAGATTTCTTTTTTAATAAGTGAGAGCATGGTGGCCAGAGGATTATGGGGGGAGGAGGGGGGTGCATTATACTATATGGACAGTTATGAGGCTGCACTATATGGAGAGATATGAGGCTGCACTATACAGAGAGATATGAGGCTGCATATAAGACTGCACTATACGGAGAGAGATGAGGCTGCACTATATGGATAGTTTCTCTTTCGCCTCATTGGGGGACACAGGACTGTGGGTGTTTTGCTGAATATCTCTAGGAGGCGACACTAAGCAAATGTAAAAACAGATTAGCTCCTCCTCTGCAGTATACACCCCTGGCTGGGCCAGGCTCACCAGTTTTAGCTTAGTTGTCCGTAGGAGGCACATGTTTATATGGATATTTTTTTCCTTTTTTCTGTTTTTTACTAAGATTTTGAGTTGGGCGACGGCACCCAAGGGCACCGCTATCCCACAACCACCAACGGGCAGGAAAGTGGATTGTCACCTCCACGTACCCCCTCCTGTGACGTTGGATCTCGCAGGGCTGCACCAAATTATATTTCCCTTTCTTAATGGACTTTTTTCAAGGGCGATGGTCATTTTTTCCCCTCGGGGACCCAATCTCCCACAACCACCAACGAACTGGCACACAGAGTGTCACCTCCCCTTATCCCCTTCCGTACCTGGCGCAGACCCCCACATTTCCCTACCTATCAGGAACATGGATGGCTACTTCTCCCCAGTCCCCTTCCAGGGCCCTGGGTTGCAGACACGTAAGACCGCCGGAGCCTTGCAGCAATGAGCTCACTGGAAAGCTGGATCATAGCATCCTGCACAGGTGGCATAGGAACCTGGGTCACAGATGTACACATCTTCTCAATGAGCCCCCTCTCCAGCTCCAATCACGGAGTCCAGGATCGCAGCTCCACAATGGCCAGCCTCCTCCCCAGCCTCCCACATAAGGAGACTGGGTCGAGTTACATCCACCCTGCCTGACGACCAGCAACAAGGTGAGATCTGGCTCCCACTTGTGGCCCAGCGGTACCTTTGGCGGAGGGATCAGCTCATCCTGTACCCGGCTTCCACAGTGGCCTGCCTCCTCCCCAGCCTCCCACAGAGGGAGACTGGGTTGAGTTACATCCACCCTGCCTGCTGACCAGCAGCAAGGTGAGGTCTCTGATATATGGCGCCAGCTCCCACATGGGGCCCAGTGGTACCTCCAGCGGGGGGCTCCCCCATAGTACCTTGCTGTTTCCACTTCAAACTGCTGCATGTTGTGACCGCGGTGACGACCATGGCTCAAAATCTAGTCCCCGGTTTGCGACCTTCATTCTAGAGTTCAGCCCCCGGCTCGCCCATTCCGATGACGCGGTGTCACCGGGAAGGCGGTAAAACACGCCCCTAGGTGAAGTCGCTCAGCGCGAACCCGGCCCGCTGCAGGCCACGTTCCCTTGCAGTGCTCATCTTGTGCCCCCCGCGTTCCGGTCCCACCTCTCTTCTTCCCATTTTGCTTTTGCAGCAGGGACAGCTCCTCTCGGGGCCGGAGCACCCATACAGCTCGAGCACTCAGGGACCTCCTTTGGTGGCACAGGACATTCCCTGGTAAGGCTACCACTTCCCAGTGCAGCCTGTAGCTGCACAATACTTATTCCTCATCAGCCTGCGGCCCCTTGCATTCTCATCCACAGGGCATGATTATATTACAACAGCTGCAGTATACTTTATCCTCATCAGCCTGCAGCCCCTTGCATTCTCATCCACAAGGCACGATACTATTGCAGCTATTTTTATCTACTCTTCTGGCATACATTATACGCCTACATCCTTCTTCATACAATGCTACACCCCACTGTTGGGCCTGCTTCCCTGCAGAAATCCAGGAACCCTCTGCTGGCACCACAGCAGCAAGTACTCCCAGCCCGCCTGAACCCTCGTTAGAGGGTACATTGGATGGGGGCAGATCGCGTACCTCTACCGCAGTTGCGACGAGAAAAGACCAAAGAGAAATGTATCACCCGTTTCTTCTCAGGGTTCGCATGCTTCCCCCCCCACACGCGATTCGGGATCAGCACCTGTATCTCATGGGTCCCAACGTTGTGACTCTCACCTGGATCTGGATATTTCTTTTGACATTGATTTTTCAGATGATCAACTGATGGTGGACAATCTAATCGTGGCAGTCAACCACACACTAAAGCTTGACGACGCCCGACCAACAATCAGGACCGTGCAGTATCCTTCAAATGAGCCAAAAGACCACAAAAGGTCTTTCCTGATCTCCCTGAGTTCCAGGCTGTCCTGACAAAGTGAGAAACCCGACAAGAGCTTTAGTGTCTGAAAACCCATCAAAACTACATACCCTTTTGTACAGCGCCCCACCCCATAAAAAATAAATTGGCAGACTCTCCTTCAGTCGACCCGCCCAGTCTCTTGCTAAAAACTTTACTGTCCCTGCCGGACAAATCTTCCATCAAGAACCTCATCGGACAGGCAGGCGGTACAACTTGCACGCTCCGCTTTTGAGGCTTCAGATTCTTCCCTGCCGCCTTCGTTTCCTTCAGTATGGGTGGCCAAAGCTTTCAAGGTATAGGCTGAATTCCTGCAACAATCATGGCAGGATACTGACCTCCCTCAACAACTCGTAAGCCTCACCACCCAAATTGTCACAGGTAAATATCTCATCCTGGCTTCCCTGGATTCCGCCACCTGTGCAGCGTTCGCTGCCTCCCATGCAATTGCTATTTAGAGAGCCCTCTGGCCTAGACAATGGCACCCTGATTCTGCTTCAGAGTCCCTAACCGGACTCCCTTACCACACTGGTCGACTTTTTTGGCGAACAACTAGATAAAGCTTATTTCTGGGCGGGGGTAAAAGCACATTACTCCCTCAACATAAGCCCAGCCATCCATATATCGGACACCAATACACTTCTTTTCGTTCCTTTCAGAACTCCTTCAGCTAGACGGCGTCCAGATGCCTACCTCTACTATCCGAACTCTACATGGCAATCCAGACCTACACAGCCTAGACCCAAAGAGTCCCGATCCCATTGGTTCTACTCCTCATGACTCCCTACTATCTCCGGGAGACAACCCTACTGCTGGCAGCCGTCTACGCTTCTTCTATTGTGTTGGCTATCAGCCACAGACGACAAATGGGTACAAAATCTTGTGTCTTCTGGTTATCACATACAGTTTACATCCCGCCACCAAACCGGTTTTTCCCCTTCAACCCTCCAAAATCTCCAAAAGATAATCGCACCTTCTTATACGCGTTTTCCCTGCTCCAGCAGCAACAAGTCATTATTCCGGTGCTGGATTCAGAGGGTTCTATTTAAACCTCTTCGTTGTTCCCAAAAAGGATGGATCGATTCGTTCCATCCTCGATCTCAAGCACTTATACAGTTGTCATTTTCAATTTGTGGCCCTACCCTTTGGTCTTGCTACCCCACCAAGAGTATTCACCAAGGTCATGGCGACAGCCATGAGCATCCTTCATTTCAGGAGTGGTCGTCCCGCCTTATATGGACGACCTCCTAACAAAGGCTCCATCCTTCCCAACCTGCACTGAGAGTGTCCAGATCACAGGACACTTTGTCACGATTAGACTAGCTAGTGCATCTTATAAGGTCTTCGCCAATCCCAACCCAGTCGATCTCCTCCCTGGGCAGTCCTTCAAAACTTACTGAGGCTCGGTGTCCCCCTCGGGGCAAGGCACACCCCTACGCCAGGAAGTACACACTCTTCTTCATCCCATATCAAACTCTATCTGTTTGGGATAAGGGTCCTGGATAAAATGGTGGCAGCAATGGAAGCTGTTCCATTCGCTCAGTTTCACCTCCACCACTTCAGATGGCCCTACTAACGGACTGGTACAGGAGTTTTTTCTCCATACATAGACATTTCTCCTTGACACCGTTGGTTAGGTTTTTCTCAGGAAGATTCTACTGCTGTCCTTCTCCAGGGGATGATCGTTCTTCCCGACCAATTGTGCTGTATTCACCACCGATGCCACATACTCAGTTGGGGTAGCAGTTTACCAACATCACACTGCCCAAGGCTGCTGGTCCTCTTAGAAATCGGACCTACCTATCAACCTGCTGGGAACCCATGCCTGAGCTGGCCCTCCAAGAGTTTTCACATCTGCTGGCGGGCCGCTTTGTCCTCATTCAATCGCACAGGTGGTAGCCTCCATCAACGCCAGAGCAATTCCCGCAACAGAACGGCACTACTCGAGTTGGGAGCGTCTTCGGTTGGAGTGTCTTCTCCACTAGGCCGAGTTGACAGGGCCAGTCATCTCGGCAGTCCACATTCCGGCAGTAAATAACTGGGCTGCGAATTTCCTCAGCTGGCAGGATATTGCCCCGGGGAAATGATCTCTACACCCGGACGGGTTTCATCAACTCTGCTGCTGCTGACAGACTCCGGGCATGGATCTCGTGGCGTCTCGCCTGAATGCCAAGGTCCCAACGTTCATAGCTCGGTCACGTGACCCATTCTCCCTCAGCGCGGATGCGCCAGTACAATCCTGGTGTTGGTTCCGACTGCCAAACATTTTTTTTTCTTGCTACCCTTAATTCTGAGAGTGGTCGGGAAAAAAATCAAGTTAGAAGGCGTGCCAGTCGTTCTCATTGCCCCAGGTTGGCCCAGGCGCGACTAGTACGCCGACCTAGTGCAACTGGACGCAGACACTCCCCGGTGCCTTCCACACCAGCCGGACCTCCTTATGCAGAGTCCCATCTGCCACCAGGATCTGAGGACCCTGAATTTGATAAAGTGGCTGTTGAAACCTGGGTCTTAACGCATGCTGTTTTCTTCACCGGAAGTCATTAGCGCCATGATTAGAACTGTAAGCCAGCCTTGTCCCGGCTGTACCATCGTATGTGGAGACTCTTTTTCTCATAGTATGGGGCCCGGGGACACTCCCCTCTTTCTATGTATATTCCCGTAACTCTGTTTTCCCTGCCTTGGCTCTGAGCTGCTTAAATGGGCAGGTCTCTACCATTTCAGTCTCTTATCAACGCCGCCTTGCAACGCGCTCTCAAGTCAGGACTTTTCTCCATGGAGTATCCCAATTGGCTCCTCCTTACTGGAGGCCACTGGAATCATGGGACCTTCATTATGGTCCTAGATGGTCTCCAAAGACCGCCATTTCAGCCTCTCAAGTTGGTCTCTCTCTCCTCCTTTTGTCCTGGAAAGTTACGTTTCTGGTGGCAATAATATCCATCCGATGTATTTCAGAATTGGCGGCTCTTTTTTATTGAGAGTCCTTTATCTCTTTTCATCAAGATAAGGTCGAACTGCATGCAATTCCTACCTTCCTTCCAACGGTAACTTCTTTTTTTTCACCTCAATGAGGTCAGTATCCTGTCATCTTTCTGATCGGCACCGTGCGTCGAGTGAAAAAGGCCCTGCATAATCTGGACCTGGGACGAGCCCTCAGGTATTCCATTTCCAGGACATCTCCCTTTCGGACGACGGATGCTCCTTTCGCTCCCCCCGAGGGTCCCAGAACAGAACAGGCAGCCTCAGGGGCCACTCTCGCCCGTTGGATACGCTCTGCCATGCAGGAAGCTTATCGACTATGGAATGTACCCGTTCCTGGCGGGCTACGGGTACACTCCACTCGTACCGCTGGTGCATTCTGGCCATTCCACACCAGGCCTTATCCGATCAGGTATCCAACGCTGCTACCTGGTCTAGTTTACACACCCTTGCGAAGCATTACAAGCTCCTTACCCAGGACTCTGCGGACGCAAGCCTCGGTAGACTGGTCCTGCAGGCGGCGGTGGCCCACCTATCTACATAGATGAGTCAGGAAGTCTGGGACTGTTCCTTACTCCTTGGGTTGTAGCTTCTTCCCGCCCAGGGACTGCTTTAGGACATCCCACGGTCCTGTGTCCCCCAATGAGGCGAAAGAGAAAAATGGATTTTTGTGTACTCATCATAAAATTGTTTTCTCTGAGCCATCATTGGGAGACACAGCACCCACCCTTTTGCCTGATTCGGGCGTTGTTGTCTTTACTTTGACTTTTGTGTGTTGCATGTTGTCATGCGTTTCTTTGAACTGCTCTTTCTTGTTCTCCTACTGCTTGTTCACTAAAACTAGTGAGCCTGGCCCAGCCAGGGGGTGTATAGTGCAGAGGAGGATCCAATCTGTTTTCACATTTGCTTAGTGTCACCTCCTAGGGATATGCAGCATAACACCCACAGTCCTGTGTCCCCTAATGATGGCTTGGCGAAAACGATTTTACGGTGAGTACACAAAAATCTGTTTTTTTGAGGCTGCATTATATGGAGAGGTTTGAGGCTGCACTATATGGAGAGGTTTGAGGCTGCACTATATGGAGAGGTTTGAGGCTGCACTATATGGAGAGGTTTGAGGCTGCACTATATGGAGAATTTTGAGGCTGCACTATATGGATAGGTTTGAGGCTGCACTATATGGAGAACTGACTATGGGATGCATTATAATACATAGAGGACTGTGGGGGTACATTGTAATATATGGAGGAATATTGGAATGCATTAAAATTATTAGAGGACTATGGTGGCAGGAGGAGGCGGACCATATAAACCATGATGAGGGACATACATAGCATGATAAGGGCCATATTCCAGGAGGAGGACCATATATAGCAGGATGAGGAGCATTAATACATAATGAAGGGGGAGAGGGGTCAATGTGTGAGTTTTTATAGGCTATATAATGTTACACTTGGCCCATACATCTGACCAATGTGTGTTTGTTGGCGTGGAGTGGGGGATTTGGGAGGGAGGGAGGGGGGTCAGGTGTAAATTTCGCACTGGGGCCCACCAGACTCTAGTTACGCCACTGGTTGCAGAGAATTTAATGGCTTGCAGATCAGTGAGAGTCGGGTCTTGGAGACCTCTACCGATCACTCAGAAAGCAGATACTACCATCACTCCGTGCCCTTGGTAGGATTGCGCTTTTCAAATGATCAGTGATCCAAACGCATATCTAAGGCTGCTGTTGTGAGAAGAACAGGGTGAAAGTGTTTCAGTAGCCAAGTATGTCTCCTGATCTGATCCTAACAACACCTATAGGGAATTCTGAACAGTTAGGTTTAGCATCACTCTCCATACGGTATCCAGGCTCTAAAAGAAAGCGCCAACTTGTTCATTACATGCCTAGAAGACTTGGTGTGACAGAGGAACCCCCTCTTTCTCTCAGTAACCCCTTAGTTGCCATGGTCACTGTTGAGCGAGGCATCTAAGTAGTTGAACTTAAGCTGCAGTTAAGAGGTTAGGTGCTGGCTGTATAGCACAGCTGCCAAAAGTCTGATATGAAGCACGCTCAGCTTCTGCACACACAAAGGCACCCATGATTGCAATGAGTTAAACATTTTACATTGTAAATCTAGATGTTTATAGTTGTTTTTCTTTATTTTACTTTTAAAGATTGTCATGTCCCTTCCCCCCTTTTCCTTCTTTCTTTTGTATGTTCCCGAGGTCTGTTCAGGCCCTCATTTGTTTGGTTTTGTATATTATGATTAATGTTCAATAAAAGTTAATTGGTAAAAAAAAAAAAAAAAAAGATTGTCAACACTTGATTGCAACCAGCATGATGTGAGATGTCCTTATTGTCCACTGGTCTAGGCCCTGAAGAATGCCCTTATACTAGCGTCAGTGTACACTTTGGATAGGGATTCAAAGCTGTATGGAGTAGAACATCTGTCCATGCCAATCTGTTCATTACCTACAGACAACATTAATTTGTATGGTGCCATTATATGGGACAAATGTTCTCTGTACCAACAGATGTTCTCGAATATTCACTCGTCCTTTCTGCTGCACAATGTCACATATTGTGTAAACCATTAATGTTGGTTGCACCTGTCATTTGCCAGCTGACATTTGCATAAACTTGCTTTATTTGTAGGTTGACTGGCGTCGTTCCTTCATTACCACTGATGTCAACCCATATATGATTCCTTTGTAAAATGGCAATTCCTGACATTGAGGGAGAGGAATAAGATCAAATTTGGCAAACGGTAATACTTCATTAATTCTCTGACTTCCTAACTGCTTTAATTCCCTAGTAAACACATTTGCATTGTAAACCACAGTAGATTTAAGCATATTTAAGAAATGTTCAGATCTGTAAGCAAAATCTCTGTGGCTGAAAATCTATTTAATTTCTCTCAATAAGGCTATATTCACATTTTCTTGGTGCTTTTTTCTCTGCATGCAAAACCTGCTCTCTTAGTAAAAGAGCTGCTCACTTAAAGGGATCCTGTCACCTCCAAAAAGGCACCTAAGCTTCAAAAACATGTCCCTGCAGCATTGTATCACCTTTCTCACACTCCTTTTGTCTCCAAAATGCTTCCTGTAAAAGTTAATAAAAACCTTTTAATACTCACTCATTAGCCATTATAATTAGTAGGGGCTATATTCTTTAGCCCTTAGGGCGTGTTTATTTGGTGTCTCCTCGTAATAAGATCAAGCCCTAATGGGCGTGATCTTTTAATCATGTTCTAGGTAGGCCCTCCCTGAATTCCACAGCGCTTGCTGTGCATGAAATGACGCGAATCGTGTCATTTCCGGTCGGGTGATGTCAGTACACCCACGCCGCTCTGTCCTGCCTCAAGCACGCATGCGCAATGCGGTGCTTGAGGCCAAACGAGCGGCGTGGGTGTACTGACATCACCCGACCGGAAATGACACGATTCGCGTTATTACATGCACAGCAAGCGCTGTGGAATGCAGGGAGGGCCTACCTAGAACATGATTAAAAGATCACGCCCATTAGGGCTTGATCTTATTACGAGGAGGCACCAAATAAACACGCCCTAAGGGCTAAAGAATATAGCCCCTACTAATTATAATGGCTAATGAGTGAGTATTAAAAGGTTTTTATTAACTTTTACAGGAAGCATTTTGGAGACAAAAGGAGTGTGAGAATGGTGATACAATGCTGCAGGGACATGTTTTTGAAGCTTAGGTGCCTTTTTGGAGGTGACAGGATCCCTTTAAAAGCTGCTTTTTTTGTATTTTTGCTGTTTTTGTGTGCAGATTCTTTGTCATTTGTCTACAGTTTGTTTAATAAAGTTAGTTTTATTCACTAAAAATGCAGCAAAAACATCTGGTTGTGCATGGTTGGGTTTTTGCAGCGTTTTTGCACTTCCTCATTGCTTTTTGTAGTGAAAAAACGCTGAAAGAACGAACATGCTGGAACTTTCCAATTCAGTCAGGAAAAAAGCAGTCGTGCACCTGAGAATTCTGAAATTTTATGGCTTTTGCTGGTACCGAAAGAAGCAGTAAAAAGAAAACAAAAAAACAAACTGCATTTTGCATAACTGTGGTACAATCCTGGTTTAGGAACAGAGAATACTCTTAAGGTACCGTCACACGCGGCAATTTTGCAAGCAATTTCACTGGCAATTTGCTGGTTGCAGTGAAATCATGGATACATGGTTCTGTTTTGTGGCTGTGTAGAAATGGAACCATGTATCCATGATTTCACTGCAACCAGCAAATTGCCAGTGAAATTGCTTGCAAAATTGCCGCGTGTGACGGTACCTTTAGCGCACTGTGCAGTCACATAGAGGCACTGCAGAATCATCATTTTAGACCAGACAACCCCTTCAAGTAATGTTTTTGTGGGAAGAAGTAACATTTATTTTTTCACATTGCCCTAGTTCCTGTGAAGCACCTGAACGGTTAATAAACATCTTGAATGAGGTTTTGAGCACTCTGAGGGGTGCAGTTTATGGAATGGTGTCACATTTGGGTATTTTCTGTCGTGTAGGCACTCAGTCACTTCACATGTGAAGTGGTCTCTAAAATAAGCTAAATTACTTACAGGTAATGATTTTTTCCGGAGCCATGACAGCACCACCTGAGAGTTAGGTTCTGCCTATTCAGGACAGGAAACCCTTTAAATAAAAAGGGCGGCACCTCCTCTCTGCCTCAGTTGGTTACAGAGTATGGAGAGGACTATCAAAATATCATTAGTACATGCCACCACCAAAAATAAATAAAAAAAAAAAAAACAGCCCACACTTGCCAATAACACTATAACACTCATGAAGAAGAGAAAGGGGGAAAAGCGGTGGGGCTGTCATGGCTCCAGAAAAAAACATTATCAGTAAGTAATTTAGCTTTTTCCATCATCGCCATGACACCCCGCCTGAGAGATTCCAAAGAAAGTAAACCTTGGAGGGATCACGCTTCAAGATCTGTCTACAAAGTCACTCAGAAGTGGAAGACAAGTCAAGCGGTAATGTTACGAAAGGTCACCTAGACAGTGGAGAAGTGCCAGGTAATGTACGAAGACTGACGGACAGGACACGGAAAAGAATAGGCTAAGGCAATGGAGTCCCTAAGCCACCTGGCTGTAGTACACTTGGTTACACTACTACCTTTGGAAGTTCCCTGGAAGGAAACAAATAAGGTCTGGGTTCTCCTAAACTGTTTGGTGACCTCTAAGTATTGAAGCAGGGCACGTCTAACATTTAGTGTATGTAGGGCTGCCTATTTTTGGTTAGTAGGTTTGTCTTACAAGGAGGGGAGGACAATTTCCTGAGTCCTATGAAACGTCTTAGCAACCTTTGGTAAATATGCAGGGTCTAGACCAGTGTTTCCCAAACTCCAGTCCTCATAGCCCCGGTGTTTTCTGGATTTCCTTAGTATTGCACAGGTGATGCATTGATAATGATTCCATTACCTGTACAATCCTAAGGAAATCCTGAAATCGTGTCCTGTTTGGGGCCATGAGAATTGGAGATTGGGAAACACTGGTCTAGACGGAGAATGACCTTATCCTCCAAAACCTGAGTATAAGGAAGGGGCACCGTCAGGGCTTGTAAGTCACTGATCCATTGAGCGGAAGTCAGGGCAGCTTTAAAGGTCAAAACTTTCAAGGGTGCATCAGATAAGGGTTTAAAAGGGGGTTTAGTTAGGACATGTAAGACTAGACCAAGGTCCCAGGTAGGAAGGGTAGGGCAACGAACTGGGGTAGCTCTATGACAGGACTTAATAAATCTGGACACCCAGGAGTTTGAGGCCAGGTTGTAGTTGTGTAAGGTCCCCAGGGCAGAAATCTGGACCTTTAGGGTATTAACTGACAACCCCATATCCCATCCCTTCTGTAAAAATTCCAGAATTGAAACAATAGGGTCTTCAACTGCAGGGAGTGCCCCTGAGCAGGACAGATATTTCTTCTACACCTTACCACATAGTCTGGTGGTAACCGGCTTCTTGTTGTTTATGAGGGTAGTCACCAGATTGTTAGAGAACCCTCGATTCTTCAGTAGTTCCGCTCAAATTCCAGGCCATCAGCCAAAGATTCGAGACCTGAGGATGGTAAATCGGGCCCTGGGACATAAGTGTAGGAGAGTCTGGAAGAATCAATGGATCTGACACAGCCTTTTGGAGATCCAATAGAACCAGGCCCTTTTTGGCCAAAGGATGGTATCAGGATGACCTGGACTAATCGTCCCGAATCTTCCGTAAGACAGCCGGAATCAGTACTAGTGGAGGCAACGCATAAAGCAGGCTGGAGCTCCATGACAACTGGAATGCATCTACAACATGGGTCTGTCTCTGGGATCTAGGGAGCAGAACTGAGCTACCTGTCTGTTCTGTCAGGTGGAAAAAAGGTCTATAATGGAGTCCCTCATCTCTTGGGATATCTGAGAGAATACTACTGGGTCCAGCCTCCATACTCCCTGACCTAGCTGAGTACCACTCAGGAAGTCTGCCTGATGATTCAGATCCCCCTGATGTGGAGGGCAGATAGAGATAAGTGATGAGCCGGAACTATCTGAAAAATGTCCGAGGTGAGTGTCATTAGAGAGGGAGATCTCGTGCCCCCCTGATAATTTATGTACGCAACCGAGACTCTATTGTCTGAGAGTACTCGAACATGTTGCCCCATCAGGCCATTTGGCTTCATGTTTACCCTGCTGGTACAGCAGAAATTGGAGGCACCTACCCCTCCCTATGAAGTCTGCACACAGAGCTGCCAACCACACAGCCTTACAAGGTGAGATTTTCCTGTGCTCTCCCGCGCCCTGCCAGAGGTATGTACACACAGGCAGGTTTTTAACATAGCATCTAGGGACAGAGTTAGGACTGTCTCTACCAGGGCCTACCGTGAAGTTGGTGAGGCAGCTTACTGTACGTTTTTTGCAAAAACGTATAAACCAAAAGGCCTGTTTTTTGTCACGGCACTTGCTATTTATAATTTTACAGCAGAGCGCCTTTTGTGTGACACTTATACGGTTTTTGCATTGGTTTTTCATGTTGCCCCATCAGGAGAGGAAGAAACCCCTCCAAGGCCTTCCTTATTGCCCGAAGTTCTCTGAGGTTGGACAACGTGGGATTGTTCTTGATCCCATTCTCCCTCTAAGACATGTTCCCGGAGGTGAGCTTCCCACCCCAATGAGCTTGTAATTCTGTCCGATACTGGAAGAGCCCAGGGAATGACTGTCGTCAGATGATCCCTCTGACGCCACCATCTCAGCGACTCTACAGTCTCTAAAGAAAGACGGATAGTCCCCTCTAAGGAATCTGCTAAGCGAACCTGTTCCCAGAGAATCTCCCACTGAAGCTGTCTCGTGTGAAGCTGAGCCTAAGGGATTGCTGGGATGCAAGAGGTTGGGGTTCCTAAAAGGGGCATGGCTTTCCTCAGAGTCATCTGAGAGTTGTGTATAGCATCTGTCACTGATGAGATTACCTTCTGCTGCTTCTCTGGAGGACGTAGACAACATTGGGACCGGGAGTACAGGACACCGAACAGCCGCTCCACTGCCTCTATATGGCCTCTTGGAATCGGTACCTGGCGTTTCATGGGCTCCGCCAGGTCGGAATTGACTGTGCATGTGTCGGTGACGTCACTTCCAGTTTTCTTGCCTGAAATCGGAAGTAGCCCCAAAGTGCAAAAATTTGACTGCAGGGACCACTTCTGATCTTCACCTGGACGCACAGAGATACAGGGCAAGAGCTGTGCACGCACGCTGCCAGAGGCGACGCTGGGGCCGAGGTACGACCGCTTCTGGTCCTTTGTTGGGCTCCACGCCTGCCACCACAAGGGCACACCCTGGGGGCGCACCTGGACCCGAGATCTGAGGCCACGGTCAGGTAAGCCACTCTTTCAGCCCACAGGTCAGGACCAGGGAACAAGGATCTGTGCAGCAGTTTAGAGGTTGTCCTCTCCAGGACAGGAAACCAAACTGAGGCAGAGAGGAGGTGCCGCCCTTTTTATTTTAGGGGTTTCCTGTCCTGGATGGGCAGAACCTCTCTCTTAGGTGATACTGTCATGGCGATGATGGAAAATATGGTTTTGTCAATTTTGTTATCAAAGTGAGAGATTGCTGATAAATGTTGAACTCTTCCTAACAATTGTGCTGATGCAAGTTTTTGATACTTTCAGAAATAAGCGCAAATCAAACCAAATTTTTCACTAACGTAAAGCACAATATGTCCTATAAAATCCTCGAATGACTGGAATATATTGAAGCGTTTCAGAATTATCACCACATAAAGTGACACAGGTCAGAATTGTAATTGGCCTCGTCATGAAGGTGAAAACAGGCTGAGGCTGAAGGGGGTTAAGAAAAGAAATGTCTTAAACCACTTTCTTATGTTCTTACATTTACGCTCCCAGGCTTCTATTAATATATTGACTTGGTTTGTCTCAGGTACACCATTTATTCTCCACGAGATGGGCAGCCATGCATGGATCATGATAGACAGACAGGAGAGGTGAGGATTTGTTTTATTGAATCTGTGTAATATTTCTGAAAGTGATCAAACCTTTTCCTGCTGGTTCACATTTATATCCTGCATTGTTTGTAGTGACATATTTTCTATGTGTTTTGTTTTGGTTTAGGGTGTGGGACCCCAGGAATACACACTTATCAAAATGAAGGTCCTGGAACCTTTTCCAGCTAAACTGAGGTATGAAATGAAGTGACAGTTCAATAGGCCAAAAGTGCTACTGTGCACCACTGTCACATCAGGCATTATCCTTTCCTCTCCTTCCTCTGCCCCCTGATTCTTCCTAAGGCTATGTGCCCACTGTGCATTTGTGCTGCGTTTTTGCACCAAAAACACATCACTCACAGCTTTATCATTAAAGTCTATGAGATTGCTAAAAGCAGTGCCCACCTGTGTTTGTGCTGCAGAAATCGCCTGTGTTTATGAAAGTCCCTGCCAAATAACATGCCTGTTTTTGGGCTGTGTCTTTCCTATGGACTCCATTCTAACCCCCTCCAAAAAAGCATGACAAATGGATTGGTGTTCCCACAGTCCGTATGATGCTTTTTACAGTGATTTCCAAAACAAAAAACGCTCCAATATGCACCGTTCCCTGGCGATTCCCAGTGACTTTCTCCTCTTGGGCACTGGCAGAAGCTGCTCAAAGTGAGTTACAGGACCTGCACCCCATGTGACTCAGCCATGTGACCTTCCAAGTTCCTGGAAGGACAATACACACAGCTCCTACTGGTGCCCAGGAGGAAGACATCACTGGGGATCACCGTGACTCCACCTGAGGAAGACCGGTATCTGTCGAAACATGCTGTGGGCCAGTGAAGGGCAAATAAAGGTTTGTTAAGCCACACTTCTGTGAGTGTCCTAATTGATTCCCATTGCCCAGCGCTCCTAATTAGACCGCTTCAATTCTCTCCTTGTTTCATGTTCCCTCGCTGAGTAATTAGCGGCAGGAGAAGCTCCAGGCTGTGTAAATCCCTTATTGAGGGACCTGGCGTTGCCCAAGAGCTCCCAACATCGCTTGAGGATCTGCTGTGACATCGCCTGAAATTGCGATCATGTGACATCAAACCGGAAGTGATGCGGGTGAAGATCCCGCCGGCTCAGAGGGGACGCTCCAGTCCGGAGCAGGTCCCATGTTCTAGGAGGCTTTCACTATGGTTTAGCAGAGGTGCACAACCCCAATAAGTGAGTGGCCTCGGCTCCTCCATATACACCTGTAAACTAACCATTAGGAGCTTCATATTGCACCCCTTTTCTTTCTGTTTTATATGCATATGACAGTGGGCACATAGATGAATCCTTATGCACTGTAATAACGTCTGTAATGAACGCCGGTTGATATATATTCTCACCATGGTAAATAAGGAAACTTCTGAGCTGTGCTGACCTGAACGCCTTTGTGCTGGAGTTGGTAAGAAAACACGGTATACAGGCTAGTACATTCAGTGACTGGAATAACCACTGAACTGGAGTATGTCAGGGAAAGGGGACGGTGAAACAAAAAGAAGCAGTTGCACCCCTCCAAAAGAAGGGTAATACTTTTTCATGGCACTTTACACATAATTTTCATGCAGTGAATTGCTTGGCATCTATTGGTTTTGTTATGCATGTACTACATATACATTAGTTGATTTATTGTGAAAGAGTACTGTTTTTTTTTTTACTTTTTTACTCTCTGCAGGTTTTTGCTATGTAATCTGAGAGCAACATAAAAAGGCAAGAAAGTTTGGATTGTTTGGTTAAAACAAGTCCTCGCCCTTTCATGCCATAGGCAATAACGTGTTCAGTGCATGTCCGACAATTGGGACCTGCAGCGATCAGCAGAACAGAGAACTTTTATCCCTGTTATAACAGAGAGGCAGAGCCTGTGATCGACCGCGGTCCATTCATTCCCAGTGGGGCTGCTCAGTCCGTCCGAACTGACTAGACATTTTTGTAATGGGGATAGAAGTTCCTTGTCAGGGATAAAAATTGTCAATCTGCTGATTGATGTGATTCTCAGCAGGGACATCCACCATAACATAGGTGTCGCCCATCCTATGAATAGGTGATAACTTGTTCTAATGGAAAAATCTTTGAATTCTCCAAATTGTCCTAAATAATCACTTCTTTCAATTAATTAATTATATGTTCTGGAAATAATCTAAGGTTTTGTTCCTTCTGGAAAATATACCTGCAAGTTTGCTAATGGTGTTTTACTGTTCACATTCTTTTTTAGTGGGCTGAAAGGAAGAAATGTTTTCCTAGTAGCGGCCACCCTGCGCCCTGAAACCATGTTTGGACAGACAAACTGCTGGCTGCGACCTGACATGCCTTACATCGCGTTTGAGACAGCGAATGGTGATATATTTATCTGCACCCAAAGAGCAGCCAGAAACATGTCCTACCAAGGTTTCACCAAGGACAATGGTGTTGTACCAGTGGTCAAGGAGCTCATGGGAGAGGTTAGTGTTACTAAGGTCATGGTTATTCAAAGAAGCACATCCGCTGTTGTCATTAAAGGGAACCTGTCAGCTCGTCTTCGCACCCTATTCTACCTCTACCTGTCCCTGCACGAAGCTAGCACATCCCTATCCATTCCTCTCTGAGTTAAGACTGTGCTGTAAAGCTTTTGAAAAACGATTTTTCTCCTTCGCCTCATTGGAGGACCATGGGTGTTATGCTGCTGTCCATTAGGAGGCGACACGAGACAGAATCTGCAAAAGAGTAAAGTGTCTCCTCCTCTGCAGTATACACCCCTGGAGAAGGTGTTGCCTCACCAGTTTTTGCTTAGTGTCGTAGGAGGCACACCTAAATTTTCTTCTCTTAAAATTTTTTTGCATTTTTTGCTTTTTTTCTCTCAAGAAGAAAAGTGGGTCTCAGTCGAGACTCCCGGCATGGTCCCTCCTCGCCTTTCACTGTTGGACAGCGCCCGGTTGAGGTTGACACGGTCCCCTCACATGCCGCTCTTTCATCGGCCCTCCACTGTTGTGGGTGCCTGGTTGAAGTCGAGACGATGATCCTCCTTCCCCAGTTTCCCACTGTTGAGGACTATGGGTTGAGGTCTAGGTTACACAGGAGCCCTCGGTCAACGGACGACAGCATCCCTCCCTAATCACCCCTTCGGGGCTTTTAGGTGGAGGCACCGCAGGTGGGCACAAGCATGCTGCACGTTCGCAGTCCACACGCATCAGCTCTGCTGAGTGCTTCAGATGGACACGGGCCTGCAGCACTATGCAAGCCTGCAGCATCAGTAGCCCCAGCGTGGCTAAGGGCTCCTAAAAACGTCGAGGGACACAGCTAGAAGGGCAGCTGCACGGTTTATGCCACAGCACATGCCTGAGGCCTCAGCCTAGCTGAGTGCCTCTAATGGGCACCCAGCGGCCCCAGTCCTGCTACGGCCTCCGCGGCCTGCCCAGAAGAACATGCTCCCCTGGGCAGCATCCAGGCATTCACACCAAGAGATCAGCCGGCGCTGCTCTCCCCTAAGAGGGCAGGGGGCCCAGACTACGAGCAGGAGCACCAGTTTTCTGGGCTCCTTGCAGGGTCAGCATGTGTCCTGGAATCCAGGAGAACCCAGTACTCTGGGTTCTCCTGATGGGGGCTGCACTGGGCGAGCGGTCATGTGGCTATAGCCCCTGGAGTCCGGCCGGATCCAGATCCGTTCTGGTCCTGGACTGGACCTCCGTGCCAGCCTGCCGTCATTTGGGGCCTCTATTTTTACTTGAGGCCGTGGCTTCAGCCTAGTGCGAAGCCGCCGCCTTTTTTCCCGCCCCTGGCCCGCCCCCAGGTGACGCAGTCATCGTCATGCAGGGGGCGGAACAGCGTGTAGGGCACGGAGTCTCTATTTCCCTGCACGCTCCACCCCCGGGTGATGACAATGACGCATAGAAGGGGGCATTACAGTCCTCCACCTCCTCTACTCTCCTCTAAGCAGTGGCAGGAGATGTCCTGGGCTCTTTTAAAGGCTGCCGCTGCTGCTATGCCTGGGCCCCGCAGGAGCCATATGTACAGGCTAAGCTGGGTGCGGGCAGGCACGGTACAGTGGGAATACTTAGGTTCTCCCTACACATGTGAGGGCGCCCCTGTGTGCAGGCAGACATGAGCCCACACAGGGAGGACCGCTGTTCGGGGTGCGGGCATACACGTGCCCAAGAGTTCCTGCCGTGTGGGCATATAGGCAATGGTCAGCCAGCAGTGCGAAAATGACCACTAGGCGCCTTGCAAGCATGGCCAGCCCAACAGTGCCTCTTCCTGCGTGTGTGAATGCACAGACTGGTGCAGTCGGCGCATAGAGTTGTGATCTACTGTGCCAAAGGGAAGAGGGACATACAGTAGAGCCTGCCAGGTCCTATAGTTAAGGCCGGTCAGCAGTGCACCACATTATGCTCTGGTGTATCCAAAGCCAATACTAGCGTTTTGATAGGAGATATCGCAGCGTCCGCTATGCGGGAGTACAATGAGCACAGCAATCGCTGTGCGGCTCGCGCATAGGGACTCTGGTGGGTACAAGGCACTCAACTTCACTGTGCTGCACTCTCCAAACGGTAACGGCAGGGCAACCAGCAGGGATATTTTCCTGCTTCAGGGCAGTACAACTTCTCCTACAGTAGTAATCAATTCCTTAAATACCAGAGCGGCACAGGCAAAGTCTCTTGGTCCAGCGCAGGGGTCACTGCTGTATTGGGTTTTTTACTACTGCCGTACTAGATGCAGGTACCTGTTGGTACACTTACCTAACACAGGTTGTGGTGGATTTACTACGAGGGTAACGGACATGGTCCTTCCTCGGCTCCCCAGTTAAAGTTGATGTAACCTACAATTGCCTGACAAACGTAAGGCGTCCCAGGACTGTTCGCCAATCCTCTCCAGACCCCACAGCTGGAGTGCTGGCTGGCGGTGATGACAGCCAAGTCTCACAAGACGCAGGCTGAAACACCGTGATCCACAGCAGCAAGGGTAATTCAACGAAGGGTCTCTGGAATCTACGACTACGACCCTTGGCATAGTCACGCCTCAGCGCCACACGGTTGGGGTGCTGGGTCGTAACTAACATTGCGATAGGACATATCCCGTTCTCGACTCCTCACGAGTTGAGTGGTGACGTCACATGGCCTGCCTGGCCACCCTCCCCAGACTATAAAAACGAAACTCTAGGTCGCAGGACGTGGAATGCGGGCACAGCTGCCAAGCTCCTTACTGCACCTATATTAGGTACGTGGGGTTAGATAACACGCGCAATTACTCTGCACGGCCCACTCCGAAGTAGAACCTAGCAGACTCTCAACTGCATGGACCCAATAGATGGCCCCTGCGGTCCCCAGTATAGCCGTGATCCGAACCTTCTTCTACGCAGTCAGCCCCTTCTCGACTCCGGAGTCAAAAAGACAAGACCGTGAGTTCTGAAGCACACAAATTCAGAGTTTTTCCCAGCCTGAAGGTTGCGATGTCTATACTGAATTTCAGGAAAGCGGTCATCCTCACATATCTGGGCGACTTACGCAGCAGTGCATGACTTTCAGGGAATGCGAACACAGTCTCACTGTCACAATGCACGTTACGAAGACTTGGTTGGCGGATCCGCTTCCACAAATCTACCACAATTCCGACACAGCCACAGCTCTACTCAGTTTCCCAGTCATGGCATGGATTCTTCATCTAGGAATCCACAGTTTCCTTCAGCGGTCTCCTCAAGCCTTCACAGCTGCCATAAGAGACCTAGTCAGGATAGGGGCAGCAGGGGAGACAGTTACATTGGATCAACTGCACCTCCGGCCTTGGTAATTATCCCTGATCAGGCATGCTGCGAGAACACCCGATCACTTGATAGGCAGTTTTTATCTACCATTATCCACCAGGTAGTCTCTCCACTAGTGGCTCCGGCCACTCTCGTTCTCTGAAAAGTCATTCTTTCCACCACGTTGGAAGGTTATAACCACAGGCGCAAGTCGGACAGTATGTGGTGCGATGTAACTCTGTCACAAGGCACATGGTACTATTCACACCCAGACTCGAAGATGCCCCTCAAGCTATGAAGATTCAGGCGGTGTTTCCAATACTGTAGTCATTCAGTCACCTTCGGCCAGTCGGACATGTCAGGATACAGGGCGACAATGCCACAGCAATGGCATAGGTCAGCCACCAGGATGGAATCCGCAGGCTGCTAGCAGGGTAGTGCGGAAGGTCAAGCAAGGACATCGCAAGATTATCCTTGTGGCCTCAGACTAGCCCAGAGGCGCTTGGTACGCATATTTCGTCCAACTCATAGCAGCAGTACCAGGACGCCTAACATGCTGACCAGATCTGCTCTCTCAAGGCCAGGTCTCCCTCAGAATGCCTCAACACTGAAATTAATAGTGTAGCCATTGAGCCTGGAACTTAGCCTAGGGGGTGTTCCCCAGAATATGGTTGAAGTCATAGTCACAGCGGGGAAGCCAGCCTTATCAACAATATCCATTGGCCCTATTCTATACCAAGAACTCTCCGTTTTCTCCTTCGCCTCATTGGGGGACACAGACCGTGGGTGTTATGCTGCTGTCCACTAGGAGGCGACACTAAGCAGAATCTGCAAAAGAGTTACAGTGGCTCCTCCTCTGCAGCATACACCCCTGGGGCAGACACTGCCTCACCAGTTTTAGCTTAGTGTCATTAGGAGGTAGATGCATCTAATGACCCTCGTCATTATCTTTATTATTTTAATTTTTTGCATTTTTTCCCTCGAATAATGATAGACGGGCGACGGTGCCTTTGCGTACCGCTCTCCCCAAACCAACAACAGGCGGGAACATGGAGTGTTACCTCCAGGTACCCCCTCCTGCAACGAGGGATTATATATTTTTAACTTTTTGGACATGGCTCTCCCATCAGACGGCTCCAGATTTTCAAGTCTTTCACAGATCCCACAACTGGGACACTGAGCTGCAGTAGCAGGCACAAGCCTTTCTACCCTCCCCAGACCCCACTGAGAGACGCTCTTCAGCTCTACCCAGATCCCACAGCCGGGATATCGGAATGTGCTAGCAAGGGATACTGGACTGTAGAAGTCGCAGCCTACACCTTACACGCTGCCTCCTCATGTCCCCTTACAAGGGAACACGGATTGCAGGAGCCAGCTCCAGGTAGGGCCTCCGGGCACCCATGGAAACGGGGTTGCATTGCACGCTGCTCAGCTTACAGACAGTGCCTCATTCACAGAGCACATCTGTGCTCATTCGGTGCAGGTCCGGGCTCATTATGTGAACACCGCAGTGCCCAGAGATCCCTCTTTTCCTTCCCAATTTTGGCGGGAATGCGGCAGTTCAGGCCTCCGCGCCGGGGCAGAGCAGCATAGTGCGATCCTCATTGCAAGGGGCTTCCCCATTACTGGCGGGAATGGCGGCGGTTCAGGTCTCCGCGCCAGTTCTGCACGGTTTTCGGAGCCGAAATTCACTTTAGTCCCCGGCTTAGGGCCTTCTCCCGATCGACCCCGCCTCCTCCCGCCCTCCGCCTGCTCTGGCGTGACATCACTTCTCTGGACCGCCCCCCGACCGCCTCCCTGTTGGGAGCGGTTTGGCCGCATCCTGGCGCCTCTCGCTCGCTGCGAGATTCTCGTGGCCGCCTTTTTTGTCTAAGACCGCCCGCTTCCTGCCTCTCACGTCCGGTCCGCCCACTTCCTTTAACTGTGCACCTTCTATTTCTGCCCCAGGACGTTGGACTCTGCGCTCACCGCAACTGCTATTTCTACACTGAGAAACCGAAGCCCATAGCACTGCTACTTCCCAGTGTAAACAGAATCGCTGGATCTAGCCACAGCTCTGTTAGAAGGGAAGTAGATCTGTAAGAGCACATGGCTAACAGCTTGGCACAGAAGCACACTGGATCACAGCACACTGGCTCACAGCACTGCTCCTCCGCAGTGCACAGGAACCTCCCGAACACTGGGGGACACCGGATCAGACAACAACTTCGTCATCTCTGGACCTAGACTGGGGTAAGGAGCTCAGCAGTCTCTAGTCTGCTGCAGCTCAGGTTTTTTCTCTACATACCATACCCCACAGTGTCACCAACACTTTACTCCATATGCCAGTGCCACCAACTCTGTATTCCCTGTCACATACCACATGTGCCAGTGTAATCAACGCTGTATTCTCTGCCGCATATTCCATGTGTCGGCATACTACATGAGCCAGTGTAATCAACACTGTATTCTCTGCCGCATATTCCATGTGTCGGCATACTACATGTGCCAGTGTTATCAACACTGTATTCTCTGCCGCATATTCCATGTGACAGCATACTACATGAGCCAGTGTCTCCAACACTATATTCTCTGTCGCATATTTCATGTGTCAGCATACTACATGAGCCAGTGTCTCCAACACTGTATTCTCTGTCGCATATTTCATGTGTCAGCATACTACATGAGCCAGTGTCTCCAACACTGTATTCTCTGTCGCATAATCCGTGTGCCACTCATTCCAAACAAATAACCAAGTGTCTTATAGGCTACATATCACACTTGTGTCACAATATCGTTCAGTAGTCCCCCACTGGCAAGGCGTTGTCAGAGCTCTTAGACTAACCAACCGGGTCCAGCCTGCCACAAACTGGCACCTCTAACCCTTTTGAGTCACAAGTGGGCTCCCTGCTACATGACAATATGTGACATAAAGACCAGCTACATGATGCTCACCAGTATTGATCATGAAACTTCAACAGTATTTGGGGCGACGGTACCTCAGCGTACCGATTTCCCACAACCTACAACAGGCGGGAACGCGGGGTGTTACCTCCACGTATCCCCTCCTGCCACGAGAGAGCATCATCTCTGGCGACGGTTCCTAAGCGTTCCGATCTCCAGTATGGGACTGCTTGGCACGCAGACCCGGGAAACCATTCTCCTCAGCTCCCACAGTCGGTTGCCTGAGTTGTAGCAGATGGCACACTTCTGTGGCAATCCTCAGTTTTCTGTGGACTTTACTGGCTCTCAAGAGACCCTACAGATTCTCAGGAAGGTCACTGTCATATCAGAACCATCCAGATAAAGGATTTTGGAACCCAACAATGCCCATTGCCTTTATTACTATGCCAGGACGGAGCGAACTTCCTCCTCCCTGGTTTTCCACCTGGTATCAAGGGCCATACTTCTCTGCCAAATAAAGTATAGGCTACTATAGAGATCAGGACCTAGAAGTGTATCCCTTTCCTTGCTACAAGATGGCAGTCTCTTTTCAGGCGAAACTCGAACCACGGCCTGGTTCAGAGACTACAGTGAAAACTCTGCTTCGAACAGATAGCTGACTAGTTTTCTCTAGAAATATCGTGATCTGAGATGCAAGTGGATAACGGGCTACTCCTTTTTTCCCAATGCTAAATAGGAGCTGGCTAGTCTTCTTTATAGATATCGTGATCTCAGATGCAACTGGATAACAGGCTATTCCCTTTTTTCCAATGCTAAATAAGACGCCTGTCTTTCCTGCGACGTCAACAGAGCCAGTCACGACATAGGGCTCTCTCCAGGAGCTTCCGGTCCGTAACAGGCTGACTTAGCCTGTTGGTCTGATCCATCCAGACCAGACCAAATGGATGTGGACTCCATAGGTTCTCTCAGGACCGGAAGGCCGACCCTCTCTATATCTTCACATCTGGGTCGTCATTTCCCGATCATCAACTCCTTTGCTTTTCTCTACTACCAGTAGTAGTCAGCATCCTAGTTCTGTAAGGCGAACGCTCGAGTTCTCCCATCAACCTTTTCAAGTATACTTTGCATCACAGCACCTGCCCATATGGGTTGGCTCTTTTCTTACGCATGGAGTCTCCCCGTTCCATCCTTGTATCTCTGGAGGTCGGGAACTCACTAGTCGAGATGCGTATCAACATCTCCCAGTTCCTCGGAGCATCAATATTCTCCGCACCTTACCATTTACGACAATCCTTCTTTTTCAGCTCGTCACACTGCCCCTGGGTGCGCAATGCTCCTCAGTTTGTCAATCAGGTAATGGCATAGCCATCCCAATTCCCCATTCTCGACGGGGGTTGTCCTGCCCTGCCTGATTGACTGAAACAACACTCCTTCCAGTCTGGAACACTCATCGGGTGGTCAGAGTCCTCAGCCCCGACTGGGACAGGTACCTTCCTGGGGATGCATTTGTTACCACCCGCTGGTTGGTTCTCCCTCACTTAAGGCCTGTGCGCTGCGTCAAACTGTCCGATTCTGCTTTCTGTCCTCACCTCACTCCGTTGCTCATGAATCTGAGTCCTGAGCAAGTTGGTTGGACGTTCAAGGCAATTCCTTTTGCCCATCTGCGATTCAGGCCCCTGTTGTTTGCCCGGTTTTTCCACAGGGACAGGATCCCGTTGGTCTCAGACAGGATCCTTTGGCTATCGCTCATACTCCCCAGGTCCTTCCCGGTTCCTGCGACCAGCCTCCCCCGTGCAGAACAGGTTTTCTTTCCAACTTGTCAGGCTGGACGATCTCCAATGCCAGTCTGATATGTTGGTAGGGCACTAACCGGATATCATATCGTGCAGAGTCAATAATTCTCCTGGGATTCCTCCCTACCTATCTCCCTTTCAGGTTGACTTCAACGCATTATCACCAATTTCGGGCAGATCGCCAAATGTTAATCCCGTGGAGGTCCACGAACGAGTTTCACATGGCAATCCACTTCCGCGGGTCCGAATTGAGCCACTCTTTGCTCTTCACGGTGATCCTGTCCGTCATGTTCAGTTAAGCGCTGGTTTTATTGTACCCACACAGGCATCTAGGATACGGTTCTCTAATCACTCCTAGAGATCCACATTCGTATCTCGGTCCCAGGTCTCTGGAACAAGACTCACTGTCCAGCTCAGGTCCCGTCTGCCTGCCCTATACCTTCCTTCCGCTGTCTCTAGAAACAGAGCGGTGAATGAGCTCAAGCCAGCAGACGTGGCTGTCATTCTTATAATTCCAGATGGTCCACATACACCGGATCCGCCTGCCCAGTGTGGTCTCCACCAGCAGTTGTTTCAGCGCCCTGTATGCCACCAACATCGATAGCGCTGTAGTGGTCAACTCAACTGCGGGCGCCTGGTTTTCTAACCCAGGCTGGTTCCCCATCTGTGGGATTCAAAATAATTGTCACCTGCTAGGACACGTCTCAGTTCGCACAGCCAGAACTGGGTGTCGGCCTATCCCCGGTTCTCTCTTACTAGTATTTAGCTGGAAATGAGGAGTCGGGATCTGGTCGCATGTCCCTCCAAGGTCTCCCATCGAGTTGTCATGGGATTTCCCCTTTGGTTCTTCTTTCTCTTTACAACAGCGATACCCGTAGTATCTCTCAGCTCACTCCCGTTCCTTTCAAAACGTATTCTAATAGCTGCCTTTACCGCTGCGATATCCGTCGTGTCTCTGAGTTCACTCCCTCTCTTTGCAAAGCCTGGTCCTGAATGTTGGCTTCCACGGCGATCTCCGCCGTGTCCCTGAGCTCGCTCCCGTTCTTGCAAAGCACTTTTTTCCCGAAGTCCCATCGGGATAAAATCATGCTCTGGCCACTGTTGCTTCCTCGCAAAGGTATTATCATCTTATACCGGCACGAGGAATTCGCTTTCCCTTCATTTAGCCCGGCATTCCTACACCATGTGCACAACTTTCTGCACACACTGGATCTACTTACGGCTCTTTGATCAAGCTGGGGACGACCGCTCCCGAAAGTGGGATTCTCTTTTTATTATCTCGGTATGTCGCCAGAAGAGGATAGCGGCAGCCAAATCCACTGCCACATACATTCCGTCAATCTTCCCGGGGGCATATTGCTGAATGTTCATGCCCATCCCGGTTATGGTACGGCAGTCGGAAGCATCCTAGAGATTTTTCACACTAGTCTTCGCCGGGCACGTTTGCCAACGCGACTGCCCAGTGTAGCCCACACTTGGTTGCGAGTCACCCTCGACTGAGGTGTGTCTATGTGGGCGTCTCTTGCAAGTGTTCATCCTTCGTATCTATGATGTATGCCTTGCAATGTTCTGTGTGTTTTTTATTTACCCACCCAGGGACTGCTTTGGGACGTCCCACGGTCTGTGTCCCCCAATGAGGCGAAGGAGAAAAGGAGATTTTTGTGTACTCACCGTAAAATCCTTTTCTCTTAGCCTCTAATTGGGGGACACAGCACCCACCCTGTTGCCTTTTTTGGGTCTTTACTACTGTTCTCAGGTTGCTTCTCAGCTGTTACATGGGTAACTGTACAGGTTAACGGTTTACACATATTTACCTGTGAAGTTAACTACAAATGTGCCTGTTTGTGACAGGCCTTCTCATAATATTATTACTCGGTTACCTCTTAATTGTTTACATATGTGCCTGTTCGTTGACAAGCATATACACATGTTTGCCTGTTTTGATACAGGCCTTGTTATACTGTTATTACTCTGCTAACTCTCCTACTGCTTTAGCACAAACTGGTGAGGCAGTGTCTGCCCAGGGGTGTATGCTGCAGAGGAGGAGCCACTGTTACTCTTTTGCAGATTCTGCTTAGTGTCGCCTCCTAGTGGACAGCAGCATAACACCCACGGTCTGTGTCCCCCAATTAGAGGCTAAGAGAAAAGGATTTTACGGTGAGTACACAAAAATCTCCTTTTCTTCCACTCACACCTAAACCCAGGTCTGTCCGGAAGGTCTCTCACACAGCAGGTTTCAACACGTTTCATCTTCTGCCAAAAACGTCTTGCCACCAGACTTCTAGGACATCCTTCCTTCAGAAGGTCAGCCATTGTGGGTCTCCATACAACAGGACTACGCCCGTGGCACCTGAACTTCGGCCTCACGATCTTACAAGAACCACCTTATGATCCTCTATGGGATATTTCCATTAGCATTCTCATACAAACAGTGGTATTTGTCGGTGGCAATTATTTTTCCCTGCAGAGATGTCGGTAATTGCAGCGCTCTCATGTAAACCATCTTTTCTAGTCTTCAACCAAGACAAGGGTGCCCTATGGCCGGTTTCATCCTGCTTGTAAGGGCGGTATACTTCTTCCACCTGAATGAAGACATTGCTCGGCCGTCACAGTGCCCGACTCCAGTGCATTAGGTCGCGAAGCACCTACATATGCAGGACCTCGTTAGGTCCCTACACAACGTATCCAGGACAGTGCCCTTTGAAGAGGGCCGATTTTCTTTCTTCCTGCTTCCAGAGGGCAGCCATGAAAACATGTCAGCCTCTAAGACGCCTCTAACCAGATGGCTTCGTCTACCCATCCAAGATACCATCAAAAACTCACTCATGTTGGCAGTGTTACGGCACTTTCTACTACGGCCGTGGGACCTCCTGGGCCGTTCAGCACCAGAGGTCAGAGCAACAAGTGTGTAAGGCAGCCAAAAGGTCAAGCCTACACATATACTCACGCCACTGCAGCATGTACACTCAGGCCTTGGCAAATGCAGGTCAGGGTAGACGTGCTCTCCAGGCGGAAGCAGCCCGCCTGTCGGTGCATAGTTCTTCGCTGACCATGCTCAGTGTTACTAGTTCCATTGCTTTTTCACACCCAGGGACTGCTTTGGGACGTCCATAGTCCTGTGTCCCCCCAATGAGGCGAAGGAGAAAAGGAGATTTTTGTGTACTCACAGTAAAATCCTTTTCTCTTAGACTCTAATTGGGGGACACAGCACCCAACCTGTTGCCCTTGTGGGCCTTAATTACAGTTCTAACATAGCTGCGCAGCTGTTACATGGTTAACTGATTATACATGTTTGTCTATTATCACTCTGTTACCTGTGTACTGTTTAAACATGTGTATGTTGGTTACAGGCCTCGTAGTACTGTGAGCCTGTTTGGGTACAGGCCTTGGTATTTGATTATTACTCCGTTAACTCTTCACTGTTTACACATGTACCTAATTAGTTACAGGTCTTGTTGTACTGTTATTACTATACTAAATCGTATCAGTTTCCACACGTACCAGTTTGGTTACAGGCCTTGTGGCACTGGTATTCCCTTGATAACTATATCTGTTTCCACAGGTTGCTTACGTGGTTACAGTCTCTGTGTTACTGTTATTTTTCGGTTAATTCTCCTACTGCTTTAGCACAAAACTGGTGAGGCAATGCCTGCTCCAGGGGTGTATACTGCAGAGTAAGAGCCACTTAACTCTTTTGCAGATTCTGCCTAGTGTCGCCTTCTAGTGGACAGCAGCATAACACCCATGGTCCTGTGACCCCCATTAGAGGCTAAGGGAAAAGGATTTTACGGTGAGTACACAAAAATCTCCTTTTCTCCTACGCATCATTCAGGACCATGGCTGTATGCTTTCCTGCCAGTAGGAGGCGACACTAAGTAGAGATGAAACTTAAGTCCTCCTACCTACAGTATACACCCAAACGTAGGCGTAGTTAGTCAGTTTTAGCTTAGTGTCGCAAGGAGGCACATGTGATCTGTCTTCAGACATCTACAATTTTTACTTATTTCTTTATTTATTTTTTACTTTTTCTCTTTTTTAACTTTGTTTACTGGCTACATCAGGCGATGGCTCCTTTCAGGAGCAAGGGAGATTGCGCAAAATATGCTTTTGGGGCGACAGACCCCTTAAGGGCTCCACTCTCCCAGTCGTCCACAATCTAGTCCTGTGGTCGATGGTTTTCCCTGCTAGACGGCAGTCTGTTGCATTCCTGGGGACTCAACCCCAAGAGATCCACAGATATACAGCTGCCAGCTGTACACATCCCGCTGCATGCCCCTGCATAACAGAGGGGATGCAAGGAGTGCACCCCGACACTCTCAGCTCCTCCACTCAAGGAGCAGTTGATTGAAAGCAGGCAAAGACCAACTCATGCTGCTTGAGAACAGCCGCTACAAACCGCCACTCAGCCAGGTGACCAAGCAAGCAGCAAGCAGGGGCTAGAAACAAAAAGGCACTCAACTCTTTCTCAATCCTGGCCACAGCGGCTCCATGCCGGGATGCGCACCGCCGGTAAGTTCAGGGTAAGCATCTGCGGCATGGGGCTCGGGGGCAGACAGGGCACATACAGCAGTGCAGCCCGCAAACATCGCAGGCTCCACCTCCACCCCGGGACCGGCACTACTCCAGGCCCCGGTCGGGCCTTCACTGCAAGACCACGGCTATTTGACCGCCCACTCAATGATTGGTAATCGAAACTGCCAATCACAAAAATCCCCCAACGACCGCGTGACTGAAAACAAGCTCCCGGTGACGCGCGGCCAATCATAGAGTAGGGGGCGGTCTACGCTACGCCCCCTCGATGACTTCACGGCACTGCCACAGACACCCCCCTAACGAGTGCAACCAAACACACAGCAGGGGGCAGTCTATGTCACGCCCCCTTGATGACCCACACACCCCAACCAATTAGCGTGCGGCTGCACATACAGGTCACTCCCTCCCCCCCCCCCCCACCGATGCAAAATTCAAGCACACAAAGGGCTACACGTGGGCCTCTACAGTAGACCTGTGTACAGAGCCCATGTCACCATACTTTACCAACCCCCCCCCCCGTCCCTCTCTACAAGGGGGGGGGGGCCACATAGAGCCCACACACGCTAATTCTGTTGCCTGACATCAGCACAGCCCTTTACTCCTCTGATTTTAGGGACAAAGTCCGATGACATTGGGAGCGCCCAGGCAAGCGCTTCACAGGTCACAGACCTATCGAAGCTAAGTACCCCTTCGCACCGGACCACCATAGAGAGTGGTCTGAATCGCTAGCCATTGATCCCCCAGTATCGCGTCTAGCCAGCAGAACCCTCCTAACACTCTCAGACAGCTCATCTATCAAAGACACCAACGACCGCCAAATAGATAACCTAGCGCGCCCGGTCTTTGAAGCCTCAGGAGCAGCCCTCCCACCCTCTTTCACGATGGCGTGGGTCGCAAAGGCCATGGTATGTTGGACAGATACCTTACGCGCAATCCTACACAAATTCGACCTCCCTCAAGAGGCAACGGACCTATTCCACCATCTCTCTATGGCCATGGAGTACTTTGTGCTAGTGTCCCTAGACAAGGCCAACTGCTCCACATTGGCAGCGTCGAACGCCATCTCCATTCGCCAAACACTATGACTCAATGGATGGCACGTGGACTCTGTATCTAAAAGATCCCTCATAAACCTACCCTACCAAGGCGGTCGCCTATTCGGTGAAAAGCTAGACCAGCTCATATCCGAAGCCATGGGAGGAAAAAGCAAGTTTCTCCCCTAGCAAAAGCTCAAGCAGCCCTGTTGCCGAACACAGCAGCAATCACGATTTTGCACCCCTCAAGGAACATCTGTGGATGGCCTACCTCAACGGTTAACACAGGCGCAGGGTGGACTAACCACGGGGACAAAAATACTCCGTTCTCATTTAACACCAGTCCCACATGGTAAAGCTGCCCGAAACAAGCCTGTTCTAGGGGCAATAGACCCCAAAGTTTCAACGCATGACTCCACCTCCTACCAGCTCGACGCCAACACAATAGGCGGGTGCCTCCAACACTTCGCTCACTCATGGCTCGCTGTCGTACATGACAATTGGGTCAGGGAACTGATGTTGTCAAGATACAAAATAGAGTTCTCATCCCGGCCCCCAACTTCTTTTTTTCGCTCGCGCACCCCAAAACCAAACGGTCATCCATTCTTCAAAGCCATCAACGCACTACTCAAAACCGGCGTCAAACCAGAGACCGAAAGGTTCAGTGGATACTACTCAAACCTGTTCGTCATCCCGAAAAAAGATGGAACAATACGCCCCATCCTAGACCTCAAACTCCCCAACAAATTTGTAATGGTCTGACAATGGAATCCCTGCGGTCAGTAATCACGTCAATGGAAAAAGGGGAGTTCCTAGCAACCATCGACATCCTATCTTTCCCCTGCACCAAAACTATCCACGGTTCGTCATTCAAAACCACCACTTCCAATTCAACGCGCTGCTTTTCAGCCTCGCAACCATGCCCAGAATCTTCACGAAAGTCATGGCGGCTGTCATGACTATCCTTCACTCGCGGGCAGTGGTCGTCCTCCCTTATCTAGACGACCTGCTAATCAAGGGGCCATCCTTTCAGGCTTACCTCGACAGCGTCCGAATAACATCAGACACGCTCTCTCGCCTAGGGTGGCTCATAAACTCAGACAAATCATTCCCAACGTCAGCCCAAAGGATAAACTTCCTAGGGATGACCTTCGACACTGCACGGCACGAGGGCTATTCTTATTCCATCCCCCCTCCTTCCCAAGACAAGGCTGCGGTGAGTCACAAAAGAGTTCGCACTCTTTGTGATCGAACGCCTCGATCAATCCGCTTCGGCATGGTGGTCCTAGGAAAGATGGTAGCAGCAGTGGAAGCAGTTCCCTTCGCTCAGCTACACTTCTGACCCTTGCAACTTGCCCTCCTTTCGGCTTGGGACCAAAATCCCTTCAGCCTCGACCGCAGGCACTGCCTATCTCCGCAAGTCAAAAAGGCACTTAACTCGTGGACACGGCCATCATCACTCACAAAGGGAAAATCATTTATCCCAGTCCAATAGCTAGTCGTCACCACCGACACCAGCCTACTCAGCTGGGGGGCCGTCCATCGCTAACACACAGCTCAAGGCCGCTGGACGCCCCAGGAGTCGCACCTCCCAATCAACATCCTGGAGCTACGGGCGATCCGCCTAGTGTTCCAACATTTTCACCACCTTCTAGCCAGTTGTCCCGTCCGCATTCAATCAGACAATGCAACAGTGGTGGCGTACATCAATCACCAGAGCGGCACACGCATCAAGGCTGCAATTTGCGAAGTGGAACATATCCTCCTCTGGACTGAGACAACTCGGTCAGTCATATCAGCAGTTCAGATCCCGCGAGTGGACTACTGGCGGGCAGACTTCCTAAGCGGCCAGGGTCTGGCCTCAGGAGAATGGTCCCTCAACCCAGAGATTTTCCTACAAATCTTTTGGTGCTGGTGCTAAACGCAAAAAGTCCCAGTCTTCGTGGACAGGTACCGGGACCCTCAGGCGTTAGGAGTGGACTCGTTGGTCCTCCCTTGGTGCCAGTTCCAACTCCCATACGTCTTTCCCCCACTGCCACTGATCCCACGATTAATCAGAAAGATCAAAGCGGAAGGAGTCCACGTAATACTTCTTGCCTCTGACTGGCCACAACTAGCGTGGTACACGGAGCTCATACAACTTCTCGTCGACGTACCCTGGCAACTCCCAAACCAACCTTACCTCCTGACCCAGGGCCCCATTTGCCACCAGAATTCAGGGACCCCTGTCCTTAATGGTGTGGCTGTTGAATCCTGGGTCCTGACCCAGGCAGGTTTTTCACCAGAGGTCATAACCACCATGATTAATGCCCGCAAACCGACATCATCGTGCATCTATCACCTCACCTGGAAGATTTTCTTCTGGTGGTGCAATGAGCAACAACCATAACCCACTCCTATTTCCATCCCTACGATCCTGGAGTTCCTTCCTAGTCGCAATCACATCAATTAGGTGCGTATCAGAACTGGCCGCCCTATCCTGTCATTCCCCCCCCTCCTCTATACTTCCACAAGGATAAGGTGGTTCTTCGCCCGCCACTGTCCTTCTTGCCCACCGTCATTTCCCAATTCCACCTCAATGAGGACATCGTCTTACCCTCTTTATGTCCAGCACCAGTACACCGCTTCGAAAAAGAGCTTCACACCCTCGACCTGAAAAGAGTCCTCAGACGCTACATCTCTTGAACAGCCCCCTTCCGTGAAACGGAGAACGCGGTTCGTCATCCCTGAAGGACCTAGGAAAGGAATGGCAGCCTCTAAGTCCACATTGGCAAGGTGGATCTGCTCAACAATGCAAGAGTCCTACCGGGTCAGAAACACACCAATCCCAGTGTTGATCAAGGCTCACTCAACTTGATCAGGGGGCTCCTCATGGGCCATCCGACATCAGGCCTCAGCAGCTTAGGTTTGCAAAGCCACAACCTGGTCCAGCTTACACACCTTCACCAAAAATTACAACATTCACACCCAGGCCTCTGCAAACACAAGCCTAGGGACAAAAATTTTTTGCAAGCGGCAGTCGTGCTTCTGTAGGTGGCTGCTGCATGATACTTGACCACTACTCAACTAATCCCCACCCAGGGACTGCTTTGGGACTTCCCATGGTCCTATGTCCCCCAATGATGCGAAGGAGAAACAGTGATTTTTGTGTACTCACCATAAAATCTTTTTCTCCGAGCTCATCATTGGGGGGCACAGCACCCGCCCTGACATGCTACAATGGCCTACACATGGCCTGGGCCTAAGCCTCTTGTACCTTATTACATTAACGTGTTCTCCTACTGCTTTAGCACTAAACTGTCTTATTAAGGGGTGTATACTGCAGGGAGGAGGGCTTAAGTTTTATCTCTACTTAGTGTCGCCTCCAAGTGGCAGGAAAGCATACACGCACGGTCCTATGTCCCCAACGATGAGCTCGAAGAAAAGGATTTTATGGTGAGTACACAAAAATCCATGTATTAAAGGGAACCTGTCACCCCAAATCACCTTTCTAACCTATTAATACCTGTCCCTGCAGCCTTACAATACATTCTAACACATCACTGTCTCATCTTTTTTACTAATCTATGAGTACAATAATGTAGTTAGCAAACTTACGAAATTCCTGTCACAGGGGCGTTCCTCCAAGCGATTTTGACCGGTAGGTGGGACCTCTGTGCCGCGCAACCCCTGCGTCGCCGCTCTAATACGCCCTAATCGGCATCATTATACAATGCAGAGCTTGGGCACGATTTCAATATCGCGCCCGCAACGTTACCGCTGCGACACGGTCATGTGACGCCTGGATCGCCGTGTCACTTCCGGTCGCACACAGGCAGACTTCAGCATGCAATCTGCGCATGCGCGAAGTCTGCCTGTGAGAGACCTGCGACAGGTCATTTGGGGTGACAGGTTGCCTTTAACTTACATTTTCCTATGTTAATGAGGGCTCCAGGTTACAGACTGGAATGGGCGGTCTCCGGGTCTCCATTCTCCTTCCTCGCTGCTCTTATGCTCCGCAGGACGTCATCATTATTTCTTTTGTGCGGACCCTATTTTGAAATTCCCACCTCCTCATAGTATGACGAGTAGCCGGGCGTCATTTCCGATCCTGCGCAGTGTGTGGGTGTATGGGCTGTACAGTCCGGCTCCAGTGCATGTTCAGTGCGCATATTGAAGCCGGGCCGTACGCCTTGTAAGCCCCCACAATACACTGGCCTGGAACCAACGTCCAGTTGCACGTCATACTATGAGGAGGCGGGAATTTCAAAATAAAGTACTCACAGGAGAAGGAATGATGACGCCCAGCGGATTCCAGTCTATGCAGTAGCCTGGAGCCCTCATTAACATAGGAATATGTAAGTTAATAAATAGTTTTTCAAAAGCTTTATAGGACAGTTTTAGGTGAAACAAGGATGGTTAGGAATGAGCTAGCAAGGTGCAGGGACAGCTAGTGATGCCATCTTAGTCATCCCGTGAGGCCAGTCCTATAGGTGAGCTTCATAGGAGAACCTCATTTTGTATTGCAGTATACACAACAAGTGATAATTGCAGGGTCAAGTTTTTTAATTGAAAAAAAATAATCTAAAAAAAAAAATTAAAAATGAATAAAATGCTAATCACCCTCTTCTTTCCTCCTTTAAAGACAGCCTGTTAGCTGGAGTTTGCTAGGTTAGGTACAGAAATGATCATAGTGGCACTGCAATACTGATTAAATGGCTACCTGTGTTGAATAAATGAATGTCTTGTTTTTCCTGTGATCTGATTGTTCATCAGGGAGGGCCTCTGTGCAGGGTATTATCTTGGTACTCTGGTCCTCCTGTCTGCTTCCTGTTCAATTGTGGAAGTGACACTGAAACATTAGAATTAGATCAGTGTCAGCTTGGTGTCATCTCATTCTGTCACATGAGAGAAGATGGAGAACAAAATGTCTTCAGGTTTTCCATTCTGTGAGTCTGCAGGAGTCTTGCTGTACTCGTATATCATCCGAGTGCAGTCCAATGATTTCCACGCACCCTCAGACTTGAATGGTTGTGGTCCGTCTACTTTGCGCTGCCACTTGCAGCATGCTGAACTTTCTTTCTCATAATGATCATCACGGCCCTATGGTACCGCATTGGACTTAGTGCTATCTGACAAAACATTGGATAGCATCATCCGAGTAACACACTCATGAGCAAGCCCTTATGGTTAGCACTGTTGGAGACCTACATTAAATCCCAGCAAGGACATCATCTAGGAGTTTGTATGTTCACCCTGTCTTTGTGTGGATCTCCTCTGGGATAAGGATAGTAATTATAGTGCAGACAGCGATGATGTCTGTAACATGCTGTGGAATTGATAGCTATATAACAAGTAAAATAATTCATTATCCAAGTGTTTTGTGTAGGCAAAGCATGTACTACATCAATACAATCTTGTTAGTGTCTGTTCCTTAAGTGCACGCTCTGACTTGGTACATTTACTAGTAATTAATGGCTTCATGTTATATACATTTGCTACAAGCGATTTCTTCAAAATTAGCAAAACTTCGTAGCTCATTGTTTTCTATTCATAAAATTGTACAAATATTGCAAATCCTCTCTCGTTTGTTACATTTTAATCCATGCTGTTTTAGGACCTTCTTGGAGCTGCCTTGTCTGCACCATTGACTTCCTATAAGGTGATATATGCCCTCCCCATGCTCACCATTAAGGAAGAGAAAGGTAAGGGAGAATAACTGGACCTGATGAGGTTGTTTTATTTTTAATTCACCAAAATGAAAGTTGTTTTATTGATTTCTTCCTCAATATGTAAAGATACAGATTCTCCCATGTGCTGCCGATCAATGATGACAATCGGGACCTTTCATGAAGGTTTATTGGCCTATGCATTTCGTAGCGCTCTCGCTACTTCTTCAGGGCACACATCATACCCTAACTATTACGTAATGATGTGTGTCCTGAAGAAGTAGCGAGAGCGCTACAAAATGCTTAGGCCAATAAACCTTCATGAAAGGTCCCGATTGTCATCATTGATCGGTAGCAAGTGAAAAATCTGTATCTTTATGTATTGAGGAATTTTTATCAGAAATAGACACGTGCAGCAGCCATTGTTTGAATGTGTACAATGGATGTGACTCTTACAACACTCTAAAGGTCCCGTCACACGGGGCGACATCGCCGCCAATTACATAGGCGACGTAGGGGCGTGGCCTATCATGCAAAGGGGCGATGTCGGCGCCGCCAGATCGGTCGCCTGGTTTCAGAGCAGTGCTCTGAAACCAGGCGATTGATCTGGGGCGATGTGCACACATCACCCCATGTAACCGGCCACCTGTCAGGCGATAGGAGCCATAGGCTCCCATTGTCCTGCATCGCCGCTGGGGCTTTCAGACACCCCCGGCGGCGATGCCACCTGTCAGCCCGCCGGTGCGGCGCTGGAGATGTCGCCCTGTGTAAATGGGGGACGGTGACGCTAGCGGGGCGCCAAAAACGTGCGCACACCCGCCAGTCACCGCTGACATCTCCAGCCCGTTGCCAGGTGTGACGGGGCCTTAAGATGAGTGCAACCATTAGCACGATCTTCTCTTATATATGTGAGATAAGGCCCTATTTTGCGCTCTGTCTGGTTTGTTGTTTCATATTTGTAGCATCTTTCTTGTTTTATGTCATAAGGCACAGGCGTCGTCACCAGTGTCCCCTCCGATGCTCCAGATGATATTGCAGCCTTACGAGATCTGAAGAAAAAACAGGTTTGTACCATCAGCATATGGTGATAGATACGATTATTTATCCTGAACGCAACCACTAAAAACTAAAACTGGAGACATAGAGATGTAGAAATAAGACGTAGTTCGTCTTTGTACCGATCTGTTTCTTATTTCCCTCTAGGCACTGAGAATGAAATACGGGATTAGAGATGAGATGGTTTTGCCCTTTGAGCCTGTAAGTAGATGGGTTGGTAATTGTTCTGTGTATACATCTATCAACAATATATTGTATTGTAAACACTAGTGAACACTGTCATATTTCTTTTGGTCTAGGGTAGGGGTGGTCATATCAGGTCTGTTTAACTCTTTCACCTTCCCCCCCCCCCTCCCGGTGATTTTCTGTTTTCCGTTCTTCCCTCCCCTTCTTCCAAGAGCCATAACTTTTATATTTATACATCAATATAGCCGTATGAGGTTTTTTTGCAGAACAAGTTGTGCTTTTGACTGAAACTATTTGTTTTTGCCATCTATTATATAATCGCGAATCGCAAAAGCGCCCCTCTCGGCGCTACTTCCGGTGTCGTCATGTGGATACGCGCGAAGCATTGGCCGCGAAGCGGCCATTGCGAGCAGTTTTAAGCCGACTCGCAATGGCCGCCAATGCCGCCTCTGCTCCCCGCTACCCACACACCACCTCCGACTATGCAGCTGCCCCCTGTGCTTCCCCCCAGCCCCGATCCACAGCCCAGCAACGCTCCCCACACCCGCACCGACCTCCAGCACCGCACACCCCCCCCCCTCACTGCCCGCACACCTCCGCCGACAGCCCCCATCCACAGTCTAGCACAGCCCCCCCGCAATGTCCGCACAGCACCCCCCCCACAATGTCCGCACAGCACCCCCCCACAATGTCCGCACAGCACCCCCCCACCAATGTCCGCACGGCACCCCCCCACCAATGTCCGCCCAGCCCCTCCCCCCCAATGTCCGCACAGCCCCTCCCCCCCAATGTCCGCACAGCCCCTCCCCCCCAATGTCCGCACAGCCCCTCCCCCCGCCGCACCTAAGCCCCTACCCTCTAAGCCCCGCCGCACCTAAGCCCCTACCCCCTAAGCCCCGCCGCACCTAAGCCCCTACCCCCTAAGCCCCGCCGCACCTAAGCCCCTACCCTCTAAGCCCCGCCGCACCTAAGCCCCTACCCCCTAAGACCCGCTGCACCTAAGCCCCCGCCGCACCTAAGCCCCCCGCCGCACCTAAGCCCCTACCCTCTAAGCCCTGCCGCACCTAAGCTCCTACCCTATAAGCCCCGCCGCATCTAAGCCCCTAACCCCTAACCACTGCCGCACCTAAGCCACGACCCGCCGCACCTAAGCCCCGCCGCACCTAAGCCTCTACCCCCTAAGCCCCGCCGCACCTAAGCCCCGACCCGCCGCACCTAAGCCCCTAACCCCTAAGCCCCGCCGCACCTAAGCCCCTACCCCCTAAGCCCCGCCACACCTAAGCCCCGACCCGCCGCACCTAAGCCCCTACCCCCTAAGCCCCGCCGCACCTAAGCCCCGACCCGCCGCACCTAAGCCCCTACCCCCCAAGCCCCGCCGCACCTAAGCCCCTACCCCCTAAGCCCCGCCGCACCTAAGCCCCTACTGTCCGCCGCCGCACCTAAGCCCTTACCCCCTAAGCCCCGCTGCACCTAAGCCACTACCCTCTAAGCCCCGCCGCACCTAAGCCCCTACCCCTTAAGTCTAAGTCCGCCGCACCTAAGCCCCGCCGCACCTAAGCCCCTATCCCCTAAGCCCCGCCGCCTCCTAAGCTCTCACCGCTTTCCCCCGCCGCTGTCGCTAACACCTAAGGCCCTACACCCGAAGCCCCCGCCGTCCCCTAACCTAACGCCCCCGTCGATCACTTACATGCCTTCTTAGTCATCTGATCGTCCGTCCGATCCACAAGTCCTCCGTCCGGCCAGGCGTCCTCTTCCTCCGGCCCCGCCGGTCTTCTCTCTTCTTTCCGCCATCTCCGGCTCTTCGTCCGGCCCCCGGGGTCTTCTGTCTTCTTTCCGCCAACTTCCAGCTCCGACGTCCTCTTCACTTCTCATTAAGATAGAATGGACGAAAAATCCGCCATTCTATCTCTATGAGATCTGAGGCGCTCTTCTGATTGGTCGCTGTCTACTGCCCTCAGCCAATCAGAAGAGCACCTCATTTCCCATTGACATACATTAGCGGTGTGTCGGCGATTTTATGGCCGCCCACCTGGTTCTATTTGTCGGCCCTAAAATCGCGGACACACCGCTAATGCATGTCTATGGGCAGTCAGCCCGATTTCTGATTGGTCGCTCTCTGCTGACGCCGACCAATCAGAATTCGACCTCACTGCCCATAGACATACATTAGCGGTGTGTCCGCGATTTTCGGGCCGACAAATAGAACCAGGGGCCCGGCCGTTAATTCGCCGACACACCGCTAATGTATGTCAACAAATAAATTTAATAATAAAAAAAATAATAAAAAAATAATTAAAAAATAATTAAAAAAAATAAATAAAAAATAATAAATAATTAAATAAAAAATAATAATAAAAAAAAAAAAAAAGCTAATAATATGAGCCCTTTCAGCGGACCTGAAGGAGAACTGTGTCTCAGCCTCACTTAAAATAACTAATACATTTAATAATAAAAAAAATAATTAAATAATATTTAAAAAATAATAAAAAAATAATAAAAAAATAAATAAAAAAATAATAATAAAAAATAAAATAATATGCTAAGAATATGAGCCCTTTGAGCGGACCTGAAGGAGAACTGTGTCTCAGCCTCAGGCTCACTTAAAATAACTAATAAATTTAATAATAAAAAAAATAATTAAATAATATTTAAAAAATAATAAAAAATAATTAAAAAATAATAAAAAAATAAATAAAAAATAATAAAAAAAAAAAAAAAAAAAAGCTAATAATATGAGCCCTTTCAGCGGACCTGAAGGAGAACTGTGTCTCAGCCTCAGGCTCACTTAAAATAACTAATAAATTTAATAATAAAAAAAATAATTAAATAATATTTAAAAAATAATAAAAAAATAATTACAAAATAATAAAAAAATATGCTAATAATATGAGCCCTTTGAGCGGACCTGAAGGAGAACTGTGTCTCAGGCTCAGGCTCACTTAAAATAACAAATAATAAATTAATTTAATAATTAAAAAAAAAAAAAAAAATTATACATAATAACATAAAAAATAAGAATAAAAAAAAAATGCTAATAATAATGCTATTAATGCTAATAATTATGCTATTAATGCTAATAATTATGCTATTAATGCTAATAATTATGCTATAAATGCTAATATTTATGTTATTAATGCTAATAATTATGCTATTAATGCTAATAATTATGGTATTAATGGTAATAATAATGCTATTAATGCAAATAATATTGCTATTAATTCTATTATTAATGCTATTAATGCTAATAATGCTATTAATGCTACTAATTATCCTATTAATGGTAATATTAATGCAAATTATATTGCTATTAATGCTATTATTAATGCTATTAATGCTAATAATTATGCTATTAATGCTAATAATTATGCTATTAATGGTAATAATTATGCTATTAATGGTAATAATTATGCTATTAATGGTAATATTAATGCTATTAATGCAAATAATATTGCTATTAATGCTATTATTAATGCTATTAATGCTAATAATTATGCTATTAATGCTACTAATTATCCTATTAATGGTAATATTAATGCAAATTATATTGCTATTAATGCTATTATTAATGCTATTAATGCTAATAATTATGCTATTAATGCTAATAATTATGCTATTAATGGTAATAATTATGCTATTAATGGTAATATTAATGCTATTAATGCAAATAATATTGCTATTAATGCTATTATTAATGCTATTAATGCTAATAATTATGCTATTAATGCTAATAATTATGCTATTAATGGTAATAATAATGCTATTAATGCAAATAATATTGCTATTAATGCTATTATTAATGCTAATAATTATGCTATTAATGCTAATATTTATGCTATTAATGCTAATAATTATGCTATTAATGGTAATAATAATGCTATTAATGCAAATAATATTGCTATTAATGCTATTATTAATGCTATTAAGGCTAATAATTATGCTATTAATGCTAATAATTATGCTTTTAATGGTAATAATAATGCTATTCATGCAAATAATGTTGCTATTAATGCTATTATTAATGCTATTAATGCTAATAATTATGCTATTAGTGCTAATAATTATGCTATTAATGGTAATAATAATGCTATTAATGCAAATAATATTGCTATTAATGCTATTATTAATGCTATTAATGCTAATAATTATGCTATTAATGGTAATAATTATGCAATTAATGGTAATAATGCTATTAATGCAAATAATATTGCTATTAATGCTATTATTAATGCTATTAATGCTAATAATTATGCTATTAATGCTAATATGAATGCTAATTATGCTAATAATAATCATATTAACGCTATTATGCTATTAAGGCTAATAATCATGCTATTTATGCTATTCAAAATGCTATTAATGCTAATAATATTGCTATTAATTCTCTTTATGCTAATAGTAATGCTATTAATGCAATTATTTATGCTATTAATTCTATTATTTATGCTATTAATGCTATTAATAATGCTATTAATGCTATTAATAATGTTATTCATGCTATTAATAATACTATTAATGCTATTAATGCTAATATTAATGCTATTAATTGTATTATTAATGCTATTAATGCTAATAATAATGCTATTAATGCTAATAATAATGCTATTACTGCTAATAATAATGCTATTAATGCTAATAATTATGCTATTAATGCTACTATTAATGCTAATAATAATCATATTAACGCTATTAATAATGCTATTAAGGCTAATAATCATGCTATTTATGCTATTCAAAATGCTATTAATGCTAATAATATTGCTATTAATGCTCTTTATGCTAATAGTAATGCTATTAATGCGATTATTTATGCTATTAATTCTATTATTTAGGCTATTAATGCTATTAATAATGCTATTAATGCTATTAATAATGCTATTAATGCTATTCATGCTAATATTAATGCTATTAATTCTAATAATCATGCTATTAATCCTATTAATAATGCTATTAATGCTATTTTTAATTCTATTAATGCTATTTATAATTTTATTAATGCTAATAATGCTATTACTCCTCATAATAATGCTATTAACGCTATTATTAATGCTATTTATGGTAATAATGCTATTAATACTAATAACAATACTATTAATAGTACTATTATTGCTGTTAATAATGCTATTAATGTTAATAATAATGCTGTTAATGCTAATAATTATGCTATTAATGGTAATAATAATGCTATTAATGCAAATAATATTGCCACGTTCTAGAATCCCGATGCATTTGCATCGGGCTCACAGCTAGTATAGTATATTTTAAACTGGGGAAAAAATCCAAGTGCGGAGAAATTGCTAAATAATAGTGCAATTCCACGATAGTTTTTGGAGTTTTCAGTGTTCCATGTTTATTGTATGGTAAAACTGACCTGGTAGTATTAGGGGACGTGCTTACGCTGAGTATTTGATGCACAAATTTTCTGTAGCAAAAATGCTCCAAAACTGCACCCTGTGGCAGGAAAACGCCCCACAAAACACATGCATTTTGTTGTGTTTATGCAGCATTTTTAGTACAGATTGTTGCCATATGTTTTTTCTACTATAGTTAATGACTGGGAGGGCTACAAAAAATAGTCTTGATCATTCTTTTGGCTTGACCACTATCTGCAGATAAACTGCAATGAAAAAATAAGCATTTCTCCATCGCCTCATTGGGGGACACAGGACCATGGGTGTTGTGCTATCTCTAGGAGGCTGACACAAAGTGAATCTGAAAAATAGAACAGATTAGCTCCACCCATGCAGTATACACCCCCTGGCTGGACCACGTTGAGCCAGTTCCAACTTAGTGTCTGTAGGAGGCAGATGTTGTTTACAGACCCACATCTTTTTTATTTTATTTTATTCTATTTTTTCTACTTTTTATCTTTTCTCCCACAAAAAAAAGAATTAGATGGGCGACGGCATCCTTAAGGACACCGCTTTCCCACAACCACTAACAGACGGGAATGCGGAGTGTCGCCGCCACGAACCCCCTTCTGTGTTGCAGGATCTATCGGGCTATGTCATTCTTTACTCATCTGGGCGACAGCACCCTTCAGGGCTCTGATTTCCCACAACCACCAACAGAAGGGCACGCGGAGTGTTGCCTCCCTGTATCCCCCTCTGCACATGGTGTAGATCCTCTATACCCGGCACCTAAGGATTGGACTGATGGCCCCCCTGCCGGGAACATATACGTATTTATACTCCCCAGACTCTTTTCAAAGATCCTGGGTAGAAGGCATACAAGGCTCCTAGAGACAGCAGCATTTGCAACAGTGGACTGTACTCTTCAAATGAGCCCCCTTGTCCACTACTGAGACCAGGCAACTCAAACTTGGTGACACTGTGCATTCCTCCACAGAACCTGGAGGAAGCTTCAGAATCCATCTCTCAGCGAGGAAAGCACTGGAGCACCAGAGGACCAGAGGACACACACTTGTGTGCTGACATGCGGCGAAGGGCTCCTCTATAGCTATCATTCCCCGGCCACACCTCCCACGGCGCCCCCAGGCCAGTTAATCTTAAACTGCTTACTCCGACCGACACCTCCGTTACGCTGGGCCAAAAATCTAGGCCCCGGTTTGGGCCTATCGACCGGGGATGACACGTCATCTGGCGGGCCCACCAACCGGTCTGCCCCCAATGACGCGACCTCGGCCGGTTTTCCACCTCAGGCCTGCCCACCCAGATGATGCGTATTAGGCCGGTCCTGCCTCCCAATGAAAAGGTGCATTGGCGCAAACCTGGCCTTCTTTTTGCTCCACTTGGCGCCTCTCGCAGATCGCGAGATTTGCAGTGCGCCCTTCCTCAACAGCATCCCCTCCCTCTTCACTTGTGGGGTCATCTTCGGACATCGCTCCCAGAGCGCTCACAGAGGGGGACATAGGCCCATCGGGGTGATGGGGATCCCTATATCTTCCCTTGGTAAGAGGTGAACATCTCGCTTAGGGGACACCGTCTCCTCTAACATACCACTGATTAGCTTGCTCACTGTGTATCCCCAGCGCTGCGGCCCCTTGTTGTCACGCCAGGGACCCTAATTATCACTATTTTATGAGTGACTCAGTAGGGTCTTCCTCTGCTTCACAATGCAGTCCTCTAAGACCTCAAAGAAACATCCTAAGCCTGTTAAGACCCACACAACTATCTACACTTTTTGTGTCTGCTGTCACAGAACCCAGGGAACCCTCTGCCACTGCCTGTGCCACCGCCCCTGCTGCATCGCCCGCCACCGTACTTCCTAGTGCTCAGAGCCCTGGGCATTAGTCCTTTCACAATCCATGGAAAGGCTTGCCCAAGCTATGCAGCGACAGACCACTGACGGTGCATTTGTCCAGGGCATCTCTTGGACAGAGAACCCCTCACTAGGGGGTCCATCTGAGGGGGGCAGGCCACGTACCACAGTCATCAAAAGAAGGGCTCATAGAAACATTTCACCCGTTTCTTCTCACGGCTCCCATGCCTCTCCCACGAGGGAATCGAGCCCCGACTCACCTACAGGATCTGTATTCGGACTCTGACTTGGAGGATCCTTTTGACCTCGATCCCCAGATACCCAGGCAATGGTCGACAGGCTTATATCTGCAGTCAACCAAACACTTGGGGTAGACGATCCCGTACCCACGGCATCAGATCATAGTTTCCTTTAAAAGGTCGAAGCATCCACATAAAATCTTTGTGGATCACCACGAATTTCAGGACCTACTAGCCAAACAAAGGGAGTGCCCGGACAGAAAGTTTGGAGGTTGCAGACCAATCGAAACCTGGTACCTCTTTGCCCCCGCTTAACCAAGGATTGGGCAGATTGTCCACCGGTCGACCCCCCCAGTCTACTGCCTTGCGGCCAAGACGCTTCTGTCGCTGCCGGATGGATTATCCATAAAAGACCTGACTGATCGCCAGGTCGAACAACCCACCTGCTCTGCGTTCAAGACAATGGGTTCCTCACTCTCACCATCTTTTGCCTCGGTATGGGTTGTCAAGGCACTCATGGTCTGGGCAGACACCTTGCAAAAGTCACTGGATCTCACGCCGGACTTGTCTGACTTAGTCACACAAATAAGCGCAGCTGGAGAATACCTCATTCACGCTTCTTTTGACTCAGCCAATTGCGCAGCCTTAGTGGCCTCTAATGCCATTGCTGTTCGCAGGGCCCTCTGGCTTAGGCAATGGAAAGCAGACTCGGCATCAAAAAAAAATCCCTGACCAGCCTTCCTTATCAAAGCGGCAGTCTCTTTGGAGAGAGGTTGGATAAACTGATCTCAGATGCCAAAAGTGGGAAAAGCACCTCGCTCCCCCAACACAAACCCAGACGCCCTTTCGTCATACGACCGCAAACTCACTTTCGCACACTTAGAAGCGGTCCCAATAGGCAATAGAAGCGGTCTCATTCGCGCAATTTCAGCTTCGCCCACCACAGATAGCCCTATTATCAGCCTCTCCGTTGGAGCGGACGCACTGGTGCAATCATTGCGTCAGTACCATGTTCCTACATCTTCCCTCCTCTACCCGTGATTCCCAAGGTCCTAAGGAAAATCAAATCCGAAGGGGTCCCGATCATCTTAATAGCCCCAGATTGGCGCAGACACACCTGGTACGCCGACCTAGTACAACTTGTCGTCGACGTTCCATGGCGCCTTCCAGATCGACCAGACCTTCTGACCCAAGGTCCGATCTGCCACCAGGATTCGAGGGTCCTGAATTTGACGGCGTGGCCGTTAAGACCTGGATCCTGACTCGGGCCGTTTTTTTGTCGACCATCATCAGTATGATGATTACAGCGCGAAAACTCGTGACAGTTCGTATTTATCACTGCACGTGGAAAGTCTTCTTTTTATGGTGTAGAGAACAGGGACATTATCCCTTCCTCATGTCTATTCAGGTGTTTCTGAGTTTTCTTCAGTTGGGACTGGACTCTGGATTGTCCCCAACTTCCCTAAAAGGACAGATTTCTGAGCTTTTCGTATTTAACCAGCGGCGCCTAGTGACGCGACCCCAGGTCAAGCCCTTTGTCCAGGGTGCAACTCGCCTAGTCCCACCTTATCGACGACCATTGGAACCATGGGACCTTAACCTGGTCCTAGACACGCTTCAACGACCCCCCTTGAACTTCTGAAATAAATCTTTCCTGGAAGGTGGTCTTCCTCGTGGTGATCACCTCCATCAGACGTGTTTCTGAGCTGGCCGCGCTTTCTTGCCGAGAGCCCTTTCTATCCTTTTATCAGGATAAGGTCGTACTCCCGCCGACTCCCACTTTTTTGCCGAAGATGGTCTCTCCATTTCACCTCAATGAAGAGATCCGTCTTCCTTCCTTCTGCCTGGCACCAGTGCACCAGATCAAAAAGGCTCTGCATACCCTGGACCTTATGCGGACCCTTAGATATTACATATCCAGGACTCCTCCCTTCCGTTGGACGGATACTCTTTTCGTTTTCCTGGAAGGGCACAGGAAGGGCATGCCCACAGCTGAAGCCACGCTGGCTCGGTGGATTCGCTCAGAACAAGCCACTCCCAATCGGCTTCCTGGCACACTCCACATGCGCGGTTGGGCATTTTGGGCCATTCGGCACCTGCTGAACAGGGTGTGCAGGGCAGCTACCTGGTCAAGCCTGCATACCTTTTCAAAACACTATAATGTGCATACCCAAGCTTCTGCGGGTGCAAGCCTTGGCAGATGTGTTCTGAAAGCCATGGTGGCTCATCTGGACACTTAAGTGACTTAATAAGCATGTTGTTTCTTACATTCTGTTCCAGGTTCTTTTCCCAGCCGGGGACTGTTTGGGATGTCCCATGGTCATGTGTCCCCCAATGAGACAATGGAGAAAAGGGAATTTTTGTGTGTACTCACTGTCAAATCCTTTTCTCTGAGTCTCTGTTGGGGGACACAGCACCCACTCTGTTGCCCCGTTTTCGGGCTTTATGTTCTCTTCTGAGTTCTTTGGGGATTGCTTATTGCCTTTGCAATGTTTTTTTTTTTGCTATTTCTCCTACTGCTTGGTCACTAAACTGGCTCAGCCTGTTCCAGCCAGGGGGTGTATACTGCAGGGCAGGGGCTAATCTGTTCTTTTTTTTTTGAGATTCACTTAGTGTCAGCCTCCTAGAGGTATCAGCATAACACCTATGGTCCTGTGTTCCCCAATAGAAGCTCAGAGAAAAGGTTTTACAGTGAGTACACACAAAAATCCCCTTTTTGAGCACAACACCAGAATTTTCATAGACGTTGCTGGGGGAAGAATTGGTATGCAGGTTTGTGACCAAAGGTGACAAAAAAACACAGTGTAGGCACACTGCCTTATTCTCCAGGTCAGTACACAACGTATAGTTTTTTTTTCTATTTGAGTGGTGAAAAAAAATGTAGAAGTTTGTATAAAAAAAAAAAAAAAAAAAAAAATACTTTTGGTGCCATGTCTGAGTGCTATAGGGTTTTATTTGTGGGCTCAGTGATGGCTTATTTCTTTTTGTGCCCTGAGCTAATGTTTTTACTTAGATCACTTTTTATGTAGATGTGATGTTTTATCACCTCATTGAAATGTTTCAGCAACTAAAGAAACATAATACTGTTTATCAAAAATATTAATGTATTTTATATTTTGGTCGGATATTTCTTAACGCAGAAACACTGAGGGCCACGTCACACACACAGATATCTGTGCAGATATTGTTTGTAGATCTCTGGTTGCAGTGAAATCATGGACACATTGTTACATTGTTACACGGCCACAAAATGGATCAATATGTCCATGATTTCACTGCAACCAGAGATCTACAAACAATATCTGCACAGATATCTGTGTGTGTGATGTGGCCCTAAATATGTATATTATCGTAATTGTTTTATTTTCAGTGGGGCATAAGGGAGCAATTTGAACTTTGTGGTTTTTTTTGTTTGTTTTTTTTCTACATATTTTTATAAAGTTTTTTCCTTTTTGTTTTTACTTGTCCTCTTAGGGGACTTGAACCAGCAATCCTCCATTCAATTGTGCCATGCATCAGCACTGCTCTGTACAATGGAAATTATTATTTCTTATGAACACCAGCTCACAGCCAGCGTTCACAGGAAGTTCATCATGACAGCTCATCCCTGGCTGTCATGTCTACCCTTGAGCCCCTTACAATCATATGGGACTCCCAGTGTGAGTAGGGAATGATGTGCTCCCCGCTCATGGGTGTTAAATCCCATTGTCAGAGATTGACAGCGGTATTTACCTGGTTAAAAGCAGTGGGCAGCCGCGAATGTTAGAGGCATTTGTCATCTGATCAATGTCAGTGTGACATACATATACAGCAAGGGTTGTGAGGGGGGTTAATTTTATTTGTGCTTGTTCTTTCACTATATGCTAGATTATAACGTGTGCTGTGTGGATGCTTCACTCTTCAGAATGTAACTTTTCATTTCTGATCTGGATCCTTCTTTTCCTTTAGATACCGATCATTGACATTCCCGGCTTTGGAAACCTTTCTGCTCCGTTGGTCTGTGATGAGCTGAAAATCCAGAGCCAAAATGACCGGGACAAATTAGCAGAAGCAAAGGAAAAAGTTTACCTAAAAGGATTCTATGAGGGAGTATGTATACATTACCTTAAAATTTACTGCTAAATCCCAATTACGGTAATCTTAATATTCTGATAGATCACTACACACATCTGCTAAGTATAGCAGGTCATAGGCAGCAATGTTATTTGGTGAATGTGGCATTTCTGTTCTCTAATGTTATGGAATGATACTGACCTCTAGGATTACAACTTAGAGTGAAGGGTTTGAGATGATGTTGTGTCTTGCACAGAGCTGCTCCTATCTGCTCGATTTGCATAGAATTGTATTGGAACTATATGTTGCAGTTTCCCTCAGGGTTGTGGAGTTGGAGTCAGGAGAAAATGAACCGACTCAGGCTGTGGTCACATATGCCAATCCGTTTTTCATAGTGTTCCGTTTATAAAATCTATTTTTTTGGGTGCTTTTTGAGCCTCCTGTGCTGCTCTGCATTTTTTGGACTTCGCTATTTTTTGGCAAAAAAATGCTAGTAAAAACAGATCCGCTAATGGATGGTGCCTATATGTGCCATCTGTTAACGGATCCGTTTCCCATAGGGCCCCATGTTACCAAAAAACGGTTCATTTTTTTCCAGCACCCAAAAACGTTGCTTGCAACCTTTTTTGGACCCTGGGAAGAGGTCTTCAAAAACGGAATGACCCATAAAGTGCCCCATCCGTTAATGGGCCGTTTTTTTGGACTTAGAATAAAAAAAAGGAAAACATTTCCCAAAAACGGATCAAGAGCAAAAACGGCCGGCATGTGTGACCACAGCCTCAGACTTCTGAAATATATAATACTTTGGATACACAAGTTCAATGCAGAATGTGCTAAATATTATTATGAATTCTTATGTTCTATCTAAATATCTTGATTATTGTATCATAATAATGATTAAAGCATGATGTTCACATTGCACTACAATAAATGTATACCTTGAACATGAGCCGTGTATGAAGGAGTCGGAATCAGAATCAGGAGTCGGAGTTGGTGGTTTGACTTTCGATTCCATAGCCCTGGTTTCCCTGCACGTCATGTGAACAAGATGGCTTCTGCGCAGGGAAGCACTATGCATAAATCAGTTTTAGAAATGTTTCCTAGTTTATGGTAGCTTTAGATGACCCTGCTACAGCTTAAACACCTGTGTGCAGAAATTCTTAATATGTCTGTAACAATATTTACTGCTGTGATCCTGATTTTCCCTATATATGCCTTTTATTATAATTTATTATAAAATGTCACAGTAGAAGTGAGCCAAGCCGATGATCCTTAATATCTGTGATCTGTTCTCTTTTCTTTGCTCGCCCAGGTAATGATAGTTCCGGGATATGAAGGCAAGAAGGTACAAGATGTCAAGAAGACCATCCAGAAAATGATGATTGACAGTGTATGTATTAAAAATGGATTCTCTAGTTACTGCTGAACTGTTAGGCTGTGTGCACACGTTGCAGTTTTAGCACATTTTGTTTTTGCATTTTGAGTGCAGATTTGTCACAAAATCTGAAGGGTTTCCTGAGACTAGCAAAGTAAGAATCCTGAAGTCTCAATGCCATGCACTTGTCGAGTATTTTCTCCTTGCAGAATTGGTTAAGCTTTAAAGCGTAACCGCCGTTTACATTTTTATTTAATAATACTGTAGAGCAAGTTATTATAATAAATCTTCTAATATACTTCATTCGAACATTCTGATTGAAACCTTCCGCAAGGTGTCCCCACTGCACTGTGTGTGAAGCAGGCACATGTTTAAAACCAGCAGGTTTTATGGCTACAATGTGAAGCCAGTGTCTTGCAGGCTCTGCGATATTGACTGTAGTCATACCTTTACTTCAATGATTACATCTCAAAACAATGTCCCTTTTTAAAAAAAAAAAAATAGCATTCCTAAAAATTTATATATAACACTGATGGGTTTTTACCTCCCACCCACAGGAAAGATTCACCATGAAGATGTATTTAGTTCTCAATCAATCATTATTAATTATTTAATTATATATGCCATAAAAATTAAAAACAGAGCATTTCCTCCGGGGGGATACACAAGATACAATCAGGCTGATCAGTACAACATATAGTATACCATACAATAACCTATAAACTTATTGTCGCATCACTACAGTATAGGGTCTATTTCTCTATGCAATATTTAACCCAAATCTACTGAGCTGACACTATTAACCATCCTCCACCTCATATACACAATACCTGACTGCATGCCCACTTCATAATTCAGCTTTTTACAAGCAGCCAAAGTAGTGCCTCGCTATATCAGATCAATCTTAATATTGATGCTGGTAGCCGAAGCCTCACCAACTGTCTATCATTATCACCTATAGCTACCCGAGGTGTACCAATACTTTAATTAGGTGGCAAGGTTATGTATCATACCTGGATCACTGAGGTGCCTGATCGTGCTCGCGCTCCCTCCTCTTCTACAGCTGTTTCACTTCTTGCTTCTTCTGGGGGGCGTACTGCAAGATAAAATCTGGGTCTTTTTATCCTGCTCCCATCCGATGAAATCCCGCCACGTCATATGAAAATCAGGTTAATCTCAATTGTGGCGCATCGATCTCAACGTGATGCGGTTCTAAAGAACTCCTCCTCTCTGCGACATGACGTAATAAGGAATCCGCCTTAGAGCCGCAGACAAGGGGCGTGTACACAATCACGTAAGGGCACATGCATAATTCAGATCCCGAGGGCGATATTACTTTCTGTTTATCCTATTGCCCAGTGACCACCTCCATGTAAATATAAGACCAATTTTGTCACCAAATGTTATTAGAACAATTCCTATTCACTAAAATGTTTCCAACAACAACCTCATTCTTCAATATTCACAAAATACAGGGTCGCTATCATTCTGTATATATATCTCTATTCCATACCTCATTATACTATAATGAACCCCCTGTGTATTCTTATACATGTATTACAAAATACAGACAAGTGCTATAAATATTTAAAGTGCTAGTGCCTAATAATTCATATTATACTGTTTGTTAAAGTGCATATGCTCACTACCAAAAGTACATTATAATCATTAATTACTGTATTTTACACAGTTATAAAACGTATAGTGAATAATCAATTCCAACCTACTCTAATTATAAATTTCAGGTATTTTATTTTTTCTATACCCCCTAATAATCTATTGGTGATCCCTTTTAGGGCCCTTTCACATCAGCGTTTTTTTAAATTTGCGGCAGATGCGGTGAAAAAACCGCATCTGCCGCAACTGCCGCATAACGGTTCCACTTGCGGCACGGTTGCGGTTTTTTCCATAGGAAGTATAGGGGGACTTGCGGCAGATGCGGCAAGTGCGGTATTGCACTTGCGGCAGGTGCGGCAGAGAAAAAAACCGCAGTAAGCCGCGGTTTTTTTTCTCTGCCGCACCTGCCGCAAGTGCAATACCGCACTTGCCGCATCTGCCGCAAGTCCCCCTATACTTCCTATGGAAAAAACCGCAACCGTGCCGCAAGTGGAACCGTTATGCGGCAGTTGCGGCAGATGCGGTTTTTTCACCGCATCTGCCGCAAATTTAAAAAAACGCTGATGTGAAAGGGCCCTAACGCTGTTACTACAACATACATTTCCATCATAATAACCCCCTCTTTTTTAACTATATCATTTCATTCTTCTGATATTCATTTCTTCATTCCTTTACTCTCCATGGTGACACTATCAGGTAGACATCACAGGACATCACAGGATCTAAATAAATAAATAAAAATTAATAACAATTCATAAAAAAAAAACTATAAAACCCACTGATTTTTTACATCCCTAAAAAGAACGTCTAGAATCGCCTCCTAAAGGAATGCGCCAAATCTGAAACTTTCATTATGACCATTCGGGGCCAGCGTACCTAACTTATATATCCAACGACTTCTACTTGGGCTAGTTTTTGACTAAGGTTTCCCCTCTCGCTCCAAGTTCCACCTGATCAATGGCTTTTATTTTTAAGAGTCTATCATTACACTGATGAAACTGTTTAAAGTGTTTCGGTAATGTTTTAAGTTTGGACAGATCTTCTTTTTTAGCTTTTTCTATGTCCAGACAATGTTCTCTTGCTGTTATTTTTAGTTCTCTCGTGGTCATTCCTACATAGAGTTTCTTACATGGACATTCAGCCACCTATATAACTCCTCTTGAGGCACATTTTAGATGTTTTCTAATTGTAAAAATTCTCGTTCCTTCTTGATTATTAAACGTTTTTGACTCTACCAAATTAGCACTTGCCTTGCAAAGACCACAAGGATAAAAGCCATTAAATTCTGTCTTGATCTCACTACATCTCTCCTTTGGATTGTAGTGGCTATGGACCAAAACATCCTTCAAACTTTTTGATCTTCTAGCCACCATCGACAGATAGTTAGGAAGAATTTCTTTCAAAATTGGGTCCGCTTGTAAACCAGACCAATGTTTTGACAGTATTTTTTTTAAGATCAAACCAGTTTTTACTAAACGTAGTAATATATCTTACCTGTTCCCAATCAGAGGAAGTCTATTTTAAATATATCGATATTTCAATGATTACATGTATGATTGCAGAGAAAACTGTTATCAAACATCAGGAAACAAGTGCAGCAGAGGGACGGAGTGTGCAGCAATTGGCATAATAAGGGCTGAGTTTCTTTTCCATTACTCCTCTGTTTGGTCTAAGCTAAAGCCTCCTTTCTCAATCCCTCCCTGTTACTCTACCAGGCAGGTCTTGTGTGCCCGGACTCATCACTTCACCCTCCCCCCTCCCTCTAATTGACTAACATTAGACTAGCTATTCGGATGAATATGTGAGTATTAAAAACTACTTGTTACGAGTATAGCGAGTGCGACTATTATGCCACTCGCTCATCACTAGTGAAAATCTCTTTCTATCTAAAGCTGAGTCTGTAAAAAAAAATCTGAACTCGTGTTTCCTCACTCTACTAACCTTCATAAACCAAATATTGCCATTTCTGTGTGAGGTTCTAATATTAACTTCCCAGCAGCATGCCCACTGTCTTGGGGTTATTTGACTCTGTTCTCTCCTTGACTCCCTACATCCGATCATTCACTCACTCATGTCACGTAAACCTCAAAGACATTTCAAGAATTCGACCTTTTATTATTGTCAACTCGGCAAAACTCTGTCGCACATATTTATTCTCATCTGGATTATTGCAGTTCTCTACTAATTGGTCTTCCTCTTGCTAAACTCTCTCCTCTCCAATCTATCCTGAAAGCAGCCAGGATTATATTCCTCTCCAACCGCTACACTGATGCCTCTACTCTGTACCAGTCATTGCACTGGTTGGCCATTAGTCACAGAGTACAATATAAAATTATCACTCTTATCGACAAAGCCCTCCACAGTTCTGCACCACCCTACATCTCCCTCATCTCTGTCTATTGCCCTACATGTGCCCTCCATTCTGCAAATCAACGAAGACTGATGTCATCTACTTCACATGTAGTCAAAATTGTTGGTACCCCTCTTTTAATGAACAAAAACCCCACAATGGTCAGAAATAACTTGAATCTGACAAAAGTAATAATACATAAAAAAATCTATGAAAATGAACAAATGAAAGTCAGACATTGCTTTTAAACCCTGCTTACACAGAGTATTAAAAAAAAAATTAAACTCCTGAAATAGGCCTGGACAGGAATGATGGTTCCCTTAACTTTATATTTTGCTGCACAACCTTTTGAGGCAATGACTGCAATCAAAAAATTCCTGTAACTGTCAATGAGACTTCTGCACCTCTCAACAGGGATTTTGGCCCACTCCTCAAGAGCAAACTGCTCCAGTTGTCTCGTGTTTGACGTTTTCCTTTTCCAGATAGAATGTTTCAGGTCTTTCCAAAGATGCTCAATAGGATTTAGGTCAGGGCTCCTAGAAGGCCACTTCAGAATAGTCCAATGTTTTCCTCTTAGACATTCTTGGGTGTTTTTAGCTGTGTGTTTTTGGTCATTATCCTGTTGCAAGACACATGACCTGCAACTGAGACCAAACTTTCTGACACTGGGCAGCACATTTCTCTCTAGAACTTCTTGATAGTCTTGAGATTTTATTGCACTTTGCACAGATTCAAGACACCCTGTGCCAGATGCCGCAAAGCAGACTCAGAACATAACAGATCTCCTCCATGTCTCACAGTAGGGACAGTGTTCTTTTCTTGATATGCTTCATTTTTCCATCTGTGAACATAGAGCTGATGTGCCTTGCCAAAAGTTCGATTTTTGTCTCATCTGTCCATAGGACATTCTCCCAGAAGCTTTGTGGCTTGTCAACATGTAGTTTGGCAACTTCCAGTCTGGCTTTTTTATGATTTTTTTCAACAAGGGTGTCCTCCTTGGTCGTCTCCCATGAAGTCCATTTTGGCTCAAACAACGACGGATGGTGTGATCTGACACTGATGTTCCTTGGGCTTAAGTTCACCTTTAAAGGGGTTGTCCAGGCTTTTTCTATAACTTACAGGTGTATCTAAGCTGCAAAATGTTGACAGTTTGTAATTTACATGCTATCAACATTTTGCAGGGTTTCCCAGATATCACCTATTTGTATCTGGAGGAGAACGTCCAGGGGGCATTTGTATTGGAGCCTGCATGTAAATGGACACCATATGATAGACGAACCTGAAACCGATCCAGTTTCAACAATAAATTTCTTTATTTCGGTGATCACATGAACAAATATTAAAATTGCATCTTGTTGGGCATGACTAGGCATCATGCCTGACAAGATGCAATTTTAATATTTGTTCATGTGATCACCAAGATAAAGAAATTTATTGTTGAAACTGGATCGGGTGCTGGCTCCTCTATCATATGGACTCCTGACTTAAGTGGACACCAGCCGGTGCACCTGTGTCGGATCAATGGAGGCTGAGGAGAGCGTTCCCCCTTCCCCTCCCTCACGATTGGTATGTAAATGGAGAACTGGTCGTTTACTCCCAGTCTCCTACTAACACGCCCCCTCCCCCAGTGTACATTGTGGCCAGCCACCCCCAGACTGCTACAGCCTGCCCCAGCCCCTAATATCACCACCCACCCCCACTGCACACAGTGGGTCACCTCCTCCTCTGGCGCAATGTACAGAATCTGCAGCTCCGTGAGCTGCAAATTTGGCACACTTGGTCAGTGGAGAAGCTGAGAGCTGTTTGCAATCCTGTGTGCCCTCATCTCTTCCTCCCTGCTCTGTGCAGGGGAGCTGGTCTTCTCTCCCCAGCTGCCAGCTCTCTATGTCCCCGCTCTGAGCTGCTGGAGATAGAGAGAGGATGAGCTTCGGCTCCCCTGCACAGAGCGGGGGCATAGAGAGCCGGCAGCTGGGGAGAGAAGACCAGCTCCCCTGCACAGAGCAGGGAGGAGGAGATGAGGGCTTACAGGACTGCAAACAGCCTTCAGCTCATCCACTGATTAAATGTGCCAACTCTGCAGCTCACAGAGCTGCAGATTCTGAACATTGTGAGGTGTCCCACTGTGTGCAATGGGGGTGGGTGGTGATATTACGGGCTGGGGAGCACCTGTTGCCGTTTCACGAGGGTGACTGGGCATACTGTACACTGGAGGAGGCATAGAATAAATTACAAACTGTCAACATATTGCAGCCTAGATACACCTTTAAATGATAGAAATAGCCTGCACAACCTCTTTAATATCTTTAGAAGCTTTTCTGGGCTCTTTTGTTACCATGTGTATTATCCGTCTCTTTGATTTGTCATCAATTTTCCTCCTGTGGCCATGTCCAGGAAGGTTGTCTACAGTCCCATGAGTCTTAAATTTCTGAATTATATGTGCAACTAGTCACAGGAACGACCAGCTGCTTGGAGATGGTCTCATAACCTTTATCTTTAACATGCTTGTCTATAATTTTCTTTTTAATCCCCTGAGACAACTCTTTCCTTTGCTTCCTCTGGTCCATGTTGAGTGTGGTACACACCATGTCACCTAAAAGCACAGCGAGTATCTGTAGCCCTATATACAGTCCCACTGACTGATTACAAGATTGTAGACACCTGTGAATACTAATTAGTAGACACATCTTGATTTAACATGTTCCTTTTGTCACTTTATTTTCAGGGGTACCATCATTCCTGTCCAGGCCTATTTCATGAGTTTAATTTTATAAAACATTCTGTGTAAGCAGGGTTGAAAAGCAATTTCTGATTTTCATTTGTTCATTTTCATAGATTTTTTTTATTTATTATTACTTTTGTTAGATTCAAGTTATTTCTTTGACCATTGTGGGTTTTTCTTTCATTAAATGAGGGGTCCCAACAGTTTTGACCACGTGTGTATCTGAATACTCTTGTCTCCAAGACTTCTCACGAGCTGCACCAATTCTCTGGAACGTACTACCAAGAACAATTTGTGTAACTTCCAATAAACACAGTTTTAAGCAGGCCTTAGAAAGTTCTTTTGACTAGCCTAACACTCACTTGACTTATCTAACTATTCCCATTCTGCCCTTTTCCAAATCTAGAATTTTCCCACGGACAATGTGTCGTCGGTCCGTGCTGCCACAAATAAAAGGGAACCTCATACACTCCCTGGTGAAGGAGCATAGCAGGCTCTGAAACGCGTTGGATGGATCCAAATAAATGTATAGAGTGAACTTTTGATTTAGCTATTTGTGGCAGCGAGGACTGACGGCACATTGTCCCTGGGAGAATTCTGGAATTCGACCACATAGCACGTGGAGGTGTGGGTCCAGCAGCAGCCGCCATTACATGCTTTTCATACTGGTTGTGTGTTACACAACTTGACCAGGTGAGCAGTTATCATTACGGCTCTTTAGCCGCTGATTGTTAAAAAGATAAGACCCTATCTGCGCTTGCTTCCTTCTTTTAGTTTAACTTTTCCATATCTAGTCTCTTGTATCATCTGTCTACACCCTCTCTACAGTTAACAGCACTTTATATCTGTACTTGTAGAGATCCTGGCTGGTGACCGGTTCATGTAGCGATATGTGAATCCCTATTTATTGATTGCTGGACCTTATGTGATGGCACTTTTTGCCATTTACCTTTTGTGCCTCCCCTCCGTCCTCATAGATTGTATCTTGTGAACAGGGCCCTCACTCATGATACCTGTTGAATTGTGTTACTCTGTAATGTCTGATATATGTATCTCTCTAGAAGTCCCCTCTGAATTGTAAAGTGCTGCGGACTATGTTGGTGCCATAGAAATAAAAATAATTGGTAATGATTAAAAATAATATTATAATTATTACCAATGAGCTCTCCCCTGTGGTGTGAAAATTATTAATATGGCGTTTGTATAATTTTCTCTGCTTGCTGTCACAATTTAAAAGCATGTTCTTTGAGGCTGAAAATGTATTTTTTATTAAACGGACATTTTGGTATAAGGTCTGATGAATGTCTGTGGTTACACTTGCTTTTTTAGCAGTGTGACCGCCTTAATTGACTTACAAAATGGACGTTCTTAAGTGAATAAAAAGGAAAGCCCTAGTGAAAACATGGTAAATTCATAATAAATGTCTTTTTCTTGCAGAAAGAAGCGATGATTTACATGGAGCCAGAGAAGCAGGTCATGTCCCGATCAGCTGACGAGTGTGTGGTTGCGCTGTGTGACCAATGGTAAGATTTCGGTTCACTGATTTTGTCAACGAACAAGAACCCATAACAATAGATATTTCTATTGTATTGTACACTTATGATATGTTAAGAAACAACCTCGGTATTTATACGATATATTTTGTCCGTGTTCTTTAGGTACCTGGATTACGGTGAAGCAAGCTGGAAGAAACAGACGACAGAGTGCTTAAAGAACTTGGAAACGTAAGTTTAGTTTAATAAAACCACTTGGAAAGCAGGGTTAATAGTGATGAGGTAAAATATGTTTGTACCCTGTTAGCCAGTACATAGAAAAATATTACAATCTGACAGTCCTCAGTGGTTGATGTCTTTTAATGGCTTTCAAATGGTCCCTGGATTTTACTCTTGATTCTGTAGAAGACATGGAAAAGGTGGTTCCATTAATGGCTTGCCATTAAGTTTATCAACCACTGAGGACTCTCAGGGTTAATATTCTCACTTTACTTGCTGCTACAATACCACCATATTTTTTGACTGTAACACGCACCAGACCATAAGACACACTGAGGGTTTAGAGGAGGAAAATGGGGGGAAAATTAAGTTAAAAAGGAGGTCAGGGCACAGGTCTTCCATCCTGGTATATATGATTCCACCCCATCCTGGTATATGTGATTTCCCCCTCATCCTGGTATATGTGATCCCCTCATCCTGGTATATATAATCCACTCAACCTGGTATATATGATCCACTCCTGGTATAAATTATCCTCCCATCCTAGTATATATGATTTTCCCCCCCATCCTGGAGATATGTGATCCCCCCTCCCCCCCATCCTGGTATATGTGATTTCCCCTCATCCTGGTATATGTGATCCCCTCATCCTGGTATATATAATCCACTCAACCCAGGTATATATAATCCACTCCTGGTATAAATTATCCTCCCATCCTAGTATATATGATTTTCCCCCCCATCCTGGAAATATGTGATCCCCCCTCCCCCCATCCTGGTATATGGGATTTCCTCCTCCTGGTATTTGATTCCCCCATCCTGGTATATATGATTCACTCCTCCTGGTATAAATTATTCCCCTAACCTAGTATATATGATAATCCCCCCATCCTGGTAATATGTGATTCCCCCCATCCTGGTACATGGGCCCCATCACTTGAAAAAAAAAAAATAAACAATTCTACTTGCCTCCTATCGCTCCCTCCCACAACGGCGATGTCCTCCTGTCTTCTCAAGCTGACCGCTGATTAATGTGTGAGCGGTGCGCACAGAGACTATGTCACTGTCCTGTGCCCTGCTCCACAAACAGATCAGCGTTCAGCATCCGTGAGGAGGATGTCACTGCTGCTACAGGGGAGCGATGAAAGGGTGTGAGTGTGATCGAACTGGTTTTTCACTGCTTCACAGACCAATGATGGGAAGCAGGGAATAATCACACACACAATCACAGCTACAACTGGTGATCACGGTCCTGGCTATTTAAGCTAATTTAATATTCAACTCTTTCCCCGCTCACCTCTCAGTGTTTACTTCAGTGCAGGGGAGAGTGCAGTGAATTTTATATTAGCCTAATGAGCGGGCCCATGTGATCACGGTCCGCAGCAGCAGCCTGATCAAGCCTCTGGACACCACTTCAAAGCCGCACCTCCCTCTACAGAAAACATGTATATTCGGACGCTAAGATGCACCCTCCACTGTCGCACAGAAGTTGGGGGGGGGAGGGTGAGTCTTGTAGTCCAAAAAATATGGTAATTGATTTTGGAAAATTGCTGTCTCTGGAATGGCTGCAATTCATGTAGGAAGTAATTTTATTTGCATTGGTTAAAGATTTTGCGAGGAGACCAGAAGAAACTTTGAAGCCACTTTGAGCTGGCTCAAGAACATGCCTGCTCCAGGACGTATGGCTTGGGTAAGTCTGATCTTTTGTATCTGTAGATAAGCAGGAACTATAGGAAGCCATTCATATTCATCATATCTAGTTTCACAGTATGACTCACAGCACATGATGATCCTTATGGATTGCCATTCTCTGTAGATAAGAAGCATTATCCACCTCCATGGCTAAGTCCAACTCTAACCTGGTTGCGGTCTTTCTCTGATCTGACTGGACCAATCTTATTTGAATGGTTTGATCTCAGACTTTTCACTCAAAAAGACATCTGCCACCATCTGGACCCTTAAGTAGCAAAAGCTGTCAATCAGTAACATAAAGCAGTGGGACAAGGTTAACTGTCTTGGAGCTTAACCACTTAGGGGTAATTAAGGCAAAGTAAATTATATAAGTGCATCTTTAGACAGTCTAATCAATCATCTATCACGAACCACTTTGATAGATTTTTGATAAGGTTACACTGCTGCAGTGCCAATACTTATGGGGGTTTCCGCTTATAGAGCAGCCTTCTCAGCTTCAATCTGCAAGGGTTTATGGCTGATGTTGCTCTGTCCTCCTGAGAGCTTAATAACAAATTATTTTCTTTTTTGCTCCATTGGGAGACCCAGACAACTGGGTGTATAGCTTCCGCCTCCGGAGGACACACAAAGTACTACACTTAAAACAAAAAGTGTAGCCCCTCCAATACTGCCTATACACCGCCTTCAGGAGAAATCCCATCAGTTCTTAGCTTTGTGTTGAAGGAGGTACACACTGCACTCATCCACTCTCATTTTAGTCAGACACTCTCTCTTAGGAGAGTGATGGATTGGAAGAAAAGTGGGTCCTTTTGGACCCCGGCGTGTCTCCTTCCCCACCCTTGGGCAGGGGCGGTTGAGGTACCTATTGTTGGTACAACGGGCTGGAGCCCTCATGCCGTTCTACTCCATCCCTCAGGGGTCTCAGCATCGGGGCGGCCGCAAAAATTTAGCCCCCGGCTTCGCCGCGGCCTACCAGGTTCACTGCGACTGCGCAGTGAGACTGGCGGGATCGTCCGCCATTACAGGCAGTCTTGCAGCACGGGGCACTCCCATCGCTATAGTGGACCCGCCCCCTGCCTGTATAATCGGTCCTCCAGATCTCCTGCGTTTACATAGCCACGCCCCCCATTACAGCTCCGGCGGCCATTTTACATCCTTCTGCCGGTGTCTGGCTTGAAGCAGCACAAGTCTCTGCTGCTTCAGGGGGAACAGCGCGATTTCTGGAGGACACACAAACCGCTCATTGCGGCCGGTGAAGCCACACCGGTATTCCGGTTGTGGATCCTTTTGCTTTTGCCTCTGTGAGTTTTCTCTGAGAGGACCCACACATAAGCTGATATGTCTTCCACCAGGAGCAAAGCCCCTAAGGTGCAGACTTTCTATTCTTCTTGCACTACTTGCAAGATTATGCTGCCTGCTGGATCTGTATTCCCTTACTGCTTGGCCTGCTCTACTCATGAGGCTCTAGCTGAGGCAGATCCCAGGGCTTCCCCCAGCTCTGCTGCTGTGGAACCCTCCACCGTCCCAGAAGACTCGGCAATGCCACCCCCATGGCCAGTGGCGTTTGCTAAGTCCTTCTCAGATTCCTTCTCTTAGTCTATGACAACCCTGACCAGAGTGTTGCAGGAAACCTTGCAGGCAAGTCAAAGGAGAGATGCTCTCTGGCGCTCTGGTCCTCACCGCAGGCGTTATAGCGAGTCATCCCCTGCCAGGGGCATGGAGTCCGGAGATATCATGGAAGTATCTAACCCAGCTCCCTCTCCTCAGCCTCCCAAACGGCCTCGCAGAGAACTTTCTCCTGTCTCCTCTCATAATGCTGAGTCTCACGCTGGGGATTCTCAGCTTGATGGGGATGAGGAACGCAGAATTCTGCCTCTCCTCCAGACGAGGCCTCTGAGGAGGATCTCTTAGTGGATGATTTGGTATCATCCATTAATACCGTGCTAGACCTGTCTGTTCCTCCTCCACCTGTGGAGGCTTCCCTCTCGGAGGAACTGTATCAGTTTCTTCCACCATCCAGGTCACACGGCTTGTTTTTTGATCACTCTAACTTCAGATCAACTGTGCAGACGCCCAGGGCTTGCCCTTACAAGCGCTTCACTAGGAAACAAAAGGATTCTCGTTATCCTTTTCCCTGGACGTGGTTAAGGGTTGGTCGGTATCACCACGGGTGGATCCACCCGTTTCTAGACTATCGGCCAATACTGTGATGTCTGTTGCAGACGGTTCATCTCTAAAGGACTCCACCGACCGTCAAATTGAGCTTCTGCAGAAGTCAATTTACGAGGCTACAGGGGCCTCGTTTGCTCCTGCCTTCGCAGCCGTGTGGTCAGGGCCCCTTCGCGGGACCAGTGTCAACAGAGCCTCTCAATCACTCTCGACACTCTTCAGAGATTCGGTTGGCTGATCAATATGCTGAAGTCCTCCCTCCTGCCTGCACAGACGCTAACGTATCTGGGCATGGAATTTCACACCTCCCCGTCTCTAGTCATTCTACCCTCGAGCAAGCAGGTGTCGATTCAAGAGGAAGTTCAGTTCCTTCTTTGGTCAGACCCAATCTCCATCAGACGTCTGATGCACACTCTGGGAAAGATGGTGGCTGCCATAGAAGCAGTACTTTTTGCGCAATTCCACCTACGTCCTCTCCAATTGCAGATACTTCGCAGTTGGAACAAGGCTCCCTCGTCTCTCGACAGGCAGATCTCCCTGTGCCGTCAACAAAGGACTCCCTTCTCTGGTGGCTACTCCCCATGTCCCTGTCACGAGGGAGATCTTTTCTGCCCCCCTCATGGTTGGTAGTGACCACGGACGCCAGTCTCCTGGGCTGGGGCGCCGTGTTCCTTCACCACAGAGCACAGGGCACTTGGACGGAACAGGAATCCACTCTACAGATCAATGTTCTGGAAATTCGGGCCATTTATTTGGCATTACTGGCCTTTTAGAGGTTCCTGGTGGGGAAACATATTCGGATTCAGTCCGCAACGCGACCACGGTCGCTTACATCAACCACCAGGGAGGAACGCAAAGCTCTCAGGCATTGTTAGAGGTCCAACGTATCCTGCAGTGGGTCGAGGTCAACGACTCCTCCATCTCGGCGGTCCACATCCCCAGGGTGGACAATTGGGAGGCCAACTACCTGAGTCGACAAGGCATGGACGCGGGCGAATGGGCCATTCACTCAGATGTCTTCCAGGACATTTGCGACCGATGGGGCACACCGGACGTGGACTTGATGGCCTCTCAGTTGAACCACAAGGTTCTTGCCTTCATGGCTCGCTCCCGGGATCGCCAAGCTTTGGCAGGGGACGCTCTGGTCCAAGACTGATCCCAGTTTAGTCTCCCCTACGTGTTCCCTCCCTTTCCGCTGTTACCCAGGGTCCTATGGAAACTCAAGCCGGAATGCCGACGAGCGCTGCTTATCGCTCCAGACTGGCCCAGGAGGGCCTGGTATCCGGACCTGCTTCAGCTCTCGGCAGGGGATCCGTGGAAGCTTCCGGACCGTCCAGACCTCCTGTCTCAAGGTCCGTTCTTCCACCACAATTCTGCGGCCCTCAGCCTGACTTTGTGGCCCTTGAAGACTGGTTGCTGACGTCCTTCGGGTTTTCTCCGGAAGTCGCCGCTACCCATGAGACAAGCCAGGAAACCGGGGTCGGCAAAGATATACCGCAGAGTTTGGAAGATCTTCTTTTCCTGGTGCCATCTCGAGGGCCTTTCTCCTTGGCCTTTCTCCCTGCCAACCTTACTTGTCTTCCTCCAATCAGGTTTGGATAAGGGTTTGGCACTCAGTTCCCTCAAGGGGCAAATCTCCGCACTTTCAGTTCTCTTCAATAGACGCCTGGCTAACCTCTCTCAAGTGAGGACGTTTGTACAAGGGGCAGGTTACATCGTTCTTCCCTACCGACGCCCTCTGGACCCCTAACCTAGTTCTTGCAGCGTTACTAAAGCCGCCCTTCGAACCGCTAAGGGAAGTGCCTTTCTCTCGGCTGTCCCAGAAGGTTGCCTTTCTGGTAGCTATTACCTCTCTTCGGAGGGTTTCAGAGCTCGCAGCCCTGTCATGCAAGTCCCCGTTCCTGGTCATCCACCAGGACAAGGTGGTGCTCCGCCCTGTGGCCGAGTTCTTACCTAAGGTGGTCTCTCCATTCCACCTCAATGAAGACATTGTCCTGCCGTCTTTTTGTCCTAACCCTGTTCACCAGTATGAGAAGTCTCTGCATACTTTGGATCTGGTCAGGGCTATCAGGATTTATGTCTCCCGCACGGCTTCATTCCGCCACGCGGATTCCCTGTTCGTTCTCACGACAGGCCAGAGAAAAGGATCTCCGGCTTCCAAGTCTTCTTTGGCTCGGTGGATCAAGGCTCATATCCAGGAGGCCTACCTTTCCTCTGGAACGCCTCTCCCTTCAGGGTCTTAAGGCGCATTCAACAAGAGCTGTGGGTGCCTCGTGGGCCTTGCGTCACCAGGCTACAGCGCAACAGGTGTGTCAGGCGGCAACTTGGCCAGCCTGCACACCTTTACGAAACATTATCAGGTTCATGCGTACGCTTCTGCGGACACGAGTGTGGGCAGACGGATCCTCCAGGCGGCGGTCGCTCACCTATGATGGGTGCTGCCACATTTTGGGTCTTTTCCCACCCAGGGATAGCTTTTGAACATCCCAATTGTCTGGGTCTCCCAATGGAGCGAAAAAGAAAAAGAGAATTTTGTTTACTTACCGTAAATTCTTTTTCTTCTAGCTCCTAATTGGGAGACCCAGCACCCACCCTGTTGCCTTTTGGGCTTTGTTTACTGTTCAGTGGCTGGTGTTAGACATGTCATTTATGTTAATCGGTTTGCCGATATGTTCTGGCCGGACATCCGGTTTTGGTGTGGGTCTTTTTCCTCCTTCCTGCTTGTGCACTGAACTGATGGGATTTCTCCTGAAGGGGGTGTATAGGCAGTATGGGAGGGGCTACACTTTTTGTTTTAAGTGTAGTACTTTGTGTGTCCTCCGGAGGCAGAAGCTATACACACAATTGTCTGGGTCTCCCAATAAGGAGCTAGAAGAAAAAGAATTTACGGTAAGTAAACAAAATTCTCTTTTTATGGCATGTATACCTAGTTTTTATACTTTGAGAAAGGTGCTAGTCCAACACAGTAACGCGCTGGTATTGTCAAAACTGATTTGACATCTAAAGGCTCCTCATTTTCATGGTGTAGCCGACCTTAACGTGCCAGATTCCATTTTTGCCATTGCTATTGTGAATACAGGGCATCCTCTTTTTTTGTTTAGGTTCATCTTTGAATACTTTTGAAAAGGTTGGTGGGGACAGATGTGTCCTTCTTTACTTTTTCTCTTGTGGGATAACTATCCATGAAAAATTAAATTTAAAAAATGACATGATTTTGTAAGGCCTGTTTGGGGATTTATACACGCTCTTTCTACTATCTAGTAGTTGAGATGTGATTTCCAGCATGACCATAATTTTGCAAGAACTTTATTATTATTTATTATTATAGCGGCCTTTATTCCATGTCGCTTTACATGTGAAAAGTGCATACATAGTCAAGTACAATAATCATGAACAATACAAGGCGCAGACAGGTACAGAAGGAGAGAGAGGACCCTGCCTGCAAGGGCTCACAGTCTACAAGGAATAGGTGAGGATACAGTAGGAGAGGATAGGGCTGGTCTTGCGGCAGTTTGTTGGACTGAGGATCACTGCAGGTTGTAGGCTTGTCGTAGGAGTTGCGTCTTCAGGCTCCTATTCCCAGGTGGAGGGGGTCTCCCACAGCAGCGCTTCACTGCATGCTTTTCTTCTCCTGGCGAGGGGGAAGGCTCCAACATCAGTGCACTTCGGCGCCGGCCCGGTCATTTTTTAGGCTTCACACATTAATTTATGCCCCAGCTTCGGCCTTGTACTGACGATTCCGCCTCTCCCTGCCCATGCTACTGCCCTCGGGCGACATCATTGTGGCCAACACCACCTGCCGGCTGCATCATACAGGGGGCGGACCTGCTGATTTCGGCGCTTCTCGCTCCATTGCGAGTACTATCAGCGTGCCCTTTTCAAGAGACCGCCCTCCTTCCCTCCACTCATGCGGCCGCCATTTCATGCCAGCACCGCTCTGTGAGGACGCAGGAACATCGTTCAGCGGCTGCTTCACTGGAGCTAGGTTGTGGTGAGGAGCACAGCAGATCTCCCTGCTGTAGCTCTCTCTCTCCCTCTACCAATTGCTCCCTCCCCTGCCACACTCATTTCACTCAAAGGTGCAGTGCAGACTCTCTCCCTGCACTCGGGTGCACACATATAAGTCTGCACTCTTCAGTCAATTTCTGCACAGCCATGCAGAACTCAAGGTCCAACAGGAAGACTTCTAAGCTTACAACATACTATGCCTCTTGTATTACATGGAGGGCCCACCTGCCTAGTGGACATACTACGAACTGCCAGACTTGTGGTCTAAATTCTACTCAGGAGCCCCCCACTAGTGCGGCTCAGGAGCCCCCCCACCAATGCCACCCAGGAGTCCCCCCACCATTACTGCACCTACCAGTGCTGTGTTTTTAACTCAATCCATGTCACAGTCTATGGAAAAGTTTTCCACTACCCTCATCCAGGCCCTGCAGAGCCATCCCACACCCTGCACCTCAGTACAGCCTGGGCCACAGGGGTTGATACCGAGCACAAGGACACTCCACCCAGGGGCACTGCACAATATCCGCCGACACCAGCGACCAAGACAGGATGTAAAAGGCTACATAGGAGTATTTCACCTGCCTCCTCACAGAGCTCACATGACTCTCCCTCACGGGAGCAGGAACCGTGTTCCCCCTCATCCCATAGATTCTATGATCCTGATTCGGACCTTGATCCAGACACGTTCCTCGACTTGAACAGTTCTGACACACTGGCCATGGTTAAGGACTTAATGACGGCCGTCAATCAAACGCTTGATGACAAAGACCCTCCCTGTGAAACATGGCGTTTCCTTCAAGAGGGTGAAACATACGCACAAATTCTTTGCAGATCATCCTGAATTTCAGGAGATTTTGAAGAAACATAGGTCCTACCCCAGTAAGAAGTTTGGTAACCTCAAGGCGATTGAAGCCTGTTACCCCTTCCCTCCAACTCTTTGCCATGACTGGGCGGATTCCCCACAAGTCGATCCTTCGGTTTCCCGTTTGGCCGCATGGACTTTACTTTCTCTGTCTGATGGCTCCTCCATTAAGGACCCAACTGATTGGCAAGTCGAGCAGCTGGCACGATCGTTCTTCGAGGCGACTGGTTTGGCCCTATCTCCTTCCTTTGCCTCGGTCTGGGTGGCCAAAGCCATCATGGACTGGGCAAGTACCCTACATTCTACGTACTACTGACATGTCCTCCGAACTGACGGACCTGGCAGCCCAGATATCGGTAGCCAGAGAATACCTACTTCACGCAGCCCTTGACGCAGCCAACTACACGGCGGTCGCAGCATCAAATGCCATTACTATACCCAGAGTGCTCAGGCTTCGCGAATGGAGAGCTGACTCAGCTTCCAAAAAATCTCTAATTAGCCCGCCTTAGCTTAGAGCCGCCTCTTTGGTGAGAGGCTGGATAAATTAATCTCTGATGCCACCGGTGAAAAGAATACCTCTATTCCCCAGCATAATCCTAAATGTCTCTTTGCCTGGCGTTCTTTCAGAACTCCTTTGGCTGGTCGACTTCTCGCCCGTCAGTCTAATCGTCGCTCCCCACGCAGCGACCGGACCTCCCAATCCTCTCAAAAGTCTACCTCAACCTGGCAGACTCGTTCAAATCCAAACCTAAGGGACTGAGATCCCATAGATTCTCATCCTCCTGACTTATTCTCTTGCCCGGAAGACACCTCTCAAGGTGGCGGTCGACTTTCTCACTTTCAGCATGTCTGGCTCGCTGTTACAGAGGACAGATGGGTCAGAGAACTGTTGTCTTCTGGATACAACATAGAGTTCTTCACCTTGCCACCCACCTGTTTTTTTCTCCTCCATTCCTCCACGCCCCTCATCAAAGGCTCTCGCATTCTTCCAGGCCGTTGACTCACTCCTGCAAGCGGGAGTCATTATTCCTGTACCACGAGCGTTTCAAGTGGTTTTACTCAAACCTCTTTGTGGTACCCAAAAAGTACGGCTCAGTCAGTCTCATTTTGGATTGAAAAAACCTCAGCAAATTTGTTGGCTTACGTCACTTCCGCATGGAAACGCTCCGTTCCATCATTTCGTCATTGGACGAAGAAGACTTCTTAGCTTGCATAGATATCAGAGATGCGTACCTGCACATTCCGATATCCCATGCGTATCAATGATTCCTATGATTTGCAATTCACGAAAACCACTATCAGTTTGTGGCTCTCCCCTTTGGGCTCGCCACGGCTCCCAGAGTTTTGTACCAAAGTCATGGCTGCCGTCATGACGATCCTTCATTCACGAGGTGTAGTTGTCCTACCCTACCTGGACGACCTCCTCATCAAGGCTCCTTCCTTCAGGGACTGCGAGGAGAGTGTTTGCATTACAGTAGACACTCTCGTTCACCTGGGATAGTTGGTCAACCTGTCCAAATTCTCTCCAGTCCCGAGCCAGTCCATCACCTTCCTGGGAATGGTTTTCAATAACTCCTGCGTGTTGGTACTTCTCCCTCAGGACAAGATTCACGCCTTACGTCAGGCAGTCCTGACCCTCTTCCACCCCTCGTCCCACTCACTTTGGTTCAGGATGAGAGTCCTAGGCGGTTCCTTTGCTCAGCTGCACCTCAGACTCCTCCAGTTAGCCCTTTTAACAGCCGGGGACAGGAGTCCGCTCACCCTAGACAGTAAATTTCGGCTATCTCCCTCAGTCATAGACTCCCTACTCTGGTGGCTCCAACCAGTTTCTCTCCAGCAAGAGAGGTCCTTCCTTCCAGTTGAATAGAACGTGCTAACCACCGACGCAAACCTCATAGGCTGGGGAGCTGTCTACCGTATTTATACAGCCGAGGGCATGTTGTCTCCACAGGAATCCTCTATATCCATCAATCACCGGGAAATTCGAGCCATTTTTCTCGCTCTCCAGGCTTTTCATCAGCTACTAGCGGGTCGCCACATCCGAATCCAGTCAGACAACGCTACGGCTGTGGCATACGTCAATCACCAGGGAGGAAACCGCAGCCGGCTGGCGATGCACGAAGTACAACCCATCCTCCACTGGGCAGAATCGACCTGGTCAGTGCTCTCAGCGGTGCACATTTTGCGCGTTGACAACTGGGTGGCGGATTTCCTCAGCCGTCAAGGCATTGCGTTAGGAGAGTGGGCCCTGCATCCGGAGGTGTTTCAACAGATATGTCATCACTGGGGAACTTCGGATGTGGACCTCATGGCCTCGCGTCGAAACGCCAAGGTACCCAGGTTCATGGCTCAGTCCCACGGCCCACAGTCAGAATTAGCGGATGCACTGGTTCAATCCTGGACTCCATTTCGCCTTCGATACATTTTCCCCCCTCTGCCTCTCATACCCAGAGTGGTGAGGAAAATCAAGTCTGAGGGCGTCCCAGTTATACTTCTCACACCAGATTGGCACATACTGGCGTGGTACGCCTACCTAGTTCGGCTTCTCGCCGACACTCCCTGGCGTCTTCCAGACTGCCAGACCTTCTCACTCGAGGTCCAATACGCCACCAGAACTCGGCGGCCCTGAATTTGACGGCGTGGCTGTTGAGACCTGGGTTTTGACCCAGGCTGGCTTCTCTCCCAGCGTGATTGAAACACGATTAGAGCAAGGAAGCCTGCTTCCACTCACATCTACTACTGCACCTGGAAGATTTTCTTCGTCTGGTGCAAGTCCCAAAACCACCCACCTCTTCCCGCTATCTTAGGATTTCTTCAGTCCGGCCTAATCGCCGGTCTCTCACTTGGATCCCTCAAGGGTCAGGTATCGACATTGTCGGTGTTGTTCCAGCGCCGTCTATTGGTCAAACCCAAAGTCAAGACCTTCATTCAAGGAGTCTCCTGGTTGGTTCCCCCTTACAAGAGACCTTTTAGAAGCGTGGGACCTGAACCTGGTCTTAGACGCTCTCCAAAATCCACTGTTCGAGTTTCTCAAATAAGTATCACTTTGTCTTCTATCCCAGAAAGGGGTGTTTCTAGTTGCAATCATTTCCATTCGTCGTGTTTCTGAGCTCGCAACGCTTTCCTGCAAGGCCCCGTTCTTGATTTTTCACCAGGACAAGGTGGTACTCCACCGGGTGCCGTTCTTCGTCCCAAAGGTAGTCCCCTCATCTCTCTACCATCTTTTTGTCCAGCGCCAGTGCACCGCGTTAAGAAGGCCCTGCATACACTGACACTGGATCTAGTTCGGGCTCTCCGCCTACATGTGTTCAGAACGGCAGCCTTCAGGAAATCGGATTCTCTATTCATCCTTCCGGAGAGCCACTGAAAGGGCATGGCGGCATCCAAGGCTACCCTAACCAGATAGATAAGAACGACTATCCAGGAAGCTTATCAAATGTTCAGTTTGCCCATTCCAGCTGGTTTGTGAGCACACTCTACCTGTGCAATAGGGGCATCCTGGGCCATTCAGCACCAAGCTTCTGCATAGCAAGTATGTAAAGCTGCCACATAGTCCAGCCTTCACATATTTGCGAAACATTACAATGTACATACTCAGTCTTCGGCAGATGCAAGTCTGGGTAGATGTATCCTGCAGATTTTTGTGTGTACTCACCGTATAATCCTTTTCTCCGAGCCTCTAATTGGGGGACACACCACCCTCCCTGTTGCCCATTACGGGCCGTTTATTGTTCTTCTTTTTGGTTCCTTTTTTCATGGTTGCCTTATTGAAGTCCTATGTTTGTCTCTCCTACTGCTTTAGTCACAAAACTGGTTCGGCTGGTGCCAGCCAGGGTGTTTTTACTGCAGGGCAGCAGCTAAACCGTGTCTTTTTCAGATTCTACTTGGTGTTGCGTCCTAGTGGACTGCAGCATAACACCCATGGTCCTGTGTCCCCCCAAATAGAGGGTCAGAGAAAAAGATTTTACGGTAAGCACACACAAAAGTCTCCTTTTTTTGCCTTTTTTCTTTACAGGCTCCACCCCCTCCATACCTTGTCAGTAAAGTTCAAGCTCGGGGGGGAGGTTCCGACACAAGTTCGCGTCATCCCCGACTCGAACTTTACAAAAAATTTATCGGGGGATTCGCTTATCACTAATTGTGGGCCTAATCGCGTGATTGGCTCCCGGCGCAATGCGGGCCGATCACGTGATTAGGCCCACAATACATTGAGCCGATCACGTGATTAGGCCCACAATGCACCCGGCCGGATATGACGGCTGGGCATTACAGCAGCAGAGAGGGAAATACAAAAAGGAGGCGGCAAAGCACCAGGAGCGAGGACCCCCAGCGGGGCGTGCTAGGAGACATCCAGGAGGGGAGTATGGAACCCGGAGCCTGCCTATCCAGCCTCCTAGATGGAGACTGTATGTAACTTCAAAGTCATTTTTCATAATCATTATAGGGCTCCTTTACGTCAGACAGGGATGTTTAGGGAACAGCTGCCTAGGTGCAGGGACAGGTAGTGATAAGAGAGAGGGGTAGAGCGACCTGACAGGTTCCCTTTAAGTCTCTCACATTGGCTTTCTGGTCCAATGTCTGCACATGCTTAATCCAGTGATGTCCTTTAATTACAGTGTTTACCCTTTATAGACACCCCACAATGATCTGATAACAGGGGCGTTGCTAGGGTCAAAAAACATCCGGGGCTCGGGCCCACTGAGCTGCATTTTTCGGAATAAATTTAAATAAAACCCAAGTAAAATGTACTTTAATAACCAGTGACACTCTACATATATAGTATTAACAGATTTAATGCTTTAAAACATTATAGAGATTACGAACATGCACTCAATAAATACACAAAATATAACAGTATTAGGCCAACATCCAAGTAATCCTAAGGCTTCTTTCACATGAGCGCTTTTCTGGCGTTAATACCGTGATTTTAAAGTGCATGAATTTCGCTGTCAAAAAACGCCATTAACACTAGAAGTCCCAGAGACGGGTCATTTGACCTTTTTACCATTGAAAACCAAGGATCCTTTAAATTCCCGGGACTTCTAGTGTTAAAGAACATGCTCTATAATGGAGGACAGAGAGAAAGGACCCGGAGGACTTGAGCAAAGATGAGGCTTGTCCCAGGACAAGGCTGTGGAGAGACGGAAGGAGCCTGTGCGCCCGAGTCTGCAGTGAAGTGGAGGGTCAGGGCGAGCACCAGGGACCCGACCCTGAAAGGTAGGAAGTAGACTCCAAGCTCCAACCACAAACCGGTGGCCACGAGGTCCAGAGGAGCTGTGGCCAACTCCCAGCACATCCGCCGAGTAGACAGTTGTATTAGGGTCAGGGGAAACAGCCGGTAGCCCGACAAGGCCTGTGACTGCCGGATTGGGGCTCTGTGCGCAGAGGCGTGTGCAGGAAGGAGGAGAGCAGACTACCCGCACCGCCAATGTACTTGAACTGTGACCTGTAGTAGATGCAGAGAAAACTGAAGTAAACCGGGTTGGGAACTCAGAATTGTGTGAGACTGTTCCTTTCCTACTTGAGGAGCGGTAGGCTGAAACACCGCGCAGGCAGCAGGAGCCTGCCTGGGAGATGTACCGATCAGTGGCGTAGCAACTGTTTGTGGCGCCCGGGGCCGAAAAATTTGCCGTCCTTTTGGTTGTTGATAATCCGGAAGTATACATAGTATACACTGTCTGCCCCTATATACAAGAATATAACTACTATACTAAAACACAAAGAGAAGGGGTGCAATTGGGGGGTAAATATTGGGCCAAATAGCCACTCGCCTATTGGGGTTGTCACTGTGCACCGCCATCTCTGCACAACCCCAGTGTATGGCAACAAGCAGGACTCAAGGAGGGCCCGGGGCCGGAGCAATTTTCACCGCTGTACTGTGGAGTTCATAGTGTAATATAAATGCAAAAAAACTTTATTCTTAATATTATGTCACAATACCGGGATCTGAGGATCTTCTATTTGGAGGTCAGGGGCTCTCTGATGCCATGTTGCTGTCTGTCTCGCTGTCGTCCTCTTTTGACACTGCAGTGCGGTGGATAAAAGAGCATTAATTGGTTAATAACAAGAAGTATGGAGTGTATTAACTGAGCCATAAATCCTCCCCATACCAGTAGGATTACTATATGGATTTTAGTATTAGGGTACGGACACACTGGCGTGAAACTCGATGTGCAATTGCGTTTTCTGCATGCATCAATTTTTGAGAGCATACTGACGTGTGTTGGACGCTTTTTTCTCATCCAGATTCAGGATGAGAAAAAAGTTGCAACATGCTGTGACAGTATGTGATTCACACCGAGACTCGCCAATGCAAGTCTATGGGTCCGACAAAATCACGGACCGCACACGGACCATCCGAGAGGCATCAGTTTTTTTTCACTGATACATTCTCATTCTGTAGCTGAGAACACTGTAACATGTTCCTGTAAATGATTATACTGTAATAACTGCTGAGGAAAGAACAGATTGCACACAGATGTGATCTGAGAAAAATGTCGGACACTCGCACAGCAGTTGCCAAACAGACCAAAAAACAGATGTCACTCATCCGACTCTCGTGGATGAGAAACAGACCAATTTTAAGGCGGCGGGAGACAGTGTACCACCAACTCCCCAGCACCGTGCTATGCACAGACAATATACATACACTGTCTATGCACAGCACGGAGCCGAGGACATCCCAGAAGAGGCACAATAACCACAGACAGGAGGCGGGAGAACATTGAGCCCACCCAGAAGAACTACAACTCCCAGCACCCAACACACTACCCAGAAACCATACAGTAATGCCAGAACAGGTAGGAGAGCTACAATTCCCAGCATGCCACACCCTGCCAACACAGGAAGGTGGAGGCTGCCGCATGGAGGCAGAGACACCTGGTACAGCTGCCATTATCACCACACACAGCCCCACTCCTCCTGCGCACCCGTCCTCCTCTCCTCTGTCCCTCCTGCACCCCCGTCCTCCTCTCCTCTGCCTTCCTGCACCCCCGTCCTCCTCTCCTCTGCCTTCCTGCGCCCCTGTCCTCCTCTCCTCTGTCCCTCCTGCTGCTCCTCTGTCCTCCTGCACCACTGTCCTCCTCTCCACTGTCCTGCTGCACCCCGTCCTCCTTTCCTCTGCCTTCCTGCACCCCCGTCCTCCTCTCCTCTGTCCCTCCTGCTGCTCCTCTGTCCTCCTGCACCACTGTCCTCCTCTCCACTGTCCTGCTGCGCCCCGTCCTCCTCTCCTCTGCCTTCCTGCACCCCCGTCCTCCTCTCCTCTGTCCCTCCTGCTGCTCCTCTGTTTTCCTGCACCACTGTCCTCCTCTCCACTGTCCTGCTGCACACCCATCCTCCTCTCCTCTGTCCCTCCAGCTGCTCGTCTTCTCCTCTGTCTCCCTGTTCCTGTCCTTCTGCCCCCCTGTCCTCTTCTCCTCTGCTCCCCTATCCCCTGCACAGTTTCCCTCACCTCTCCGGGTCCATGGGGGGCCAGCTGGGTGGAGGAGCCGCCAGCACTGCAGCCACCTCCACCGCACGAGCACTTGGAGCCATCACAGTACAGGAAGCAGCAGAGCTCCCAGCGGCTTCCTGTCAGCGTGATCACTCTCAGCGCTGGGGGGGCCAGGAGGGGGCACAGTACATGCGGGCGCCGCAGCCGGGCGGCAATGCACTACCAGCGGCAACACCCTCCCTCCCCCACAAAGACTCCAGTTTTCACTGGTCCCGATCCTTCCCTGCAGCCCGATCAGCCCCGCTGGCTCCCCAGCACCCTAACACTCCATTACTCTGGATGCTCTGGGCATCTGCTCCACCCGTGGGGAGCGACACCATACCAGCTGCCATTCCATCATCTCCAGAGGTCCCGGCCTGCAGCAGCGGCCACTACAGCTGCATACCACGGGTGGCGTCATGACAAACTACTCCCTAATTTTTTTTAACCCCCTTTTTATTGACTGCCCATCTGGGTGGCCACAGACCGGGTCACGCCACTGTGACATCACCCCAGACACTTGAAGACATCGAGGTGCCCGGCTCAGAGTACCCCACAGCCACCACGGGGCAAGTCAACTACTACTGCCAACATACGCATACAGAAATTAAGTTTTAGAGAAATTATTAAAAAATATATTCTTACACAGTTTTCCCCAGAGGCTGTGAGTCTTTCTATGGTGTCAGAGGGGCCATAGATGTCTCCTGCTCCAGCTCCTATAATCTGCAGCTCCAGGGCACAGGGGACACTATCATCTGCTGGCAGCCAATCACAGATGTGATTATAAAGTGAAATCTGTGATTGGCCGATAGGAGATGAGGCACAGATGTCCCTGTGTGCAGTGATATGGCTGGAGCAGGGGACACACTGCACAGCCCCCTCCCTCTTATCGAGGGTATGACAGGGTTAATGTCCTGCTCCCTCTCTCCATGGATCAGCAGCAGCACAGAGAGCAGTGGGGGCCACACTGAGTGCCTCTCCCTCTTCCCTCAGCACAGTGAGTGACTATACAGACAACCAGCAGCAGCAGCATTAGCATACTCATCTCAGCACATTGTCCCTGCACCTCCTCCTGTCAGCACTGACTTTGTCTCGGCATTCACTTTCCCTAGCTCCGGGCCCCTTCCCGCTCTGGTCTCTGATGCACTGCCATATGATCTCCCCTGCACTGCACTCCCAAAGTCTCCCATCAGTGTAGAAAAAAAAAACAACATAAATACTCACCTCTCTCTCTCCTCAGTCCTCAATGAGCTGCTCCAGTCTCCTCTCAGCGTGTGTCTGCCGGCTGCTCTGCACAGCTCAGTGATGTTGTTACCGCCCCCTGCCAAGCTGTGCTGTAGAGCGCCCGGGACTTAAGAGAAAGTGGCTGGAAGCGGCGGCCGGGACTTCAGAAGCGGGAGCGGCATCCACGGGGATTCGCCTGCCACCGGGCACCCCCGGGATGCCGCCCCTATGTTTGCTAGCAGGTCGGCTCATGGATGGTGCGGCCCTGGCCCTGACAGCCGGCGAGATTCGGGGCTCTATGCATAAGAATCGGGGCTGCAGCCCGATTCTTAATGCATAGCGACGTCCCTGTCTGATAAAGAAGATAACTGTCCCTTTACATTTACTTCTCTGGGCTGTAAAGGCCTGTCTGAATCAAGATCATTTCATGCTTCTGTCCACAGCTAGTAGAATTGTGAAAGTCTCTTTGATCTGTGTATATAACAGCTTTTGATTTAAAATTTGTGCAGAGAAAAATAAATATATGTATACACTTTATACATTTAGTGACACAGTTTAAAGGAAACCTGTCATGTCCTCATACGCTATTCCTCTGCAGGTTAATCGTCTTACAATGCAGCCTAACCACATTACTGAAACTGGGATGAAAAAGGGATTATCCAGCCCATTACAAATGTTCGTCAGGAATTACTGATTGACTTTAGCTCTTTGCTAGTTCCAGCGGTTGTTACGTGAAAGCCAGTATATGACTTGTGTTCTTCTAGTCATGTGTTGACTTGCTTCTCATCTTCATATCTTAGTAGAGAAGCTAGTTAACATGTGAACGTAAGTATGCAAATCGTATGCCTATGGTCATGTGATGACTGTTCGAATTAGTACCTACAGGTAGGATTTGGCATGCTGCATGGCTTGCTAAAAACTTGAATTGAGCTGGACAGCCCCTTTACATTACAATGGTGTTCTTTCCATTGATTCATGTGCTTGGGTAATTCTTCACCTTGCATTTCTTATTTTAGGATCTCGCTTACCTTGGGATGAGCAATGGTTAATTGAGTCCCTATCTGACTCTACAATATACATGGCCTACTACACTGTTTGTCATCTGCTACAGGGGAATGACCTTGATGGAAAAGCAGACTCTCCCATAGGTATCAGGTACAACAATCTTGGTTTACTTTTCATAAGTGATATGTGACTCATTAATATTTTTACTGATTACCACCTTGCTTCTGGCTGTTTTCCCTAATGTAAAGGCCAGAACAAATGACCAAGGAAGTCTGGGACTATATATTTTTCAAGAAGGCACCATTCCCCAAAACAACCATCCCTAAGGAGAAGCTGGACTTATTAAAGAAAGAGTTTGAGTTTTGGTATCCAGTTGATCTGAGAGTATCTGGGAAAGATCTAGTCCCTAATCACTTGTCCTATTACCTATACAACCACGTGGCTATGTGGCCTGAAGACTGGTGAGTTCATGGCTTCATTATCCCTTTAAAAAGAATATGAGGAGCGTAATGTAGTGTGTAAATAATGGTCAGATAGTGTTGCAGCTATAACACAACCTGATGTCTTGGCACTCGTGCACAGTGGTGTTATACGGTCCATACCACCTCTGAGTTGTGTGGAGTCGTAGTATATCGTGTACACTAAGTATGTATGGCATAGTGAGGGAACCTTAGACCAAACAGCTAATATTTAGTGATGAGCGAGTAGCGAAATATTCAGAATTGCTATATTTGTACCGCGTAGTTTTGTATACTTACATACTCATCCGAATATTGAGTCTAATGTTAGTCAATTAGTGATAGGCTCTGCCCAAACACATCTAGCTATAAAACGAGTCTTCCCGGATAGGGCGGGAGAGTGGGCTTATTTATGTTTCTACTACATGAAACACCTTGCAGTGCTCCCTAGAGAGACCCTAACATTCAATGTGCTCTCCCTGAGGTGCCTGCTCCCACTGTATACTGAAGGGAGCTGTCAGTTCATGTCGACACATCACTCACAAGCACCAGTGATACTCGCTGAGTAACGAATATCGCGAATACTGCACTATCCGTGCGAGTAATGATTACACTAGCTCATCACTACTCATATCTTATATTAGACCTGGGTGGTAACGTCATGATGGGGCGGGCTCTGTGGCTCTGGGTGTGGCAGCTGAATCTCCCCAGTACGCCCTGCCCTCTCTCTCTACCCCCTGTGCTGTCTTCTCCCCTCTGTGCTCTCTCCTTTGAGCTGTCTCCCCCCCACCCCCGTGCGCTTGCCCCTCCCCTTGTGCATGCTCTTTGTGCCCCCGCTCTCCTCTCTCTGGGCTGTTTCTCCCCCACGTGGTGTACAAAGATGGTGGGCGCATGAAGAACTGTGCCTGTGCATACTCTGTGCTCGCAGTTGCAGTTACTGAGGCCATCGCCATCTTTTAACACCCAAGTGTCCAAAGATGGCGGCGGTCTGAGTAACTGCGCCTGCATGCGCCGGGTACGTGCGGGTGCAGTTCCTCATTCGGTGTTCTGCTTGGCAAGCTTTGGGCAGCATGTGCGGTGGCTGGATCCTGTTGTCTGTTTTTGGTGTCATCGTGTTCGGCTGTCTGCGGCACCACTGGTGGTACTGCGCAATGGGCTAGTACCGCCAGCGGGCACCATATGGCTGCTGCCGGTGCGTGACAGGAGGCTAACCGGACAGAAGTTGAAGGCAGACTACACTAGGTAATTATATGGATAGTTATGTGTAATGGCCGCTATAACCTTCTATTCTCCCTCTTTATTTTAGTGTGAAATGGCCAGTGGCTGTCAGGGCAAATGGACACTTGCTGCTTAATTCAGAAAAGGTAAAGGTTACTCATCAATTGTAAAGAGCTATTTAATTTTGCTTTTAAAAGGGTTGTCCATGGCTTAGATATTGCTGACTTGTCTGTGGGTCCATTGCTTAGTGGCTGCTGACAAGTTGAAAGTTCTGCTGTTTATCCGCTAATTCACATACATGTACTACTGTACTTATCTGCAGTTACAATGTGGGGAGGTGCAGCGTTCTTCCTGATCATCACTTATTACTCCCAGGGTAGTAGCCAGCTGATTGCTGGGTGTATTCCCTCAGTCTCTTTACCTATCCTTAAGACACGTCCTGATTATCAATACTTCAGCTCGGGCTACTTCTCATTCTTTGTCAGTTTTTTTTTCTCCTTCGCCTCATTGGGGGGCACAGGACCGTGGGTGTTATGCTGCTGTCCACTAGGAGGCTAGGAGTTACAGTGGCTCCTCCTCTGCAGTATACACCCCTCGGGCAGGCACTGCCTCCCCAGTTTTTGCTTAGTGTCGTTAGGAGGCACACCATAAAAATATTTCTATTTACTTCTAATTTTTATTTTTCTACCTTTTACATTTTTTCCTCCAAAGAAGAAGAAAAGTGGGTCCAGTGTGACCCCCGGCATGCTCCTTGCTCGGCTCCCCAATGTTGGGGCGCTGGGTCGAAGTTGAGATATCCTTACATATGCTGCACTCCTTCCTCGGTATCCCACTGTTGTGGTGCTGGGTTGAGGTTGAGACATCCCAACATAACATCCTCCTTCCTCAATTCCACAATAATGGGGACCTGGGTAGAAGTTGAGATTTCATATCATCTCCATATATCAAACGGCAAGTTTCTACAGCAAAGAATACCACCGACAGACATCCCCCTAATCACCCCTGGGTCTTTAGACTGAGGCACCACAGGTACCAGCAGCACAAACGGCTGCAGGACACCACAGTGTGCTGACTGCCATCAGCGCTGGGACTGCTATGGTTTGCAGAGAGGACCGTATCTTCGCGCCGGCCCTCCACCGTTTTCTGGGCCCGCATCTAAGTGAGGCCCTGGCTTCGGGCCTAGCGCTCTTGCCGCCTCCCTGCACCGCCCTTGTTCCGCCCATTGGATGACACTGATGCGCGTCATAGTGGGGTGCGGAGCGGTCCTAGAGCGCTCTTCCCGCTAATACAGTGCTCCCTCCTTCCTCTCCTCACACACCGCCGCCATACCACCACACGTGGAGAGCCTTCAGCGCATCTGCTAATTAGCTCTCCGGGGGACACAGGAATCCTTGGGCTGCTATGAAGGCGCGCTTCTGGTGGTAAGACCTCTGCAGAGGGCTATCTCTGCAGAGGTTTATTCTATCCCTGCACTTTCTCTGCACAGGCTCTGTCTGCACACAACAGGGGATCTCAATACAAGGGATCTAATCTGTTTGTACACAAAAAGGTTTTCAATACAGGGGGTTTATTCACAATGTCTGGTTCTAAGAGCAAGAGGACCACCAGGGCATTTAATACTTATTATGCCTCCTGCACAGTTCGCAAGTTTTCTCTGCCTGCTGGATGCACCTTACACTGCACCAGAATGGGCCATTATTATGTCCCAATCTATGTTGCAATCTATTGAAAAATTGTCCTCAACATTGATCAAGGCTCTGCAGACTCCCTCAGGGCGAAGCCTCGGACCAAGGGCGTTCTACTGACCCTATTCTATCTACCTCTAGTTCGGGACCAAGAGGGTCCAGAGAACACCCTCTCCGACGTCCTCTCACAGCTCTAGGGCCACCCCATCCCGCAAAAACCATCGAGGATTCTCAGGAGTCGGATGGTCAATATGGTCCTATTCAGACTAGGACTTGGATACGTCCCTAGACCTAGACCCACCCCACACAGTGGTTCTGGTTGAGGACTTATCCATCAATCAGGTACTGGATGTTTCAGACCTGCCGGCGGATGCCCCAGAACATAAGGTCTCTTTTAAAAAGGCCAAGAGACCACATAAATATTTTGCGGATCATCCTGAGTTTCAGGAGATCCTACAAAGACATCGGTTACATCTCGAAAAAAGATTTGGCAACCGCAAGACTCTTGAAGCGCGTTACCCTTTCTTGCATAAAGTAACCCCGGATTGAGCGGATCCGCCCCAAGTAGACTTCCCCCATATCATGACTAGCTGTAAGGACGCTTCTCTCCTTACCAGACAGTTCATCAATCAAAGACGCAACTGACCGCCAGGTGGAGCAGATGGCTAAATTCATCTTTGAGGCCTCAGGATCCTCACTGGCTCCAGCGTTTGCCTCAGTTTGGGCAGCCAAAGCCATTATGACTTGGGCAGGTAACTTACATACTTCATTACGATCTTCAGATGCTGATCCAGCTCTATTAGATCAAGCAGCTCAAATTGCTTATTGCATGCAGCTCTAGACTCCGCAAATTGCGCTGCAGCAGCAACCTCCGATGCTATCACAATCAGACGCGCCCTTTGGTTGCTGGAATGGAAGGCTGATGCAGCTTCTAAGAAGTCTCTCACAAGCCTCCCCTAGTTAGTGGCCGTCTCTTTGGTGAGAAGTTAGACAAACTAATCTTGGACGTGACAGGGCGTAAGATTACTTCTCCTCCCCAACGCAAACTAAAGAGGCCCTTCAACCATCGACAGCAAACATGCTTCTGATCCTTTCGGAATTTGTTCGGCTGGTCGGCCTCAAGGCCAGCGCAGACCGGCAACCGCTCACCACGCCTGGAGCGTTTGCAGACTACCCAAAAATCCAGCCTGAGCTAGCAGTCTCACTTCGTCAGCCCAAACCTCAGGGATCAAAATCCCATAGGTTTTCTTCCTCCTGACTCTATTCCTCCGGAAGACACCTTACAAGTAGGCGGCCGTCTTTTACGCTTTCGTCAAGTCAGGCTCGCCACTATAGATGACATCTGGGTCAGAGACATGGTGTCTTCCGGCTACAATATAGAGTTCAGGTCCTGTCCACCCAATGAGTTCTTCCTGTAAATTCCTCCAAAGCCACCATCCAAGGCTCGCGCCTTTTTCCAGGCGGTCGATTCACTGTTAAAAACAGGAGTCAATATACCGGTTCCTCCGGCCGAGCGTTTCCACGGGTTCTACTCGAACCTGTTCATGGTACCCAAGAAAGGAGGTACGGTCCGGCCCATTCTGGACCTAAAACAGCTAAACAAATTTGTCCATACACATCATTTTCGCATGGAGTCTTTTCGCTCCATCATATCGTCCATGGAGGAGGGCGAATTCCTCGCCTCCATCGATATACAAGATGCGTACCTCCACATTCTGATATCCTCAGTCACCAAAGATTCCTTCGATTCGGAATCGATCAGGACCACTACCAGTTTGTGGCTCTCCCGTTTGGACTTGCCACAGCTCCCAGAGTGTTCACCAAGGTCATGGAGGCGGTCATGACCATACTTCACTCGAAAGGAGTATTCATCCTTCCATACTTGGACGACCTGCTCAGCAAAGCTCCTACACTCAGGGATTGCAAGCAAAGCGTTTCCATCACAGTGGACACTCTACGTCGCCTGGGCTGGTTAGTCAACCCTCAATAGTCGTCACCAGTGCCAAGGCAGTCACTGACGTTTCTGGGAATACAGTTCAGCACCTCCAGAGGTCTGTTTCTCCTTTCCCAAAAAGAGCATGGGCTCGCCGCCAAGGAGTCCGCACTCTCCTTCTTCCGTCACCTCGGTCATTATGCTTTGCCATGAGAGTCCTAGGCAGGATGTTCGCCTCTGTGAAAACAGTCCTTTACGCCCAGCTTCACTTCAGGCCTCTCCAACTGGCAATACTGGCGTCCCGGGACAAGAGTCCCTTTTCCCTGGGCAGGAAGTTCCGGCTGTCAACTGCAATCAGACGTTCCCTCCATTGGTGGCTCAGACCAGCTTCTCTCACACAGGGGAAGTCCTTCCTTCCGACTCACTGGAAAGTCCTCACCACCGACGCAAGCCTGACAGGTTGGGGAGCGGTATACCGACACCACTGAGCACAAGGAACATGGTCCCCAGTGGAATCATCCAAACCCATCAACCTCCTAGAGATGCCATATTCCTGGCACTGAAAGCTTTCCATCGTCTCCTGGCAGGGAGCCATGTCAGAATTCAATCAGACAATGCCACGGCTGTGGCATATGTCAATCACCAGGGCGGAACCCGCAGTGTCCAGGTTATGCAAGACGTCCAGCGCATTCTACATTGGAAGGAATCGGCAGCATCGGTGTTATCGGCAGTGCACATACCGGGAGTGGACAACTGGGAAGCGGACTTCCTCAGTCGGCAAGGCATAGAATTCAGGAGAGTGGTCCCTGCATCCTGACGTCTATCAACAAATATGCCGTCTCTGGGCAAGCCCGGATGTGGACCTGATGGCATCATGGTTCAATGCCAAGGTCACTGCCTTCATGGCCAGGTTACACGACCCGCGATCTCTTGGATCAGACACCTTGGTTCAAGATTGGATGCAATTCCACCTTCCTTACATATTCCCGCCTCTGCCACTAATACCCAGAGTCGTACGGAAGATCAAGCAGGAGGGCATTCCAGTCATTCTTATAGCCCCAGACTGGCTCAGATGAGCATGGCATGCCGACCTTGTCCAACTCACTACAGACGTGCCCTGGCGTCTCCCAGACCGTCTGGACCGTCTCTCTCAAGGCCCATTTTATCATCAGCATTAAGGGGTTCTGAATTTGATGGCGTGGCCCTTAAGACCTGGGCTTTGACCCAAGCAGGGTTTTCCCGTGCTGTGATGGGGACTATGATCAGAGCACGAAAACCGGCCTCTGCTCAGATCTACCATCGCACCTGGAAGGCCTTTTTTGCCTGGTGCTCCTCTCGAGCTTACTCTCCATTCCCCTACTCCTTGTTGATAGTTCTCTGTTTCCTTCAGTCGGGGCTGGAGTCCGGTCTGTCCCTAAGTTCCCTTAAGGGCCAGGTCTCTGCTCTATCAGTTATTTTTCAGCGTTGCTTTGCCATCAAACTACAGGTGAAGACCTTTCTCCAGGGAGTTTGTCAACTGGTTGTCCCTTACAGGAGACCACTAGATGCATGGGACCTTAACCTTGCTCTAACTGCACTACAGGAACCGCCTTTTGAGCCTCTTAGAGGCATTTCTCTCCACCTTCTAACTCAGAAAGTGTTTTTTTTCTAGTGGCAATCACTTCTCTCTGCAGAGTGTCGGAACTGTCAGCACTCTTACAGGCCGCCCCTCCCCAGTTTTCGTCAGGATAAGGTTGTACTCCATCCGGTTTCATCCTTTCTCCCGAAGGTGGTGTCCTCTTTTTCACCTTAACGAGATTTCCTTGCCATCCCTTTGCCCGGCACCGATTCATCGGATTAAAAAAAGGCTCTGCATACTCTGGACCTTGTCAGGGCACTTTGCATTTACGTGTCCAGGACTGCACCTTTCAGGAAGTCAGACTCTCTCTTCATTCTTTCGGAAGGCAGCCGCAAAGGCACGCCGGCTTCTAAGGTTACCCAGGCTAGATGGATCAGATCCACTATTCAGGATGCCTACCGGATAAAAAATTCAGCACTTCCGTCCGGTATCAAGGCACACTCTACCCTTGCTGTAGGGGCTTCATGGGCTATTCGGCACCAAGCCTCAGCACTACAAGTGTGTAAGGCGGCCACCTGGTCGAGCTTACACATGTTTACTAAATACTAGTGTTCACACCCAGTCCTCAGCAGATGCGAGCCTGGATAGGTGCATCTTCCAGGCAGCAGTAGCCTACCTGTAGGTGTCTTTACTGTTAAAAGTTCCATTGTTCTTTCCCACCCAGGGACTGCTTTGGGACGTCCCACGGTCCTGTGTACCCCAATGAGGTGAAGGAGAAAAGGAGATTTTTGTGTACTCACCATAAAATCCTTTTATCTTAGCCTCTAATTGGGGGACACAGCACCTACCCTGTTGCCCATTTCGGGCCTTTATTGGTTTCTCATGTTGCTCTGGAGCTATTTCATTGTTGCCTTTTTACAGGCTTTGTTGTATTGTTACCCTTGTTCTTTTCTCCTACTGCTTTTGGCACAAAACTGGGGAGGCAGTGCATGCTCCAGGGTGTATACTGCAGAGGAGGAGCCACTGTAATTCTTTTGCAAATTCTGCCTAGTGTTGCCTCCTAGTGGACAGCAGCATAACACCCATGGTCCTGTGTCCACCAATTAGAGACTAAAAGAAAAGGATTTTATGCTGAGTACACAAAAATCTCCTTTTTATGTTTCCTCAGATGTCCAAGTCGACTGGAAACTTTCTCACATTGAGTGAAGCTGTCGACAAGTTTTCAGCAGACGGTTTGTGTTTATTTTTTACTGTTATTAAATAGTAGTGTATATTTTTTTCTGTTTATCTATTCTACATGCTGATGATAAAGATTGTGAAAAAAACTACCTTCTTTTATAATGACTGAAATGATGGTAAAATACATTTTTAGATGACATGATGTATCAGTAAGAGGAGCATTATCAATCATATATTAATTGCCCGGGGTCCTGGGTTCAGAGCTCACCAAGGACGACATCATGAAGGAGTTTGTATGTTCTTCCCGTGTTCCCGTGGGATTACTCCGTGTTCTCCAACACTCCATAGACATACTGATAGGGAACTCAGTTATTGATGATGTTGTCTGTAAAGCGCTGTGGAATATGATGGTGCTGTATAATCAATACATAATAAATGTTCCTGTGCTTTATATTAGGCATGCGACTTGCCCTGGCTGATGCTGGAGATACGGTGGAAGATGCTAACTTTGTGGAAGCCATGGCTGATGCCGGCATTCTACGTTTATACACTTGGGTGGAATGGGTTAAAGAAATGCTCGCCAACTTTGACAGCCTGAGAAGTGGCACCAGCCATACATACAATGACCGGGTATTTGAAAGGTATGTTTTTACTTTGTTTATATTCTGTTTTCATAATAATTTTCCTAAAAGACCTAGGGGCAGATATTTCAAAACTGTCTAAAAGAAACACTGGCTTTGTTTCCTATAGCAGCCAATCACAGCGTAGATTTAATTTTACCAAAGCTGTTTGAAAAAAAGTAGTAGTCCCATCTCTCTTCAGGTCCTTCACCACGTTCTCCAGTGTAGTTCTGGGCTGATTCCTGACCTTTCTTGGAACCATCCTTACCCTACGAGGCAAGATCTTGTATGCTGCCCTAGACTGTGGAAGATTGACAGTCATCCCAGTTGACAGTTGATGCCTTCTCACCAAGCTGCCTGCATATTGTCCTTGTTTCAGCCTTGTGCAGGTCTACAATTTGGTCCCTGGTGTCCTGACTATTTGGTCTTTGCCATAGTGGAGACCTGTCAATTCATTGTAGGTGGAAAAACTTGCAGTATCGGCAGTGTAACAAAGACTTATTTTTCCCACTGTGTATTTATCTTATACTCCTCTGCCCAGTGGACACATTAAATATTTGTATGAATTTACTAAAAAGTAAAAATTGTCTGTTTTTAAATCTTTTATGTTTCTTTTTACCAAAATGTTTATCCCCTTCACACAGTGTTATGTACGTATTAGTGATTATGAAGGTGATAACATGTGGAAAGGGCTTGGCAGCTGATAGTGGTGTGAGGCATGCCAGCGCTATAGCACGTGGCTGGTATGACTCACATGGCCTGCAGCAATCTGGGTGATTGCTGGAGCTAGTGGTACACACAGGGTTAATGGCAGCTAAGTGTGTGTATGAGTGAGAGGTGCGGATTGCCACTGTGTTGCAGCTGTGGGTTTGTCAGGCGGCATGTTAGCATGCCCAGTGCTGTGTGAGGCAGTCTTCAACAAGCCTGCAAAGGGAGCAGATATACTAGGCTGGCCTGGAGACTCGGCCTCTGTGAGGATACTGAGAGAGACTGAGACATGGAAAGCCTACAGCTTGCTGAGCTGTGAGGAAAAGGCAGACATCCATAATCTGAAGAAGCCGTCCCTCAGAGGCCCTGTGTGGACTGATTACAGGCCGGGTGTGAGGTAACCGGACTGTGTTTTTGTAAAGCCAAAGGAAGGCTCATGTTTTACTTTGCACTATGCGGCTTATGCTGTCCTAAATAAACCTGCTGGACTTTAGTTCATGAAAGAGACTGTTGCAGTATTTATGGTTTTGTGCTGCTAAGTGAGTGTACCCCGACCCTTTCTGTGATCGCTGCGTCACAGTGGTTTTATTAAAAAGCCAACATCTGTCTCTAACACCTGTGGCTGGAGAAGAGCAAGGTTATAATCCATTTACATGCCACTGTCAGTCTTTGACATGGAAACTTAATGGAACGCATGCTGCTACACGCGTTTCCATCGGTGTCTTGTGACAATGCGGTTACTATGGCATTTGGAGGTCTGCTGAAGGCCCTAGTCACCACCATTTTTGCACTGCCTTTAAGCTTGTATACAGTGGATACGGAAAGTATTTAGACCCCTTTAAAATTTTCACTCTTTGTTTCATTGCAGCCATTTGGTAAATTCACAAAAGTTCATTTTTTTCTCAGTAATGTACACGCTACACCTCATCTTGACTGAAAAAAAAATAAGTGTAGAAATTTTTGCAAATTTATTAAAAAAGAAAAACTGAAATATCAGTCATAAGTTTTCAGATCCTTTGCTCAGACACTTGTATGTAAGTCACATGCTGTCCATTTCCCTGTGATCCTCCTTGAGATGGTTCTACTCCTTCATTGTAGTCCAGCTGTGTTTAATTAAACTGATAGGACTTGATTTGGAAAGGCACACACCTGTTTATATAAGAACTCACAGCTCACAGTGCATGTTAGAGCAAATGAGAATCATGAGATCAAAGCAACTGCCCAAGGAGCTAAGAGACAGAATTGTGGCAAGGCACAGATTTGGCCAATGTTACAAAAGAATTTCTGCAGTACTCAAGGTTCTTAAGAGCACAGTGGCCTCCATACTCCTTAAATGGAAGAAGTTTGGGACCACCAGAAATCTTCCCAGACCTGGCCATCCAGCCAAACTGAGCAATTGTGGGAGAAGAGCCTTGGTGAGAGAGGTAATAAAGAACCCTGTCTCTGAGCTCCAGAGATACAGTAGGAAGGTGGGAGAAACTTCCACAAAGTCAACTATCACTGCAGCCCTCCGCCAGTGGGGCCTTTTTGGCATAGTGGCCTGATGAAGCCTCTCCTCAGTGCAAGACATATGAAAGCCCGCAAAGAGTTTGCAGAAGAACACATGAAGGACACCCAGACTATGAGAAATAAGATTCTCTGGTCTGATGAGACAAAGATAGAACTTTTTTGGTGATAATTCTAAGCGGTATATGTGGAGAAAACCAGGCCCTGCTCATCACCTGCCCAATACAATCCCAACAGTGAAACATGTTGGTGGCAGCATCATGCTATGGGGGTGTTTTTCAGCTGCAGAGACAGGACAACTGGTTGCATTTGAAGGAAACATGAATGCGGCCAAGTACAGAGATAATCTGGATGAGAACCTCTGGACCTCAGACTTGACCAAAGGTTCACCTTCCAACAAGGTCCCTAAACACACAGCTAAAAAAACAAAGGAGTGGCTTCAGAACAAAACTTTGTGACCATTCTTGACCGGCCCAGCCAGAGCCCTGACTTAAACCCAATTAAGCATCTCTGGAGAGACCTGAAAATGGCTGTCCACCAACGTTTACCATCTAACCTGACAGAGCTGGAGAGGATCTGCAAGGAATAATGGCAGAGGATCCCCAAATCCAGTTGTGAAATACTTGTTGCATCATTCCCAAAAAGACTCATAGCTGTACTAGCTCAAAAGTGTGCGTCTACTCATCACTGAGCAAAGAGTCTGAATACCTATGACCATGTGATATTTCAGGTTTTTCTTTTTAATAAATTTGAAAAAATATAAATGTAGAAATGTTTGCAGTGATGATGGGGTCCAGAGTGTACATTAATGAGAAAAAAAAATTAACTTCCTCTTTCGCCTCATTGGGGGACACAGGACGATGGGTTATGCTATTCTGCCACTAGGAAGCGACACTAGGCAAATTAAAGAGAAGCACAATGGCTCCTCCCAGCAGTATATAACCCCCTGACTGGCACAGTCCAGCCAGTTTTTTGCTTAGTGTCTTAGGAGGCAAGACACTGTTTGTTATTTTTCTATCTTGAGTTCCTTCAGACCGCTGCACCGTCCCTCCTCAGTGCCCACAGTTTGGGCTCTGAGTAGTAGGTGATGGCCGGCTCCTGCTGCATCCCTCCCCAGACCCCACAGTTGGGACTTTGGGTTGCAGGAGGTGTCCCCTGGCCCTCTGGCCGCAGCAGCACAGAAGATGGAGCTGCGCTGGGATGGAGGTCTGTGCTCCTGTCCCTTGTGGGCTCCAGGGAGGAGAGCCGTCATCAGGTAGGAGCTGCGCTGTCATCCGGCGTCCCCCTGGGTGCTCCTGTCCGCGCTCTGTCTCCGGCGCTCCCGCGCCGGCCCCCCCTCGTCCAGCGGCCTGATAGATTAATTTAGGCCCCGTCTTTGGGCCTGTAGCTGTTTCCGCGCCCCATATGATGATGCGGCGCGGCCGGGAATGCCTCCGACCGGTCCATCGAACCAATCGCGCGGGTCCGCTCTGGGCTCGCTGGGGGAAAGTGGCCTCGCGTTTCCCGCTCCCAGTCAGTCTCTGGCGCCATCTTCAGCGTGGTCTTCACAGTAGGGCAGTCGGAGCTCTGCGGGGGGACCCAGGATTCGGAGCAGCGCTGTACTTCCAGGTGAAAGGGCTCAGCAGTGGTTTATATCCTGTGTAGCCCTAGGCTGTGTATTGTAGCTCAGCAGTGATTAGTGTCATTCTGCTGCAGCTCTGTCTGTCTGCTGGCTCTCAGCAGTATATTCTTCTGTGTATAGCAGGGAGGATGTCGGACAAAAAGGGCAAGAGAGCACCAAAGGCCTTTAATGTGTACTTTGCCTTTTCCACTGCTTGCAAGGCTGCGCTGCCCTGCGGTTGTTCTACTCCGCTATGCCAGGCCTGTACCTCTAATTCCTCTCAGCCCAGTGCCCCTGTCTCTGAGCAGGTGCCCGCTGGTGAGATGTTGCCTGCTAGCGTCCTCTGCTCCACCGGAACGGGCGGTTGCATTGACGCAGTCTGGCAGTCAATCCATTCAGCAACTCTCTGAGACGGTGATCTGGGTTGTGCAGGCCCGTCCTTCGTCTAGCACGTCGCACCAGCCAGGTTCTCCGGATGACTGTTTCGGTCAGGAGGAGACGCCCTCTCGTTCTCCTCGTTCCTTCCATACTCTGGTAGGAAGAGATTCCGCAAGGGGTCCCCAATGGCCCCTCTCAGGGTTCTCAGGCTTCTCCTGCGCGGAGGAGTAGGTCCCGTGAATCACGTTCGTATGGCGAGCTCCATGATTTGGATGTGGAGGCGGATCTGGGTGATTCGCTCGAATCCGCTTCTTCTGATACCCTTGCCATGATGGACGATTTGGTCTCGGCTGTTAATCAAGCCTTCTCAGTGTCTGACCCAGCTCCGGTCGCCTCATCGGACCACGTGATATCTTTCAAGAGGCCCAAGAGACCTCAAAAGGTGTTCTCTGATCATCCTGAGATTCAGGAAGTTCTGCAGAAACATTGGTCCCAGCCGGATAAACAGTTTGGTAATCGTAAGGCGATTGAGACTCGTTATCCTTTCTTGCCAGCGGTGTCACAGGCTTGGTCGGATTCCCCGCAGGTGGATCCTCCGGTGTCCCGTCTGGTGTCTAGGACACTTCTTTCTCTTCCTGATAGTGCGTCCTTCAAGGACTCACTAACAGTCAGCTGGAACAATTGTCTAGATCAGTGTTCGAGGCTTCAGGGTCATCTCTATCTCTCTCTTTTGCCTCCATGTGGGTGGCTAAGGCCATTGTGACCTGGGTCAGTGATTTACATTCCGTGTTACATCACAAGGGTGCGGATCCAGAGCTGTTGGATCTGGCTGCTCAGATGTCTGTCGCTGGGGAATTCTTGGTGCACGCTTCTATTGATGCGACTAATTGCACTGCGGCGGCAGCTTCAAATGCCATCGCGATTCCCCGAGCTCTCTGGCTTCGGGAGTGGAAGGCAGATTCGGCTTCGAAGAGGTCTCTCACCGGCATGCCTTATTTAGGTGGGCGTCTGTTTGGAGGAAAGCTTGATAAGTTGATGCTAAGTACCTCCCTTCCTCAGCAGAAGCCCAAGCGTAAATTCACCAGGGGTCAACAGGTGAGGTTCTGGTCCTTTCGGAACTCGTCTGGGTGGTCCGTTTCCCGCCCGGTGCAGACAGCCCGAGCGCCGCGTGCGGATTGTGGTTCCCAGGCTCCCAGTAAGTCGGGTTCCGGCTGGCATCCCCGAAACAGGCAGTCTAAGTCAAAGGAGTCAGGATCGCAGAGGTTTTCCTCTTCCTGACTTGGATCCTGCAGAAGACTCTTCCCGTATGGGCGGCCGACTTTCCTGCTTTCGGCATGCCTGGCTCGCTGTTACAGATGATCAGTGGGTCTGGGACTTGGTGTCTTTCGGTTACAGCATCGAGTTTCACACTCTTCCTCACAGGAGGTTTCTTCTTTCTCCTTCGCCTCATTGGGGGACACAGACCGTGGGTGTTATGCTGCTGTCCACTAGGAGGCGACACTAGGCAGAATCTGAAAAAGATTAACATTGGCTCCTCCTCTGCAGCATTACACCCCTGGAAGAGGAAATGCTTCTCCAGTTTTTGCTTAGTGTCTTGTAGGAGGCACACACAAATTTTATTGCTCCTAAAATTTTTCACTTTTTGATATTTTACTTCAAGAAGAAGAAAAGTGGGTCTCTAACGAGACTCCCGGCATGGTCCCTCCTCGGCCACCCACTGTTGGGGCGCCTGGTTGAGGTAGACTTTTTCCCCTAACATGCCGCTCCTTCCTCGGCCCCCCAATGTTGGGGGCGCTGGGTTGAAGTTGAGACAACGGTCCTCCCTCCCCATTTCCCCACTGTTGGGGTCATTGGGTTGAGGTCGAGGTGACGGACGAGGCCTCTGATGGTGGAGCAGCATCCCTCCCTAAATTCCCCTTTGGGGTTCATTTAGGTTGAGACACCACAGGTAGAGCCAGCAGGTGCAGCACTCGGAGCACCCCAGGAGTCCTCAGCCCTGCTGAGCCACTCCATGGACTTCAGCGGCAGCGTGTTCGCCGCAGTACACCCAGGACTCACAGCCTCGCTGTGTACTCCTGAGGGTGCCAAGGGACCAGCAGCGGGGCAGCCAGCACCCTCCCTAATCACCCCTGTGGGACTATTAGGTTGAGGCACCACAGGTCACAGGCCAGCTGCAGAGTACTCCAGAAGCCTCAGCCACGCTGAGTGCTTCTGATGGGGCTGCACATCCCATGGCTGCATATCCCAGGAGCCCCAGCCCTGCTGTGTGCTCCTGGTGGGGCCGGAGGACATCATGTCCGGCAGTACAGGCACCTATTACACGGAGCACTTACTCCCTATGTCCCTGCAGGCCAGCACCATGCCCCTGGAAGCCGGCACCTGCATATATGGCCATGTCCCAGGAGACCCTGACCTAGGGTCCTCCGGCGGGAGCCGCCACCACATTGGCGCCATAATGGCCGGGGGTCCAGCAGCTGCCTCTGCCGGCAGCTGTATGTAAGGCCGAGCTCCAGGAGACCCAGTACCTGGGTTCTCCTGTGAGGGACAGCGCCGCACTATACCTGGGGACCGCGGGGATCCGGGTCAGTTCCGGTCCCTCCGCGGGTCTCCGCGCCGGCCGCGCATCATCTGCGGCCTGGGTACATTACTAGAGGCCGCGGCTTCGGCCTAGAGCGAAGCCGCCGCCTCTTTCCCCGCCCCCGGCCCGCCCCCGGATGACGCGAACAGCATCATGGAGGGGGCGGAACGGAGCGTGCAGGCCACTGTGGAGCAGAGTTTCTTTTCCCTGCACGCTCCGCCCCCCTCCTGGTTTCTCTGCAGCCCTCTACTGCGGCCATGATGGGGGCATCTGATGTATAATGACAGCCATATAATAAAAGATACTAAGGCATCTTCCCCGCATCTAGTATTGAATACACAGATCCCTGCACTTCAGATATAAGTGCAGGGTACTCTGTACAGCCGCTCATGATGCTTGCAGCCCCACTATACTGGGGCCCGTAAGCACTGGGAGCATCACAGGACCTCTTCCCTGCCGCAACATGCAGACACACAGGGGAAAGGGGCTGTATAGTAGCCTGCCCGGGGGTACCGGTCTGCGGTGTCCGCAGTGCCCTCATCAATGTCATGGGATCTGACATGCTTCATCCCCGACTCCCACTGTGGGGTGGCACGGTTGCGGTCGAGACTCCATGTCATATGCCGCCCCCCTTCCCCAGAATTCCCTGGGAATACTAGGTTGAGGAGTCCTCCCCGAATCCTCCAGCCATGTTGTTCAGCAGTGCTGGCGGCGCTGGATCTCACGCTGCACACTCTCTGCAACGAAGCCAAGCAGGGCTCCCTCCCTGCTGCGGCTCTGCATGTTTTTTCCCCTGCAGCACAAAGCATTGTAGCCTGGAGGATAGTGATACGGACCTTGCACCTGCGGGTTTCCAAGTTCAAATCCTCTACACCTGTGTGTGTATATATTATATATATATATAGATACATATATATGTATTTCTGGATGTATGTAAAGGGCTATGGAATTAATAGCGCTATATAAATGGATAAATATTATTATAATTATCAGAGGCTCGGCATACTTCCTCCCGACTGTGGCTCCATACTGGACATAATGTGGATGATAATGCCACAGTAAAGGCGCTACAGGCAGCAGACCAGTCCTGCCCTCAGAAGGCCAATTTAAGATCTCAATACGTCCTTAGTCCTAGAGCCGCCAGACTGTCGCTCTATTGGAAGTTCTAAGATATACTGTAGCCTCAGTCCCTCACAGGCCTCCCATATCCAGGGACGTCTGTCCAGAAGACAACTGGTCACATTGCATTCAGATGCCATGGGAGACCAAAGCATTTCCCTCCCTCAGCGCACAGCCAGGCGGTCCTTCAAGCGCCGTCGGCAAACTGCATTCCAACCGGAATTCATTCGGCTAGTTCACATCTAGACTGACACGGACAAGATTCGCTTCAGTCGGGGCAGAGATGGCCATCACAGCATTAGCAGGTCAACCAATATTGAATGCCTCGTCCGCCGCCCTACTCTGACGACCCAAACAACTCGAGTCGCCACCTCAGCTGACTACCTAATGCGCGCAGCCCTGCACGTTGCCAATTGCTCAGCAATAGCAGCTCACAATGTCATTCCCTTAGATGTGCCCTCTGGGTACGGGAAGGGAAGAATGGACGTGGTCTCTAAGAAGCCCCTCACAGTTTTCTTCCATCCTTCAGAGGACACCTGTTCGAAGGACAGCTGGACAAGATAACTTCAGATGCTAAGAGACGCAAGGGCACTTCCCTCCCTCAGTGCAAACCTGGACGACCGTTCCTTTCAGAATTTATTAAGGTCGGTCAAGACTTAGACCGACACTGACGAATACTCGGTCGCCACGCAGGTACCTGTCCCAGGATACCCAAAAGGGTAGCTCATCCTGACAGTCAGTCTCATCAATCCGAGACCAAATCGTCTCCACTGCCTAAAGGCTCAAGTACTTTTTCCACCCTGTAAAGCCTCTCCTCATTTCAGGAGTCGCTGTAACCGTATCACGCAAAGAGCGTTTTCCAACCTATCTGTGGTCCAATCAGGAAGATACATTACGATCCGTACTGGACCTGAAACAACTAAACTAACATGTCCGGATAACTTATCCCACATGGTATCGCCACTCTAAGTTGCTTCCAAAGAACGATTAATATTCCTTCCGCCCATAGATATACAGGACGCCTACCCGTATATTCTTATGCAGCTACTGACCGAAAGTTTCATCAGATTTGCATTCAAACACGAACACTTAATTAGTGGCTCCCCCGTTTCGATTCAACTACAGCTCCTTCAGTGCTCACAAAGGTCAGGGCAGACGTCATGACTACCCCTCACTCCAGGGGTGTCATCATCCTTCCGTACTTGGACGTTCTGCCTATCCAAAACTCTGATCCTCGTGGACTGCGAACATAGTGTCTCAGCACTGTAGACACTATAACAACCTCCACAATTATACTCCGGTTCCAACAGTTTAATATTTCACAGCTGCATCTCAGACCGCCTTCACACTCTCCATTCTCAATTCAAGGAACAAGAACCTCAATCACTCGACAGGAGTTTTTCACCTGTCCTCTGAAAGTAGGCGGTCTCCCCCCTACCCCCCCCCGGTGGCTCTGACCACTCTTTCTATCATACGGGGAAGGTTTTTCGTTCCACCACGCTGAACAGTTTAACCACTATCACGAGCCTGACGCGATGGGGTGCAGCGTCCCCCATCACAATACACAAGGCGAGTGATCCCGCCCGGAGTCAAAAATGCCCATGAATATACGGAAGATTCCGGAAATAGTCCTAACACTGAAGTCCTTTAGCCAATGCCATGGCTGTGACATATGTCAGTCACTAGGGCGGAACCCAGAAGTCTCCAGGCAACGGATGAAGTTCATCATGTACTTCACTGGGCGGAATCCACAAACTCGGCACTATAAGCCGGTCACACGCTGGCTGTAGATGACCGGGAAGTGGTTTTTTCTTCGCCCGCAAGGGGACTACCTCAAGGAGTGTTTCCCACACTCTCACGTTGTCCCATGAATCTACCGATGCTAGGAAACCCCGGATGAGGTACTCGTGATTCCAGCCTTCAGGACCAGGTCTTATGACCCACAGTCATTGGGACCACACACACCAGTCCAGGGATGGATCCGTTTCCGTCTCTCACTCATAGCAGCCGTACCATGGCGCTTGCCGGACTGTCCAACCAGACAGTCCAGACTCACTCTCTCAAGACAGGTTATACCGTCAGAATTCCTCAACTCTGTATTGACGGCATGTCTGTTGAGACCTGGGTCTTAACCAAGCTGGGTTTTCTTAGGATATTGTGGCGAACATTATGAGAGCTAGGAAACCAGCCTCCTCAAACATTTACCGTCGCACATGAACATTTGTTTTTGGTTGCTTGGTGCACCTCTAGAAGCCATTCACTTTGGCCCTATCCCTGCCAAGAATTCTCAGTTTTCTCAATTCGGGCCTGGATTCAGGCCTGTCCTTGGGTTCTTTCAAGGGGCAGTTTTCAGCCCCTTCCACCTTCTTCCACAAACGTTTTACTCCCAGACCTCAAGGAACTCCGTCCTTCGAGGGGTTTGCCATTTGATTTCCCCATTCAACAGGCCGCTACACCCGTGGGACCTAAACCTTCTCCTCACGGCTGTACAAGAACCATCCCTTAAGCCTCTATGGGTCACTCCCCTGAGCATTCTCATACTAACAGTGGTGGTTTTTGGTGGCAATTACTTTTTCCTGCAGAGTATCGGAACTTACAGCACTCTCAGGTAAATCTCCTTGTCTGGTCTTCCACCAAGACAATGTTGCCCTTCGCCGATCCCATCCTTTCTTCCACTGGCGGGGTACTTCTTCCGACTAAATGAAGACCTCTCTCTGCCAGCTCTGTGCCTGGTTCCAGGCCATTGGGTCGTGAAGGCTTTACATTGTAGGACTTCGTCAGGGCCCTACGCATCTATGTATCCAGGACAGCACCTTTTTAGGAAGTTGGATTCTCTCTTCCTTCTTCCAGAGGTCCGATATAAAGACACGTCAGCCTCTAAGGCTACTATAGCTAGATGGATTCCACCAACCATCCAGGACGCTTATACCTTCAAAAAGCCGCCCCTTCCTGCTGGTGTCGGGGCACATTCTACTACGGCCGTGGGGGCCTCCTAGGCCGTCCGGCCCCAGGCGTCAGCACATTGGTGTCGTAGGCAACCAGGTGGCTCAGCCTACACACATCTACAAGTCACTGCAGTGCTCACACTCAGGCCTTGGCAGACGCAGGTCTAGGTAGATGTGTCCTCCAGGAGGCAGCAGCCCTCCTGTAGGTACATAGTTTTTCGCTGACCAGGTTCGGCATTACTAGTTCCATCGTTTTTTCCCACCCAGGGACTGCTTTGGGACGTCCCACGGTCTGTGTCCCCCAATGAGGCGAAGGAGAAAAGGAGATTTTTGTGTACTCACCGTAAAATCCTTTTCTCTTAGCCTCTAATTGGGGGACACAGCACCCACCCTATTGCCCTTGTGGGTTTTTTTTCTACAGTTCTCACATAGCTTCTCAGCTGTTACATGGTTAACATGTTTACACATGTTTGCCTATTGTCACTCTGTTAACTGTTTGAACTTGTGCCTGTTTAGTTCCAGACCTTGTAGTTCTGTGAGTCTGTTTAGTTACAGGCCTTGTTATACGATTATTACTTCGTTATCTCTTCACTGTTTTCCACATGCACCTGCTTAGTTACAGGCCTTGTGGTACTAGTGTTACTCTGCTAACCCTTAACTGTTTACACACGTGCCTGTTTGAATTCAGGCCTTGTTACACTGTTATTACCTTGTTAACTATATTTGTTTACACAGGTTGCCTACGTAGACTTCCTGTGTCCCTGTTATTATCTGTTAACTCTCCTACTGCTTTAGCACAAAACTGGAGAAGCATTTCCTCTTCCAGGGGTGTAATGCTGCAGAGGAGGAGCCAATGTTAATCTTTTTCAGATTCTGCCTAGTGTCGCCTCCTAGTGGACAGCAGCAATAACACCCACGGTCTGTGTCCCCCAATTAGAGGCTAAGAGAAAAGGATTTTACGGTGAGTACACAAAAATCTCCTTTTCTCGTCCTCCGGGCTCGCTGGGCAAGAAAGACGCGTTCTTTCGGACCATCGACTCCCTTCAGAGGGCGGGAGTCGTTGTTCCGGTCTTTCAGGGCGAGCGGTTTCACAGATTCTATTCGAATCTGTTTATTGTGCCAAAGAAAGACGGATCCTCCCATCCTGTTTTGGATTTGAAACATCTGAACAGGTTTGTCCGAGTCCGACATTTTCGGATGGAGTACCTGCTGTCCGTCATCGCTTCCATGCGGCAGGGGGAGTTTCTCTCTTCCATCAATATCAAGGACGCCTACTTGCATATTCCGATAGCCAAGTCTCACCAAAGGTTCTTGCGTTTCGCGGTGAACGAGGATCATTACCAATTCGTTGCACTTCCTTTCAGTTTGGCAACTGCTCCGCGGGGTTGGACAATGCCACGGCGGTGGCTTATGTGAACCATCAGGGCGGAACGTGCAGTAAGTCGGCAGTGCGGGAGGTGGAGCCGATTCTGCATTGGGCCGAATCATTGGGAGTGATTCTGTCGGCGGTTCACATTCCGGGGATCAAGAATTGGGCGGCGGACTTTCTCAGTCGTCAGGGACTTGCGTCAGGAGAATGGACTCTCCATCCGGATGTCTTCGATCAGATCTGCGATCATTTTGGGATCCCGGATGTGGATTTCATGGCGTCACGGAAGAACGCACAGGTGCCCGCCTTCTTTGCCAGCTCTCGAGATCCCCGTGCTCTGGGATCAGACGCTCTGGTCCAGAACTGGACGCAGTTTCGTCGCCCATATGTCTTTCCGCCTCTGGCCCTCATTCCCAGGGTGCTGCAGAAAATCAGAACGGAACACGTTCTGGTGCTTCTGGTGGCTCTGGACTGGCCCAAGAGATCGTGGTACGCCGATCTCGTGCAACTAGCCGCAGACGTTCCGTGGCGGCTGTCAGAATGTCCGGATCTTCTCTCTCAAGGCCCATTTCATCACCAGAACTCAGGGGCTCTTCATTTGATAGTCTGGCCTTTGAGACCCGACTTTTTACTTAGGCGGGTTTTTCAGAGGAGGTTGCGCGCACTATGGCTTGCGCGAGAAAAACCTGTTTCTGCTCGTATTCACCACCGGACTTGGAAAGCTTTCTTCGCCTGGTGTGATTCGGGAGGTATCCCGCCCTTGCATTTTTCCCTTCCAGGGGTTCTGGGTTTCCTTCAGGCTGTAAGCCATGATCATCAACATTAACAGAAATAAACACTTGAAAAAAATCTCTCTGTAATGACTCTATAATTATATGTGTTTTACTTTATGTATTGAATTACTGAAATTAACTTTTGGATGATATTCTAATTTATTGAGATGGCCTTGTATGTCTCTGATGGAATTTTGGAACGAGGCTTGCCGAGCTCTGTAGTTTTCTGTGCAAATGCTGAACTTTAAAAGTCCCTCGGTTACCAGCTCATGTCGAGCAAGGAACTTGGTAAAGTTCATTGTGACTTGATTGCTTGATGGTTTATTGTTAGGGTACCGTCACACTTGGCGACGCACCAGCGATACGACCTGTAGGAATCGTTGTTGCATCGCTATCGGGATCGCTGGTGAGATGTCAAACAGTCAGATCTCACCAGCGATGCAACAATGATCCGGAATGATACAGAGGTCGTTGGGACCCTGTTTCTCAGACCTGTAGTATTGAGGTCGTTGGTCATTGTCCCTGTGAAACACATCGATGCATGCTGCCCAACGGCACCCCAACGATCAAAAAATGTTCCATGCGACTCTGACACCACCAGCGATCTCACAGCAGGGGCCTGGTTGCTGCTAAGTGTCAAACATAGAGAGATCGCTGGCGAGGTTGCTGTTGCGTCACCAAATTTGTGACTTAACAGCGATCTCGCTTAGTGTGACGGGTTCTTAAGAGTACATGTGTGCTGTGTGGCCATACCTGTTAAGGCCACTTTACACACACCAACTTATCTGTCCAACTTCTGACCAACTTACTGGTTGCAGTGAAATCATGGACACGTTGCTCCATTTTGTGGCTGTGTACAAATGGAACAATGTGTCCATGATTTCACTGCAACCAGAGATCTGTTCAGAAGTTGGACAGATAAGTTGGTGTGTGTAAAGTGGCCCTCAGATATCTCTGGTTTAGTCCAACCTGTGTACTTCCTTTCTGAAGCGAAGTGCATCAGCTGGGACAGATTATGGATCTTCTGTTCTGGAGAAGGATGATTGCTGCCAGTTTCAATCCAATGGGTATTCTCTTGTTTGCAGTAATAATCAGGTAGGCTTTGCTTGGTAACAAGATATCTTGTATCTGGTTTTGGATCTGAGTCGTCATCCAATCTGGATTGTTTATGGACATATTCTGAAGTGCGCTGCAATGTATCATAGGGAACTTTCTCTAGACCAAGTACACTAGCACATCTGCTGTACTCCCTGTCAGTAGATATAGCTGTCTCTTTCCTTTTCGATAGTGAGCTTTTCTGAAGTCGCTTTCTAGGTGCGCTCTTTCAACGGCTCTTTCTGCTTCTAAGCGCCACTTTTCAGTATCAAGAGACGCTTGCTGTCGTTTCAATTAAACATTTTGCTCAGCAAAGGTGACTCGTGCATTAGCTACTTCAGCTCTTGCGTGGGCGATGGAGACGGCATAGCTGACAGAAGATGCCTTGGAAGAATCAACCTGCCATCTTGTTTTGAAATAAGATGTTAGACTTTGAGACATGATGTGAATGTTAGCAGACTGCTGCAATATCCTTATTCAGGCTCTGCATGAATAGTGATGGGCTCCGTATGGTCTGATAATTCGGTGTGACTGTTACGAGGGAGCTATGATATCCGTGTGCGGGTTCCGCATGGATGATGGTCTCCGTATCATCTGACAATTCGGAGTGACCGTTAGGAGGATGCTATGATATCCGTGTGCGGGTTCCGTATGGATGGTGGACTCTGTATGGTCTGATAATTCGGAGTGACCGTTAGGAGGGTGCTATGATACCCGTGTGCGGGTTCCGTATGGATGGTGGACTCTGTATGGTCTGATAATTCGGAGTGACCGTTAGGAGGGTGCTATGATACCCGTGTGCGGGTTCCGCATGGATGATGGGCTCTGTATGGTCTCAGCAGCTTGTTCTAAGCAAATGTGTGACAGTATTGTCCTCACGGTGATATACTGTGTAATGAGACATGCAGAACTTCCTGTCTTGTATTTAAGAATGATGCTGTCCAACTATAACCTTGTATTATTGGTAATAGATATTGCAGAATGAGATAAAACTATGGGGTGATACAACAACAGTGTATGAGAATATATGACTGGTGCACAAAACATACACATTCAGCCATACACAGTATTAGACAATACATATTCCATCTTACCATGCATACAAGCTTAACTTAGAACAAGATGCAGATGAGGGTTTCAACATATTCTCTCATCTAGGACAAAGATGAAAATGGTTTCTGTCCCATAATACCTTGCCACTGAACTAACATATAAATGATCTCACCAGCAGGTGGTGCTGTTACTAAATAATGAAATGCTGTAATATATTACTTTACATTGGCCACAAGTACAGTATTATCAGCACAAAGAACATACAGTTGATCTCAATTACTTGAATACATTAAAGACTAAATCTCAGAGCAGCTGAATTATCTGCTGGGACATAACAATGATCAATCAAAATGTGAAAGTAATCCAACTGGTACATGCCGTGATGAGAAAAAAGATCAAAATGCCAGTGTTTTTTGTTTTTCTTAACTTAAAGGGATCCTGTCACCCCCAAAACACCTCTAAACCTATTAAAAGCTGTCCCTAGAGCATATTAACACTTACCCTACACTCCTTTTACCTCCTAAATGCACATAGTCAAAGTGAATAAAAACGTTATTATAGTACCTCATTACTGATGATAATGAGTGACTATGCTATTCATAGTCACTCATCCAGGCTGCCCCTCTTCTTCATATCACGCCTGAATAGGCGTGATCTACAGCACAGATTCAAATTGCCGCCTCCCTGCGCGCCTCCCCACTCTCCCATTGCGTCCGGGCTTCAGTGTGGGGCTGTATGACGCGATCCGCGTCATACCCGGCGCCGGGTGACGTATTTACAGCCGCGCCGCGCTGTCAGCTTCAAAATGCGCACTGCGCAGTGCGCATTTTGAAGCTGACAGCGCGGCGCGGCTGTAAATACGTCACCCGGCGCCGGGAATGACGCGGATCGCGTCATACAGCCCCACACTGAAGCACGGAAGCAATGGGAGAGCGGGGAGGCGCGCAGGGAGGCGGCAATTTGAATATCTGATGTAGATCACGCCTATTCAGGCGTGATATGAAGAAGAGGGGCAGCCTGGATGAGTGACTATGAATAGCATAGTCACTCATTATCATCAGTAATGAGGTACTATAATAACGTTTTTATTCACTTTGACTATGTGCATTTAGGAGGTAAAAGGAGTGTAGGGTAAGTGTTAATAGGCTCTAGGGACAGCTTTTAATAGGTTTAGAGGTGTTTTGGGGGTGACAGGATCCCTTTAAGTAAAAAAATTCTATTCAAGTTTCGTATAAGCTGTACTCGTACTTGGAGAGTCATAATTCAGGGTCACTTTTATGTTCAATATGTTTTTATTAACGATCCACAGAAATTGTCACAAACAGCTGAGTATATAGTGGACTGATCACTTTTCCACTTACTTTCACCACATAGAAATTTTAGATTAATCAAGGGCCAACATGGCCTCCACAGAATTTATCTTAATAGACATTAAACATATCAATTCGCAATATTATAACGAGATACTTGTAATACACATTAGTAAAGGGGCTAGGAAGTGTCATAAATGTCTTCTACTGAATAAAAGGGTAAGAGCTAAAACCATTATTCTGTAGTATGTATTCGGAACTCAGTGAAGTCAGATTTTAAACGCTTCAGTATGTGTCAGCTCTATTTATTCACAAGAGTCTAACTCAATATGTAACTTCACTTATCTTGATCATTAAAGGGTAACATCTATGTGAGCGTGAAGCAGTATATATCAAAGTGGGTGAATCTGCTATAGTTAGGAATCAGGGTAAGTAAAAGAAATATGACCCTGTCTTTGCTTATTGCATTCTATCGACTGTTGGACTAAGCAGGGCTGTCAGGTGTTTCTGGTCCTAGATCTTAGTCTTTGAGTCTCGCTCCCATACCTCATATCACTACCAATAGGTCACCAAGCACAAAAAGAAATGAAGAATTAGATCAATAGAGAAAGAATAGTAGGGGGATACAAGGGGGAAAATAGATTTTTAGTATAGTACATAGAGGTTAGGGAAAGCGAACCCTTCACGGGGGTTCATAATTGTGCAATGACGAACCCTCTGTCCCATTAAGCACACTGGGAATGGAAGCTCCCCGTATCCAAATCCGCCCCCTTTTCTGCTTCCCCTCAGAATGTGTCTCTAAATGTCTGGGAATCTTTAAACAAGATCCAGGGACCCCAAGTCTTGAGATATCGGTCCCTGGCATCGGAGACCTCTGCTGTGAGTTCTTCCATACGGTGCAGTTTCACCATCTCCGCTAACCACTCCGTCAAAGGAGGAGTGAGTGTAGACTTCCAGTATCTGGGTATGACCGTCCGAGCTGCTGTTAGAAAAAATCTGAGCAGGTCGGTCTTCTGCGATTTATAGGACCCTGGGAGTATCGATAGTAAGGCTATGTCAGGTATCATCACTTGAGACCTACCGTAAACCTTCCCATACAATTGGAAAACTGCCTGCCAAAAAGGTTTAATTCCTTCACATTCCCACCAAATGTGTATCATGGTGCCTACTTCTTTGTTACACCTCCAACAAGTGTCTGAAACTGTAGGGAAGGCCGCATGTAGGGTGGATGGGCAACGGTACCATCGAGTCAAGATTTTATAGTTTTTCTCTTGGGCTTGGCACGCCATTGAGAGTTTATGAGTGTATATGCAAGCCCTCTCCCAATCCTCTGCGGGGATCTCTTCTCTCAAATCCCTTTCCCAACTGATCATGAATCTTGGTCTATCTTCCTCTGTTCGTGTATTGAGAATAGAGTAGATTGAAGAGATTGTGTGCTCTGGCGGGGAATCAAGAAGAAACAGTTTGTCTAATGGTGTCGGGAGGGCCGAAAAATCCACTTCCTGAGATAGACTGGCTATATAGGACTGAAGCTGTGCATACTCCAACCATGTCCTGCTAGAGGTCGTTGCGGCTAAGTCATCGGCCGTCTGAAGGGTCCCCCTCACAAACGCCAGCATTAGACGAGGTCGATCTTTGCGACTCCATTTCAAGAAGGATTGGGCCTGCAGTGCCGGGGGGAACGCTGGATTATGAAAAAGAGGGGTGAGAGGACCCGGGCTCCTTGTCCTTAGGTTTTGTTTGCTTAGTGGGTCCCAGAGTTTTAAAGTTGTGGTCGTGAGGGGGTCGTCCAAACCCCGTTGGGGTCTATCTGCTGGCGGTAGCCAAGGCAAGCTCCACAGAGGAATGTCTACTATTGACTGCTCTAATTCCACCCATTGTTTTTCCTCTCCATGGTATTCCCAATCAATCAGACGGTTTAGAACTGCTGCTTTATAGTAGTTTTTAAAATTGGGTAAACCCGTCCCGCCTTGAGATTTATGTCTATATAAGGTCTGTAAGCTTATTCTTGGGCGTTTCCCTCCCCAAACAAATCTAGAGACAATAGACTGCAGTTGTTTGAAGAACTGAGCCGGGACCGCCAATGGGGCCGCTTGGAACAAGAATAGAAAACGGGGAAGGACATCCATTTTTATGGCGTTGATTCGTCCAAGCCAGGATACCCGACGTCTATCGTAATTGCGCAGGTCGTTTGTTGTTTTTTGCAGCAAAGGGGATAGTTTAAATTGAACCATTTGGAGATATCGCTGTGGACCACTATTCCCAGGTATTTCAGACCAGACAACTGCCACTTAAATGGGAAGGACTCCGTCAAGTGCTCCCTCTCCCCCTGTGTAGGGATACATCCAATGCCTCCGTCTTATGAGTGTTGATCTTAAAATTGCTATGCTTACCATACTCCCCAAAGACCTTGAGTATTGAGGGGAAGGACGTGCGTGGTTGAGTTACAAATAACAATAAATCATCCGCGAAGAGCGCTGTTTTATACTGCCTATCGTTGAGTTCTACCCCTTTAATGTCCGGGCTTCCACGTATTGCCACGGCCAGGTATTCCATAGTAATTACATAGAGTAATGGGGAGAGAGGGCATCCCTGTCGCGTTCCATTGTTTATCGGGAAAGGAGTGGACAATCCTCCATTAGCTTTAACCCTGGCTGTGGGACAACTATAAAGAGACATGACTCTGCTCATAAATCGTGTCCCCAAGCCCAACCGTTCCAGCGAGGCCTCCAGAAAGCACCAGTTGACCCGGTCGAAGGCCTTTTCAGCATCAACCGAAAGTATACACATTGGGATCTTACGGGCCTTCGACCGGGCCATAATCAACATAAGTTTGTTAGTATTATCCCTAGCCTCTCTCCCCTGAACAAATCCCACTTGATCGTTGTGTATCACAGAGGGAAGGAGAGGGGCTAGACGATTAGCTAAAAGTTTGGAAAATAGCTTTATGTCTATATTTATTAAGGAAATAGGCCTATAACTGGCCACTTCCGAGAGATCTTTGTCAGGCTTAGGAATAACACTAATGTGGGCTTCCAGTGATTGAGGGACCCACGTGCAGTCTGAGGTAATGGCGTTGAACGTCTTTGCCAAGAACGGGACCACCTGGGGGCAGAATAGTTTGAAGAATTTGGAGGTGAACCCATCTGGTCCCGGGCTCTTACCTCCCGGGGAGCTACGAATTACTTCTGTGACCTCATCTTCAGTAAAGTCTGTCTCTAGTGTATTGGTTAAGTCAGGGGCAATGGCTGGTGGAGCTATATTGTCCATATACGATTTTAATTTATCTTTATATCTTTCTTTATTCATGTCAGCGTAATGCCCTTTGATATTGTAGAGACGATTGTAGAAGTCTCTGAATGCTTGCAGGATAGCTTCAGGATTTTGAGAAATTTCCCCATTTTGTTGTTTAATTTGTGGAACACGACCAGGGATACCCCTCGGGTGGAGCAATCTAGCTAAAGGCCTCCCACACTTATCTCCATGTTCATAGAGATGCCTGTGGAGCCTTTCTCTTCCTCTTAAGTATTTCTGATCAATGAGGCCCCTAAGTTCATCTCTCACCATTATCAACTCCGCCAGAGTCTGCTTCTCTAGCGTCCTTTTGTGGATGCTCTCTAGGGACTCTATTTTCTTTACTAGAGCGTCTATTTTGTTACTTTTTTCTCGTTTAATTCTAGAGCCATGTTTAATTAATACTCCTCTCACCACGCACTTTAGAGTTTCCCACTGGGTTGGTAGAGCTGTCTGGTCTGCTTCGTGTATAGAGAGGAATTCGGAGATCACCTCCTTTACTTCTGAGCAGCAGATTTCATCATTCAGGAGGTTATCATTTAATCTCCAGGACCACTGTTTGTCGTTTACCCCCGGCAGGCGCAGGTGACAGAAAATAGGAGCATGGTCGGAGAGGCACATCTGTCCCACAGTAGCCTGTGGCTCCCATGTCAAAACTCTCTGACTAACTAAAAAGTAGTCTAATCTACTATACGAGTCGTGGACAGGTGAGAAGTAGGTGTAATCTCTGTCGTGGGGGTGAAGGGCTCTCCAAATGTCTACCAGGCTTAGGTTCTGTAACGCTCGCTTAACCGCCCTCAGTTTGGACCCTGATATGCCTCTGCCACCAGAGGAACTATCAATCGAGGGGTTCAAAGTGAAGTTTAAATCTCCTCCTATGACGATAACTCCCTCCGCAAAATCTGCCAGTGTGCCTAGGAGATCTTTACACGAACTGGCGGGGTTGTTATTCGGTAGATACCAGTTGGCTATTGTAAAAATTGTAGGACCTATTCTTAATTTTAGTAGAATATACCGACCATTTTCATCGACGACTGTGTCCAGGACTGAGTGAGTGAGGGATCTGCGAATTGCTATGGATACTCCTTTGGATCTCCCCGTCGGGTTGGGGCTATGGATCCAGACGTTGTAGCGTTGGTCTCCGATGACAGGGACACGACCCTCTTTAAAGTGGGTCTCCTGAAGAAGTAAAAGCATAACCCCAGATTTATGCATTTCATTCAAGACATTTGAGCGTTTCTGAGGGGTGTTGAAGCCCCTAACATTATATGAGCAAATCTTGAGTTTAGACATGCTATACCTAGGGTAAGATTATAAGTAAATGTCAAAGGCGCGCTTCTAAATTTATGTGGGTCAGCTTCTGGATTAGAGACCAGGTAGCGTCAGAATGATAGATGATAGAGAAAGAAGAGGAGAAAAGAAAGAGAAGAAGAGGGGAGGTGAGAGAGGAGAGAGAAAGTGCTTCAGTGGGATCCCTATCAGTGAGCGATACAAGATCACACCCAAGCTTCGGTTTAATACCCTAATGTGTGTCACAAAGAAAATTAGGAGCTGCTATAAAAATCAATTAGTAGTAATCTAGGCAGCCTGCTTATTACTACTATTCACATTACTGAGGCGAAATAGAAACAAATTTCCAACAGTAGGTAAAAAAAAACACAAGTAAGGAAGAATAAAAAAACAAATAGGATCAGTTGAACTCTAGAATCTAGAGTCAGTAGGTAGGGAATAACTTATCCCACCGCACCTGTGCGGGCAGGAGTCCCTGTGGGGTTTAAAACCTTCTATGTCGGAGTCTCCCGCTCCAGGTCTAAACCATGGCTTTTCACAGGCAAGAGGCTCGTATGGTCACCAGGGAGGGGGAGGGGAAGGGGGGAAAGGAGGATGGGGGAGATGTGGGAAGGGAAAAAAGGGGGGGGGAGGGATAGGAAGAGGGAGGAGGGGGGGAACATATGTATAATTTCCATCCTGCGAGATCACTTATAGACTTCACCTAAGAAACATTTTAGTAAGATACTTCATAAGATATAATCTTTCGCCTGTCCAGTTCTGTTCAGAGAGGATTCGTTCAGTACACCAAACCCACATTTTCCAGAGGGCCGTTCTTGGTGAGTGAGGGAAGGAGGGGGGGTGGGGGTAGGGTAAAGGAAGGAGGGGGGGTATAGGGAGGAGGGGGGAAAGGGGGGGAGTAGAAGGGATAGGAAGAGGGAGGAGGGAGGGGAGCATATGTATGATTTCCGTCCTCCGAAGCCACTCATTAACTTCACCTAAAAAAAAAAAAAAACATTTAAACAAGATTTTCTCATAGATATAGTTGTCTCCCAGTCCAGATCTTTTCAGGGAGGGTCAGTTCAGTATACCAAATCGACCTTTTTCATAAGGCCGGTCAGAGTGAGAAGGGGAAGGAGGGGGGAGAATAGGGAAAGTGAGGAAGGGGAATATAGGGAAGGGAAAGGGAAGGGGAGGAAAGTTAGGGGGGGTCAAGGGGGGAAAAAAAACTTCTCACGGTGCTCGATTAGTTCTCAGTCCTTGTTTCCAACCAAATTGCGGATTTTCCGTAGTCAGCTCCAAGTTGTTCTCAACGATGTTGTCTACGCTCCTCGTTCTGGCCTTGTCGCCGACGAAATCTTCCGCCTGGTCTCTGGAATCCTTCTCCCATTCTCAATGGGAACTCCGGCCATCCTTGGATAGGGACCATAGGGAGATCAAGTGCCGAGGTGAAGGAGGACATATCAGCAGGAGACCGCAGGATAATCTGTCTGCCTTCGCTTCTAACCTGGAGTCTGAAGGGGAATCCCCAAGTGTAAGGTATATCGTGGTCTCTCAGAGTGTCCAGTAGGGGCCGTAGTGCCCTTCTTTTCTGGAGAGTCAGCCTAGAGAGGTCGGGAAGTATGGACAGTACCTTATCCTCAAATTTGCATTGTCTGCCATTCCGGACTTTATTCATTATGGCTTCTTTGGTCAAGTAATGGTGAACTCTACAGATCACGTCGCGTGGCCAGTCTGCATCGTCAGGTCTGGGTCCCAAAGCCCTATGGGCACGGTCAAGTTCTATGTAATTTGAGGGGGGATCACTTAATAGCTCATTGAATATACTCTGCAGCACCCTCGGTAAGTCTCTGGAAGCTACTGTTTCAGGCAGGCCCCGTACACGTAGGTTGTTTCGTCTCCCCCTGTTTTCGCCGTCGTCTAAAGCATCAATCAAATGCGTAATTTGGGTCGACTGGTTTAGGAGGGTAGCTTGTTGCGTTCTGCAAATTTCCTCCAGGGCTGAAATTCTATGTGCGTGGTCTTGGCCTTGTGAGTCCACCCTAGTGACCTCTCCTCGTAGGCATGATAACTCACTCCTGTATGCCTGCTCTAGGCGACCTATGTACGCCTCCATGTCTTCCCGGGTGGGAATAGATGCCATTCTGGTTCTCAAGTCATTCAACTCCCCAGTACACTGAAGGTCTGGGACTGATCATCTGGATGTAGCTGAGCATGAAATAGCTGGCTGCTGGGGTCAGGGTACACTGTTAGGGCAGAGCACACCGGTGTATAAGCAGTTGCAGGTGTCAGGAGAGGAGGCTCTCTATGTTCTACCCCAGCCTCCAACTGCGCTCCTTGGGTCCCAGGTGCCGGGGTCCCCGTCTGTGGCATAGTAGGGGGTCTCTGAAGAGTTATGGCAGGAGTTATTTCTCCCATCTGCGGGGGACTCTGAGGGATCGCGCCTCCAGGCGATTCTATGCGCTCGGGCTGGGAGCTCGCTTCCACCACCATCCCCCCTGCCGACCGGTTACCTGAGCCTCTGGTTTTCATTACCCTCTGGCTACCGGGACCCTCCGCTGATCCTTGGGAGCTCTCCGCTTGTGTCCGCCGGCTCCCTGCTCCTCCCGCTGCAGCCGCCATCGTCTCTGCTGCATCTCTTCTCCCTGTCGCGGCCATCTTAGTTTTCTGGATCCTGGCGGGAATCTGTTCTCCCGGGCTAAAGAAGCGTTTAATGGAGGCTTCAGAGCTTCTAGCAGTCTGGAGGTCGGATCCTGATGATCTCGCCGGCTTCCCCCTTCTCATGTTCTCCTCAGTGCCTTGATTCTCTGAGCTTATGTGGCTGATAAGAAGACCCGGGAGCGGGAGCCTGTGTAACTAGCGTCCTCTCTCCTCCATAGCTAGGCCACGCCCCCTCCACTTTTAATGTTCTTTAAAAACAAAATGTAAAAGGCCATGCAGGAAAAGAAAAACATTCAAATGCAAAAATTGACTGCAGATGGAAGGGGTTAGGGTGCCTTCACATTTGCGTATGGGAAAGCAGCGTATGCTGCGTTCCCATACGCAGTCAAACGCATGCGCACTGCGGTTCCTATGTTTAACATAGGAACGCATAGTGCCTGCGTTTGCTGCGTTCGGGTGCGGATGCGGACGATATCTGCTCCTTCCGGTGTCCAGCATCCGCACCCCGGACGCAGCATGTTGCATTTTTTGTGCGCTCGGGGAGCTTGGAAAATCGGCAAGCGTCCCCAAGCGCACAAAACATGCATTGTCTTCAATGGGTCCGCAGTGTTCAGCGCTTGACAGCGCGGGAGAACACTGCGGACCCATTGAAAAATCTCCCGGTGGCCGCCGGTGATGTCACAGGAGCTCACCGACGGCCACCGGGAGATCAGATGAGCCACTGCTGTCCTCCTCCTCCCCGCCGCTGGTAAGCACCGGGACCTGTCGGCGGGGAGTACAGCTGATGTGACAGCTGTTTGAATCTTCCCGCGCCGACATCTCCTCTTGGTGTCGGCGCGGGAAGATTCAAACAGCTGTCACATCAGCTGTACTCCCCGCCGACAGGTCCCGGTGCTTACCGGCGGCGGGGAGGAGGAGATCTCCGGCGCTGAACTCCTCCTCCGGCCCGCCCCCGGACAGCGCCGATTGGCTGCCGGGCTCCCTAGTGATGTGTCCGCAGGCGGACATTATCCGCTGCGGACACATCATTTCAACACTGCTTTTGACAGCGTTTGTGTCTGCATGCCATCAGCATGCAGACACAAACGCTAATGTGAAGGCAGCCTTAATGAGGTTTTATATTCCAATCTATAGAAAAGGCGATAGCTGTGAAGTTTGGTGTTTGACTCTCTGTCCATCTGTCAATCAGCTGGTAAGAAGGCTGCAGGGTTATAGGAGCACCAAGTCCCCTACATTATTATCTATACTACTCTTTTTTAGCACCACTCTTAAATAGACTCTGTTTGGGATTGACATTCAGTTCCATTTACTTGAATTGGATGAAGCTTTAATATTAAGTACAGTCACTATTAAAAGTACAGTGCTGTGCCTGGTAAACAGGGAAGTGATGAAGCACTCACTGTAGCTCCGAGACCCCTCCGGGACAATTTAAAGGAGTCACATCAAGCAACATAAATGGTGTTTACCTTTCAGCCATATTGGTAATCTGTAAGTAAGCCCCATTATAAACATATGCAACGATCTAATTGGAAGTGTGGCTGCTGGTAGATAATGAAGCTATATTCTCCCTGCAGCCTCTTGCTCCCAGTCAATGGGGCAGTGCTTGGATGTCATCACTGTGCTCTCACTGTGTATTGCATGCTGACTGTTCATATTCCCTGAACTTGGAAGTGAGCAGCTGCAGGAAGAATATAATATTATTTTAATACTGGAGATAAACTTACAGCACCACTTCATCGGGTGTTTTCTCCATCGCCTCATTGGGGGACACAGGACGATGGGTTATGCTATTCTGCCACTAGGAGGCGACACTAAAGCAATTGAAAGAGAAGCACAGTGGCTCCTCCCCAGCAGTATATAACCCCCTGACTGACATAGTCTAGCCAGTTTTTTGCTTAGTGTCTTAGGAGGCAAGACACTGTTTGTTATTTTCTTGAAGAACATTTAGAATTGTAATGCTCCCTAGACCCCACAGTTGAAACTCTGGGTTGCAGGTTGATGGCTGGCTCACTGCAGCATCCTTCCCCAGACCCCACAGTTTGGACTCTGGGTTGCAGGAGTTCTCCCTCGGGCCCTGGCTCTTGCAGCATAAAGAAGAGTGGGATGGAGCCCTCTGCACGCCCTGGGATGGATGGTCCACGCTCCCCTGCCCCTTTATGGGGGATCAAGGATGAGAGCCGTCACAAGGTACTGGGCCGTACTTGCTGCCCGACCGCCTGTAGCCTCCTGTGCCCGCCACACTCCATACGGTGTGCTCCGCGCTGGACCCCTTTCGGCCGGCGGCCTGCTGCATTAATTTAGGCCCCGGCTTCAGGCCTACACAGCGCGCTCCGCCTTCTCTCTGCCCCCGGTGATGATGCGGCCCAGCCAGGAATGCTCCCGGCCGGCCCCTCTGCCTTAGTCCCACCCTGGTGTCTGCTTCACTCGGGGGGCATGGGCTAGCGTTTTCCCGCTTCAGGCCTGATTTCTGGTGCTTTTTCTCTGTTATGCGCGCCATTTTCTGCAGCAGAGGGACCTTCCGTGTGGGCACAGTTTGAGCTCTGCAGGGGGACACAGGATTCTGAGCCAGCGCTACGCTTGCTGTCATTTCCAGGTGACGGGGCTCAGCAGCGATCTGTTGTTTCTGCTGCTGCCCTAATCTGTCTGTCTGTGTGCTCAGCGGCAATACATTAATTCGGCTGTAGCCCTAACCTGTTTGTTAGTGTTATACATCCAGCAGTGTATACTTTACTGTGCGTAGCAGGGTTAATTTTGCTATTATGTCATGCAACAAAAACACTGCCAAGCAGTTGTTCTACAACTCTGCCAGGCCTGTGCCTCTGTTTCCATTCAGCCCTGTGCCTCTGCCTCTGTGCAAGCCCCTGCTGGTGAGGATACGTCCTCTAGTGGCCCTGTTACCCCCGAATGGGCGGTTGTGTTATTCTTCCCTATCAAAACCCCGGCAAAGGCGCACGCCTTCTTTCAGGCCATCGACTCCCTCCGGTGAGTGGGAATCATCGTTTCAGTACCTCAGAATGAGCTGTTTATCATGCCCAAGAAGGACGGGTCTTCCCGTCCCATTCTGGATTTGAAACGACTCAAAAAGTTTGTTCGGACCCGGCATTTTCGGATGGAATCTCTTCGTTCCATCATTGCGTCCATGCAACAGGGGGAGTTCTTTGCTTCCATCGATACCTGGGATGCTTACCTGCATATCTCGATATCCGAGGCACATCAGAGGTTTCTGTGCTTTGCTGTCTACGAGGACCATTACCAGTTCGTCGCTTTTCCTTTTAGATTGGCGACTGTCCCGCGAGTTTTCACCAAGGTCATGGCGGCTGTCATGACCATCCTGCATTCATGGGGAGTCTCTGTTCTCCCCTACCTGGACGACCTGTTGATCAAGGGTCAGTCTTTCGGGAACTGTGAGGACAATGTCCCCATCATGGTAGACACTCTCACGCGCCTAGGATGGCTTCTTAACCTACCAAAATCCTCGCCAACTCCAAGCTGCAAGCTCACATTCCTAGGGATGGTTCTGGATATGTCTCGGGGACTTGTGCTTTTCCCCCAGGACAAGGTTCATTCTCTGTGCTGTGCAGTTCGGACGCTTCTTCGACCCCTCCCGCACTCCTTCCGGTTTGCAATGCGAGTCTTGGGAAAGATGTTAGCGGCCATGGACGCAGTACCATTTGCCCAGTTACATCTCCGGCCACTTCAGCTGGCCTTGCTATCGGCCTGGAATCGCAGCCCGTTCACCCTTCACTGGACATTCCATCCGTCGGCGGCAACGAGGCACTCTCTCCGATGGTGGCTGATCCCGTCATCTCTCTCTCGGGAAATATCCTTTTTTCCGGCCCGGTGGGACGTGCTGACCACCGATGCCAGTCTCTTCGGCTGGGGAGCGGTTTTTTGCCATCACACAGCCCAGGGGCGGTGGACCCCAATGGAGTCTTTTCTGCCCATAAATCTCTTGGAGATTTGGGCCATCTACTTGGCATTGAAAAGCTTTCATCGTCTCCTGAAGGGCCGTCACAATCCGTGTTCAGTCAGCTATGCAGGAGGTGGAACCGATCCTCCGCTGGGCTGAGTCCTCCGGAGCTGTCCTCTCGGCAGTTCACATCCCGGGGATTGACAATTGTGCTGCAGACTTTCTCAGCTGTCAGGGCCTTGCCTCGGGAGAATGGGCTCTCCATCCAGAGTATTCCGCCAGATCTGCAGTCGCTTCGGGATTCCGGATGTGGACCTCATGGCGTTGCGAATGAATGCACAGGTTCCCAACTTCTTTGCCCTCTCCCGCGATCCGCGAACACTGGGATCTGACACTCTGGTCCAGACTTGGACACAGTTTTGTCTTCCTTACATCTTCCTTCCTCTGGCCCTCATTCCCAGAGTGGTTCAGAAGATCAGTTTGGAGCACGTCCCGGTGATTCTAGTGGCCCCAGATTGGCCCAGGAGACCGTAGTACGCCGATCTCGTGCAGCTCGCCACAGATGTCCCCTGGCGTCTGCCAAACCGTCCGGATGTTCTCTCCCAGGGCCCATTTTGCCATCAGAACTCAGGGGCCCTTTGTTTGATGGCGTAACCTTGAGGCCCAAATTTTGACTCGGGCGGGATTTTCGGAAGAGGTTGCGCGCACTATGGCCTGCACGAGAAAACCTGTCTCCGCCCATATATACCACAGGACTTGGAAGGCTTTCTTCGCCTGGTGTGATTCTGGAGGTCTTCCACCCTTGTGTTTTTCGCTTCCAGCGATCCTAGGTTTTCTTTAATCTGGGCATGGATAAGGGCCTTTCTCTAGGTTTTCTCAAAGGGCAAATTTCGACTCTGTCCGTGCATTTTCAGCGCCGATTGGCCACGAGACCCCAGGTTCGTACTTTCTTGCACGGTGTCTCTCGGATTGTTCCACCGTATAGGAGGCCCTTGGAGGCCTGGGATCTAAATCTGGTCCTGGAGGTGCTTCTGAAGCTGCCCTTTGAGCCTCTCAGAGAAGTCTCGCTACACCTTCTTTCTCAGAAGTTGTTTTTTTTCAGTAGCGATCACCTCCATTCGGCAGGTATCGGAACTGGCGACACTCCCTGCAAGGCACCTTTCCTCACGTTTCACCAGGATAAGGAAGTGCTGCAGCTGGTGCCGTCCTTTCTTCCCAAGGTGATTCCCCTTTCCATTTGAACAAGGACATGTGTCTCCCGTCCTTCTGTTCGGCTCCGGTGCACCACATTGAAAAGGCTCTGCACACCCTAGATCTGGTCCGTGCTCTCTGGATTTATGTCTCCAGGACAGCACATTTCAGGAAGTCTGACTCCCTTTTCGTCCTTCCAGAAGGGCACCGTAAAGAGATGGCTGCGTCCAAGGCCACTCTTGCCAGGTGGATTAAGCTTACCATTCAGTAAGCTTATTCCCTACGCAATTTGCCATTCCATCGGGGTTGAGTGCTCACTCCACTCGCGCGGTGGGTGCTTCCTGGGCTATTTGGCACCAGGCTACGGCTGAGCAGGTGTGCAAAGCTGCCACCTGGTCCAGTCTTCACACTTTTGTAAAACACTATCGTGTTCATACTCAGGCCTCAGCAGATGTGAGTCTGGTTAGGCGCATCCTGCAGGCAGTGGCTGCTAACCTGTAGACTGCCATTTCAGAATATGGATGGTTTTTCCCACCCAGGGACTGCTTTGGGACGTCCCATCGTCCTGTGTCCCCTAATGAGATGAAGGAGAAAAGATTTTTGTGTACTCATCGTAAAATCCTTTTCTCATAGCCTCTAATTGGGGGACACAGCACCCTCCCTGTGGCCAGTTGGCCTTGTGGTTGATGTTTTCTTGTTTTTAAGTTCCTGGTTGCCTTACTGGCTTATGTCGTTATTCCTTCTACTGCTTTAGCACAAAACTGACTAGACTATGTCAGTCAGGGGGTTATATACTGCTGGGGAGGAGCCACTGTGCTTCTCTTTCAATTGCTTATTGTCGCCTCCTAGTGGCAGAATAGCATAACCCATCATCCTGTGTCCCCCAATTAGACGCTAAGAGAAAATTATTTTACGGTGAGTACACAAAAATCTCCTTTTTTGTTCCAACACTAGAGTGGTCACTTAAGTCATCTGATTTTCTGGTATTTTCACCTTTTTTTTACCATCACTCTGGTCTGCTGCCTGTCCAGAAGTTATGTCACATACTCTCAGTACAAGTCTATGATAGCCAGAACCAGGAACTCATAGATTTGGATTGATATGTAACTTCCGGCATGCTTCATGAAATACTGGTGCTGCCGACAGGTCACAAACTGACAGGTGAGAACAGATGAAGATGCTGGAGGGTGAGTATAACAATGGGGGGACAGTGTTGCAAAATGTATGTAAAGCACTATGGAATTAATAGCGCTGTATGAATGAATAAATATATGATATATAACACCAGGGACAGTGCACTTAGACTTAATGCACCACTCCAATGGTAAAAAAACCCCAAAACACTGGGGTGGTGCTTTAAAACAGTATGAACGTCCAGTTTACCTCTATGGCGAAGGACAATAAATCTTATAGAACTGGAAAACTACTTTAAGTTTTTGTAAGGATTTTAAAATGAATGCTCCTTCATGTGTTTCATTTTTCAAATATTAATAGTTGATTTCACTCGTTTAGGATACTGATTATATTACACGAGTTTTTTTTTTTTTTTTACTATACTATCATTCAAAAGTTTGGGGTCATTTAGAAATGTCCTTATTTTTTAAAGAAAAGCACATTTTTTTTCAATGACGCTAACATTAAATGAGTCAGAAATACACTCTATACATTGTTAATGTGATAAATGACTATTCTAGCTGTGTCTGGTTTTTAACAATAACTACAGTACATAGGTGTATAGAGGCCCATTTCCAACAACTACCACTCCAGTGTTTTAATGGTACAGTGTGTATGCTAACTGTGTAAGAAGGCTAATGGATGTTTAGAAAACCCTAGAAAACCCTTGTACAAATATGTTAGCACAGCTGAAAACGGTTTTGGCTGATTAGAGAAGCTATAAAATTGATTTTCCTTTGAACTTGTTGAGAGTCTGGAGCATTACATTTTTTTGTTCTATGAAACTCTCCAAATGGCTGGAAAAAGAGAACTTTCATGTGAAACTCGGCAGTCTATTCTCCTTCTTAAAAATGAAGGCTATTCCATGTCAGAAGTTGCCAAGAAACTGAAGATTTCCTACAATGGTGTATACCACTCTCTTCAGAGGAGAGCACAAACAGGCTCTAACCAGAGTAGAAAGGGAAGTGACCGGCCCTGCTGCACAACTGAGCAACAAGACAAGTACATTAGAGTCTGTAGTTTGAGAAATCGACACCTCACAGCTCCTAAACTGACAGCTTCATTAAATAATACCCGCCAAAGGTCTGCAATGCTGTAATTGCTGCAAAGGGAGCATTGTTTGACGAAAGCAAAGTTTGAAGGAGAAAATTATTATTTCAAATATAAATCATTATTTCTAACCTTGTCAATGTCTGGACTATATTTTCTATTCATTTTGAAAATCATTTGATAAATAAAAGTATGACTTTCATGGAAAACACAATATTGTCTGGGTGACCCCAAACTTTTGAACGGTAGTGAATATGATCCGTTGTCAGACTTAATGTAACCATGACCTCTTCTTTTCAGTGAGATGAATATTGGAATCCAGAAAACTGAACAGAACTATGAGAAAATGATGTTTAAAGAAGCTTTAAAAACTGGATTCTTTGAGTTTCAGGTGAGAATTGTAGTTTTTCCTTAGATGTGAGGTAGAATTTCTGAAGTTTTTTTCTGTAGGTCTCTTCATTCCCTTTCGCTGATGTCACGCCCTTCTACTTACATTTGTCTTGTAGGCTGCAAAGGATAAATACAGAGAACTGGCTATTGAAGGCACTCATCAAGCCTTAGTGTTCCGCTTTATTGAAATCCAGACGTTGCTGCTGGCTCCTATCTGCCCTCACTTGTGTGAATATGTGTGGTCACTACTAGGAAAGGTATGGTCATTCCATTAATATCTTACCCTGCAGTGCTAATAACATAGACGTGTGTTCATTAAAGGCTTCTATGCACAGTTGCTCTGTCATGTGCATGATCACATACAATGCTAAGTGGTTACTGAGAAGCCGCACTGTACTCGGATAGTCTAATGCATACATTACAGCAATTTTAATCATATAGTCTAAAGCAGGGATCTCAAACTCCAGGCTCGAGGGCGCACACGGTCCAGGTTTTCAGGATTTCGTTAGAATTGACAGTTGGTCATTTGATTACCAACTGTCAAATGCTATGGACATCTGAAAACCTGGACCGTGTGCAGCCCTCGAGGCTGGAGTTTGAGACCCTGGTCTAAAGCATACATCTACAGCAATATTTTTTCTCAATTTCCATCCAGAGAGATTTCTGTGTCTCTAAGTAAAAGGTGTTTTCCTCTCTCCAGCTGCACCTAAGCTGCACTCCATACTTAGTTCATTGTAAATATAAATAGGGATCTTTGTATCTATAGAAATGTCAGCGCACCAGCCTTCTAAGATGCTTTAAATTGTAGCAAATGTCTGCAATTTGAGTCTCTACAGGGGACGGTACTTTTCTTTTTGACTTGCATATGTTGACGTCATAGCACTAATGTTTGTGCCTCTTTTATACTCAGCACAGAATAAATGTCATTATTTTGCACATGGAGAGCCAAAATGTTTACTCAGATATGTGTATTTACGTGCATTTCAATATTTTCAGCGTCATTAAGCTTGTGTCATTTGTTTTTGGTTAATATTATGGATTTTACTGCAGACTTAAAATGTACTATTATCACGTTTCAGAGCTACGTCCTTAATGGGGAGCTCCGGGGAGATAAATGTTTTTGTATGGTCCCTCTGTTACAATTGTACAATGTCCTATAAATCATGTATTCGCTAACTTCTCCTTACCCATCACCCCTCCCATATGGGACAATACATCACACCTGATGTTGCAGTTCTCCCCCCTCCCTCCGCTGTAAGCTTCAGCTCATCCGATAACAGATGCTTCCTCCTTCAATCACGTGGGGGTGATGTCATAAAAGGTTCTAGACCAAGCTAAGACCTGGATATCTGCTACTGTACAGAGAGCAGGGAGCATGAGCACACTTTTTCTCTGCACCGACTGTCACAGGATAGGACATTGTGTGACATCATGTCCACGTTATTGAAGTTGGAAGCATCTGTTATCGGACATGCTGAAGCTTCCTGACATGGAGGGAGAGAGCTGCTCAATTAGGCGTGTTTTATTGTCCCATATGGGAGGGGTGACGGGTAAGGAGCAGTTTGTGAATGAAGGATTCATTTGAGTTCTAAACATTATACAATTGTAATGGGCAGCTCAGCATTCTAGTATTGGAGTGCAGGGACTATACAGAATGTTTTTTATCTTTCTGGAGTTCCCCTTTAATAATCTGCTGCCTAACCACATGAAAAAGCCCTAAATAAATTCTACAAAAGAATCAACATGTGCACTGCAGTCCAGCAATGACTTGCTCTACATTTGTTCTATCTGTTGAGCATCTTTAATGTAGTGCTGGAAGAAGGTTCTTGAGGAACCGAAACGTTCAGTTCATATGGGCCAATAAAGCAAGGCATGATGTGCAATATGGAGTGCTGTCTGATCTTTTGGTAACTATTTACAGCTGAATACTGCTGGACACTGCACCGAGGTGAACTGTTCCTAGTGCTGATTTCATTTTTTCTATTGTTTTACTGTATTAGGTTTCCAAAGATGCAATTCAATTAATAGAAAGGACGTGTCACTGTCAAGGACACAGTCACACATTGAGTATTTGGTGATATTTTTACCTCCAGTATTTTTAAGCTAAAACCAGCAGTGCCTGATAATCCAGAAGTGGTGACGTGTTTCTATTCTACTTTTCCTCTGATTGTTCCACCCCTGATTTTGGCTTAAAACAACACAGGTGAAAAACTCCCCAAACCCTCAATGTGTGGATGTGGTCTTAATCGGTACAAGCTAAAAAAAAAAAAAAAAAAAAAAAAAGCGTTGGCAGCTGAAAAACTGCAAAAGATAACTGAAAAAAATGCCCCAAAGCACCATCTGTGTATTAGTAATCTCGCAATCCTCTTTTAATGAGTTGTCACACTTGGACAACCTTTTTCCACATTCTCTCCTGAGACATGAGTTGGGCGCCTCTTCGTGGAGCAATTTTGAACACAAGTTCTGCTGTAGCAGGTGTGGTGCATTCATGTATTAAAGGGGCTCTTATGACACGAGTACTATGTAATACTACATTGAGTGCAGTGTTATCTGGTGATAACAGATGATTATAGCAGGTAACAACAGCCAAACCTGAAGAGGCTTGAGTCTCCATTTATTCTCAGCCTGGACGTGGTACTCGGGTGTGCCACTCTAAGCAGGGTGGGTGTTAGAAATTTTTTTACTGAATGCTTGTGTATCAAATTGTTAAAATTGCTGTACTATTCTTACTGCCCCAAACCATTATTTCCATGCATGGTAGGCCTTTTAGTGGTCAGAAGAATACTTCTTGGACTGTGTCGGAGTAATGGGAGATTATGGGTAGAGTTCCTGGTACACAAGGCCTATATGTACTTTAGACATGCTATAATTTTTGGAAGTGAGAATTCCTCTTTTACGATATAAGAAGTGATGAGGATGTTGGAAGGAGCTCGTTTCCTTCCTACTTTTTCTTTTATGGTTAAATCATTGTAATATGTCTTGCTGGGTTTTCCACAGCCGACTTCTCTTATGCATGCCTCCTGGCCAGTCGCCGGCCCAGCAGATGAAGTGCTGATCCGCTCCTCACAATACTTAACCGAAACTGCCCATGACCTCCGACTCCGACTCAAGAATTACATGGCTCCAGCTAAGGGAAAGGTAAGGGTGTGCATGTATTCAAAGCAGCATTGGAAGGAACCTGCATATAAACTAATTGGCTATATGTCCTCATTCCTCATGAGATTTAGTATAATTTTCCATTTTTTTAGAAAGGGGACAAAATACCACCTCAGAAGCCATCACATTGCACCATCTACGTGGCCAAGACATACCCACCATGGCAACACATTACTTTATCAACCCTCCGCAGGCATTATGAGGTGAGCCGTCTGACAGAAGTATACCATTAGTGTATGTGTTATTCTTGTCAAGTAGGGTGATTTGGCAGAACAGGATTGTGGGTAAGAATGAACAAAGAATATACTGGGGGATAAAGTTTGCTATGGCCAATATGCTGTCAGTGTGTGAACATTTGACTCCTCGGCACTTGAGTTCTTATTTCCTAAACTTGTTGCTTCCTGCCCATATCTTTGCACACAGTATGCAACTCTCAAGTGTGGCATTCATATGCAGATGGTTTAATATTCAATGAACTGACCTCTTGTTGGCCTCTGGTTCTAATGAATATGACAAAAAAATTGCTGTCAATGCAGTCCAGATTGTTTGTTTTTCCTAGGACTGTACTGTATTAATAGCATTCTGTACTTGTGCTCTTTTATGAAATGAAAGGTGAGAGCTTAGAGGTGAAGCGGATCAGGTATCCAGTTTACAGAGCAATATACAGAGGTTGTGAGCACTCACTGTACCCATTAGGATTTCCTGAATTGTGACCCACATACTTGTTTTTAGAGTATTGGAAGAAATTGAAGTACCCAAAGGAAAATCAAGTGCTGGAACTCAATCACTGAACCACCATGATTTTAATAATGAGCTAACCACTATACCACTGTGCTTCAATAATCTGCTAACCACTAGACCACCATGCTTCAATAATCTGCTAACCACTAGACCACCATGCTTCAGTAAAGTACTAACCACTAAACCACTGTTCTTCAATAATCTGCTAACCACTAGACCACCATGCTTCAGTAAAGTACTAACCACTAAACCACTGTTCTTCAATAATCTGCTAACTACTAGACCACCATGCTCCAGTAAAGTACTAACCACTAAACCACTGTTCTTCAATAATCTGCTAACCACTAGACCACCATGCTTCAGTAAAGTACTAACCACTAAACCACTGTTCTTCAATAATCTGCTAACCACTAGACCACCATGCTTCAATAATCTGCTAACCACTAGACCACCATGCTTCAGTAAAGTACTAACCACTAAACCACTGTTCTTCAATAATATGCTAACCACTAGACCACCATGCTCCAGTAAAGTACTAACCACTAAACCACTGTTCTTCAATAATCTGCTAACCACTAGACCACCATGCTTCAATAATCTGCTAACCACTAGACCACCATGCTCCAGTAAAGTACTAACCACTAAACCACTGTTCTTCAATAATCTGCTAACCACTAGACCACCATGCTTCAATAATCTGCTAACCACTAGACCACCATGCTTCAGTAAAGTACTAACCACTAAACCACTGTTCTTCAATAATATGCTAACCACTAGACCACCATGCTTCAGTAAAGTACTAACCACTAAACCACTGTTCTTCAATAATCTGCTAACCACTAGACCACCATGCTCCAGTAAAGTACTAACCACTAAACCACTGTTCTTCAATAATCCGCTAACCACTAGACCACCATGCTTCAGTAAAGTACTAACCACTAAACCACTGTTTTTCAATAATCTGCTAACCACTAGACCACCATGCTTCAGTAAAAGTACTAACCACTAAACCACTGTTCTTCAATAATCTGCTAACCACTAGACCACCATGCTTCAGTAAAATGCTAACCACTGTACCACCGTACTTTATTAATGTGCTAACCACTAGACCACCATGCTTCAGTAAAGTACTAACCACTAAACCACTGTTCTTCAATAATCTGCTAACCACTAGACCACCATGCTTCAGTAAAGTACTAACCACTAAACCACTGTTCTTCAATAATCTGCTAACCACTAGACCACCATGCTTCAGTAAAATGCTAACCACTGTACCACCGTACTTTATTAATGTGCTAACCACTAGACCACCATGCTTCAGTAATGTTCCAACCACTGTACCACGATGCTTCAATAATCTGCTAACCACTAGACCACCATGTTTCAGTAATGTGCTTACCACTGTACCACCGTGCTTCAATAATCTGCTAAATCACTAGACCACCATGCTTCAGTAATGTGCTAAATAATGAGCAACCATGCTTCAGTATTGTGCTAACCACTGAGGCACCTTGATGTTCTTCAGTCACATAATAATAATTCTTTTGGCGTCTTCAGGGAGGCTGCAGTAACCCTAAGTCAGAAGCTTTAGTAACCAGCTGAATGTACATAGTCAACTTTATACCTACGGTACTTCTTTCTCCTTCACATCATTGGGGGACACAGGACCATGGGGGTGCATGCTTTTCTGCCACCAGGAGGACACTAAGTAAACATAAAGAATTTAAGTCCTCCTCCGCAGTATACACCCACTGGCAGGAAGTAGGAGAGTCAGTTTTAGCTTAGTGTTGAGACACATGTGCTCTGTTTGTCAGACCACATTCATAGATATTTTTAAGCTTATTATTTTTGATTTTACTTTTATTCTTACATTTTTCAGGCGACGTCACCCTTCAGGGCACCGCTCTCCTTTTACAAGAGATCGTGCAGGCTTAACCCTCTATACCCAGTGCCCGAGTTCCATTTAAGGGTGATGGATCCCTCAAGGGCTCCGATCTCCACAATCATTACCAGAAGGCAACACGGAGTGTCGCCTCCACGTTTTCCTTCTGCAGCTGGGCCCATGTTTTAACCATTTTAACCTTTTTTATTTTTTGCCTGTACTTACTAGCTGGACCACGTCCCTGTCATATTCTCAAGGGGTTAACCCTCTGGAGGTACAGGACAGACTAAAGTGTCTGTGTAGCTCCCATCACATCCCCCTGCATAACAGAGGTGATGAAGGGAAGCAGATGAACCCTCTCCAGTCAAGGAGAGAGCGGCTCAAGGAAGCATCTCCTCGCAGCACTGCACTATGTTGCACAGGCAACATCATCCAAGGTCCTGTGCGCGCACATCAGCGGCGGCTCCATGCCAGGACGCACACCTCCAGTAAGATGAGGGTGCGCATGCTGGGTTATGGTACAGGAAGCCTCGAGGGATTTGAAACCCACAGACGGGATCACTGAAGTCGATCATCGGGAACAATCTGTAGCCCCCACTCAAGCATATCTGCAGGACAGGTATGCTGCACAGGCAGGCGGCCAAACCCTCATCCTCTCCATTCCCTCTCACCAAAGAGAGTCTGGATTGAGGTGTGCAGACACCCATGGCCCCCTATTCATTCCTGGGATCGCAGCTCCCTACTGATGACCTGGGCTTTCCAGCTCACACATGCCTCTGCGGTGGCTCCAGCCGGGACACACATCTTAGGTAAGACACTGCATGTCTGTGCGTCCACGGCAGAGGGCCTCTCCCGACTGTACCCGGCTTCATCGCGGCATCCGCCAGAAGTCCCCGGATCCTGGCCAAAAATGTAGGCCTCGGCTTGGGCCTGCATGCAAGCTCCACCAGCCCCACCCCCCCGATGATACGCACCTCTCGAACACGCCCCCTGATTTCAGCGCCTCTCGTTCTTGGGCGAGACTTGCAACGCGCCTTTCAATGCCCGCACACACACCCTGCTCCCTCAGTAAGCAGAGAACCCACATGGGGCCTATTTTCCTAGCGCTTCCACACCGCACAGTTCGTTGGAAGCCACGTAGGAAGCCGCATTTTCTTTGAAGTGCACTACAGCCTTAGCCCTCCCTGCAGCCTCAAAGCAATTAACCTTGCATAGTGACCAGCACGTAGCCCAAAGGTTGGATGGCCCACAGCTAATAACATCGTGCAATGGTCAGCACATATGCTGTGTGGATGGGCCACAGCTTCCCTTATTTAAGAAAGGTGCAAATCACAATGCCCACAACCAAATGTCGCACTATAGAGCCAATGAAGTAGTGAGCTAACACTCTAGTTTGTGACTGATCTGAAGGTCATACATTTGAGCCTAGGATAAGGGTCTCTCTACAAAATACATATTACCTTATATCCCATGGGCCTCCAGTCAACTAGCTCACATATGCTAAGGTTGGGCACCATGCTGAAGTGGTATAATGTGTGGCCACTGCACATAGATGATTCTTTTAGAGGACGGACACACCATCTCATATGTGCCCATCACAGCAGGTTACAGGACACGCACTGATACAACTGCCCACAAAACTGAACCATGATATCTGCCATCCTATCACTGCACAGAAATATCCAAGAAGCCACAGCCATGTTACAGCCATGAATGGTATCTGTCTCCCTATTAAGTAAGCCAGAATTTCCGACGTACCACTCAACATCCCGCAGTCACCATAACCTGTTCACTATTCAGTGAGTCAGGCCTATCACCAATCTAGTACCGTACAGCGGTCGTATGCAGTGCATTGCAAACTCCATTGCATATACAGTGAGCCAAATCCTACACGTCCTGCATACCGGTCCTCCATGCAGCTATGGGATCTGTGCATTATTTGACATCCATCGCATTCTGCAGCAACACTGACCATTACCTCCACTTGCTGCTCAGAAGGCCTAAGTCGTCAACTGCGTATATACCATAGAGTAGCAGTTTTTGCTTCCTGCACTGTGCCTCACGTAAGCAGAGGCCCTTTATGTGCATTGGGCCGCACATATGCTAAGGTTGGAAAAGCACAGCTACCCCTTAGTTACCAACGGTCACAGACAGCAGTTGACATGAAGACATGATATACAGGGAACACTATGGACCAAGTATGGCCAATGGAACTAACAAACAAAATACCTTTTTAAAATCTGAAAATTATCTACAACACACAGCCCGCTCCCAAGCATCTGACATCATATAATCGCTGCCAACACTAATTTATGACATTAGCCACCCTAGTCAGGGGGCAAGAAAGCCAGGTTACGGTATCTACATGACTATCCAGTGCACATAACTGCATGCACCACAGACCGGCCTGCAGAATTAACTTACAGAATCAGCCAATTTTTACCAATGAGCAAGACATCCGGCTTCCAAACCTCCCATACCGGCCTGTCTCTCCACCTTACGAGATCCGCAACTCTATCCAGTGCACATTTCACTGCACATCTCCAACTAACAGAATCAGTCTAAGGGCCCTTTCACATCTGCGTTTATTTGAAATCGCGGCAGATGCGGTGAAAAAACCGCATCTGCCGCGATTGCCGCATAACCGATGCACTTGCGGCGCGGTTGCGGTAATCCCCATAGAAAGTATAGGGGGACTTGCGGCAGGTGCGGCAAGTGCGGTTTTGCACTTGCGGCAGGTGCGGCCGCGAAAAAAACCGCGGTCAGCCGCGGTTTTTTTCGCGGCCGCACCTGCCGCAAGTGCAAAACCGCACTTGCCGCACCTGCCGCAAGTCCCCCTATACTTTCTATGGGGATTACCGCAACCGCGCCACAAGTGCATCGGTTATGCGGCAATCGCGGCAGATGCGGTTTTTTCACCGCATCTGCCGCGATTTCAAATAAACGCAGATGTGAAAGGGCCCTAAGGCTACGTTCACACATTTGCGTATTTTGTTGCGTTTTTTTGCTCATGCTTTTTGACACGTTTTTCGGCCGCGCAAATCAAAATATGCTGAGGCTTTCACACACCGCGCTTTCTTTACCCCAGAAAGCGCAGGTGATGTCACAGAGGGGAGGAAGAATCCTGCTTCCTCCTCCCCTCTGTGACATCTGTGACCACCCATTAGATTTCGCAGTGTATTAATATACACTGCGAAATCTAAATTAAACAAAGCCAAATGTATGTAAAATAAAAAAGAATCAAATACTTACCTCTCCGAAGCCTTTTCCCGGTGTCTGGTGCCGAAGACAGGCGATGTGTGTCCTGCAAGAGCCTGCTGTGCTGTAAGAGGGGGCATTCCCGGTGATGATTGGCCGCTCGCGGACATGTGATATGTATCACATGACAGCATGCAGCAAATCAGTGCTGGGAACGCCCCTTGACATCACGGCAGGTCCTGGCAGCACTACACATCGCCTGACCTCGGCACCAGACATCGGGAAAAGGCGTCAGAGACCTTCCCTACTCACGGAAATCTAGATCCTAGATCACTACCTACCGCATTGTAGGCAGTTACTCCTGTGCCTCAGTTCTCTGCTAGGCAGTCAACCCTTACCCTCGCCTGACTCCCACCTCAAATAGCTCCACACGTTAACACTCGCGCAATCTACCCTGGCCTAGGTTACTGCCTTAGGACATACGTCAGCATGCAGTGCCCCTAGTAAGATCCCTCCTAACACTCGTACGCTCAGCTTGGACATTGACGTTTAAAACCAACAACAGTATGCACCTATCATTGTACTTCTAAAATTTTCTTCCAGTGACGTAAAGATCGTGGCTGGTACCCGATTCGTTTCGCCATTCCAACTATCCTGACGAACCTAAACGAACCTGGACTCTAGCTTGGCTCTCAGTTCTTTCAAAGGCTAGATCTATGCCCTGTCCGTATTATTCTAATGCAGGATCAGGACAAGGCCTTAAGTTAAAACTTTAATTTAGGGAGTCATTCACACTCGACCCCCCATAAGACACCTGTTGATGTCTGAAACCTAAACTTAGTTTTAGGGGTTCCACAGGAGCCCCGTTTGAACCAATACAACATGTCTCCTTAAGCCATCTTTTTTGGAAAATTGTTCTACTGGTAGCCATCACATCAATCAGGTGTGTATCCAAGCTAGCCACACTATCCTGTCACCCTCCTTATCTATCCTTCCACCAAGATAAGGGAGTCCTTTGGCTGTCTCTGTCATTCCTGCCCAAGGTTGTCTCCCACTTCCATCTCAACGAAGACATAGCCCTACCCTCACTATGTCCGACACCAGTGGGCACTTTGAAAAAGCACTCCACACCCTAGACCTCGTATGTGCCCTCAGACGGTACATGTCTCGAACGGCCCCCTTCCGCAAAACCAAAACGCTGTTCATCACTCCGGAAGGATGCAAAAAGGGAATGGCAGCATCAAATTCCACAATAGTCAGGTGGATTCCGTCTGCAATCCAAGAATCTTACAGTGTCTAGAATCAGACCTATACCAGCAGGGATAAAGGTACACTCCGCTCGATCGGGGGTCGCCTCATGAACCATTAGACATTAGGCCTCGGCGTCACAAGTTTGCAAAGCAGCAACTTGGTCCAGTGTGCACACCTTCACAAAACACTACAACTTGCATACCCAGGCTTCTGCAGATGCAAGCCTAGGTAGGAAAATCCTATAAGCGGCAGTCGTGCACTTGTAAGCAGCTGGCACTTAGTACATGCAATATGCTCAAGTTTTTAATCTGATACTACCCTGGGACTGCTTTTGAACGTCCCATGTTCCTCTGTCCCCCAATGATGCGAAGGAGAAACCGGGTTTTTTTGTGTACTCACTGTAAAATCTCTCTTCATCATTGGGGAACACCGCACCTGCCCTAGTGACCTTCACGGGTCTACGCATAGCTTTAGTTTAAGTCTTATGTACCTTATTACGTTAGCATGTCCTCCTACTGCTTTAGTACTAAACTGAATATCCTTGCTGACGGTGTGTGTATGCTGCTGCGGAGGATTTAAATTCTTTGTTTGCTTAGTGTCCTACTAGTGACAGAAAAGTATACCTCCCCCCCCATGGTCTTGTGTCCCCCAATGATGAACTCTGAGAAAAGGAATTTACAGTGAGTACACAAAAATCCCTGTTTTCTTAATTGTGTCATTTTATTGCATTTTCTGTGTTTTTTTAGACAAATAGTGGCCAACTACCAGATAATAAAATCATAGCGACGGAACTAAACGGCTTACCTGAGCTGAAGAAATATATGAAGCGAGTCATGCCATTTGTTGCTATGATCAAGGTAAGTAAAAGGTTCATCATTAATTTTATCTAAGTTAATTCTCATCAAGTATTCTAATAAGGAGATATATCTGGCAGTGTTGTAAGACTCCCCTTTGGTTAATTTTTGTGTATCACCCCCTTTACCGTGTTTCTTTTGTTTATTCCTTTAGTGTGAGATGGTGGTGGTAAGCGAGACCTTTTATATATTTGTGCAATCAATTCCACCCAATATACTTTAGTCTAGGGGCTATGTAACGACTTTGTCGCGCCCAAATTGTGCTATGTGCTGCTATTAAATAGCAGATAATGCAGCTGAATGGAGTCTCATTGTGACACAGAGACAAAAGCGACAAGTGTAATGCAAAACCTTGGAGCCAGTTGTACTTTTGTGATATACTTGTTGCAGTAATCTGACCCCAATCAGCTGGATTATACTGTGATAGCTGTCATCGTGTAGCCCCAGCCCAAGTGTTCTCTGATCAGACCAGAAGGGATCTTACATTTCAAGGATTTGTAAGAAGTATTCTTATTTTTTATCTATTTTATGGCCGTTCAAAGTTTCACACTGCAAGTATTTTCTCTGGTTGATTTGTTTTATATTTTCCTACAGGAAAACTTAGAAAAGAAAGGCCCTCGTATTCTGGATCTTGAACTGGAATTTGATGAGCGGGCAGTTCTTCTTGAAAACCTTGTCTATCTCACCAACTCCTTGGATGTTAGTACTTCTTTGCCCACATTTGTCCCTTGTTCTGGTCCCCTGGCACTCAGTAAGTCACTCCGGTGCCATCTGGCATGTGTTCCAGAATGGGATAATGCAGCGCTCTACTGATATGTGCATTACCAAACATTGAGATGTTGACAAAGCTGATTGGAAATGGCCTTCACTAAAGGTGAAAGGATTAGAGGTTAATTATGTATTTTTCCTGCTGGTAGTGAATGTTAATTGGGAATATATCTCCCATCACTCTAAGCCATGTTCTCTTTCAATATCTCTCACAAGGTTGATGTTTACAGACCTCTTGTTGTACAGACGCCTGACTTACCTCTTTATATTTCTACCACATTTCGGCTTGTGTCAATCACTGTTTAAGAAGCCGATAAAGGCTTACATTTAATTAGCCGCCAGTGATGTGTCGCTCTGCGTGACTGATACAATATCAGATAAAGAGCCGCAGCACAATCTCAGGAGGAGGCGAGGAAGCTTTCAGAGAGCTATTCTTAAGATGAAATAAGGGAAGGATCGTGCTGTCGTTTCTTCCTATTCCTGTAAAACAGCCCAACACCTCCCCACAGCTGTGCTACCGCCATGTATTAACTTCTATTGGAGAAAGTGGTTGATGTAATGTGTCTCTCATTCGCACAGTTGGATCAGATTGACGTCAAATTTGCCTCCGATGCAGATGAAAAAATTAAGGAAGAGTGTTGCCCTGGGAAACCATTTTCTGTCTTTAGAACAGAGGTAAGCAATAGGGTGGTGTATACCTGTGTTTCTCCTATAGATGGTGTAAGGGTGCATGTACACCGCCTGATGATCAGGAACGTTCTGAAGAAATGCTTGTTTCCAATAAGTGTAAACTTGATGCCTACAAAAGTCATTGTTCACCACACCTCATTGTTCACCACACCTCATTGTTCACCACACCTCATTGTTCACCACACCTCATTGTTCACCACACCTCATTGTTCTGTGTAAATAGGACTGGTGCTGGCAAAAGCAATGACAGTGTGCTCATAGGGGATCTCTATTAACCCTTCAAGAACGGGCTATTTTCTGATAGGGTTTATTTTGTTTTGTTTTAGTTTTTTCCTCAAAGAGCCGCTACTTTTCTTATTTTTCTGTTCACAAAGCCGTATGAGGACTTGGTTAATGTAGGACAAGTTGTACCTTAAAATGACACAATTCATGTTCTATACTGGAAAGCGGGAAATGCAATTCCACATATATTTTTTGGAATTTTTATTTATCATGTTCACTACATGGTAAAATTGACCTGGCAATATGATTCTCCAGGTTAGTACAAGTATGCAGATACCATAATACCACACATGTATGTTTGTTTGTTATTTAAGTCGTGAAATAAAATTCTAAATGTTTACTTGTGATAGCGTTTTCCGTAACCAGTAACCTTTTTAAATTTCGGACTGTGGGGATAGGTGAAGGTTAGTTTTTGCGCCTTGAGCTGACATTTGACTGATACCATTTTGGGGTAGATACAATGTTTTCTCCTTCGCCTCATTGGGGGACACAGACCGTGGGTGTTATGCTGCTGTCCACTAGGAGGCGACACTAGGGAGAATCTGAAAAAGATTAACCGTGGCTCCTCCTCTGCAGCATACACCCCTGGACAGGCACTGTCCTGACCAGTTTTTGCTTAGTGTCTAGGAGGCACACACAGATTTTTTAGTGCTCCTAAAAAATAAGCGTTTTCTTTTTGAAGATTTCTTTTTTATTCAAGAAGAAGAAAAGTGGGTCTCTGATGAGACTCCCGGCATGGTCCCTCCTCGGCCCCCCACTGTTGGGGGCGCCTGGTTGAGGTCGACTATTTCCCTTAACATGCCGCTCCCTCCTCGGCCCCCCACTGTTGGGGACGCCGGGTTGAGGTTGAGACGACGATCCTCCCTCCCCATTTCCCCAACGTTGGGGTTCATGGGTTGAGAGTGAGGCGAAGGACAAGGCACCTGACGGTGGAGCAGCATCCCTCCCTAAATGCCCCTTTGGGGTCCATTTAGGTCGAGACACCCCAGGTAGAGCCTCTGGTGCAGCAGCCTAGATCTGCTACATGCACCCTGGAGTCATCAGCCCTGCTGACAAACTCCTTTTCACTTCGGCTGCGGCGTGCCTGCCGCAGCAATCCAGGGTACACAGCTTGCTGTGTACTCCTGAGGGGTCGGGGGACCAGCACTGGGGGCAGCCAGCACTGGCAGGGACACAGCTTGCCTGTGTCCCTGCAGCAGCCAGCACTAAGGGCTGCATTTATGGTGGAGCAGAGGACCCAGCACTCTGGGTCCTCTGCAGGGGCCCGCACTAACCCACCGCTGCCTGCCCCGGGGGTCCGGTGGGGTCCAGACCAGTTCCGGACCCCCTCACGGACTTCCGCGCCGCTCTGGAGCCTCTTCCCGGCCGCACAGAGCTAATTTAGGCCGCGGCTTCGGCCTACGCCGAGGCCGCCGCCTTCGGCACGCCCCCCGGCCCGCCCCCCGGATGACGAGGATGACGCGGCCAGCGTCATAGCAGGGGGCGGACCGCGTCTCCGGAGCGCGCCCTCTGTACAGAATCGCGCGGTTTTGCAGTGCTCCGCCCCCCTTCTTCCTCCTCTCTCCACATCCCGGACGCCATTACATGCCTCGTGGTGGAGGCAGAGCGGCACCAGCAGCAGCACAGCAGCTGCACAGTCTCCGGGGGGCACAGACAGACAATCGCTGGACACTGGTGGCACACAGGTGGTGGTAAGTTGCCAGCAGAGGTCTTCTATCTCCTCTGCTGGAACTCTTCTCTCCAGGGCACCCCTGCACAGCACTATTCTCTCCAGGGCACCCCTGCACAGCACTATTCTCTCCAGGGCACCCCTGCGCAGCACTATTCTCTCCAGGGCACCCCTGCACAGGCTCCTGTATATACCACTATGCCGGGCTCAAGGAACAAGAAGACTAGGGCCCACACAGCCTACTATTCCTTATGCACAGCATGTCAGAAGCCTCTACCCAGTAGACATACGTCCCAGCACTGTCGGGACTGCGCCCAGACTACGGGGCCGGTGTCCTCAGCCATTACGGATGCGTCATCTGCCATGCCGGAATGGGCCACTTTTTTGTCCCAATCCATCTCACAATCCATGGCACAATCCATGGACAGGCTGTCCTCTACATTGCTTTCAGCTATGCAGAGTCACGCTTCACCCCAGACCGCTGCTCAACAAAGCGGACACTCAGAACGCGGCCGCACTGAACTAAGATCCACCTCTAGGGCAGGACGGAAACGACCACATAGGTCAGGCTCTCCGGGACCTGCACGGTCTCCAGGGCCTACTCATACTTCACGGTCATCTCCAAGGGAGAGTCGCCGTGCCTCCAGGTCGCCAGAACCGTCCCCTGATAGGGAGGGTCACAGAAGGTCCAGGTCACCCCCTCCTAGAGAAGAGCGCGATGATGCGCAGGAGTCCGAGGGACTCTGCGACTCCAGCTCAGATCTGGATCCAGATGGGTCACTGGACCTAACCCAGCCAGACACTGATGTATTGGTTGAGGACGTAATCACCTCCATCAACCAGGTGCTGAAGATATCTGAACCTCCGCCAGATGCCCCAGAGCACGAGATCGCTTTCCAGAGGACTAAGAGGCCCCCGAAATATTTCTCCGATCACCCCGAGTTCAGAGCGATTCTCAAAAACCATCGCTCACACCCAGAGAAGAGATTCGGCAACCGTAAGGCACTGGAGAGGCGTTACCCCTTCTTGCAAGAGGTAACACAGTCCTGGGCAGATACGCCTGAAGTGGACCCTCCGGTGTCCAGACTCGCAACACAGACACTTCTTTCCCTGCCTGATAGCTCCTCCATAAAGGATGCGACGGACCGTCAGGTGGAACATATGGCCCGATCAATTTTCGAAGCCACAGGGTCCTCCCTGGCCCCGACATTTGCTATTGTGTGGGCAGCAAAGGCTATCATGGCCTGGACAACCAACTTACATGCTGGTCTCCGTTCAGTTAACTCCGAGCTCGCTGACCAGGCGGTGCAAGCGTCAGTCGTGGCTGACTATATTTTACACGCAGCTATCGATTCCGCAAATTGTGCGGCAGTGGCTGCGTCAAACGTCATCAGGCGTGCTCTCTGGTTGCGGGACTGGAAGGCGGATGCAGTCTCAAAGAAGTCGCTTACCCACCTTCCATTTTTCAGCGGACGTCTCTTTGGTGAAGAACTTGATAAATTAATATCCAATGCCACAGGAGGGAAGAGTACTTCCCTACCTCAACAAAAACCGAAACGCACCTATACCCGCCGTAACCAGACACGGTTCCGTTCCTTTCGGAACTCATCCGGCTGGTCCGTTTCCCGCCCAGCGCAGACCCGTAGTCGTTCGCCGCGCAGGGAAGGTCCGAGGACTTCGCAAAGGACGAACAAACCCTGGCAGTCCAGATCTGGCCAAGGCAAGTCCAAAGGACCCAAATCCCACAAATTCTCATCCTCATGACTCCTTATTTCCGGACGACGCCCCGCCAGTGGGCAGACGACTTTCCCACTTTCGTCAAGTTTGGCTACCTATTATAAAAGACAGGTGGATCAGGGAACTGGTGTCGTCAGGTTACAAGATAGAGTTCATCTCCATCCCACCAAATCGATTCTTTCTTTCCGTACCTCCGAGGCTACCGTCCAAGGCTCGCGCCTTCTCCAAAGCGGTCAGGTCACTTATCCAAGCCGGAGTGATCGTTCCGGTCCCTCGGACCGAACGTTTTCAGGGGTTCTACTCCAACCTGTTCGTGGTCCCCAAAAAAGGGGGCAGTGTAAGACCTATTCTAGATCTCAAACAGCTAAACAGGTACGTGAGGGTACGACAATTTCGCATGGAGTCTCTCCGATCCATCATATCATCCATGGAAGAAGGAGAATTTCTCGCCTCCATAGATATTCAGGATGCTTACCTGCATATTCCTATCGCCCCTGCCCACCAAAGGTTCCTCAGATTCGCAATCGGTCAGGCTCATTATCAGTTTGTGGCTCTCCCATTTGGACTCGCCACGGCTCCCAGAGTCTTTACCAAAGTCATGGCGGCTGCCATGACTATATTACACTCCAGAGGCGTAGTCGTCATCCCATACTTGGACGATCTACTTATCAAGGCTCCCACCTTCAAGGACTGCAAACTCAGTGTCACCATCACGGTAGACACACTAAGTCGCCTGGGCTGGTTGGTCAACCTAAAAAAGTCGTCCCCAATCCCAAGTCAGTCCCTCATTTTTCTGGGCATGGAATTTCACACTTCCAGGGGGCTGGTGCTCCTCCCCAAGGAGAAGGCACATGCTATCCAGATGGGAGTTCGCGCCCTTCTTCACCCAGCACCTCGATCCCTTCGTTTTGCCATGCGAGTTCTGGGCAGGATGGTTGCCTCGATAGAAGCGGTCCCCTTTGCCCAGCTTCACCTTCGGCCTCTCCAATTGGCCATACTCAAGTCCTGGGACAAGAGTCCTTTTTCCCTGGACAGGATGTTCCGCATATCCTCGACAGTCAAGCAATCCCTGCACTGGTGGCTCCGTCCAGTATCTCTCTCCAAGGGGAGATCGTTCATCCCAGGCCACTGGAAGATTCTGACAACCGATGCCAGTCTCACGGGATGGGGCGCGGTGTACCGACACCACAGAGCGCAGGGGAAGTGGTCTCCATTGGAAGCCACCATGCCCATCAACGTCCTGGAGATTCGAGCCATCTTCCTGGCACTACGGGCTTTCCAACGTCTCCTAGTGAACTCTCACGTCCGGATACAATCCGACAATGCCACGGCCGTGGCTTATGTAAATCACCAGGGCGGAACCCGCAGTGTCCAAGCGATGCGGGAGGTATCGCACATCCTGCAATGGGCGGAATCCACGGGATCGACCCTGTCCGCCGTACACATCCCAGGAGTAGACAACTGGGAAGCAGACTTTCTCAGTCGCCAAGGCATAGACTCAGGAGAGTGGTCCCTGCATCCCGAGGTTTTTCGGCAAATTTGTCATCGCTGGGGGACTCCGGACGTGGATCTGATGGCATCACATCTCAATGCCAAGGTTCCCAACTTCATGGCCAGATCACACGACCCCCGGTCTCTCGGAGCGGATGCCCTAGTTCAGGACTGGACTCAATTTCAACTCCTGTACATCTTCCCACCTCTGCCTCTAATCCCCAGAGTAGTGCGCAAAATCAAACAGGAAGGGATTCCGGTCATCCTTATCGCCCCAGACTGGCCCAGACGCGCGTGGTATGCCGACGTCGTCCAACTCACGGCAGACGCCCCCTGGCGCCTCCCAGATCGGCCAGACCTCCTATCTCAGGGTCCGTTCTGCCACCAGAATTCACAGGCCTTGAATTTGACGGCGTGGCCCTTGAAACCTGGATTCTAACTCAAGCAGGGCTCTCACAGGATGTGATTCGCACTATGATCAGTGCGAGGAAACCTGCCTCTGCAAAAATTTACTATCGCACCTGGAAAGCCTTTTTTGCCTGGTGTGCATCTCATGATCAGAATCCGCTTCCCTACTCGCTGCCTAGAATTCTTGGCTTCCTACAATCAGGTCTGGAGGCCAGACTGTCCCTGGGCTCTCTTAAGAGCCAGGTCTCGGCCCTCTCCGTTCTTTTCCAGCGGAGACTGGCCTTAAAACCTCAAATCAAAACTTTCCTTCAAGGGGTTTCCCGTTTGGTTCCCCCCTACAGACGACCGCTGGATGCGTGGGATCTAAACTTGGTGCTGACGGCATTGCAAGAACCGCCTTTTGAGCCTCTCAAAGAGATTCCTCTCCGCCTTCTATCCCAGAAGGTGGTGTTTCTAGTGGCTATCACCTCCCTTCGGAGGGTGTCCGAGCTCACAGCACTCTCATGCAGGCCTCCATTCCTAGCCTTTCACCAGGATAAGGTAGTTCTCCGTACGGTTCCTTCTTTTCTTCCGAAGGTGGTTTCATCGTTCCACATCAATGAGGAACTATCTTTACCGTCCCTTTGTCCTGCTCCGGTTCATAGATTTGAGAAGGCTCTGCATACGCTGGACCTTGTAAGGGCTTTGCGCATTTATGTCTCTAGAACAGCCCCCTTTAGGAAGTCGGACTCTCTTTTCCTTCTTCCTGAAGGCAGCCGCAAGGGCTTCTCAGCCTCAAAGGCCACGCTTGCCAGATGGATCAGAGCCACAATTCAGGATGCCTACAGACTAAAAAACTCGCCTCTTCCGGCCGGTATCAGAGCGCATTCTACCCGTGCGGTGGGGGCATCCTGGGCTATTCGGCATCAGGCTTCTGCCCAACAAGTGTGTAAAGCAGCCACCTGGACTAGCTTGCACACATTCACCAAACATTACATGGTCCATACCCAGTCTTCTGCGGATGCGAGCCTGGGTAGACGCGTCCTGCAGGCGGCAGTTGCCCACCTATAGGATACTATCTTATATAACACTCGTTCCATTGCTTTTCCCACCCAGGGACTGCTTTGGGACGTCCCACGGTCTGTGTCCCCCAATGAGGCGAAGGAGAAAAGGAGATTTTTGTGTACTCACCGTAAAATCCTTTTCTCTTAGCCTCTAATTGGGGGACACAGCTCCCTCCCTGTTGGCCGTTGTGGCCCGTTTTTTGAGTTTTCTTGTTGTTTGAACTCGTGCATAGTTGCCTTCTTGCAGGCATGGTTTTTTGGATGTTATCACTGGTATGTAAATCCTCCTACTGCTTTAGCACAAACTGGTCAGGACAGTGCCTGTCCAGGGGTGTATGCTGCAGAGGAGGAGCCACGGTTAATCTTTTTCAGATTCTGCCTAGTGTCGCCTCCTAGTGGACAGCAGCATAACACCCACGGTCTGTGTCCCCCAATTAGAGGCTAAGAGAAAAGGATTTTACGGTGAGTACACAAAAATCTCCTTTTTATTCAGATGTCGCAGCAGCTAAAAATACATAGCTCCGGAGTTTTGATTTCTTTTCTCATCATGCCAGTTACTGATCACAGCAATGTATTTTATATATTGATAAATTGGACTCTTCCGAACAACAATACCAGATATATATATAGATAGATAGACATCAGTATTGGTATGTATACTGAAAATCACAGTCTCCTATGCATGTCAACTGCACACTGGCTTCACAGTAGAGCCGTCATGACAAGCATGGGGTTCTTCAGCACATGCTGGGCTGTCATACCAACCCATTGGCATCAGGTGATCATGTCATAGGTATGCCGACAGGCATGTAAAATGATGTGCCCCTCCTGCCTGCATGCATTAAATGCTGCTGTTATAAATTCACAGTGGCATTTAACAGGTTAACAGTTTGCATGCTGAGCTCTACTTCACAGCTGTTAAGGGCAGTCGATGACTGGCTGCTGGGTGATCACATGTGTGCTTTTAAAAAGAATATTCACTGCTCCCTGTAAGGCTGCTTTCACATCAGCGTTTTGCGCTGATCGCAGCAGTTGCGGTGAATAAACCGCAACTGCCGCGATTACCGCATAACGGCCGCACTTGCGGTTCACTTACGGCAAGCCCCATGCAATGTATATGGGGCTTGTGGCAGGTGCAGCAAGTGCGGTTACGGCACTTGCGGCAGATGCGGCCGCAGGAAAACCGCAGCTGACCGCCGTATTTTCGCAGCCGCAAGTGCCGAAACCGCAACTGTACCGCACTTGCCGCAAGCCCCATAGACATTGCATGGGGCTTGCCGCAAGTGAACCGCAAGTGCGGCACGGGGGCAAGCGCACGTTGGAGAGGCAGCCCACAGGGGGAGAGTGAGCACATAGGTTACGCGAATGCACGGGAGCAAAGAGAGTGCCCTGGCGAGAGACAGCCCAGAGGGGGTGAGAGCACACAGGGGAGAGACAAAGTACAGGGATGAAAGACAACCCACAGGCGGAAGAAGCAGCACAGGAGAGAGTGCACAGGGGTGTGAGAGACAGCGCACGGGGGGACAGGTGAAAGGAGTGAGCACGGGAGGAGACTGCACAGTGGGGAGAGACGGCCACCACCCCCAGTGCCACAGAGCATCTAGTAACTTTATAAATTTGGTATCACTATAATTGTACTGAACTGGAGAATCCTACTGCCCAGGTCATTTCTACAGCACAGTAAATGCCATAAAAACAATAAAATTGAGATTTATTTTTTTTTTGCGCAATTTCACCACATCTAGAATTCAAATCTGCAACTTGTCCCACAAAAAACAACCCCTCATACATCTAAGTTGATGGAAAAGTTCAAACCTATGGTTCTTGGTAGAAGGGGTGGAGGGAAAATGAAAGCAATATATGGAAAACAGTCTGGAAGGGGTTAAGTATAGAGATGAGCAAACCTGTTGGAGTTTGGGTGCTTTACGTTTCTAAAGCACTGGAGCGAGCATTGCTGTGATCGGGTACAGTTGGAGCTTTGCCCAGTGCAGTATATATATGAACACACATGCCCTCCACCCCCAGAAGTAGTTTGTTTATGGCTGGCTGTATGTGGGCAGAGGGATGAACTGCCAATCAGTGACTTCCAATGAGGTTCGGGTCCCAAACAATGCGCAAAATACAGTCCGGCTGCATCGCCCGAACTTCCATGGGTCGCTCATCTATATATATAACAAAAAAAAAGAAAAAGAAATGTTTGAGTTATCACTTTGGCTGTGTTCTGTACAGCAGATTTGTCAGTATTTAGGTTGTTGTCATTACAGGCAGGGTTATTATAGGTATGACTTCGGCATTACTAACCCAATCCACTCTGCCCTATACATGCTGGTGACCGCTCCTCTGTCATCTGTGGCTCCTCAGTGGTACATATGGAACTGGCCCAGAATATTGGTGTGTTCACACAATGCGTTTTTGTATGCGTTCTTTTCTGCACTGTCCACAAGACAGTGAACAAGGCTCCCTGATGTCATTTGCTGTTCTCCATTCCATGGGATTGAGATACAGGGGTGTCCTATTTTATTTTATTATTAAATTACGTTATTTATTTATTTTGTTTTATGTTGTTATTATTTTTTTTAATTATTTTATTTTTATTTTATTTATTACATTTTTTGTTATTACTTTATTATTTTTTATTTATTATTTAATATACTTTATTATTTTTTTACTTAGCTGATAGTTTAAACCGCCCGTCAAAACCAAACAATTTCGCTTTAGCAGTGTATGCACATACACTGCTAAAGCGAAAATACATACATGTCACAAGGGAACGGCAGCATTCTTCCTGCCCCACATCCTGCATCTCCTCCTCCGCCCACGCTTATAGACGCTTGAATAGAGCATTGTCTGAGTGACAATGCATATGCCAGTGCCTTATAATGGGGCCTATGGAGGAAAGCGAACGCTTTTGTGCACAAAGAATTGGCATGGTCATTCTTTTATGGACGCTCTTTTGGCCCCAAAAGCGCATTGGTAAATTATGCTGCTTCTGAACGGCAAAATGTGAATTTCCATTCACTTTGCTGGGAGACGCAGATGAGCTTTTGGGGAAAAGCACGGCCGAAAAAAGCGCTGCAATTATGCTGGGTGTGAACGCAGCCTTACAGACCTCATCATCATCATCATTATCATTATTGTGTGTATGGAGTATAGAAATCCATTGTATGCACAGACACAAATGGATGTAGTACGAGCAGCATTCACTGCGGATTGTGCTCACATCTGAGGAGCCATTAGTTCTAATATAAACCATATATTAATAATAATAATAATAAATCTTTATATAGCGCCAGCATATTCCGCAGCGCTTTACAATACAGTGGGTAATAGATGAAAATACACAGTATAATGCAGTAAGAAAATACACAATATAATACAGTAATTCCAGTAGAGAAAGAAAACAGTACAATAATAGGAAGCAATACAATAAGCATAAAATCAATGTAAAAAATACAATACAATGGATATAAACAAAAAAATAAAGGTGACCTTGCTCAAGAGCTTACAATCTACAACGAGACAAGAGTTATACAAAGTACAGGGGCTTATAACACTGATGGTCCAGGCATCTTGAGGATATGGGGGGTAGAAATAAAGTTACATAAATGGTCACCAGACAATCTGTGTAGACCTTTTTATGTTTGGGCAGACTGTAATGGATCTAGAAGACAGTGAGAGGAGAGGTAACGGGTGAGGTGGGAGTAGACCAGGCACTCTAGGAGTTTAGAGAAGAAGGGGAGGTTGGAGACTGGTCTGTAGTTATTTGTGCAGGATGGGTCGAGAGAAGCTTTCTTTAATAATGGAGTAATGATCGAGTGTTTGAAGGGGGAAGGGAAGATGCCAGAAGAGAGGGAGAGGTTGAAGATTTTGGTTAGGTGAGTGGTGACGACCGGACGGAGAGACTGGAGTAGGTGTGAGGGGATTGGGTCAGTGGTGTATGTAGTGGGATGAGATGAAGAGAGGAGCCTGGCAACCTCTTCTTCTGTAACTGGGTCAAATGTGGAGAGTGAGCTGGAGGAGATGTGGGGAAGAATGGATTGTCAGCGCTTGGAGGCTGGGAGCTGATTTCCTGGCGGATGTTTCTATTTTCTCCATAAAGTAAGAGGCCAGATCATTAGCACAGAGGTCAGTGATGGGGGCCTGCACTTTAGGACTGAGGAGAGAGTAAAAGGGTGAAAGAGTTTTTAGGTGGTTCTGTAACCAACACAGTTATAGTCCCAAAATGTTTCTGATTACCTCATTACACGTAGGCCTCTTATTACGACAAGGAGAAATCCTGTATCTGCAGGAAAGAAAGCTTCATCATTATCATTGATATGGATTCTTTACTATAAAAGCAATGACACTCTACAATATAGTGCTGTGATGGCTGATTCACTAAGACATTACTGGGTGACTTTCCCATAAAATATAAATCGGTACTTAATTATGGAGATGGAGCCATAGAGGGATTAATTCTAGTTTCCATACCTTATATCTGCTTATGCTAGTGAGATATTCTAAATGCTAGTTATATTGTTTTTGATAGCCTGGTGTGCCAGTGTTCCTGGTGAACCCACAGCCGTCCAATGGTCACTTCTCCACAAAGATTGAGATTCGACAAGGAGACAGCAGAGACTCTGTAATAAGACGCATAATGAAGACTGATCGCGGGATCAAAGGTAACATGCAGACAGGAGGAGGGCCGTCTAGTGATGAGCTGGGATGAGTGTTCTTCACAAGGCTCCGAGGATCTGAACAAACGACTGCCAGCGAGGATGGTTTTAATGAGCAATTATTACAGCCTGAGTGGAATTCAGTTTTTTTGATCAGTATTGTGAAGGCTGAAGACGGTGTCTTTCAGGAACCATCTTGTTACTATGCATGATGACCAAACACCCAGGAGGGCTCTGCAGAACCCTGTGTAATGGAAAATACCAGCCCTATCATTTGCAAAGATCATACAGAATGTGTTTAATTTTTGGCAGATTACTATAATTCCTAGGCTGCCTCTCAATTACGCTGTTGCCCTCCTCCTATCATGGGAGCCTTTTGTCATGATTAAATGGTGTAGCTCTGCCTCTATCTTCTATACACTGAGTGTCGGTGAAAGAGCTTGAAAAGCAGGTTCAGTATTGAGAGTAACTTATAGAAGCTGTCACAGACCGACTTCTGCTGTCATGTGTCACTGTACTGCTGCTAGAGGTGTCATAGATACCTATGCTATGTCAGTATCTGGGAACCTAGATATAAAGGCTTACATTAATCCCTTTCTTCATTAGAACATGAATAAATGTCCTTAGTAGGGGTCTGAAAGTGTGGAGGAGGCACAGGAGACACATATTAGGGAGATTACATAGCTGGCCTCTGTCTTTAATAGCTACGGGTGTTAACCATTTAGCTGCTGCTGTCTACGTCTGACTATATTTGACAAGCTCAATCAATCTCTGACAGTGACATTTCAATGGAGCAATCAGGAATTCTGGTGTGCACTGCCCTCCCCTCCCCCCACAGCATGGTTGTAGGTCACTGAAGGCCCCCATCTTGCTACCAGCCTGAGCGCCATAGGAGACCATAACTTTACCTCTATACTGTAACCCTCTGGTATTGCAGTATGTAATACAAGTAATCAAACAACTGCAGGTTCTAGACCCCTAAGGATACAAAAAATGTAAAAATATAAAAATTCAAATTAGCATCCCTAATTTACCACGTTAAAAAGAAAGGAAAAAAATATATATGTTATTGCTGTATTTGTAAAAGTCCAGTCTATGCTAAACACCATTAGGAGAAAAAAATAGGAACACTAGAATGATGTATTTTTGTTTTTGTCATACATATGTAAGGGCCCTTTCACATCAGCGGTTATTTAAAATCGCGGCAGATGCGGTGAACAAAACGCATCTGCCGCGATTACCGCATACCGGCTGCACTTGCGGCATAGTTGCGGCGCGGTTGCGGTAAACGCCATACAAGGTATAGGCGGACTTGCGGCAAGTGCGGTTTTGGCACGTGCGGCCGCGAAAAAAACCGCGGCTGACTGCGTTTTTTTTCCCGGCCGCACCTGCCGCAAGTGCCGAAACCGCACTTGCCGCAAGTCCGCCTATACCTTGTATGGCGTTTACCGCAACTGCGCCTCAAGTGCAGCCGGTATGCGGTAATCGCGGCAGATGCGTTTTTTTCACCGCATCTGCCGCGATTTGAAATAACGCTGATGTGAAAGCACCCTAACGCAAACAATTAATAAAGACAATCCCACATTCCGCTCCATCAGCTTCAAAATAAGAACTGTCTCATTATCTCAGAAAGGCAATACAATTTAATTTATTACAAAATGTAGATTTCTTCCCCCCCCCATATTTCACTTCACACTTGAATTTTTCCTGTTCTTCGTTCATTGCAAGGCAAAATAATTGGTGTCATTCATTCTATACGTGGCTCTCAAAACCTGAGCCCTTGTACAGCTATGGTGACAGAACAATTAGAAAGTTATGACTCTTGGAAGAAAAGGACAATTTGAAAGTCATTAAAGAGTAAAGAGGAAGTATAGTTTCCATCGTAGTTTTAAGCGCTTTCTTTATGATCAAGAAACTTGTCCCCTTTCAGATTTTTTACTGCACTGGTTTGTTGTAAAGTAATAACCTGGACTGTAATTACGGTCCCCGGATCCATGGACACCTCTCCACCGTTGCCCTGGTCTGGTGTATGGCTGCAGCCAATCACTGAGCTCATCAGCTCATAGCATCTACGTCAGCAGAGGATCTGAGCTCAGTGATTGGCTGCAGTGCTGTCAACATGACCTCCACACTGCAGCCATACGCCAGGCCAGGGCAGCGCTGGAGATGTCAGTGAACCTGGGGAGGGTAAATAAAGCTCAGTTTATGAAGGAATAATTAGTCTGCTCACCACTTAGTATGAAGATTGGATGCCAGATATTTCTGAGTGGGAGCCAAAGTCACTGGTGCACAGGTCCTAAACTACCTATGAGGAAAGTCAGCTCTTGACGCTAGAAACGGGTCTCGTCCCTCTCTGATCAGTGTTATTCATGACTTTTAGCATGGTTTATGTAAAAATCAACACTTTTACTCCACCTGGAGTGGAGCTGCCTATTTGAAGTTGTTCTCCTATTTCTACTTAAAACACAGTTTACTGCTTTGAAGTTCTTCTCCTTGTGGTCAGTTCTATCTTCAGCTATTGACTAGGGCTAGGGTATATATGCCTTGTACTACTGGAGACAGGGCACAGCAGGTAGGCTTCTATGGCAGCTTCATTTCTCCATTTAAGTTTAGTATTCGACTAAATAGGATCAATGAAAGAACAGAGATTAAGGGCTGAATTCTGGACTCAATACTTTTTGTGCATTTTCTGTGTTTAGCATTTCATTAAGTTAGTCTATGGCCAATGCTTTACATCATGTGCCCTGAGGGGACGTTACCAGCTGTCACTGGGAACATAGAAAATGAATGTTTGTAGCTTGTGTTTTGCTGGAAAAGTAGACTGCTGGGTGAGATTACTTTTCATTACAGCAGCAGGATTAGTAAAAATACTAAAATTATATTACAGATTGTATATTCTTTTAGGTCTTAGCCAATTGCTGTGCTTCACCATATACACCAATACAACTTGCATACAATGTTAAACAGATTTCTTAAACCTAGTGATACTAGTGTACTTACATAGAAACTGCATCTAAAAATGGATTATTTAGTTCTTAGTGAAATGTCCTGTTGCTGCATCGAAACGCGTTGACCTAATAAACTTCATATCTCAGATGGTGGACCTTCAGTCATGCCGGCAGTGCATTAAAACCCTGCTCTTATCCTGAATATCGAGTTCTATTCTTAATATCAAAATGAGCATTTTAAGGCTTTGTGCACATGTTGAGTATTTGGTTGCAGCAATTTCTGCACCAAGTCTACATTTCTGCAATGCTTTTTTGCTGTGTTTTGGCATGTGTTTTTCAAGCATTTGGATTGGATGCTACTGATTTATTTCTGCACAGAATCTGCTAGTGGAAAAAAGCAACGTGATCAAAACGTCAGGATCCTCATTGACTTTGCTGGCAGAAGGATAAGCATGCAGATTTGTGACAAAACTGCCCCCAAAAAATGACTCAAAAATGCAGTGTGCGCACGTGGCCTAAGAGTCAGCTTTAGCAGAACTCATCAAATGCTTATTTCGGTCTAAGGATTGTACAACCAGTGTTACAAGTGTTTTATAGTAACCACTTCAGCCTCATGAATTCTAAGAGATGTTGCATTGTGAAATCTACTGACCAATTGGTTTAGATTTTTCTCCTGATATGTTATAAAATATGCAACAGGTAGAGCATGAGGTACAGATGTAGCATTTTCTAACCTCCCACTTGTCACAAGGCAGCGATGATATACTGTAACTAGTTGTGTCACGGTACAGCCTCACTGCATCATGCTAAAGTTAAAGGCAGTTTGTCACTTTAGTGGTTCAGTGCCTGAGAAAATGACTTTTTATGCAAACGAAGGGGCTTTGGTGCACACTTATGTCCCCTTACTTTGAGAAAATCTCCCACTTGTGACTCGCTTGCCCATGGCGAGCTCTGCCAGAACTCCCACTTGAGTGTCTGCACATGTGCACTGACACTGCCTGAGTCCAGCAGTACATACAGTGTCATAGCCGGTGTCCGTATATTATGGCCGGGTAAGTTCTTTCCTCGCTGGCACCTCTCTATAAAGTTGCCTGCTTATTAGACTTCCGGAACAGTGTTAGTGTGCAAGGACAAGCACACAGCTAAGTTTAGTTAGCATTTGCTTTCATTCATATGCGAGGGAAGTCATTAAAGGGAATCAGCAGTTTTTTGTTAGGTAAACTGAAGATGCATGCTGTAAGGTTTTAACACAAAGAATTCAGCGATGCGTCTCTTATCACAAAGTGTGCCGTTGTTTACCTGCAATGTTTGTTTTAGCACCAGTAGCTAATCATTGCTTGAACACAGCAATACTTGAAGGTCCTGTCACACATAACGAGATTGTTAACGAGATCGTTGTAACGTCACAGATTTTGTGATGTAACAACGATCCCGCTAACAATGTCGTTATATGTGACACGTACCAACGACCTGCCCCTGCTGTGAGATCGTTGATTGTTACACATTGCTCTAGGTCATTTCTACGTCTTTGCTCTCCCGCTGGGAACGCTACATCGCGAAAGGGATAACGACCAACGATCTCAATGCTACACTATGGAGTGACAATTCCCAACGACCTCGGAATTATTCTGGATTTGCTGAAGTCGTTGGTGACATCACTGGTGAGATACCTGTTTACACCTTACCAGCGATGTGAGAAACGACGCACCAGCGATCCCGGCCAGGTGGTATCGGTATTGCTGTTGCGTCGTTATGTGTGACTGGGGCTTTAGTATTAGTCCAGTATTTTCTGGTCATCATAATGGGAGACCCAGACAATGGGGTTTAGGGCACTGCCCTCCGGAGGTCACACTAGGTACTACAAGTTTGCAGACACCGCCTCCTCCGCTTATAAACCCCTACCGCAGGGAACATCCTCAGTTTTAAACTTAGTGTGCTCGAAGGATCACGCTTTGCTTGCACTTCACTGCATTCTCACTACTTACGTGATGGCGTCTGAAGACAAGGTAATATGGTCCTGATCGGAACCTGCGACAGCCTCCCCGCTCACCCTTGTGGCACACGCTGGTGGAGGTACCGGAGGGCCTAGAGCCTGGACACTTTGTGTTCTCCCGGTACGCTGTCGCGCTCCTTTCCATCCCTCTCTGGGGGGCTCTGGAGAGTGGGAGATAGGAGCCTTGCACAGCTCCGCTCCGTCCGAGGCCTCCCTAAATGGTGCTTACAGACCGGACTGGAGCCAGCCCAGTCCGAGGCCTCCCTAAATGGTGCTTACACTCCGGACTGGGCTGAACCCCCGTCCGAGGCCTCCCTAAATGGTGCTTACAGACCGGACCGGCACTGAGGCACTCTGTGTCTCCTGTGTGCCTGGGGGTAGTGTCTGCCACTTTATGTGTCCTGACACTCAGACCGCGCGTTACCCTCGGGTCCGCGGATCTGGAGGTGTACCCTGTGCTGGGGTCACCCTGGCTAACCGCCCTGTGTGTCACAGGGGCTGAGGCCGTAGACTGCTGATCTTAGGATGTAATTGCAGTCTGAGTGTGTGTACTGTGTTTTACACTGTTTCCCGCGCTGCGGGCTCCAGCACCTCCATGATGAGGCTGCCTGGAGGAGAGGAGGCAGCCCTTGCGGTGACGTCACCGGGGGGCGTGTGTATGTGCTTCCCGCGTGTTCCCGGCGCCGCCCACGACTTTACTGGCGGCGGCCATCTTCTCCCTCACTTCCCGGCTGGGATCTACGGCAGCACGTGTCTGCACTTCAGAGGGAGACCGAACTCGCGGAGGTCACACACACCACACCGCTTCCTCCCACCGCTTTACAGCGGTCGGTAAGCCACCGGGAATCCCGGTCTGTTCGTCTGTACGACTTGGCTTATACATCCCCTACTGTGACTATGTCCTCAGTTAGGAAGCATGCTGCTAAGGCGGCGGATGCCACCATTACCTGTGCTACATGCAATGGTACACTGGTGGAGGGGTCCTGCAATAACTGCGGACGCCCAGAAGCCCGGACTGGCACTGCTGAGACAGCAGCTCCGGTGCTGTACCCTGAGGTTCGGGTGATCCCAGGGCCCTGGGAGACTCAGAATAAGATCAATGAATCTCTGTTGTCCCAGTTGTCCTCCATGTCGCAATCCCTGGAGGCACTTAATAGGAGGCTGGAAGGCCCAGCTACTCCTTCCAGTTACCCCCGGGTGTCTCCCTCTTCTGCTGTGAGACCCCTTAAGCGGGCTCGTCGTGAGGAGTCACCCGAGCTCCAGGCTCTCTCTGAGGAGGAGCGTTCCTCTGATGGTGAGGACGATGATGGGGGTTCAACTTTCGGGTCTGTGTCTGTGTCTGAACCTCCAGATGGGGTGGAGGATCTGGTGTCCTCTATCAACGAGACCTTACGTCTCGTGACACCCCCTGAGGAGGTGACGGTGCACCCGAAGGAGGTCTATCAATGGCTGCGGCCGGAGGCTAGACCAAGTGGCTCCTTTATGGACCATACTAATTTTGGAAGGGTGATTAGAGCCCCCAGGTTACATCCTGGGCGGCGTTATGTCCGCAAACCCAAGGACAAACGCTTCCCCTTTCCCCAGGAGGTGCTTCAGGAGTGGTCGCAGTCCCGAAGGTGGACGCTTCCATGACCAGGATTGCTGCACGCTCCCTTTTCTCTGCCTCTGATAGCTCCTCACTGAAGGATGCTACTGATAGACAGGTCGAGCAACTCGCCAAGTCTTCCTATGAGGCGGTGGGGTCGTCATTTGCCCCTAACTTTGCCACGGTCTGGACCTTACAAGCGATCACTACCTGCTTGGATGGTATCACTGACCTGGCAAGGTCCAGTCCAGAGGTCCTGGCACTTACCGAAAGGGCGAGGGCCTATGCGGACTACGCCAGAACGGCGACTCTGGAAACTGCCACTCGCTCAGCTGTGGCTTCGGCCAATGCTATAGCGATCCGCAGGTTGTTGTGGCTGCGTCTTTGGGACTCAGATGCCACATCTAAGAAGATTCTGCAGAATTTCCGTTCTCTGGTGACAGGCTTTTTGGCACAGAGCTGGACAAGCTGATTAAGGATTCTGCTGAGTCTAAAATACCGCAGAATAAACCTAAGCCACGGTATACCGTTAAGAGGAACCCAAAACAGTGGTCCTTTCGGTCCAGCTCACAGTCATCAGCACCGTCCGCTCGCACGGACCGAGGGGGCAAGCCCGCTTCTCAGTGGCGCTCTAAGAGTCGTCCAAAGAAGCCGGCGGGGGCAGCAGCTGCCACCCCCAAACCCGCCTCTACATGACTCGCTCTCTCTTCCTGCCTCCCCACAGGTGGGGGGCCGCTTGTCTCGCTTTCAGGACGAGTGGCTACTTCACGTTCCAGATCAGTGGGTTCGAGACGTGATCTCGCGAGGTTACAGGATAGAGCTGACGTCAAAGCCGATATCCCGATTCCATCGGTCGGTCCCCTCCCCAGAAAAAGCTCAGGCCTTTTCTTTGGTGTTGGAGGGACTCCGCAGAGACGGAGTGGTGGTCCCGGTGCCTTCCGGGGAGAGGTTCAGGGGTTTTTACTCCAACCTCTTTATCGTCCCAAAGAAGGACGGATCCTTCCGCCCGGTTCTGGATCTGAAGTTGTTCAACCATCACGTGTTGGTTCGGAAGTTCCGTATGGAATCACTGCGCTCCGTGATCGCAGCTGTGTCACAGGGGGACTTCCTAGCGTCCATAGATATCAGAGACGCTTACCTTCACGTGCCCATTGCACCGGCTCATCAGCGCTGGTTGAGATTCGCAGTGGGGGAAGAACACTTCCAATTTGTAGCGCTGCCGTTCGGGTTGGCCTCGGCACCGAGGGTGTTCACAAAAGTGATGGCCTCCATGATGGCTCTCCTGCACGGACAGGGACATGCCGTCATTCCCTATTTAGACGACCTGCTGGTCAGGGCGCCATCGGAACACCTTTGTCAAGTGAGCCTGGATGTGACCATGCGGTCTCTGGAACAGTTCGGTTGGCTCCTCAACATTCAGAAGTCAACGCTAGTTCCGACCCAGTCTTTGACATATTTGGGCATGGACTTCAACACAGCCTCAGCCCTGGTGTCTCTGCCACGAGTCAAACAGATGGCGATCCAATCAGGAGTGCAAGCAGTTCTCCTGTCACCACAATCATCCCTACGGGGGTTGATGAAGCTGGTGGGGCGCATGGTGGCGGCAATCGAGGCGGTGCCTTTCGCACAATTTCGCCTCCGTCCTCTCCAGCTGGAGATTCTCCGCAGGTGGGACAAAAGAACGATCTCCCTGAATCGGCTGGTGACCCTTTCCCAACCGACCAGAGATTCCCTGCAGTGGTGGCTACAGCCACATCACTTGTCTCGGGGCCGGTCCTTCATCAAACCGTCATGGTTAGTGGTGACCACCGACGCCAGTCTGAAGGGCTGGGGGGCGGTGTTCTTACACCACAGGGCCCAAGGCCTATGGACTCAGTCGGAGTCGGCGTTGCAGATCAACGTGCTGGAGATCAAGGCAGTCTATCTGGCGCTCCTGGCGTTTCAGAGATTCCTCTCAGGACAACCCATTCGGGTTCAGTCCGACAATGCGACGGCCGTCGCTTATATAAATCATCAAGGAGGAACCAGGAGCGCAGAGGCTCTGGCCGAGGTTCACCGCATCCTATCCTGGGCGGAGAACAACAACTGCCTGATCTCCGCAGTTCACATCCCAGGGGTCGAAAACTGGGAGGCCGACTATCTGAGCCGGCAGGGGATGGACGCCGGAGAGTGGTCTCTTCATCCGGACGTCTTCAGAGAAATCTGCAGCAGATGGGGCACGCCGGACGTGGATCTGATGGCCTCACGGCTGAATCATCAGGTGCCGCAATACATGGCGAGGTCATGGGACCCCCAGTCTCTGGGAGCGGACGCTCTGATCTTGACTTGGTCCAGATTCCATCTGCCGTATGTGTTCCCTCCTCTAGCTCTGATTCCCAGGGTGCTGTGGAAGATCAGGTCGGAGTGCAGGGTAGCCATTCTAGTGGCTCCAGATTGGCCCAGGAGGTCCTGGTACCCGGACCTGTGGCAAATGTCAGGCGGACACAGGTGGGCTCTTCCAGAACGCGCAGATCTACTCGCGCAAGGCCCATTCTTCCACCTCAATTCCAGGGCCCTCAGATTGACTGCATGGCTCTTGAGGCCTGGCTGCTGACATCCAGGGGTTTCTCCCCTACAGTGGTTGCCACTATGAATCGGGCTAGGAAGCCCGTTTCCAGGAAGATGTACCACAGGACGTGGAAAATCTTTTTTACCTGGTGTGCCTCTGGTGGGAGGTCTCCGTGGCCCTTGTCCATCCCGACGTTGTTGGCTTTTCTACAGTCGGGTTTGGAGTTGGGATTATCCCTTGGCTCTTTGAAAGGTCAAGTATCAGCATTGTCAGTGCTGTTTGACAGGCGATTGGCGCTCCTCCCGAAGGTCCGTCAATTTCTGCAGGGGGTGTCGCGGATGGTTCCGCCCTACAAGAGACCTCTGGACCCTTGGGACCTTAACATGGTCCTGGCGGCATTACAGAAACCGCCGTTTGAGCCACTGAGAGATGTTTCTCTATCTCGTCTGTCCCAGAAAGTGGCCTTTCTGGTGGCGATTACGTCTCTGAGGAGGGTCTCAGAATTGGCTGCACTATCGTGCAAGTCACCCTTTCTGGTGGTTCACCAAGACAAGGTGGTGTTGCGCCCACGGCCAGAATTCTTGCCGAAGGTGGTATCAACTTTTCACCTGAACCAGGAGATTGTTCTCCCATCATTTTGCCCCGCTCCCGTCCATCAGGTGGAGCGCGACCTTCATACTCTGGATCTCGTGAGAGCTGTACGCATTTATGTGTCCAGGACCGCCTCCTTCAGGAGTTCGGATTCCTTATTTGTTCTTACGACAGGTCGCTGTAAGGGGTCCGCGGCATCAAAGTCAACCTTGGCCAGATGGATTAAGGCTTCCATTCAAGAGGCTTACCGGTCTTCTGGTTTGCCTCTCCCGGTGGGATTGAAGGCTCCTCTACCAGAGCCGTAGGTGCCTCCTGGGCCTTGCGACATCGAGCGTCTGCTCTACAGGTGTGTCAGGCGGCCACTTGGTCCAGCCTACACACTTTCTCTAAGCACTATATGGTGCATGCCCATGCCTCTGCGGATGCAAGTTTGGGCAGGCGGGTTCTCCAGGCGGCGGTTGCCCACCTTTAAAGGGAACCATGTGTTATCCGTCTTGTTGAGGAACTCTTCCCGCCCTGGGGTATTGCTTTAGGACATCCCCATTGTCTGGGTCTCCCATTATGATGACCAGAAAAAAGAGAATTTTGTTTACGTACCGTAAATTCTTTTTTCTTTAATCATCAATGGGAGACCCAGCACCCACCCAGTTGTTCCGTTGCATGTTTTGCAGTTGATCTGTTCCCTGTTGGGACAGTGTTTGCCGGGTTGTTGAACCGTCTGTGCACGGCATTCTTCCCGATGTTTCGGGTGTGGTTTATTTCCTCCTCGCAGCTTATGGACCAAACTGAGGATGTTCCCTGCGGTAGGGGTTTATAAGCGGAGGAGGCGGTGTCTACAAACTTGTAGTACCTAGTGTGACCTCCGGAGGGCAGTGCCCTAAACCCCATTGTCTGGGTCTCCCATTGATGATTAAAGAAAAAAGAATTTACGGTACGTAAACAAAATTCTCTTTATCCCCAGCACCTTCCCACGGTCTGTAGACATTGTACATACAATACCCAGACTGGTTTGGGTGGGGATGCTTTCTCAGCTCTGCTGCATTGCTATTTCTAAAAACTGATTGTGTCAGAACTGATGCACCCAGTAAATAGTGATACATCACGGGATTCAGGGTCTCTTTGCCTAAATTATGCTGCTATCAGATGAGGTAGTAAAACCTGCTGACAGATTCTCTTTAAGCACACCAAACAAGCAAGTAAGCGTCTATTAAGTAATGGTAAAATGTATAGTATTGGTATGATTGCTATAGGGACCAAGTCCCCTATATCACTGTACAGCTAGATTAATGTGCTATTCCCCTTAACATGTTGTGTTAAGGAAATGTATGTTTGCAGTTTAGAGGATAAATCCATCATCACAAGCTTGTTTTTATTATTTGTATGCAGTCATGGTCTGATCCAGAGATCTCCTGCTTCCTGGTATTTTACCAAACGTGGTCTGTTACAATAGGGAAAGGCTATTTCTAATAAGTTCTGTAGGTTGTAATGGACACTTTCTTACAACATATGTGGTACACTGTGCTTGGTCATGAATGGCAGCATTTTAATAATGGTGAACATTTTTTTTTCCTTTTACAGATGTTACAAAGGTGAAGCTTATGCGATATGATGACCCAGTTCTGGGACCCCGACGAGTGCCTGTTCTTGGAAAAGAAGATGCTGGTAAAATAGTGATCTCTCAGCAAGCTGCCTTCCATATTGACCTTAATGAGAAGAAAGTACATATTGCAGACAATGGCTTGAAAATCGATATTGGGGATACCTTGGTGTATATGGTGGTTTAAACAGCGACTTGGTGGCATCAAGAACCTGTGAGCCCCAGCTATCAGAAAACATCAGATCAAGGACCTGTGGACTCCTGTTCATATGCATTTGTTTCTTACACATCATAATATAAATCCCTGTACTGTTTATTGTGCAGTATTCAAGGTAAAAGCTACACGGGAAAGTGGTGGTACATCTAAGCTCCGTGAAGCCACACCACATAGCCACCTTTCCTCCAACACATCGGAAACCTAGCAGAAGCTTTGTAAGCTTTACCTGTCCCTCTGATAAAATCGAGATGTTTTCCAGATCCCTTTGACTCTCTGCACTTTGTGTATTTGCATCTTCTTTGAAAAAACGTCTAACATTTTTACTGCAATTTATGATGGTTGTCTAAAAAGATGTTCATTTAGCAGATACATAAAAACCTTGCATTATGGACAGTATTTTATAGCCATTTTATATATGTAAAAGGATCCTTTACTATTCTGCCTAGAAAAACAAAACACTTGGTTTATCTTTCTTCTTACAGCACTACATACACAAACACACAACCCAGAACACAAATGGCATACAGTAATCATACTTCTAAAGAAATAATGCAAAAACATCAACAGTTGGGTAAGCCAAACAGTGATCTCACACGTATTGTTTTCAGATGGAGGATGAAGAGACGGGATTAGAATCTGAGGCAAGTAGCAGATTTGCTACGAAACGCGTCGGCACAATAAAGCGTTTTAGAGCATCCTGGTTTGTTGTTGTTGTCAGCGCGGATAGTTCAAATCCCGTCTCGTCATCCTCCATCTGGACATCCCTCCCCATGGGAGTCTGCAGCGACCACCCTCTTCATGCTTGTGAAGTGATTGTGACGATCAAAACTCGAGAAGGCGAGTGTACCTTGCAGTGCACATTTTTTTATTATCCCTTTTACGGCCCTATGTGCGCTCTCCTCCTTTGCATTTATGTATTGTTTTCATCATAGTAAGTAGGAGAGAAAAATTGCCAAAAATGCAAGTTTGTAACACACTCTTGGTGCTGCGCAGAGTGCCAGCCACAAGTGTAGCCTGATCCCCCCCATATAAAGTGAAGCCATGTGTCTTAGGATCCAGTGGCAGGACCCCTTATGTTACTAACTTGCAGTCTTTAAGTATTTTTAAGTTGCTGCTAAGCAGGGGCGTAACTAGAACTGGCAGGGCCCCATAGCAAACTTTTGAACGGGGCCCCCTCCAAGACACGCCCCCAATGACACGCCCCCTTCAAGACACACCCCCTTACCGAATCGGTGTTAACAGTCTGACGCCACCCAGTTTACCGTATATACCCGTGTATAAGCCGACCCCCTACTTTTGCCCCCAAAACCTGGGAAAACCTATTGACTCGTGTATAAGCCGAGGTTGGACCCCAGCACAGGTATACAGCCCCCAGCAGTGTGGTATACAGCAGCCTCCCCAGTGGTAGTATACAGCAGTCTCCCCAGTGGTAGTATACAGCAGCCTCCCCAGTGGTAGTATACAGCAGCCTCCTCAGTGGTATATACAGCAGCCTCCCCAGTGATAGTATACAGCAGCCTCCCCGGTGGTATATACAGCAGCCTCCCCAGTGATAGTATACAGCAGCCTCCCCAGTGATAGTATACAGCAGCCCCAGTGGTATATACAGCAGCCTTCCCAGTGGTAGTATACAGCAGCCCCAGAGGTATATACAGCAGCCCCAGTGGTATATACAGCAGCCTCCCCAGTGGTATATACAGGCCCCAGAAGTATAGGGGGAGGGGGGGGTGCTAGTGGTGCCGGCCGGGGAGAAGCGGAGGGAGGGGGGATGTGTGCTAGTGGTGCCAGCCGGGTGAGAAGAGGAGGGGGGGGTTGCTAGTGCTGCCGGCTGGGTGGGAAGCGCGGGAGGTGCACAATTACCTGCTCTGCCTCTCCCGGCTTTTGGTGGGGCGGGCACTGCTGCAGTGATCACTTCCTGCAGCTCCTCTTCCGGCTCCTCTTCCAGGATAGCGGTCGCAGCGGGCGGCTGGGGGCACAGGCAGCAGGGCCCCCCCGGGGAGCTCGGGGCCCGCCGACCGCGGTAGTTACGCCGCTGTATCAGCTGACTGGCATAGCAGACGTAGCGGCGCTGGGTTCGGGCCCCCCACAAGCGCCGGGCCCCAAAGCGACCGCTACGTCTGCTATGCCGGTAGTTACGCCCCTGCTGCTAAGGAAAGTTGAAGCATAAAGTAATGGAAAGTCTTGAAGCATTTACAACAGCGGCTTCCCCTCCTACAAACTTGAAAATTAGCACTTCTAAAGCCATTATATGGGTTTTCCTATTAACAAAGGTAATTTTAACGTTCATTTCAATCAGTAGATCTTGGAATAATAATAATTTCCCCAACTGGATGTGTTCAAAAAAATGTTCCTGTGCTGAGATAATCTTATATATGTGTCCATTCTGTACTGTGTAATGACTGTGTCTGACCATACAGGGACATGGTTTGATCATACTACATCTCTTGTGCTGAGATAATCTTATATATGTGTCCATTGTATGTACTGTGTAATGGCTGTATCTGTACAGGGACAAGGTCTGACCATACCACATCTCCTGGGTTGGAGAGGACACAAAAGAGCATACAGACATTACAGCACGGAATCACAACTAATTGTTTATTTGAGATAAAACATTTTTTACAACAATATTTTACCTCAAATAAGAATGAGCTGTGATTCCATGCTGTAATGTCTGTATGTTCTGTTACATCCTCGTCTGCACATGATCAAACCATGCTCTGTGCACGGTCAGACACATCCATTACACTGTACATAGCATGGACACATATATAAGATTATCTCCGCACAGGATATGTGGTATGATCAGACCATGTCCCTGTACAGTCAGACACATCCATTACACTGTACATAGCATGGACACATATATAAGATTATCTCAGCACAGGAGATGTGGTATGATCAGACCATGTCCCTGTACAGTCAGACATATCCATTACACAGTACATAGCAGGGACACATATATAAGATTATCTCCGCACAGGAGATGTGGCATGATCAGACCATGTCCCTGTACAGTCAGACACGGCCATTGCACAGTGCATAACAGGGACACATATATAAGATTATCTCGGCACAGAAACATTTTTTTCAAACTCAATAAATTGTGGAAATTATTATTTCAGGGTCTGTTAATTAAAATTAATTTTTAAAATTAACTTTGTTCTTGCGAAAAACCTCTTTGTCATACAGTTTTATTAATTTTTTAGTTCTATTATAGCACTATGAAGACATTTTGTAAGGCTGACAGCTACATTATTTCTAAATGCCCAGAAGATGTCTGACTTTATTTCAGCTAACTACATACTAGAGTTAGGCTACCTTCACATTTGCGTTTGTTTGTTTGATGGCATGCAGACACAAACGCAGTCAAAAGCATGTCATTTTGATGTGTCCGCAGCGGAGAATGTCCGCCTGCGGACACATCACTGTGGAGCCCGGGCAGCCAATCAGAGGTGTCCGGGGGTGGGCCGGAGGCGGAGATCAGCGCCGGAGATCTCCTCCTCCCCGCCGCCGGTAAGCTCCGGGACATGTCAGCAGGGAGAAACAGCTGATTTGACAGGTGTTTGAATCTCCCACGCCGACACCGAGAGGAGATGTCGGCGCGGGAAGATTCAAACAGCTGTCACATCAGCTGTTTCTCCTCACCGACACCGCTAGCAGATTACCGACGGCGGGGAGGAGGAGATCATCAAAGGCTGAGCTGATCTCCCGGTGGCCGTCGGTGATCTCCTGTGACATCACCGGCGGCCACCGGGAGAGATTTCAATGGGTCCGCAGTGTTCTCCTGCGCTGTCAAGCGCAGAACACTGCGGACCCATTGACGCCAATGCATTGTTTGTGCGCTTGGGGAAGCTTGCTGATTTTCCAAGGTCCCCGAGCGCACAAAAATGCAACATGCTGCATCCCGGGTGCGGACGCAGGACCCTGAAGGGAGCAGATATCGTCTGCATCCGCACCCGAACGCAGAAAATCGCAGGCACTATGCGTTCCTATGTTAAACATAGGAATGCAGTACGCATGCGTTTGACTGAGTATGGGAACGCAGCATACGCTGCGTTCACATACACATCTGTGAAGGCACCCTAAGTCGATGATCAAATAAATTTGCATCGTACTGAGCTAGCAGTCAGATCAGTATTCTGTGGCCATTGGACGGACATCATGCAAACCCCTTTACTTGCCACTAATCGTACTTTGGTCGGCAGAGCCACAACGTTAGGTATATTGTCACACTTGGATGTTGCTGCAGTCCAGCTAATTAAAAGAAGAGGAGGCGATACAGGCAGAGAGGATTAGCTTTGTAGGGCTCCCATCCAGGCCCACAGATCTGGTTTAGGGTCTTTCAAATCCTTTTGATCCTTTTGCTAATCTCTAAAAATAAGGTTTTAGAATAGCAATGATCTCTACTAAAATAAATAAATTGTAGACACAAAAAGGAAATGGTATTATGTTCTCAGCTTATGATTGAGAACAGAGCCTTTTAATCAGAACAAGTCAGCTACTGCATTGAATGATTGGTCTTTGTATTTCACTTGGTCATAAATGAAGTCAAAAGATCCTTAAGGGGAACCACTTTAAAAGTTAAGGTACCGTTACATGGTACGATATCGTGAACAATATCACTCAAACGTCACGGGTTTGGAGTAGTTCAAATGACATTGTTAGTACGTCGTTGCGTGTGACACCGAGATACGAGTACGATAAATCGTTGGATCGTTGATCACAGATTTGAGAACATGTTCTCAAATCAAACGATCCTCAATCAGCCAACCTGCTGCATCGTTGTGTGTGACACCAAGATACAACTACGATAAATCGTTGGATCGCTGATGATGTTTAGAGACAACATGTTCTACACAAAATTCAATGATGGGCATCCATCGGATCAGACAACCTGCTGCATCGTGTGTGACACTGCAATAACGATGTCGTTAACAACTTAATCTATTCACAACAGTGAACAAAAATCGTTCGCTGGGTTGTGCAACACATCATTGGTGCGTCGTGCACGATATCTAGACGTGTGACATCTCACCAACGATGTGAAAAAGATGTCCTAACGACTGCGCTTCTGTGAGATCGTTGGTTAGATCCTAAAGACAATGAAGCGTGTAACGGTACCTTTATAGTTACTAACAGATATTCATAAAAATAATAAATTGACATGCTGCAGCTCAAAAAGCCACCCCGCATATTAGTTTGTGCAGCATTAAAAAGAAGCACCATGGGTTTGGGATCTTTATAAATCCATCGTCTGTGCTTGTACTGTAGAACAGAGAGGTTTGGACCCAGCAAGAACACACTGCATTCAAAACGTTGATAATCCTGGACGTGCACAGACTCTAATTCTCGGAAATCCGGTACACTGCAGAGGCAAGCAGAGGAGACAGCGGTGTTAGTTTTTTTTTTTTCTTGAATACCTAATATCTGTAAATAAGGGTCATGCGTAAGTTGGATGTTAATACATCAGGGACCTCATGTACACTGTGCGAATTACAAGATAGTTAACACAAGCATTTTATGGTGTGTAAGCCTCCTTACATTGACATGCTAGCCATGTCACTCTCCACATTGAGAAATGTTACCCCTTATATCCCAGTCTGAGCCTCTCCTACAGCCAAATCAGATTTCATATCTTGCACTGACAAAGGACAATACCGTGAAACAATGTGTCTGCAAAGTGAGATTCTGGTTTGGCTTTTATCCTTTAAGGGGCCTTAAGTCATGTAGCAAGGCTCCTTAAAGGGTCGAGATGAACTTTTAGGACTGATAAATCTAGTAGCTGGCACTAGAGTGTAAAGCCCCCGTCACACTAAGGCTACCTTCACATTTTCGTTCCCCTCGCAGCGTTCTGCGGAGGGGATCCGCAATGTGACCGCAGCACCACAAGCCCCTATCTTTATATTGGGAGCTCACAGTGCTGCGCTTGACTGCGCATGACCGTGCGCACCCACCCATTCACTGCCATATGTGATCTGTGCGCAGGCGGATGCCTGCTCACAAATCACCCAGTCTCGTCCGCACCAGAAATGCAACATGTCGCGTTCTTGGTGCGGATGCGACTAGGTGATTTGTGCTCAGGCATCCGCCTGCGCACAGATCACATATGGCAGTGAATGGGTGCGCACGGTCATGCGCAGTCAAGCGCAGCACCGTGCGCTCCCATTATAAAGATAGGGGCTTGCGATGCTGCGGTCACATTGCGGATCTCCTCCGCAGAACGCTGCGGAGGGGAACGAAAATGTGAAGGTAGCCTAAGCGAGATCGCTGCTGAGTCACAAGTTTTGTGACGCAACAACGACCTCAGCAGCGATCTCACTATGTGTGACATGTAGTAGCAACCAGGCCCCTGCTGTGAGATCGCTGATCGTTCCAAACTGTTCTGGACCATTTTTTGGTCATTGAGCTCCTGCTGGGCAGCATGCATCGCTGTGTTTGACAAGGACAACGACCAACGATCTCAATACTACGCCCAAGAGTGACAGGGTCGCAACGTCCTCCGAGGTCGTTTTACGGGTCGCCGTATGGTTGCTGCGTCGCTGGTGAGATCTGACAGTTTGACCAGCGATTATGTAGCAACGCACCAGTGATCCCTACCAGGTCGTATCATTGTCAAGATCGCTGGAGTGTCGCCAAGTGTAACGGTACCCTTAGTCCCCTTTCTCTATGAAAAGACAATTTGCATGTTTAATTTCCCAGAGGAGCATTGCATGGTGAATACACCACCCTCCTCACACAGGTATGCCAGTCCTATTACTCTCCACAAGGAGGAATGTTACCCCTTAGATCCTAATGAAGAAACAGGTGTTCTTTACCCTAACATGTTTGTGATCATTGCTTCTATGTGTTTTTTTTTTTCTTTACAAATGAAAACACAAAACCAGAAGAGCAAATTTCTCTTATTTTCTCCCACATTGTGGCAAATTTAGAACACTGCAGAAAAAAGCAGTAAAGAACAATAGATTCCCACAAAGAAGTACAAAGACCTTTCCTAAATGAAGCGGTGTTGATGACGTCACCATTTTTCCGAGCTCTAGTTTTCAATCTGTACATGACTACTTGCTTTTATTTTCTCATTGGCACACTTCAGTGGAGATTACTGAGCCTATTACATAAGCTAATTGTTTAACAGCCTCTTCTCCTGTTTTTTTTATTATTGACAAAAGGTAAAAGATTTCAGGCTGTCACACTTCACAGTTAACTCTAGTCATGCAAAATTAAAATGGCAAGAAACTGGGTTTTGATGGTTTGAATGACATGTAGAAAGTGGTAATTACACTAAACACTCCTGTATAAAGAGGGAGTATATGTGTGTAAATTGCTAGCTGTCAGTGTGATATAGGGGAATGCTGTTCTTCATTTCCTGCAATGTGAAACAATCTGGGGAGAAAATATGCTAGAGTGGATCTGATACAATAACATAGCACACAAATGTGATGGAGAGATTCAAGATGTTATTAAAAAATAAATATCAAACTTCATATATTATATTGTAAAAGTTAATTGGAATTGCAGTATACCAGTATTGGCCATCAACATGATAGATTTCTCCTTCGCATCACATTGGGGAACACAGGCACTCTTTAAAAGAGCCTGGAATCCTTCTGTTAGGCTACATTCACACATAGCGTAATGGCTGCGTGTTCCTGCTTTTACGCTGCGCTTTTGAGCCCTTACGTAATAGCAGTGCAAAACAAAACTGGTTACGTTTTTCAGCAAAAGCTATGGTTATGCTGAAAGGCGTGCCGATGCGGCGTTTTGCCACGTGCTTTTGCGCACGCACTTTCACTGCAAAAGCATGCGCGCAAAAAGAATTGTCATGCCAATTCTTTGTGCTTTTTTTTGATGCGCTTTCCCCATAGGCTACATAATAACATGGCCTCTGGGAAAGTGCAGCTTCAGCATGCAGTCACGCTTTTGTGCGTGCAAAAAAGCATCACTGCCAAATACATGGCAAAAAGGGTGAACATAGCCTTAAGGTCCAGTCACACATAATGACGCACCAGCAATCCCGATAATGATGTGCAGAGATCGCTGCTGCGTAGTTTTTCACATCGTTGGTAAGATGTCAAACAGGTATCTCATTAGTGATGTCACCGACTTCAGCAACGATCCAGAATTATACCAAGGTCGTTGGGAATTGTTTCTCCATAGCGTAGCATTGAGATGGTTGGTCATTGTCCCTGTCAAACACAACGATGTAGTGCTCCCAGCAGGAGCACAACGACGTTAGAAATGATCCAGAGCAGTGTGTAACGATCAACCATCTCACAGCAGGGGCCAGATTGTTGGTGCGTGTCACACATAACAAGATCGCTAATGGGATCGCTGTTGCGTCACATAATCTGTGACGCAACAGCGATCTCGTTATGTGTGACAGGGCCTTTGGTGTTCCATGTCTTTGCATTTTTGTTTATCTAAATGGGGTTGAAACATTGAATGGGCCTTTCCCTCATCAAATTTAAACACCCTCCCCCTCCTCCACCAAACAAAACATTGCTGAAGATGTAGAATATTGCTCAATGATTAAAAGGATGTTTTTATTATAGACATTTATGGCATATTCATGAGACAATCCCTTTAACAAAAAAAACAGGGATTTTTGTGTACTCACCGTAAAATCCTTTTCTCTGAGGTCATCATTGGCGGACACAGGACCATGGGTGTATGCTTACCTGCCACTAGGAGGCGACACGAAGTACAGAAAAAAATTAAAGGGAACCTGACCCCTAAAAATCACCCCCCGCCTATTAATACCTGTCCCTGCACCATCATTATGCTATTATACCTATCTCTTTGTGTAAAAAGTGTGTGCTTTGCATGTTTATAAAAGTGCATTATATACCTCTAGATCTGCAGATTCTGAGCTCTTAAGAGGTCACACAGGGCTTTCCCTGTGGCTTATTTCCCCCACCTGTAGTGCAATTATTCACTCCGGACACCTTGTAAGCACTCAGTTCCGCTCCATACACCTCGTACAGATACAGCTCCGCTCCATACACCTTGTACACACGCGGCTCCGCTCCATTCACCTCGTACACACACTGCTCCGCGCCGTACACCTCGTACACACACTGCTCCGCTCCATACACCTCTTACACAAGCGGCTTCGCTCCATACACCTCGTACACACCCTGCTCCGCTCCGTACACCTCGTACACACTGCTCCGCTCCGTACACCTCGTACACACACACTGCTCCGCTCCATACACCAAACCACTGGTTGGCAATGTAAACATCAGGTGTCTATGGGCTCCATTGCTTGCAGCGCATATCATTAAACGCTCTGCGCTGCAGCAGATAATACTTGCGTCAGGCTAGGGTCACAACGCAAGTGTGACCCTAGCTCCAAGCAGTCGGGCCCCGACACTTACCTGGGTGCGCCAGGTGCTGACGCCGTGCCTGCGCCAGGGCCCGTACTCCATCAACACCCCTGTTGTTTTCCCTGTTGCCATTTTGGCACCTTAGTTTGTTAGGCCACGTTGGCCTCTTTTCTTATAGTGTCCCACATTGGGAAAGTGGGTAGTGTGTATTGGCCACTCCTAAGCTGACAAAGGCTGTTTGTTTTGGCAATGTTTTTACAAAATGATATTGTAAGCTGCAGGACTGTAGCCAGCAGGTGAGGGGGAGACAGGGTGGCAGTGAGTGTGAGTGACCCGTAGCAGCACGATTGCGGCCCCGTGTGTGTAACATTGTGGCAGGCAAGGTGTATGGAGCGGAGCCGCGTGTGTACGAGGTGTACCGAGCAGAGCCATGTGTGTACGAGGTGTACGGAGCGGAGCTGCGTGTGTATGGAGCGGAGCTGCGTGTGTACGAGGTGTACGGAGCGGAGCCGCGTGTGTACGAGGTGTACGGAGCGGAGCGCTTGTGTACGGGGTGTACGGAGCGGAGCCGCGTGTGTAAGAGGTGTACCGAGGGGAGCCGCTTGTGTACGAGGTGTATGGTAAGAGCCATGTGTGTACGAGGTGTACGGAGCGACGCCGCATGTGTATGAGGTGTACGGAGCGGAGCCGCTTGTGTACGGAGGGTAGCTGTGTGTGTACGAGGTGTACGGAAGGGAGCCGCGTGCGTACGAGGTGTACGGAGCGGAGCCGCGTGTGTACGAGGTGTACGGAGCGGAGCCGCGTGTGTACTAGGTGTACAAAGTGGAGCCATGTATGTGCAATTTAATATAGGAAGACAATGGGGGCCCATTATACTATATGGAGGACTGTGGGGTTGCAATATACTATATGGAGGACTGTGGGGGTGCATTATTCTATATGGAGGACTGTGGGGGTGCATTAAACTATATGGACGACTGGGTGTGTATTATACTATATGGACAACTGTGGGGGTGCATTATACTATATGGAGGACTGTGAGGGTGCATTATTCTATGGAGGACTTTTGGGGTACATTATTCAATATGGAGGACTATTATTATTATTTATTTATATAGCGCCATTGGTTCCATGGCGCTTTACATGTGTAAGGGCAGAACAAGGACGAGAACATAAATAATGACTAATAAATCATGCAGGTACATTAGGGCAGAGATCCTGTCCACAAGGGCTCACAGTCTATAGGGGATAGGTGGGAGACAGAAGGAGGGGGAGAGGTGAGATGGTGCAGCGGATTAGGTCTCAGTGTGGGTTATAGGCTTGAAGGAAGAGGTGGGTCTTCAGGTTTTTCTTGAAGGTTCCCAGGGTAGTGGATGATGTGGTGTGGAAAAGAGTTCCAGAATATGGCAGATGCACAAGAGAAGTCTTTGTATGCGGTTGTGGGAGGTGGAGATGCGTGGGGAGAAGAGAAGGAGTTGTTGAGAGGAGTGCAGTTTGTGTGAGGGGTGGTATCGGGAGACCAAGTTGGAGATGTATGGAGGGGACAGGTTGTGGATGGCCTTGTATGTCAGGGTTAGGGTTTTGAACTGAGATCTCTGGGAAGTAGGGAGCCAGTGGAGGGCTTGGCAGAGGGGAGGAGTATCGGGGTGACAGGTGGATGACTCGGGCAGCGAAATTGAGGATGGTTCGGAGGGGTGTGAGGTGGTCGACAAGGTAGGGCTGATGGCAACTTGGATGGGGGATCATGTCTGGTCAGTCACCGGTCCCGTGCCCTGGACCCTCAATGGCGGGGATGGTGGGGAATAATGGGATTGGTTATGTGACGCCACCTGTAGTACCTGGTAAATTGTATACCAGCGCTGCAGTCGGCCGCTGAGGTGATGGAAGTGCAGCTCAGTGCAGTACAGCTCCCCACAGGTGGAGCTTTACCTCAGGGCAGCAGGGATGGATGAGGGGAGTTGTAGTTGCGTCTCTGCAGTCAATACGATGAATAACGGCGGTTAAGCAGGCACACACACACACAGTGATCTTTGTTTCGGTACCTTTTACTGATGATGTGTAAAGGTACCTTTACACGCGGCAACTTTTCTAGGAATTTCACTGGCTACTTGGTTGCAGTGAAATCATGGAGACATTGTTCCATTTGTACACAGCAACAAGATAGAACAATGTGTTCATGATTTCACTGCAACAAGCAAGTTGCCAATGAAACTCCTAGACAAGTTGCCATATGTAAAAGTACCCTAACAGGTACAGTCCAGAGAAGTAACCAGGTCCCCGGTGGAACTTGGGACTTTCACCTTAGAACGTTGTGAGGCCTCCTCTGTCTCTTTGTACGGTGGTTTGGGGTAAGTCCTGCCTGTAACTGAACTCACCGCTTCTCCCCCTCAGGGCTTTACTCTGTCACTAACAATGAGGTCCTTCTGCAGGGTCCTTATTCCTCCTTTGACCCTTGGTCCTGTGTTTGGTCAGTTTGAGTGTCTCTTACTTGTACTTCTCAGTGGGTTTTGGTCCTCCTGGTTCTCCCGGGCTTTTACTGCTACAATGGATGCTGGCAGCTCTGGTGTCCGGGTGTACTAAAGGGAAGCTTTGTCTGTTCCCTTCTTTAATTCTCCTACTCCTCCACTGGCCTCCGACCCTCTCCCAAGGGTGCAGCACAGCTGGGTCAGTGTTTCCTGGGCCTGGATCTTTCCCAGCGACCACCTCCTCACTCCTCTCTTCACTGTCTGACTGGAACTAACTGAAACTAACTGTACTAACTGACTCCTCCCCTCAGGCCTGGATCATTTAAAGGGAATCTGGCTTAAGGCAGCCAGTAGAGCTCCCCCTTCAGGTCTGGGATGGAAGGTGTTGTGTGCTGTGTGTACCAAAGTGTAAATTCATCCTTGCATCGGTGGATCCTGTGGCAATCCCCTGCAGGGGTGCCACAGGTGCAGGGGAGGACGGTGAACAGGAGGTTGCAGTAGTCGAGGCGGGAGATAATGAGGGTGTGGACAAGCGTTTTTGCAGTGTCATGGTCAAGGAAGGAGCGGATCCGTGAGATATTTTTAAGCTGGAGGTGGCGAGGGCCTGGATGTGTGGCTTGAAGGAGAGGGCAGAGTCGAGGATTACACCGCGGCACTTGACGTGGGTGACGGGTGAGTGTGCAGCCGTTGACAGTGATGGTTAGGTCGGGTAGGGGGGAAGAGCGACTTGGGGGGAAGATGATGAACTCGGTTTTATCCATGTTGAGTTTGAAGAAACGAGTCAAGAAATAGGATGAGATGGCAGACAGGTGTGGCACCCCAAGGTTTAATGTGCCACAGTAACACCACAAAGGGTTAACTCCCCACACAACCCACAACACTACACTAGAGCCTCCTGGCCAGAAGGGGGAGCTAAAGCTGCTTCCCTATATATTGTGGTGTGGAGAGGAAGTGGGGAAGAGCAAAGTGGTGGGGGGGAGCTAATGTTGTTTACCTCAGAGTGGCAGTGACATTTCAGTTCCTGGGAGGATGAGGAAGAAAGACTGGTGGTGTAAAGGGGCTGCCTTAGGCCTCTCCTCAGCCTGCTACGCACTTCCAGGCCTAGCCAGGGTCTGAGGGAAGGAGTAAGAGAAACAGGAGAACACGTCTGGGAGACTGAGTTTACGTCATAACTGCCCCAGAGGAGCGCACAGACCGGATACCGTATCCGAAACTGTGACTGACACACGCAGCACAGTAAACACCGGACTAGTGGAGATTATATTTCTACACTGTACCTCAGCAAAGCAACACGGTGGGGTCAGAAATACAGAGGAAAGACTCAAGTTGCCTAGCAAAGGGGGTACCTGTGAGGAGAGACAGGCCAGCAGCCAAGCTGAAGCGGCAGCAGGGCCACACACACAGCGCAGGAGAAAGAAGATGAGGACCCGGACAGGGTGGGAGCAGCCGGCCCCGATACAGACTCCGTGGACAGTACTCTGCTAACAACATCATCTGCAGTAAAGCCTTGGAAAACTTCAAAACCGTGAGTCTGTGTGATCCTTGTGCTTAGCCCCTATGTTCCCTCACAAGCAGCTATCATCTCTACTACTACCCTAACATCCATAGCATCACTCATAAACTATTACTATCACTGCCCCGGGAAACCAAGCTCTACCTGCGGAGAGCTATTACATCCCCAGCTGCCCAACATCATCCCCGGAGGTTCTACAGCAGCGGTGGTCACCCTGACCACAACCTGTGGGGGCGTCACAACAAACTCCCCTGTAAATATCCCCCCATTTATTGTGGAACCCGGGACACTGTCCGGACCAAGACCGCCGTGATATCCCCAGCAGTACTCTGGTCCGGTACCGAGTACCCTGTCCCAGTGAGCTCCAACAGGCAGTGTGGGATTTTGGATAGCAGGGAGGTGATGTCAGGGCTGGAGAGGTAGAGCTGGGTGTCATCGGCGTAGAGGTGGTATTGGAGGCCGTGGGACTCGATGAGTTGGGGTGCATTATACTATATGGAGGACTGTGGGGGTGTGTTGTACTATATGTCATGTTTTAAGGGTGCAATATACTATACGGAGGACTGTGGGGTGCATTATTGTGGCACCCCATTGTTTAATATGCCACAATAACATCACATAGGTTCTCTCCCCACTACACACTGACAAACACTAGCACCTCTGGGCCAGGAGGGGGAGCACCACCTGCTCCCTTAAATACTCCTGCTCATGAGGGAGAGTTCAATTCAGCTCGGAGCAGGGCTGTGAAGAGCACAAGTTATTGCAGAACTTAGTGCAGGCCCGCAAGGGTCAGAGGAACAGGAGAACTACAGACAGAGGAACACGTCTGGGAGCTAGAGTG